>JAKZAO010000003.1:21345599-22557998 GCA_023053555.1 Branchinecta lindahli | reverse complement strand
CTGCTGTATGGTAAAATAAACTCCTAAAATACTCACTGAGAAGTTCCTAGTTGAGATCTTAATTTGGCTCACAAGTAGTTGGCTTTTGACACAAATAATGGATGAAATTGGCAGTGGTAGCAGACATATAACATCTAAAGGAGCTCAGGTCTTTTTTTTTTTTAAGAAACCGAAATGTTTCCCCTTCTAACGTTTTCTTCATTCTTCCCAGCGAAACTGCATAGAGTTCGCGTTAAAGGCGAAACCGATGCGGCGCTACATCCCAAAACATCGCTTCCAGTACAAAGTGTGGTGGCTTGTGACATCAAGCTACTTCGAGTACATCATTCTAGTCATGATCCTGATCAACACCATATCCCTAGCTATGAAGTTCTACGACCAGCCTGAGGCATATACAAGAGCTTTGGATGTCTTGAATATGATATTTACGGCTGTCTTCACACTGGAATTTGTGTTCAAGCTGGCCGGCTTCCGTTTTAAGGTTGGTACTCAAGTAGTTCCGAGGCCTGGGATTGGCCGTTGGATGACATGGCTCCACCTAGAAGGAGTCAACTAGTGACGAGTGAGAGATTGCTCCGCCTTAAGAAGCGGTATTGCACAAATACTCCGTTAGCCCAGTCCGACTGTGAATCATACATGAAACTAAGCAAACGGACAAGTCAGCGGAGATTCTCTTCAGCGATATCTCGGCCCTTCTTGGCAAGGGTCCTCTTCCTGCTAGCCAACTGCCTGAAGAAAGCCCTTGCCAAGAAAGACCGAAATATCGCTGATGGATGTATTTGCATCCTTTTTTGTATTGTATCACACATTTGAATGAACTAATAGAATTGAATCGATTAATAGTTTCAAGTATGTCATCAGTATGATCACTCCCAGTTTCTTCGAATTATGTAGAGGCGAAAGCCTTTTAAGATGCTGTATAATATTGTTATTATTAGTTGTGTCTTAGGTATAGTGCGCATGCTTACGTGTGGCTCACATACATTTCCAGTTGTATCGTATGGCAGTCAGATATTTCGACGAACACTGGAGATGATCTGTTTCCGATGAAAGGGTTCAGAAATATCGTATTTAAAAAATATTACTTGCTCAGTGAAATAAACTACTTTCTTGTTGGCGCTTATCGACTCTATCCAAACTTATCGCTCTCCAAAGCTGAGGATCGACGCAAAGTGTTTGAAGACTATGTTCGTCGTGGGTAAAAAATGAGAAAAGCCAAGCAAAGTTGGAAACACAAGATATACATGTTGGCCTACAAGTCTTTCAAACCGAAAAACTAAATTTTTAACCTTTATATGCCATAGATAGGGAAAGAGTTGTCTGTGGACCTGGAAGATTTCGGCAAAATTTGCCCTGCTTCGTTGGCAATCTCGGCTCGGCAAAAAAAAGTGACAAGAAGTCGTAGGTGTAAAACGGAAACAATGGCGAAGGGCGAGGATTTCTCAGTTCAATAGGGAAGCTAGGGATAATGCAAAGAACAGAATAAGCACCATGGGTCCCTTAAGCTCGTTTTGGCCCAGTTCTAATTAGTTGTTTCATTTCTAGAATTACTTCAGTGATCCTTGGAACGTCTTTGACTTCGTCATCGTACTTGGAAGTCTAATTGATATCATCTATTCTGCAGTTAATGTAAGTATCTATTTCCTCCCTTCTTATCCAGTTTCAAAGGATAGTGGGACCTTCGGAATCAAAGTTATCCGAACCCCATTAAACTTTGTAATTGGTCTAGAGCACTGGAGAAACGGAAAACGAAGCCAAACCCTTGTTTCTGTTGTCATTTCTTGTCGAGCTTTTCGCTGTGACGTTCTCGCTCTAAACCGTTGCGACTATTCCACAAATCTTTTCCTGGGGGCTAGAGGGGAGCTTTGCAGGGAGATGAAGGTTTTGGCATTAAGAGATGAGGTAGATTACGATAAGACTGGATTTGTTGGTCTAATTGCTACCTGCGACAACTACCTGCAGAATTAGCAAGTGATGTGATCGTTCGAAAGCTCAAGTCGCAGTACGTAGCTGGTCCTTACTCTTGCCCTATGTGTGGATGCGAGAAAGAAAGTATGAGTCATTTTGTGGGAGAATGTGCGGTATTGAATGCAGGGTTGAGACAAGAGTTGTTTGGAGTGAGAGCGTGTGGGAGTCAGTGGATTATTGAGAGAATGCAAGAGAAAAGTTTCCAGGCTATTCAACTGTTTGGAAGGTTCCTCCGGATAGGGTTAGCACACAGGAAAAATCGTATATCCCTGCAGTTTTAAATATAGGCGTAGTATTTATATTTTCTTTATATTTTTGGGATCCCAAAACGTAAGTGGAAAGATACCTATGACATCGCAAAAGTTGTCTGTCTGTCCGTCCGTCCGTCTGTCCGACGGTCTATAACTCTAGATGTTCGATTTACGGGTAAGATGACATGCTGAACACGATGGTGGAAACCATTTTCTTGTCGGACAAGTAGTTCACCCGGAATCCGGCCAGAACCGGAAAGCTTGTTAAAAGTAACAGTTTTATTGGAAGTTGATTAGATCTTCGATTTAGGGATAAGAAGAACACATTGTCTACCCAGACAACTTCTTCGCCCAGAATCCGGCCAAAACCGGAAATTTGGCAGAAGTAAAGCAGGAAGTTTCGATCAGTATTCGATCCATATCAGTGATATGGCTTATAGAGGTATATCTGAACTTGGTTTTCTCAGATGATTAGCCTGGCGAAGACAAGACCCGATTGTCTGGATCAAATATTAAATTTTTGGGATTCCATCGAAACCTTTGGTCTTGTTCCTTTTTGTTGTAACATACGTGACTCTTTGAAATTGTGCTAGGTTTTTTAAAGATTACAAACCCCGGTTGTTTTAAGCCTCGCTCGGCCCCTTTGTTTTTATGGCACTTGCAGCTTCGCTCAAGTGCCATATACCGATCACTTTTCCGTCGGTCGGTCTGTCGGTCGGTCTGTCGGTCGGTCGGTCGGTCGGTCGGTCCGGTGATCGGGAGTTAGGGTACTTGCAGATGTGCTAGGACGATGAAACTTGGCAGGCATATCAGGGACCCGACCAAACTAACTTGCAAATAATCACTTCCCCGATCCGACCACCGTGGAGGGAGTAGAGGGCGGGGGAATCCGGAGAATTTAGTAGTTTTGTAAAACCCCTACCCCTTTCTTTACACTAGTAGGTCTGCGCTCGGCGTGACGTCACTCTTCGCGTCGGATCACTGTGTTAACATTGGAAAGAGCTAGTGCATTCGAGGGTCAAAGGGGTTTGTATATGTGGTGCAGTGCGGGGGAATATGGAAAATTGAGTGTTGTGTAACTTTCGAACGGGTGATTTGTGTAACTTTCGAACGGGTGATCGGATTGGGACGAAACTTAATACCTGAATGAATGACGTATCTCTGATGTTCCATCTGAAGTCCGAACCGGATTCGACAGCTATGGGGGAGTTGGAGTGGGGGAAGACCGGAAATCTCGAGAAACGGTTATAATGGAGGGATCGGAGTAAAACTTGCTGGGAAGAACGAGAATCTGCTCCAGATAAATCGTTTACACGTTTGGACTGGACCCGGACACTTGGGGGGGGGGGTGGAGGGGAGTTTCACGGAATTCTGGTGATGACAGTTTTTGGGATTTTCACGACGAAACTTGGGAGGCGTATCAGGGACCCGATCAAACTGACTTGTAAATAAAAATTCACTCGATCCGATAGTCGTGGGGGGATCGGAGGGAGGGGGAATCCGGAATATTTAGCCATGCGTAACTTTGGAACGGGTGATCGGATTCGAGTGAAATTGAATAACTGAACGGAGGGCGTGCCTGTTGTGATCTTTTTCATGTCCGGACCGGATCCGACAACAATTGGGGGGGGGGGGGGGAATACGTGACCGGATTGGACTGGAGAGATCGGGATGGAACTTTGTGGGAATAACAAACAAGTCCAAACCGAACCGGATTGGCTCCGGCGACTGTGGGGGGAGTTTGAGAGGCGGGTCCGGAATTCTGGTGATCGCGAGTTACGGTACTTCCAGATGTGCTAGGACGATGAAATTTGGCTGGATTATTAGAAATTCGACAAGATTGGCTTAGAAATCGCCACTTTTCAAATCCGACCATTCCTTAAAGTACCAATCATGACCGCAAATTAAGAAAAATATTTTTAAGCAAAATATGCATTTCCATGATCCCCATGAGCTCATGATCATTTTTGTCTCAAGGGTTTTGCTTACAAATGAAGTTCTAGCTCCCTTAAGGTGTGCATCTTAACCGCAAGGTCGAAAAGTATTTTTTATCAAACGATACATCTCAACCCATGAGCAGTTGTCCCACAAGGGTTTTGCAAAAAAAAATAATTTCTTGCACCCTTAAAGTGCGCAAATTAGTGGAAAAAAAATACTTTTGATCATACGTATATATCAATGATCCCTATGAGCCTGCTATCGTTTTTGCCTCAAGGGTCTTCCTTACAGATGAATTTCTAGTGTCTTTAAAGTGCGCATCATTACAGCAAAGTTCAACGATAAAATACTTTTTCTCTAGCTCCCTTAAAGTGCGCATCTGAACCGCACAGTCGAAAATTACTTTTGATCAAATAATACATCTCAACCCTTGCAAGTGCCATATGAGCTTACAGCTCTTGTTTATGATAAATGTGGAAAAACCTTTGCTTTTTTCCAACCAATGAGTTATAAGGTGATTGTGACTCTCACGGAAGCTGTACCGTTTGCTGAGTCATGTTGTGCCAGTTGTAAGGAAAGCTCGGAATCGGCAAAGCTGGACAAGTGCAGTTCTTTCTAGCTTATTCTCAGATTTCTTGTTCTGGCTCTCGGTGAAAGGAGGTAAGCTCTTTAGGAAGCGTTGTGGTTCGTAGTCAACGTGAGGCAACTATCGTTGTCCCGAAGCTATTCAGGAAATAATACCTGACCACCTCAAATATGTATAGCAGCTGGGAATGAAAGGAGAGAACCGTACCGGAGCGCGAACGAATTATGTGCTACCGTACATGTTTAAGATAGGCTATTTATAGGTTTAGTAATAAACAATGAATCTGAACAACCTGAAAGTCTTAACAGGAGAAAGAACACAAACGAGATCAAATTTTATTATTATTTACGTCATAAAACATCATTATATAATTAATATTCGAGCATAAGCTAAATCTAGTTAGCTTCCTTAAAAAAATCCCAAGGTCTCTGTAATGTCCCAATAGGCCGATATTCGTTTTTTGTATCAGCTAATTATTCCTCTAAAAAACCCGAAAATCTCGTTTTTGTTCTTGCGTTATAAATGGTCAGCTTGGCTTTATATCTTATATTCTGAACAGGAGGCCTGACAAGCAGGTAAAATGAGAGAGGATCGCCAGAGTCTGATCGAGTGCGGATGGCGCCAGGTATTTTGCATCGAATTCGCGTAGTTGATATTCATTTTCTTGTCGTATTTCAGCCGGATTCGAACATCATTTCAATCAACTTCTTCCGACTCTTCCGTGTGATGCGATTGGTGAAACTTCTTGCCCGTGGTGAGGGTATTAAGACTCTCCTTTGGACTTTTATGAAGTCGTTCCAGGCTCTACCGTACGTTGCACTGCTGATTGTAATGCTGTTCTTCATCTATGCCGTCATTGGCATGCAGGTAATTGGTTTGCCTCATTCGTCCTTGCATGAGTTATCACTAAAGAGGGAGGGAGGACGACTTCTAGTAAAACACGGTCTCGCTTGGGAGCGCCATCTAGCATCTAGCCCTTCAGGTTTGATATTTATATGTATTATATATGGATATGTCTATGTATTTCCGGCTATAGCCGGAAATCCGAAGTGAGTGGATGTATGCTTATCTAAAAAAAATTGAACAAGGAAAATTTTGTGTCTTTTTCATTTCAGTCGACCAGCCAGTAATTTATTATAATAAGTGAAGCTGGACTAATTTATTTTCGGTTCCTATTGTGACCATCCAACCAGAAAAGCAACCAGAAGCGGAGCATAACAGATCCATCATGGACCTTATTAGCTCCGAAGTATTAGTTCCTAAGTTTTGTTGTAACCCAAAACATAATCTTAATATTTTAAAAACGAAACTACAAACACTACTATCGATGTTCTAAGATCTTATGTTGCAAAGAGAACTTCACTGTAATAAAAAATAAAAATTTCTCCGTAAAATAAAAATTTGCTTTCAGCGAACAATAACGACTGCGGTGTTGTAACGTCTCACGAAAGAGTGGATTAAGCTTTCTCGTACCTTTCAAAAAACACTCGCGGTGGCTGGAGGGCTAACACTCAAAATGCCCACGATCATAATGCCCACGACTCAAAATGCCCACTAAGAATGCCAACAACTCAAAATGCCCACGACTCAAAATGCCCACGACTCAAAATGCCCACGACTCATAATGCCCACGACTCATAGTGCCCACAACCAGGGGCGTCGCGAGGGGGGTGTGGGGGGGGGTGCTGCACCCCCCCCCCCCCCAGAAGACCCGTGGGAAAAAATTCCGGTAAATTTTGACTGGTGCGGCGAAGCCGCGCCAGTTAAAATTTGACAAATTCACCTGAACTTGACGATTTTTGGGAATCTACCGGATTTTTGTTCAGGGAACCTACCGGATTTCGCTCAGGGAATCTACTGAAACCTTTCACAAGGAATCTACCGGAACTTGACTTAGGGAATCTGTCGGAACGTGTCTCAGGGGATCTACCGGAATTTGTCCCACAGAATCTTCCAGAATTCGGCTGAGAGAATCTAGCCTACCGGAATTTTCGCTCAGGGAATCTAACGAAATCTTTCACAAGGAATCTACCGGAACTTGACTTAGGGAATCTGTTGGAACGTGTTTCAGGGGATTTACCAGAATATGCCCCGCGGAATCTTCCAAAATTCGGCTCAGGGAATCTACCGGAATTTTGCTGCTTACCGCTTACAGGGATGACCGCGAAGCACAACTTATCAGAGTGAATCGTGCAGACGGACAAAACAGCGTACCTGGACGTTCACTGGGTGATTCCGGTAATCTCCAAAATTTCTGTAGCTTTCAAAAATTAGGCAACCTACCAAAATTTACACCATTTCCAGCTACAAATATTGTTCCAGGAATAAAATCACAGTACCGTCTACTCTAGATTCGACAGCCTTCTCGACTCACAAGTTAGCCTTGTTCCGACATGATCTCGGAAGTCCCCAGGACAGCCTCGGAACAAAAAAAAAGTTTGAAGAAATATGGTGTTCGAATTCTTTCGTGAATTTTAGTTAAAATTTAACGTTCGTCAACTAGATCGGTTTGGTTTCACATGCGGTTAGTAACAGACTCTCAAGACGATGGTCGGCCTCTATTGAACACAGCATCACCAGTTTCGGCTTACTATCCGAAAAATTATTTCCCCTTTTGCTGAGCTAACAGAGATTGTCTTAGCCAGATTTAACGCTTTCCATACTAGTGGTAAGACATCGTTCAATTCACGAAAGACTTACATCTTCGAATATATATCTTCAAACTTTTTGTTTGTTTCGAGGCTGTCCTGGGGACTTGCCGGAATAAGGCTAACTTTTGAGTCGAGAAGGCTGTCGAAACTTACAGATTTGTGGTACCTCTGTGCGGTTGTCCCTCTACGCTTGAAATATTTACCAACTAGAAATGAAAGCCATAGCCGAAAATTAAAAGAAAGTATCAGATTCATTTCTCAGTTCATTTGCTCAATTTTTGTATGAAAGAGTCAATTTTTGTATGAAAGAGTCAGAATATTTCAGTGTTTTCAGATATCAGAAGTAATAATAAGCTTTGCCTTTGCAGTTAAACTTCAACGAGCCTGTCTTTGTTTACCGTTGTTTGTAACACACAATCCAAGTCAGAACACAACAGTATTCTAGAGTTCCTGCAGACAGAGGCGTTACTAGCCAAAATGTTTGACGGGGACAAGGTATTTACCGACTGGCTGGTCATTTTTACCAACTGTTTTTGCAGAAAAAACGACTATTATTGAGAAAAAAACGACTGTGTTGACGAAAAATCGGCTGATTTTAAGAAAAAACGACTATTTTTAAGAAAAAACGACCGTTTTTAAGAAAAAACGACTATTTCTAAGAGAAAAATTGACTGTGTTTTTACTCAAAATCGCGGCGCTTTGCGCCGACTCGGCTATTTTTACCGACTGGCCGAAAACATTTGGGGTATCGACCCCTAGTAGTGACGCCTGTGCCTGCAGAGATATTTACTAAGAAAAATTTCCGGTAAAATCTTGACAAATTCCGGTAAAATCCCGAAAAATTCCGGTAAAATTCCGAAGCCGCACCCCCCCCATCAGGAAGGTGTCGCGACGCCCCTGCCCACAACTCAAAATGCCCACGGTTCAGAATGAGAATATTTGAGGTTTTCAGAACGTAGTAAACTTTAGGGGTGAGTGAGCAACGGGAAGACTATAATAGACGAAGTATCAGAATGACGATTATCATATGTTGAACTGGTATAATCTCAGTTATAATATAATTCTGGTAAAATACTTACATGAAACATGTGATTGGCTCGTGGTCAGTTTCCGCAAAAACGCTGTGCTTTCTTGAGGGAAGCCTCTGCCTGATAAGGAACCCCCTTGGAACTTTTCTTTAAGAGCTTTAGCTTGCTAGTCTTTTTGGATCGTTCTTCAAGAAACAATAAAATAATTCCTTTCAGACCCTTTTCCGTGATTAACCCTACCCCTTGTAATCTCGTAGTCCGCATTCCCAGGATGATGTTGGCCTCCCCTGTGGACAGTTTCAGCCGTCGGCATTTTGAACCAAGACGATATTAGCCTCCCCTGTGACCATTTTGAACTGTTGGCATTTGGAAACTGTCGGCACTTTTAAGCCGCAAGTATTTCGGACGATTTCGATTTCAGGTGTTCCGCATCTGAATTGTGGGCATTTTGAGTCGTGGGCATTTTGAGTCGTGGGCATTTTGAGTCGTGGGCATTTTAATCGTGGGCATTTTGATCGTGGGCATTTTGAACCGTGGGCATTTTGATCGTGGGCATTCTGAGCGTGGGCATTGTGAGAGTGGGCAAAAAGAGCGTGGTGATTTTGGGAACCACCCGGCTGGAGTTTAGGTGGCTCAGAAGCCGCGATCCTAACCAGATAGCGCCACACGGTGCAAAAAGCAGATACACCGGTTACCGGTTGAGATAGTGGAACTTTGCGACGCGGAATGGGGTAAAAGGGGGGAAAGCCCTGTTCTTTATACCCTCCGAAATGGAACAGGGAATCACTGAGACTCAGAGACCATAGTTAAATTGTGAAGACCGCTGCAACGTACGAGTCAATGGCATAAGGCTGATGAACTGAAAATCGAAGCTGGAATCATTTTCTCTTGGTTTACGATCTCTGGAAACCGTTGCAGCTTTCCCAGAAAATGTCCTGTGAATGCTAGTGGAAAGCTCCGCAGAAAGCTGAGAGAATCTGAAATTAACAAAGGGGTATGGCCAGTTTAGATGAGAATAGCTTTGGAATGGAACGGTTCGCAGAACGCAGAATATGAAGCAACTTTAATAGTTAGCAGAAAGTGTTTGTTTCTAGAATCTCAATTTTCTATCTATTTTCAGCGTAGATTGGTGTGGAAAGTGTTCCCCGAAATTTGTTTCCAGCTTCTACCGTCGGGAAGTAATTCTAGGCTTTTGCGTAAACCCTCCTGTTGTGCCCAGCAATACCTTTGTTTTTGTGCGATTTGCAAAAGGCATTAACCCTGGCACTCACCGTTCTCGTGGCTCACAGCTGTTACGTTGAGGTCCGCTAGATTAGTCAGTTTAATTCATTCTGTTATCTTCAATCGCGACCGTGCAAGCGATCTGGCCACATGCCGATCGCTGACCCGTGGTCCGATGGGTTTTAATCGTTCATTTTGTAATTGTCACCTCTCATGTACGTCATCAGCATAGTTTTTTCCTATCATTTTTACATTTATGAGTTCGATTTTTTACCTTTTTTACCCTCATTTGTAATTTTCACTAATATTAGCTTTATGCCACTTGCGGCTTCGCTCAAGTGCCATACACCGATCACTTTTCGGTCGGTCTGTCTGTCAGACCGATTGTTCTCGAGTTAGAGTACTTCCAGAAGGCCTAGGACGATGAAACTTGGCAGTCATATCAGGGACCCGACCAAACTAACTCGGAAATAATCACTTCCCCGATCCGACCACCGTGGGGGGAGTGGAGGGAAGGGGAATCCGGAATCTTGAGGAATGCATAACTTTGGAACGGGTGATCGGATCGGATCTCAGATGTTTCGTGTTCGTACCCCTGTCAATAAAAATAGTGTTTTACTTAACATTAAAGGACCTAAATCTAACACCTATAGCCTACTGCTTTGTTTTCCAGGTATTTGGAAAGATCGCATTAGACGATGATACTGCTATCCATCCATACAAAAATTGACTCTTTCATACAAAAATTGAGCAAATGAACTGAGAAATGAATCTGATACTTTCTTTTAATTTTCGGCTATGGCTTTCATTTCTAGTTGGTAAATATTTCAAGCGTAGAGGGACAACCGCACAGAGGTACCACAAATCTGTAAGTTTCGACAGCCAACGGTTCGCAGAACGCAGAATATGAAGCAACTTTAATAGTTAGCAGAAAGTGTTTGTTTCTAGAATCTCAATTTTCTATCTATTTTCAGCGTAGATTGGTGTGGAAAGTGTTCCCCGAAATTTGTTTCCAGCTTCTACCGTCGGGAAGTAATTCTAGGCTTTTGCGTAAACCCTCCTGTTGTGCCCAGCAATACCTTTGTTTTTGTGCGATTTGCAAAAGGCATTAACCCTGGCACTCACCGTTGTCGTGGCTCACAGCTGTTACGTTGAGGTCCGCTAGATTAGTCAGTTTAATTCATTCTGTTATCTTCAATCGCGACCGTGCAAGCGATCTGGCCACATGCCGATCGCTGACCCGTGGTCCGATGGGTTTTAATCGTTCATTTTGTAATTGTCACCTCTCATGTACGTCATCAGCATAGTTTTTTCCTATCATTTTTACATTTATGAGTTCGATTTTTTACCTTTTTTACCCTCATTTGTAATTTTCACTAATATTAGCTTTATGCCACTTGCGGCTTCGCTCAAGTGCCATACACCGATCACTTTTCGGTCGGTCTGTCTGTCAGACCAATTGTTCTCGAGTTAGAGTACTTCCAGAAGGCCTAGGACGATGAAACTTGGCAGTCATATCAGGGACCCGACCAAACTAACTCGGAAATAATCACTTCCCCGATCCGACCACCGTGGGGGGAGTGGAGGGAAGGGGAATCCGGAATCTTGAGGAATGCATAACTTTGGAACGGGTGATCGGATCGGATCTCAGATGTTTCGTGTTCGTACCCCTGTCAATAAAAATAGTGTTTTACTTAACATTAAAGGACCTAAATCTAACACCTATAGCCTACTGCTTTGTTTTCCAGGTATTTGGAAAGATCGCATTAGACGATGATACTGCTATCCATCGGAACAACAACTACCAGACGTTCCCTCAGGCCATCTTAGTTCTGTTCCGGTCGGCCACAGGCGAAGCTTGGCAGGAAGTCATGCTAGCCTGCTCAACCTTGAAAGCAGCAAGATGTGATGATAGGTCAGACGATGCCGGACATCCAGACGGTTGCGGAACGGACTTTGCGCTTCCCTACTTCATTTCTTTCTACATTCTTTGCTCGTTTTTGGTGAGTTTGAAAGTTTTACGATTATTGTTGATTTGGAACTTAGAACTTTGTGTCCCCTTCACCTTCGAAGACGCTTAGGGCTTTCAGTAAGTGTCGCCAGTAAGCCGCTGCCCCGTGGCGGAGATTCGACTGGTAGGTGCGGCGAAGGGTGTTCTTTAGTCCTTTTTGGGTTCCCAAAACGTAAGTGACTGGACACCGATGGCTTCGCGAAGTTGTCAAATCAATTCAAGTTTATTAATTAGCCATAATTATCCAAAAACGAATAGCACTGGCATGTCAAAAATAGAAAAACACTTGAGGTCACTCAAGTCATTGAACTGTTAAAATTTTTGCAGAAGTACGGTACGAATGAACGGTCATACCGAACACTGCAGTTTGCAGGAGGGAGCTTTAACTTTTGCTTCCCCGAATTTGATCCTCGAGTGGGGCGTTTATTTTCAGCTGCTGGCTGGAAATCTGGCAGAATGTTGCGAAAGAGCTCCGACGACAGCAGGACTTCCCAAAAGATCCTGTCCGTCCGTCCGTCTGTCTGTTAGCACAATAACTATCGAACAGATTGAAATATTTTATTCAAACTTGGTGTGAGGATCCTTTGGGTCAAAACACAGGCCAGGTTCTTAGATGGGTCCCATAGCTGTATATTTAGGGTTGGGGGATGGGTTTCAAATTAAGAGACGAACAAGAATAATTTTCGAAAGCCAACAAGGTTAAAAGCCAATATGTTTTGGGGGTAAGTACATGCTTTGTCCATGTCTGAAACTTATTTTCTCGCCGGACAACTAGTTCGTCCGAAATCCGACCAAAACCGGAAAATTTGAAAAAAGAAAAAGTTTTATCTGAACTTCCGTAGAGGTCCGGTATAGGGGTAACGAGACGTGTTAAATCCATTTCTGAAAATTATTTCTCACCGGACAACTAGTTCGTCCGGAATCCGGTCAAAACCGAAAAGTTAGTAAGCAACAAAGTTTTATTCTTAAGTCGTCTGGACTGTCGATCCAGAGGTACACGGACATTCTGAATCTGTATCTGGAACTTGTTTTCTCGCTGAACAAGTAGTTCACCTGGAACCCGGCCAAAACCGGAAATTTTGTAAAAGTAAAAGTTAATTCTGAAGTCGATTAGAAGTTCGCATCAGGGGTATTTTTTTTTTCCGTAGCATCTTTTCTAATTTAACTTTTTTTATATTATTTAAACAAAAACACAATTAAAATCCCCCATCAAAATAAGCTGTGTCTTTCATGAGGGGTAAACATATATATTGGATCCATATCCGGTTAGCCGTTTGGCCATAATTTTAGAAAATACCATTCGGTATCATTTTTTGTACATTTTCTGGTTGTAAAGAGTAATTTACTTACGGGGACCGGAAGACCGGAAATCTGCAGGACCCGATGGTCTGGATCAAGAGGTCCAAAAAATGTTCCATTTCTGGGATGCCAAGACCTTTGGTCTTGTTAATCAGGGTTCTAGTGTTCTCATGGATTCGCTTCCCGAAAAGCAAAGCTGAAATCCGCCATGCGGAAGAATTCATGGAAAGTGATTCCGGCCACGGAACTTCGTTCGTGGATTCACTTCCCATAAAAATTCACTTCGGTTTCCAAAGTTGCGTCGGAAAGCCAAGTTATTTTCAGTCAAAGTCGCAAAAACTCCTCGATCATAAACATAGGGCGAGCCAGAATTGCCCGATTAAACGTTGAGGCGCCTGATTGGCTGAGTGACTCGGCGTTTTATGTGATTATTTCATTTCCTTTCCAGATCATCAACTTGTTCGTTGCCGTCATTATGGACAACTTTGACTACCTCACCCGCGATTGGTCGATTCTTGGAGCCCATCACCTTGACGAATTTGTTCGACTGTGGAGCGAGTACGACCCTGATGCAAAGGGACGAATCAAACATCTGGATGTGGTTACTTTGCTCAGGAAGATCTCCCCGCCCTTGGGTTTCGGCAAGCTCTGTCCTCATAGAGTTGCTTGTAAGGTAAGAGCTTTCCCCTAAAGACAGAGAAACAGTATGGCAATGACTTTCATTGATAGATGTTAAATACTTATCGAATAGAACTAGGTCTGTGCAAAGTTTTGGCAAAGAAGAAATGAAGTCAACAAGACGTTCCTCACGCCGGCAAAAAGCTAACAGACTGACGATAAGTAAAATAACACGTCAAGGGTTTATGTTGTTTGTGGAAAAGTGTTATATAGGAGAAAGCTGTCGTGAGAGAAGGTTTTGCCAATAGACTGGTGGAAAGCTTCTGCTGTCAAAAATATTATAAGATATGGATAGAGCCTAGTATGGTAATCTTACCGTAGAACAAAGATCCCCACAACCATCAGCGGCGTGTATGGCGTCGACGATTTCATCAGAAAGCTGTGTGGCTGCAGTGACGTTATAACGAGTGTTATGCAAAGAACAATCTAGAAAATCTCTGGCTCTCCTTGAAAAGGACCATGGGCTTCGAATCTAATTTTACCAGATAAGAGACACACGGCCGAGCCGAACCGTCAGTTGTGATTCAGATTCAGGGTTTACGGCGGACCATCGGTACACTGCACACGCCCCAAAAACCCATCACCAGGCTATCAGTAACTGGAAATACTCGATTTTCCAGTGAAGCGGAACGTTACAACGTCTTCCCGTTGCGGCGTTTCCTGTCCAAACTTTCAGCGCCTATTTCCAGCCATATGTTGCCCACCCTGCCTCGAGCTAAAGCACAAAAAGTTCCGGTTCAGGAGCCGAGTGTTACAGAAAGAGCTTTGTGCCAGCGTTCGTTGAGGTCTTGAATAAGTAACAACAACTTTTTAATGCTTTATTTTGGCTGGTTATTTCCTGATTATTGCCTTATTATGTATAATTACCGTATTAAGATGTACCTGACTAAAACGGCAAGTTCGGCAATCTAATGCTGCGAAAGTTCGTTTTGTTTTACAATATAGTATCAAATCGTATCGTGTGAGAGACCTCTCAGGTTTTGATCATAGGGATGAACTCCGCAGTGTGGACCTTGGTCGGCGTCTCCTTCGTCTTCTTTCAATCTGACACTGATCCGCTTTTTCTTTACTTTTTACAAAAACAAAAATTATAAAAATCAGTAAAAAGCATTCAAAACATTATTGTAAGATTAAATACGAGTAAACAGCAGCTACAGAAGTTGTGGGCTTGAAGCAGCGAAAAAAGAAAGAGTGGATTAGCAACCAGACGTTCGAAGTGATCGAGCAGAGACGGCGAGCGAGACTACGAGGAGATATGACACTCTACAGACAACTCAACAAACAGCGTAACTCTATGCTTCACAAGGACAAGAAAGACTTCATTGGAGGCAAAGCCGCTGAGCTCGAGCAAGCTGCCCAAAAGAAAGACATAGGCGCAACATTCAAGATCTTGCGCGAGCTGACTGGCCAACACACCATAGCGTCCACAAGCCTGAAAGCAGCAAATGGAGAAACCATATACAATCAGTCTCAATGTCTTGGTCTATGGAAGAAACACTTCGATATGCTGCTCAACTCAGATCCACCCGATGGCATTGACCCAGGGCTTGTTGCTGCTACTGCAGAAGCTACCGCTGCCCCCGACGGCGCCGAATTTTCTCCTGAGGAGATCAGATCGGCCGTAAAGAAACTTAAGAACAATAAAGCAGCTGGCACTTGTGGCATCGCTTCAGAGCTACTCACAACAGGCGGCCCTGCAATGATACTCTGGCTGCAGATGATGTTCAGCATAATCTGGTGCACTGAAGTTATACCATCAGACTGGAAGAAAGGAATCCTTGTGCCAGTGTTTAAGCGCAAGGGCAGCAGGACGGACTGCAGCAACTACCGCGGTATCACCCTATTGTCTGTTCCTGGAAAGCTGTTTGCGATGCTGCTGCTGAAACGTGCAACAAGTTTCCTACATGCTTTGCGCCACCCCCAACAAGCCGGATTCATGCCAGGAAGATCGACAACTGAACAGATCCACACGGTTAGACAGATCGTCGAGAAGACAGTGGAATTTAACAAAAAAGCCTACATAGCTTTCATTGACTTTCGTTCTGCCTTTGACACTGTTGACAGACCGTCCCTTTGGCTAATCCCCGATAGCTGCGGGCCTACCCACAAAGATAGTCAGCCTCTTCAAAGAGCTCTACAGCAACACAGAAAGCGCCGTCCTGGTTAACGGGAAGCTTTCTTCTTCCTTCCCCATACAAAATGGAGTACGGCAAGGATGCGCTGCTGCACCTGAGCTGTTTAACTGCGTCATCGACCACATCCTGAACGAGACGCACCATGCCCACCCTTTCGGCATCAGTTATGCCGGGAGGACTCTGTCCGATGTTGACTTCGCGGACGATGTAGCTGTCCTTAGCGACAATCTCGACCAACTTAAGTCTGCTCTCGAGACGCTCTCCTCCACAGCCTCTAGAGTTGGGCTGCAAATCAACTGGAAGAAAACGAAGATCATGCCCATAGAAAAGACCGCATCAGCATCACCCTCAACTGTTGAGATTAACGGCCAAGCTGTCGAGGTGGTAAGGCAGTTCACATATCTCGGATCAATTATATCCTCAAGTGGCACACTTGACGCCGAAATCTCAGCCAGACCAGCCAAGGCAAGCTCTGTGTTCGGACGACTCCTGAGAGCAGTCTTCCACAAACCGCAAATTAGTCGCCATACCAAAGCACGAATTTACAACGCCACAGTCTCAAGCATCATGCTGTACGCATCTGAGACATGGCCGAAAACTCAGACTCAGCTAAGAAAGGTCGATGCCGTTCAGACTAGACACCTGCGTCGAGTCGAAGGCTTTAAATAGTATGACAAGATCCGCAATACTGAGATCTTGAAGACCTTCAAGCTGGCGAACCTCTCTACCCAAGTAGAAGCCCGCTGTCTAAGGTGGTACGGCCACCTACTCCGTCTCCCGCTAAGTACCCCCGCAAGGATCATCTCGGACTTCAACCCCTCGGAAAATGGCTGGAAACGCCCTCGAGGAAGGCCACGCACTAGATGGGCTGATGTAATAGACCAACGCCTGCTCAGCCGCAACATAAACCCAAATGAGGCCCCATCCTTAGCCCTGGACAGGGCTACTTGGAGAAGACTGACGGCGCTGTTAACCAGTTCCCTCTACGCTGGCGACCCTGCTGAGCAAGAGCGTTAAGTCAAGTTAAGTAAAAAAAAAAACGAGACGTAAACAACAAGAAAGCTCAACCCACACCAAGAGGTACCCTTCTGCCATTAGGTACCCCTATTGTGGTGGCAAAAAAGTTACAACGGGTTCCGGCTGAAAAAAAGACTGGACATAATTCCCCCGCACCCCCCCCCCCCTGGTACCAACAGCCCCGACCAAAAGCCCCAGATACAAACACCCTCCCGACCCGATCCCCCATGCCTTCTTACCACTAAATCGAATCTCTCATTAGCTGTTACAAAATCTTTTGTTCGCCCCTTAATTTGAAACCCACCTCTAAATGTAGGACCATAGAGCCCATCTACGAGCTCGACCTGTCCTTTGACCCAAAGAATCTCACACCAAGTTTCATCAAAATATCTCATTCTCTTTCGAGAGGTATCGTGCTGACAGACGGATGGACAGACAGACGACAACTTTTACTATGGCATAGGTATCCTTCCACTTACGTTTTGGGATCCCAAAATGCAATATATATTTAAGAAAAGTATATATAGAGGCGAGCGGCCAGCGGGGATTCCAAGCGTTTACATTTAACTCGCGTATCTAGGGAAAATCCTCAAATGCTCGCGGTCCAAACTGTAGTTTTGAATAATTTTATTTTCTAATCTCCTATATATTTGCATTCGGTTGTTTTTTGCCAGGGGGTACCCGGTTTTTTTGCCAGGAGAGTTTTGGCACCGGGGGAGGGGAATCGCTTAGACCCGTTACAATATGCAACAAGACTCGGATCCTGACGGCATTCTAGTATGCAGAATATGACCATCTTCGTTATCTCATAATTTTTGCCACCGTAGGCTGGCTGATGTCGTGATCTGCAGGATTTTATTGCAGGGGCGTCATTTCAGTAAGCGTGTGGGGGGGGGGGTATTTTTTTAGTATACCTTAAAGTGACGTCAGTTCTTAGCATTGTGTGATCCCTTGAGCAAAAGTTTGTTATTTCTAGAATCTTACCTTTCCACGGTTCTTCGCTTCTGAGGAAAATGCAAAGTGAATTCGGCTCACTGAATAGGTTTGATTTGGTTTTGTCGATTCGCTTCGCTCGATGGAAAGTGAATCAGGAATCCCGCGAAGACTTACTGGGACAGTCGGAATCGATCGTATTCTTCATCAAGCCGTTTTTGCTTCGTGTAACGGCATCAGCTTTGCCTTATAAAAGGTGATTTATTACAATATAGAAAATCACGGAAATCTGTAAAGGCAATCAAATACTCATTCGAACAGTTAACCAAACACTCTGTAAGGTTTGCACTTTCTTGCTCGATGGTTTATGCTCGTTACTCGTTCAAGGTTCTAGTACCTAGCTTGTACCTGCTTAACTTGCCGAGGGGTTGCAGACTCTCGATTTGAGTGTACAGCCAGTGCCCGGTGCCGAGGTGTCCTGTCGGTGCCGGCACCGGCTTACACCACCTGGCACCGGTTGCAGCGTGTTCGAACATTAAAATCAGCATGTTTGGAAGCTGAATCGTCTAATTCATGGTCGCACCGATGGTTAAGTCGGTGCCAGGAAAGGGTGCACAGCAGACGCCGGGGAGTGGGTAATCCCTTGTAACTTGCTCACGGCTCGCCTGGTCCTGTTGACGGAATGAATAGTAACCGTTTAAACTGCTGGTACCTTTTTTTTTATGGTAACGTGGAACAGTTTTATTCGAAATGGGTGTCTTAACGCCACCGCGGTTTAGCGCCACCGTATGTTTTCCGCCACCCAGTAAATCTTGCATCGTCAAGAGGATTAGTCAGGTCAGACGAAATAGTCTAATGTTTTGGTAGGTTATTCGCCACCGTATGTTTTCCGCCAACTCATTAGTGCAAGTAGTAATATCCAGATCTCAATCCTTAAATGCGAAGAGGGTGTTTACCGCCACCAACGCCACTCCACGTTAAGCCTAGCTAAGACGAAGACCGAGCTTAATGTTTCATATAATTATTTACTTTAAGTCCATCTAAAGAAACTGTGCAACTTCAACGATTCAAGGCCCCCAAACTATTCAAATTTCAAAAGGTGAGAAATCGTCCACAGAAAGACGTCTCTTGAAGACTTTCCTTATTGATACGTAGTTTTAACTTTCAGTAGCCTCTCCTCCAGTTCTCTATACGCTTTGCGGCGTTTTGTAGCAGGGTTGGCAGAAAGAGAAAGAGAAACGGTCAACAATTAAATGTCATTTTATTTCACACTCTTTATTTTAACTATTTCCATGATTATGTCTCATGTCACTTAGTTCGGGTTCTGCAGTTACAGTTGCTCTTATAAATACTTTAGACCAGTTGGTAACTGATAATCCCTTAATCGCTGTGGTACCCCGGTTGGCGCTCGACACCCCATCAGAATATTAGCTGACAAGATTTGACAAGACTGACAAGGTCTGACCCTCTGGAGGAACTAATCCTCTCGGGGACGCAAAATTTCCTGGGTGGCGGTAAACACCCTTTTCACATTTAAAGATTTAAATCTCAAACTACCTGCACAGGCTACCTGCGCTACCTGAATTAAAAGGTGGCGAAAAACATATGGTGGCGCAAAACCGCGGTGGCGTTAAAACACTGCTACCGTTTTATTCAGCGTGCTTTTTGTGGAACTTGCCTTCCGGCTTAGTGCCATTTACCGATCAATTTTCCGTCGGTCTGTCGGTCAGTGAGGGGATCGCAGGCTAGGGTACTTCCAGATGGGCAAGGACCATGAAACTTGGAAGGCGTATTAGGGACCGGCCAAACTAAGTTGGAAATAGTCACTTCCCCGATTTGAACATTGTGGGCGGAGTGGAGGGAGGCGGAATCCGGAGGTATTATAACTTTGAATGGGGATCCATTAAGAATTCCGGCACCACCGAAACTCGTTCGGAGGAGCAAGCAAGTAGCAAGCTGCTAAAGGAAATGAACGTGTGTGCGGTTTCTTCAGTGTTTCAATCAATCAATCATATATGTCCTTCATATATGTCCTTCTTTGTCCTTCTTCCAGAATTGGTGGAAAAATGTCGTTTTGGTTCAATGCAGCTTGGATTCCGTTCGGGCGCCAGTTGTGCGCACGCTCATCACATACTGACAAAAATGATGAAGCAGGCTACTCGCGACAAGTCTGCTATAAGTATATGTTCTATAGATATAGCCGGTGCTTTTGACAACATAACGCATTCTCAGGCCCTATTATCCCTCATTACTTCTGGCGTCAATCTGTCTGTTGTCAGTCTGTTAAAATTTTGGTACGGCCATTCTTCAGTAAGGTTCAAATGGCAAGGTAGCTTGTCAGAGATTATTCCTGTCCGAACTGGTGTTCGCCAAGGGGGAGTCTTATCTCCCTATATCTTCAAATCGGCCATATCTTCTTGTCTCGATTCTTTACACCCTGCTTACTTGTATAAAGACCATGCCTTCAGCTATATAGCTTACGCGGACGACTTGCTCTTAGTAAGCCGTACCCGATCCACACTCACGAAAAATGTCAGTAAGCTCTCGTCGGAACTTCTAAAAATCGGCCTTGGAGTTAACCTTTCAAAATGTGAGTACCTGCATTTTAACCCTTCGTCAAACGGTTTGAGTGCATCCAACGCATCTATCTCACTTTGATCATTCGTCGTCAAATCAACAGACTCTCTACGATGGCTTGGCATAACATTCAAATCTTCACTGTCAAAAGTTTGCTCTTCGGTTGTTCAAGATGTTTATAAATCAATCCGTACCGCCTATGGGCGCATCGTCCCCAACCGAGGGCGCTATAATCGTAAAGCTTTGGGAAATTTGTATAGCACTTTCTGCGCTCCTTCTATACTATTTCGTTCTGGTATCATTCATGTTCTGAGAAAGGAGATTAAAAAGATGAGATCATGTTATTTCAAGTATGCAAAGCACCTACTCCACTTGTCAAAACTATGTCACAACCATACATTGACGGAGAAATTCAAAATTCAAGATGCAAGTGTTACCCTTTTGGATGTTTCCTCGTCGCTATCAAAGATTATTGACAACAGAGCCCAACCAGCGCACGACCCTCTACACTGCTTCCTTGCTGAAGACTGAAAATTAGTGTCTTTTTCTGTGTTTTTATATGTTATATTTATTTTCTTTCATTTACTCCGCTTTTTCAAATGGCGGGTTACAAATAAATTACTTACTTACTTATATTTCCAAATATCGCTTATAAGTGATAGCATAGGATTGTCAGTATAAGAACAAGGTATAATACACTTGCAAATCAATACACTTTTAAATATCACACGAATAATTTAAACTCATCAAACTCATTATATTATATACAATTAGAAGTCAATCAATCAAGTAGTCGAATTGTAGTTTTTCACAAAGTACGGTACAAAGGACTTGAGAAATCTCTCTGACGAGGCAGCTGGGGGCCTCGTCAGAACTTCCGTGGGAGGAGAAGGTAGGGAGGCACAGGTAGGAGTTAGTTTAAAGTAGAAAAGCAAATTTTGAGTGCCTCTTCAAATGAAAACTTTTAATTTTGCAGAGACTCGTGTCCATGAACATGCCACTGAACAGCGACGGAACTGTGAATTTCAACGCCACGCTTTTTGCCGTCGTCCGGACCTCACTGAAGATCAAAACGGACGGTAATATCGATGATTGTAATGAAGAACTTCGTGCGATCATCAAGAAAGTCTGGAAGCGCACTAGCCCGAAACTGTTGGATCAAGTTGTACCCCCTCCTGGAAGTAAGTTTTTTTTTTTTCATTGTAAGAAACAGCACCATTTGGCGAGATTGAACTTGTAAATGAAGATAAACTAGCAAATGCAACCCTTCATAATTCTTATCTTTTTTTTTGCTTCCCTGAGACTGCGCTGTGTTGTTTGAACAAAGCCTCGCAATCGGCAGTGAACTCGGTGGTCTTAGCGTTGACCAGTTTTATTGAAAGCACCACCTGTCATTAACATCTCTATAATAATTTGATAGCAAAATATGTCTGAGACTGAATTACAAAACTATCTTTCTCTGTGGGCCGAAGCTACCTTCAGGAACCTTGTAAGTCCCTACACGGAAAAACGTGTGTAGCACGTTTTTCCAATCACGCCGTCCACTGTTGTTAAAAATAACTATCAGCTTGCCGTATTTTATCTTATTTAGCTTTCTTTTTTACCAACCGTCTGGGCTGAGTAGCGTTTCCGACAGTAATTAAGTTATGACCCTTTTAACAGGGGCGTAATTTCGTCAAAATCCTGGGGGGGGGCAAAGTTGGAGCAGATTTTCCCAAGTCAAGTGAAAATGAGCAGTTTTAGTTCAAGAAGAAAAACGTAATAAAAACAAAGAAACAAAGAGATATTTTACTAATCGACCAAGGCGAAAACGACACAGGAAGCGATAAAATTAGGTCAAACGCCTCAAGGACCGAACGGGCAAACATCAAGCTGGGGGGGGGCAGTTGCCCCCCCTGCCCTATAGCAAATTACGCCCCTGCCTTTTAAGTGCTATCTTTTTGCAAAACCTAATACTTAAAAAAACAGAAAACTTGACTACGCAACTTTCGGCCATCGAATCGCCCGGAGGGGGGCTTAGATAAATATACAGGGACTTATTGTCGACAGGCCCCCCTTCTTTGTTATCTCGAACCCCCTCCTTAGCGTTCCCAAAGCTAGCTGGCAGGCCCTTGCCCCTTATGCACTTTAAGTATGCACCTTTGTTCTGTAAAAGTTAGCCTTTTCACGTGTAGACTAAAGACAAACGACAAACCGGCAAGGCGGTGTGCGTTCGATTCCTAGTCGCGGCACACAAACCTTTTGCTTTTGCAAACCTTTTGCTCAAAAGTCGAATTCTCGGAAACTGCAATGGTCGTAACGAGAATTTTTCTTACTCTCAATATCGACTCAGGGTACATTCTTGATATGTCAGCTAGCTCCCCGAGTCAAGTTTGAGTCAAGTTTTCTGTTCCTTTAAGAGGGTCGTAACAAAAATATTTTCGGCACACGCCATATTATTTAACACAAGGATGTGCATCCCGAGTGCATCCACGTGTTAAATGTTATTAAACTTCTGGCAGTGTAACATGTCTTTTTCCGTTAAAAGTATAGCCGTAAAGAAATTCCTGAGATATCTGTTTTAGTGCATTATAGTATACAGATAGATGTATGTCAGTAAGTAAGTAGGGTTTATTAGACAAAAGCTTGCTAGCGAGCTAATTTGGTTATCTTTACAAAATTGTCATTCTTTTTAACACTTACAAGTTAAATAACGAGACACATGGCGGTACTAATACTAACTGTGAATGAATGGCACTGTCCAAAGTTAGATTTAAGGTTTAATGGAAAAATTGCCACAATAGCAAAAGCTAAATAATAGGCAACACGTAGAAAATAAATAAACACACATTAATAACTGACAACATCTAAATAATTTACCATCAGCAACGAAACTTAAGACAAAATTAAGGAACAAATTAGGAACCGAACAGGCACAAATGAACGACAAACGTGAAATTTTATTGGTTATTGATATAATTAGTGACAAGGGGGGAGAATGAGTGGAACCGACGGGCGGTACTTGATGCTGGAGACGGCTTGATCTATCAAAGAAGCATAGGCTACTTCTACTGTATATCCGTTTTTTGGTTAGTTCCACTTCAAATTTTCGGGTCGGATGAAAAAATTTGGGCTTTGTCAAACAAGATTCAGGCAGCGACAGTGTTAAAAAAAAACTCACATGTCGTGATCTTGTTCTAGATGAGGACGAGGTGACTGTCGGAAAGTTCTACGCAACCTTCTTAATCCAGGATTATTTCCGAAGATTTAAGAAAAAGAAGGAACAGATTGTGCGAGATCAGGACATTGGCAGTGGAGACTCGAACACGGTTACTTTACAGGTAAGCCTACCGTTTTGAATCGAAGAGATTTTGGTCTGAAGAAGCGACGATAATACTGAATGCAAAGTGTGAAACGACGACTCAAAGACTCCGGTCTGGTTATCCTCATTTTCCAGCTGTGACACAGAACTTTATAGGCTTGCTGGATACATATATTCCTGGAGATAGTTTGATATGACAGTCCGAATCCGAGTTCAGTCCAGCGTGGGAAATACTATTTTCCAAACTAGCTGCGCGTATTCCCCAGATATTTTTTTTGTAAGCCCCATGTCCCAGAGTCTGCGATGTAAGTTTTCGACAAAGCTCGATCTAGGCAATTTACAGCAACTTAGTTGAACGAGTAAATCCGTGCCTTGCTGCTTTTTGAAAATAAAATACAATAATTCGAACTAATTGGCTTTTGCTGGCTCTTGATATAATGATAAATGATGATAAATGGCTTACTCTGTATATTGTGAAAATTCTGATCGAATACCTGGGTTTCCTTGAATGAGTTGAAAGGAAGAAAGGAACAAAATATCAGGCTACTGCACTAGTATGGGCACAGAGTCTACATCGATATTTCATTCTAGGCTGGACTTCGTATGCTGCACGAAGCTGGTCCTGTGCTGAAGCGTGCCATCTCTGGTAATCTGGAGGAACTTCTAGACGCAGACCCGGAGCCAATGCACAGAGTAAGTAAAATGTCGGGAACTAGAGGTCCAAAAGTATAAACTAGTCAAGTCAGTGGTGATTGTATTAATATCAGACCAGGAGTATCTAGTTTTGAAATTGCAGTCTGCAGTTGGTGGGGACCACGTCCACCAACGAAATAAATAATTTGTGGAGATGGGTACAAGTTTTTTGTTTTGTTTTTTAATGAATCACTGCAGGAAAAATATGCAAGAAAGTCTTGTCGCTTACTCTGGAGATTGTTCACGGCTTACCCTTTAATTTAGGCAGCACAACTACGATTTGCTTGTTCAGGGGCCCTGTAAACCTTGTTTTCCACCGAACTAAGAAAATATTCTAAGAGAAATTAGTGCCAAGAAATTAATTTCTTGTCAGATTTAAAAGTCGGTTACACAAACAAGTTATGATACAAAGTGTGAATGGTAGGAGCGGTCATCTTTGGGTCTGACTAAATCCTCGGCCACCCTTGGCCGCCCCACCCATGGTGGCCATCCTTGACCACCATTTGGGCCAAGTCTAGGTATTTGTGAAGTTTAACCGAAAAGATCTGAGAAAGGGCAGTCTAGTTACTCATCACTTATTCACTTAAATAGGCTTGAGACCCGACGAAAATGCTTTACTTCGTTGCTCCGCTATTCACGAATAATCGGTTTTCGGATAGTGGACTTTCTCTGTCGGATTTATGGTACCTCTATGCGCTTGTCCCTTTGTTGTATGCTTGCCGAAAACGATTTACGAAAAAGAAGAGTTCACGCAGTGGGCACCTGCTGCGGACTGATCACTGGCTACTGAAAAGCCACGTTTGTATTAAGATTCAAATTTTCCGCGTCAAGTAGTATTTACGATATGGGGACGGCCGTAGATAATCTGAACGTCACTACCAGAGCAGATAGTGGAAAATTTAAAAATCCCTTAGCAGAATCTAAATAATTCAGTGTATTAAGTTAAATGATACAAAAATAAGTTGGCTTTTCAGTTAAACTTTAAGTTCTTTCCCTGTAGAAGACAGATAGATCAGTGTATTTTGAAAGCCCCGCTCCTTCGGGAGGGTATGTACTAAAACTGGAACGATGCAGATAAGATTAGCATGTTGCGCAAGGAGGACAAGAAAAATCGTGAAAGCCCAAGGTCCGTGATCGGAAAAAAGATCAACAAAAAGAACTTAAAGTTTAACCGAAAGGGCTGAGATACGATAGTCTAGTTATCCATCATCTAATTCACTTAAATAAGCTTCAAGGCCCGATGAAAATGAGCTACTTCTTACTTCGCTGTTTCCAAATTATCGATTTTATTAAATGAACTTATTCTTACTGACGTGCTTGTAGCTCTAAGTTTAAAATATTTAGCAACTATATAGCAACTTTCAGTCCTCGGAATAGAGGACGTTCTTCAGATGTGATCTTGTGCTACGTGGTCATCTCTCAGACGTGACGATAAGCTTCGCTTTGTTGACCATTAAAATCCACGCTTTTTCTTTGCCGCTGTCGTGCAAGCAGCGCATATTTTTTGTATGACTAAATCCAAAACACCCAGTGAACCTCGGGAAGAACGAAAAACGTCGCCCGAACGATGACTCAAATTGTGTGTCAACCATTCAACGGCGTTCCTTGGGGACATCTGTGGTCACTGGTGACACTTCCGGCGCTTCCGCTAGGTACACGGCGATCCTTAATCGGCACGAACTGTTAGTCGTCAAGGGTATTCTGAACGCCACTACTCGAGCCTGAGATGAAAAAAATAAAAATCCCTTAGAAGAGTCACAAATCACAATAATTCAAGTTTATCTGAAAGGGCAGCTTATTTTTTACATCCGATATTTGTATACACTGAAATATTTTGACCCATCTAAGGGATTTTGTATTTTTTTCACCCAACGTTCAGAATGTGCGCTGCCTGCACAACAACCCAAAACTCACCCTGAAGAGGAGACCAGGGGCGCCACTATGGGGGGGGGGAGGGGGGGGGACTCCCCCCCCCCAAAGGTCTTGAGAAAGTACTTTCGTCGGGCGAAGCCCGGCGAAAGTTCACTTGTTTGTCGGCGCGGAGCGCCGGCAAACCCAGAAGAAATAAAATATTGTATGCTTTTGTCGGGCGTCGGTCGACTCGTCGGCACATCGGGTTCACTTCATACGCAAGAAGTCAAATTCTGCACACATTCGTCATGCACAACACAGAAGAAATCGAATTCTGTATGCTTTTGTCGGGCCCCGATATTCTCGTCGGCACATCGGGTTCTTTTTATACATAAAAAATACAGAAGAAATTCAATTTTATATGCTTTCGTCCGGCGTCGGTAGACTCGTCAGCATATTGGGTTCTTTTTAAACGCAAGAAATCGAATTCGGCAAATATCTGTCGGGCAAAACACAGAAGAAATTAACTGCTTTTGTCGGGCGTCGGTCCACTCGTCGGTTCTGTTTATCTGTGATAAATCAGTTTCAGCAAACATTTGTCGGGCGCACCCGGGAAGTTCAAATATCGTCGGCACATCGTGTTCTCTTTATACGTAAGAAATCAAATTCTGTAAACGTTTATCAGGCGCATCCCGAAAGTTTAAGTTTTGTCGGCTCATGGGCTTATATTTACATGTAAGAAGTAAAGTCCTTTACAGTCTTGTCGAGCAAAACAAAGAAGAATTCGAATTCTAATGCTTTAGTGGGTCGTCGGTATTCTTGTCGGCACATCGGGATATTTTTATTTACAAGAATTCAAATTCTTCAAACATTTGTCGGGCGCACCGGAAATTTTAATCGGGATCGGAATCTCATTACAGGTAATAAATCAAATCAGTAAACTTCTGTCCAATCCCGAAAGTTTATGTTTCGTCTGCGAATCGAGATTTTCTACACAGAAGAGTCAAATTTGTACCTACTTTCTTCTGGATGGCCATACTATTTTGGCGGAAAGATCTGTGATTTCACAGGTAGCCTTAATTTTATTTGAGATCGCTCATAAGCGTTTCCACAAAAGTTCGCCTGCGGTGCATTTCGTATTTGGAAGAATGGTGTTTCCTTTAGTTGGCGTTTTAGGATTAAAATGCTTGGGGGTTGGAAACGCATTATAAGCTAGAACCTGTAAAGTATAGGTATAGAATAGCCTAAAATTTTCCAGAAAAAAGACAGATTAAAAAAAAAATCGCCTGCGGCGCTTGATTTAACTTGTTCTGGGTGAAAAGAAAAGCCGAATATATGAATATAAACATGCGAATTTACATTAAAAAATAATCTCAGCTAATGCATTACAGTTAGTTTTACACAAAATTTCGCGTGCGGCGCATTTCGTAGTATTCTTTATTCGGAAGAACGGTGTTTCATTTAGTGGGCGTTTCAGGATTGAAATTCTTGGGGTTTGAAACACCTTAAAAGCTAGAACTTGTAAGATAAATTTGTCCAGAAAAAAAGGCAGATTGAAAATACTTCGCCTGCAGCGATTAATTTAACTTGTTCTGGGTACAGTCGTTGGAAGCTTCAGTTTTTAGCGAAGCTGCAATGAAATCCCGAATATGAGAATTTAAATTTAAGAATTTACATTCAAGGACTAATCTCAGCTGATGCATCACAGTTAATTTTACACCGGTTCAGTTCTGTTTTGGCGGGTAATGTACGCCGTTGCCGCGAAGCGGCAACGGCATTTTTTGTCGGCACATTTTTGAGTCCGTCGGCACAAACTGGACGTCCCCCCCCCAAAGGTAAAAGGCTAGTGGCGCCCCTGGAGGAGACTTCGAATTTGAAAAAAAAGCCTGCATTTCAAGAGTTAAAGACGCTAAGCCCGTAAAAGTCACGGCTGAAGAAAGTAGGAAAATGAGTTGGAAAATGTCTTGCAAGGAGTCCACCAGTTTTAGTTTATTTTTCGGTAATGGCATACCTTTGTAATTGGTCAATATTTCAAGCATAGAGGGACAGGCACATAGAGGTACCATGAATCCGGAAGAATATGTTCATTCGATGAAATCGATTATTTGTGGATAGCGGACGAACTAAGTAACGTATTTTTATCCGGGTTTCAGGACCATTTAAGTGAATAAGTGATGTGTAACTAGACCTTCGGATCTCAGCCCTGTTCGGTTAAACTTGAAGTATGTTCGAATCCAAGATATAAAAATAAGTTTGCTTTTCAGTTAAAATTTTAAATACAAGAACTTCTCCTTCTTTCCTAACTTTTATCAAGGTACATTCCCACAATGCAGAATGCCGGGAAGCATCAAATCAACCCCATCATTCTGAACAAATTTCGGACGCGGAGAAGGTGGTTCTTCCTTCTTAAGCTAGGTGCCCACAGAACGCGAATCTTTTCCGCCACGCGGCGCGAAACAAATTCGACTTGGAGTTGAAACGGCGGGGCGCGAATTTTTTCCGCTCGCGACGTCAAATTCGCCCAGGCGAACGCGAATTCGCGTTCTGTGGGCACTTAGACTTAAACTGCGAACACACGATCAGGATCAGATGGTCCCGGACTGGCATTCCTGCCCGGATTTTCGGCACAATCGTCACTTCCGTACGGAAAAGTTGAGATTTTTAAACTTTATGATGAAGTGAAGAAAATCCGGCCGGGAAATCCTCATCGTATGTTCGCACTATTATACATAGGGGTCAAGCATACCTCCCGTCAGAAACCGTTATTACTTCTATCAGTAGTATTACTCTTGATGACTATCTCCCCTTGCCGATGCAAAATCGCCAGGTACCTAGCGGAAGAGCCAGACGCGGTATCACCTCAGGTATCACAGCTGCTCCCAAAGATCGCTGTGATTGTTTGACACAGGATTTGAGTTGTTGAGTTTGACTCGTTACGGAGACGTTTACTCCTTCTTCCTAAGGACCACTGGCGTGTTTTGGACTTAGTCATATAGAGTAGTTTGAATATAAGGTTTGAAGCCAAGCTGACCATTCATTGCAAACAAAATGATGAAAACGAGATTTTCGGGGTTTCTTTTTTTTTTTTTTTTGATCAGCTAATTATCCCTCTAAGATGATGTGCGAGGGATAAATCAATTTCGAATATTTCGGCTGCACTTCCGGCAAACCGTCCTCAGCGAAGGACGGTTCGCTGAGGACCTCGCACATCATCTTAGAGGGATAATTAGCTGATCAAAAAGAAACCCCAAAAATCTCGTTTTCATCATTTTGTTTAGAGTAGTTTGCGGTTTGCCCATAGTATAATACGGTAGTGAGTGACAGTAATCGTATTTTTTTTTTCAGTTAGGATCATCGATTTATAAAATAAGCTTTCCGTCTATGGTTTAATATTTGTTTTCCGTAGTTATTGTTCGTAACGTTTTTGTTTTGATCTATTATTTTTGTCTGTAATTAGGATCAGGAAACGTCGGGATTGTAAGAGCATAACCTTTCTTTTTATTCCTTTATGTATCGCCATTTTGCCGGAGTAAAAGCCTTTATTTTCATTCTTTTCAGTTTCTTGGAACTTTAGTTTGTATGGATTTTGTAAGTCCCCTCTCCACGGTCGTTTGTACCCCTAGCGTATATTCTGAAAATGCTATTGTTGCTTCACCCCACACATTCTGCTTTCTTGGCCTTTACTTGCTTATTTTTTTTGCAGCGTAATCATACCTTATTTGGAAGTGTTTGGTCTTCTTTTAGGCGGGGTCACGCGCAAAGATCCCGCCCCATCCCTGGGTCGTCAGTACCCATTTCGCCTTTGAAGGTTTGTTGCTTTTATGTTGTGTGTTCCCTTTGCCTTTTTTTTTTTTAACCAGGTCACCCCATCTAACTACTTTCCTCTTGCGATTTCAGTCATTGTTTTTGAAATAATTCATTCGTTCATTTTCTTTTGCTGCAAAGTGCATTAATATTGTTTATTTTTGTACATTATTGCTTGGTTAAACAAAAATGTACTACCTACCTTTAAAACTTAAATAAAACTAATGCAAATATCAATAAAGCGTGCCGAGGCTGTAGTTCAAATAGCTGCGTTTTTTTTTATTATCGAAGTTGGAGGTTACCTTCAAATTCGAAGGTCGCTTCTTATAAAACGTTTGTGGTCACCAGTCGCCGCTCGTTTATCCCGGTGGTGTCAATGTTGACTTCAGCAGAAACGAAATTTAGCGTTTTTGGACTAAATCTATAGTATTGTTTCTCTTAAGAATAATCTTTTTTTATCTATTGGATAAATACCAAATTTGGTATACCTGTGTGACAGTGTTTCCACTTCTCATGATTTCACATGAGATCTCATGTTTTTCTTACCAATCTCATTATTGTTTTTCCAATCTCATGATCTCATGATAAACTCATGATTTTCGGGATTTCTCGTCTTCTTCTACTCCCAATGTTAAAACAAGTGTAGGCCTATAATGTACGCGGTTGGATGTTGTTTTTTTTCATTAGTTGACAGGGATCGTTCGGAATCCCAAAATAAAGCTCTGATCACAGATGCTCATGAAAATTTTTGCCTGCGGCGCCTTTAGTACTAGTCTACATTTTACGGAAGTGCTGAATAGAAGTGGAAGGCCGAGGCATGTTGTGCCTTAGGTTCGACTATCTAGCCACACAAGAAGCTACAAATATATGGGAGGAAATTAAGATTTGCCAGAAAAAAAGCAATATAAAAAAAACGCCTACGGCGCGCTCTGGATAATTTTGTTTTGAGTGCAGTGATTTTAACCTGCCGCTACCGGGCAGGCTTAACTGACGGACCTGCTCGCACTGCTGTTGCGCACTGCCCTTACTGCACCTGCCCATACAAATTTTGCCTGCAGCGCTTTTCGTGATATTATTTATTTACTGGAAGTGCGCGTCATTTATCTGAAGTTTTAGTCTTGGAACTTTAGGGTTTTAGCCAAATTAAGAGCTAAAATTTGCATCGAAAGTAGAAAGTTTTTCCATAAAAAAACAAGACCAAAGGTTCCGATGGGATCCCAAAAACCGAATATTTGATCCAGACAAATCGGTTTTGTCTTCTCCAGTGTCCGCTAGACTTCTTGAAGATTTTTACTGTTGAACTTTGGAAAAGGATTAAGGTGAAACAACTAATCATTAAGAAAACGAATTTTAGAAATCATGGTAAAAACAAATATAATCGCTTATGTAACGATGAAACAGATTAAATATTCTTACGCTTAAATTTATCATCTACTCAACTTCATATAAAACTTTTACTTTTAACAAACTTTCCGGTTTCGGCCGGATTCCAGGCTAACTACTTGTCCGGCGAGAAAATGGTTTTCAAATTCGTGTTCAGCATGCCTTCATACCCCCAATTCGAACATCTATTCAACTTCAAATAAAACTTTTACTTTTAACAAATTTTCCGGTTTCGGCCGGATTCCGGACGAACTACTTGTCTGGCGAGAAAATGGTTTTCATATTCGCGTTCAGCATGCCATTTTACCCCTATATCAAACATCTAATCAACTTCAAATAAGACTTCTACTTTTAACAAACTTTCCGGTTTTGGCCGGATTCCGGACGAACTACTTGTCCGGCGAGAAAATAGTTTTCACCATCGTTTTCAGCATGTCTTCTTACCCCATAATCGACTATCACATTAGCTGTTTAAAAATATTTTACTTGCCCCTTAATTTGAACCCCCTCCCCCACCCCTAAATGTAGAGCTAGAGGGCCCATCTACGAACTCGACCTTACTCTTGACCCAAAGAATGCTCACACCAAGTTTCATCAAAATATCTCATTCCCTTCGAGAGTTATCGTGCTTATAGACGGACGGACGGACGGACAACTTTTGCGATGTCATAGGTATCCGTCACTAACGTTTTGGGATCCCAAAAACTTATTTTCAAAAATCTAGCCTGCGGCGCTCAGTTTCATTTTGTCTTGGGTACAGCCTCTAGAAGCTACTGCGGAGGCTTCGCCCTCCAGCGAGAGAAGCCATGGAAACTTATTTCTTCTTTCTGGTGAATGTCTATCATATTCTGGTCAGAAGATATTAAAGAGTTACTATTCCGAACTTGTTGTCTGACAAGTTACTAAATCCCACGACTTTTCAAAAATATACCTATTTTCTCGTCTGTTTTCGCCACAAAATCTCATGATTTTTCTCATGATTTTCGAGCACAAATCTCATGTGTAACTCATTATTTTTGTACTGTTGCTCATGATTTTGAAAATTTCCGAGTGGAAACACTGCTGTGTGAGAATTCAACAACAACAAGATCAAAGGTTTCGATGGGATCCCAAAATGGATCCCGCAGGAAACATACATTGGATTTCTTCGCTGTATCTTTATCGTCCACCTTATTTTCCTTCGAAATTTAAATGTCAAACTCGATGAGCTAGCATAATCGAGATTTCCCTGCAAGGTGGATCAAACAGCCACCGGGCAAGACTCGCGCAAGAATCACGGTGAACTTCAACTTCGTAATTTGATGAAAACGCTACTACTGTTTCATAAGTTACGACTATCAAGTTTTCACGATATTGTGGTTGTACCGTAACAATGAATGACAGGAAACTCCCGGAAGCTCCATGAGTCGCGATAATTAGCGCTTCCTAGCGGTTAAAATATCCCTCTGTTGTCGTTTCGACCGATTGCTTCTGCCAAGTCATCGTCAAACTTCATATGTCATTTGTTGTTATTTAAAAATCCTCTTGATTTGTTTTCTCGCTTTCATCGTTTAAAGGCGGACCAAGTCCAAACACTAGGTAGCGGGAAGCTCGATTTTCTACAGCGCGATTTCAGCTGAGTTCTCTTTCCCATTGTTACGGTCTTTGGAGTTTGGATACTACCAAATACTACATTACTGCGTCATAGCAGCACTGTCATTTCTTTCACTGAGCGCGAGCAAGGCACTACCCGCTGATGCTTTCCGTCACCCCTATGCTTCTTGCTTGTTCCATGGCGTATAATTAGTGTTAGAGAGCGGGAGAGTGGAAGACTTATTGTAAGGCGGTTTTTTCGCCTGTTATTGAACAAGTCTCCCGGGACTTTCCCTGCAGGTGATGCAGACAAATGTTGTGCGTTTGTTTTGTATTAAACATAATCTAATCTGATAATCTAATCTAATAAGGAGGAACTAAGATGGGTGGTTCCAGCTTTACGCTTGGAATTCTAGAGTGCCATTGCCGCGTGACAAGATACTAATTTACTGTAAAAAAAAATCTTGCAGAATTTGCTACTGTAGCTGCTAATCTTGTCTCTATTGAGATAATATTATCTTTAATTCGGATTAATCTTATCCCCAGTAGAGATAAGATTAACCCCAGCAGAAAATACTGCAGTTAACTTTAATCATTACCCGAGAAACTGTCACATCGGCTTCCGCTTCTCACATGCATATACGACCTCGTAAATTTGCAGCTATTTAGTTTCACAGGACATATGAAATGTTATATATATGTCCCTGTTCAATGTATTTGCCTGTACCTTCTACCAGCTTGTTCTGCAGTAACCATAGTTGCGTATTATTTGAAGTTCATCGTACAGCGGACTGTCCGTTGCCGTTTTAGTCGCCAGCAGGCCGTACGCTGGGAAGGCGCGGGATGCCCGAAGTCGTTTTATTTGCCAGCGGGCCGCGCGCTGAGTGCCAGCGGACCCGCTAGTTTGTACGCTGGGTGAGGCAGGGAGTTGTTCAGCGTACCTTCTGACGTAGTCCGCCGGGAATTAAACGGCTACTTACAGTTCTCCGTCCGCTCCCGCTGTACTATGAACTTCAAATAAAACGCAACTCATGATGCCCTTCATTTAGGCGCCAGCCAACTGATTTTTTTTTTTTTCACATCTGGCAGTTGTCAGCACGACAGTACTCCATGGTTATCCTTTTCAAGTTCTGATTAACCTTCGATATATGTTTTTCAGCTCACTCCCGGGACTTATGGTCCTCCAGTGCCTCTGTCGGCTTCTCTTTTGTAAGTACTTTTTCTCTGCATCCGTCGTATCATTTGTGCCTGCTTTTATTTGTTTAACTTGTTAAGACAATCAGGTTAGGTTGCAATAAAAAAAAGGAAAATAAAAGATCTAGAAGAGTTAACTGCCCGATGAAATATGGGACGTATATTCTCAGATACCGGTCCGAAAATTTTCTGGTGGAGGCAGAAGTTTCGGTTTCTGAAATACATAGACGTTGCAGAACTTGCAGATCGCAGAGATTTGCAGAAGTGGTGTTGCAGCGATTTTGTCTGGCTGAATGGATGGTTATTGCGATTAAAAATCGATGTGATACCGATGTGTTACTAAATCTTTCTGTTTGACCTTTAGAGGTTTCAAGGATTTGTTTTGCAGGGATGAAGAAGCAGGAATGCCCATGAGACCCCTTCGGATGAAGAGTGCGAATAATAACACAAGTTTTATGTAAGTAAAATCCTGTTCCAGCTCCCAGCACACATGACCTTAATGTCACCGCTGCGTTGTGTCTCCAGTCGATAGAAATGACTATTTTCAAGATTACCGTACCTCATCTTTCTGCAAAATCCTAAAGTTAGCCAACATCACCCACAACCAAGAGAAATTAAATCGACCCTTTACAACGACGATTCAGTCAATCTCATCCGCCCATAAATTATTCAGTGAATCAGATTAAATACACAAATTGATATTATTCTTAGCTAAGTGCGAGAATGAATGCTAATGCTCAAGATTCACGTGAATGCTCAATGAATGCTCAAGATTCACGAAGCTTAAGAACACAAGAGTCTCCGTTCTCCGATAAAGTTGTTACTCATTGCGTTCGAGAAGGGGCGACGGTTGATGTACACCATCATGAACGGATAATGATTATAAACTACATAAATCTCGGCCCTGCACCGAGCAAGAGATATTGAGCGGATGCATATATACAGTACCTTACCTACCATCTGTAATGTTTAGTGCCATATAGCTAGTGTGCTACAGCGACTTGAGAATGGAGATTTTTCGGGTACCGTGATAGAGCTCGTACGGGTTGGGAATTTCGTAGTCGGATCAAGAACAAATAATCAGATAAAACAACTGTCTTCAGTTACAGCAGCGACTATAACCCGACAAAACTGAGCGGACCTAGAGGTATTTACTCTAGCTTTGAGCTGATGTTGATACCCGTTTACTCCTCTTCTGTCTTCGCCGTTGCTTACTGGGCAACTCCATCGTTACCTACGTAACGTTTTGTACGCTTTGAAAGGCTGTAGCGTCACCGATTTTCAACTTGAAGGACTCGTTTTTACTCTAAAACAAAGCTCAAGCCTTCTTCTATCTTACGTCCAGTGTTTCAGCAATTTCCTTTAAACGGTCTACGTGCACGGCTCCAAAAACCCCGCGTTTCCAACGTAACAAAAAACGGAAGTGACTTTTTGGTAGTGTGCACATAGTCTTAGTTTTCAGCGAATCTGTAAGGTCTAGCGAACTGATTTTTTTTTTCGTCAGTTACGAACAGTCTTAGGACTGTTGAGGCCGAAATTCATAGCGATTGAGCCCCATGCTTTGTTTCAACGATTTTTTTTCTCCTGTTACAAACGTAACAGATTTTCGTTACCAACGTAACTCGTACGAATTCTCACCAGAATCTTTAGCAAAACGGTTTTGTTTGTAAAAGAAAAGTGAAATCTACATAATTGTTTGAAGCACGGGTGCTACTACCACCGACAGACAGGGGGAGAGATAGCCTTTTTACTATGTCTCGTCTCGGATAAACAAGACCAAAGGTTTTGATGGGATCTTAAAAATTCAATATTTGATCCAGACAATTAAATTAGGTTTTGTCTTCGCCAGACTCCTTGAACATTTTTACTCTTAAAATTCAGAAACAGATTAAGGCCAAATAGCTAATCATCCGAGAAATCCAAGTTCAGATGTGGATTCAGCGTGTGTGTTTACCCCTATAAGCCGATCGAAACGATCCTGCCTTGCTTCTGCCAATTTTCCGGTTTCGACAAAATTCCGGAACTGCTTTTAACAATTTTCCGGTTTTGGCCGGATTCCGGGCGAACTACTTGTCCGGCGAGAAAATGATTTTCACACAAGTGTTCAGCGTGCCTTCTTACCTCTGAATCGAACATCTAAATCAACTCCAAATAAAAATTTTACTAGCTCTTAACAAACTTTCCGGTTTTGGCCGGATTCCGGGCGAACTACTTGTCCGGCGAGAAAATGGTTTTCATATTCGTGTTCAGCATGTCTTCTATTACCCCTAAATTGACTATCTATTAGCTGTTTAAAATATTTTGTTTGTCCCTTAATTTGAACCCCCTCCCCCACCCCTAAATGTAGGGCTAAGGAGCCCATCTACGAACTCGACCTTTCCCTTGACCGAAAGGATCCTCCCACCAAATTTCATCAAAATATCTCATTACCTTCGAGAGTTATCGTGCTCACAGACAGACGGACCAAGAAATTCACTGATAGGCCCCAAGCCCCCCCCCCCATTCTCCAATCAACTGATATGTAATATTTGCATATACAGCGCACTTATATTACTCAAGATGATCGATACTAAGATTAAAACCTTGCCAGATTTGCAGACATTCTCTACGTTACTGACGTACCATTGGGATGTTACGTCAGTAACGCAAATTTTGTTGCGTTTGTAACGTCTTTTATTGGCTTCAGGTATGAAATTAATTTTTTTTGTCTTGTTTACTGGAATAACCACTAAAATTGCTATTTGCTAACGTACTGGCACTTTATTATCTTGCTTGGATTCAGTTGTAGACAAACAATATGCCACTTTTTCGTTACAAACGTAACATTGGAAAGCTTACTTTTCAGCACTGATCAAATCCAATCCGTCAAAGATAGCGACTCCGAATGAACTACATTCCGTTCAGGGCTGGCAGTTCTTTAAAGGACCCCTCTTGCTTATTCTGCTTTTTTATAATATATCTAGCTCCCATAAAGAATTATAAGCTTCTAAAATCCCCACCTTTCTCCATTGTTTCGTTTTGTGCCTACGAAATTTTTGCGCTTTTTTGGCCTTGCCGAGTTTTGCCCGTCGCACAACGAAACGTTTGCCGGGATCATCAACATCTGCTGACAACTCTTTCACATATAAGGATCTGAGAAGCTTTTGTTTATTACTTCTTTTATTTGCTTGGTTTTCACACTTTTGAACCACGACGCGACCAGTTTTCAAATGTTTTGCGCCCAGCCGCCGCGTCGGAGAGCAGGAAGGCTGGACATAGTCGACAGGCGCTAACAAGAAAATCGCTAATTTCAGATGGAAAGTAATGGTATTTTCGAAAATGTTTTTTTCTGATCCATTTCATAGGGAAAATATTATTTCTAGTAAGAGTTGTGCTTTAAGTATGGTAAATTAAGAGGATTAGGCTAATTCCCAGATGGATTCTCATTGCAGCAAAAATGATCATAAAATCTTGCAATCCCTGAAACTGATCAGCTTAAGATTTGGACAGCCCAAAAAAATAGAAAGGATGCTCCGAATTTCATAATTGAAACAGATTCTTAAAGCCCAGGGTATGCTCTATAAGAAAAACCTAAATATGTTCCACCAGCATTTATTTGAAAATTTGTCCTTCGATAGACCATCTCATGGAGTTGCCCTGCAGAAAAATAGCAAAGATTGCTTGCAGGAGGCGTACTCCTTGCGCTGACCCGCTCTGGAGCACGTCCTTAAAGCCAATCAGATTTGAATGCTACTTTTCCTCATCGGGTCACAGCGATTAAAGAGGTAACGAAACTTGATGTGGCGCGAAGCTCTTAACCTCCGCTCATTCGTATAATAGCGGACAGGGTATGGGAAAATATTCGACTCCGCATAGTCCTATTACAGAGATAGGGAGACGAAGGTTCTGTCAGATTATTTGTTCTTGGTCGGATCAAGGGTAGATTGTGAGAGGGACGCAACAGATGTCCTACACAGTAGTATTATATAAGTTCTTGTCACTGTAGAAGAAATTGACTCATCTCATGCAGATGAGTCAAGAGAAATGAGACATGAGAAATTTCGCGTGCAGATTTTTGCATGATAAATTTGTATCCGACTACGTGTGCTCGTAGCTTTGTTTGTAAGAGGCGTGGTAGTCTTATTTGAGCAAATGATTTCCTTGTTGTCGAGATAAACACAACATATTCTTTAAGCAGATTAGCGTTAATATGTTTGTCAGGTTATGCTGTGTTACTGTACACATCTGAGAGACAGAACGGTTGCCGGATCGCTCATGTTTACACGATACTGGTTTTGATTCTACATTTGCCGCTGTTCGTCTGGTTGGGCGAGTTCTCTCCGGAATGTGGTATAGGTTGGGGGCGGAAGGTGTTACTCAGCGGTTGCGTAATAACTTGTTATTCTAGGGATGGCCGTTCGCTGTTCGATAGAAGAATGGGTAAGCCGCATTGAGTGTTTTAACTAACAACTTTACTCTAACATTAACTTACATAGAGCATTTTCAGTATACCTTACTACTAAACCAACTAACCCTAACCCTTCCCTTATAGCATTATCCATGAGCCTTATTCCTCCCAAGACACAACTCCCTATGCTTCAAGGGACAGTTTAATCCCGTCAGTGTCATCTAGCGCCAATCGCTCGTACTTCTCTTCCCCGGCATCTACCGTCAGAAATTACGACCAGCTGACAATAGCCTCTCCAACGGGCAGCCGCCTGGCGGTCGGGCTTTGGAACTTTCAGAAGACAACTATGGCGCTTGCTGGCGTTAAAATGGATTTTGAGGAAAGCGTGGCTGATGATGCGAGATCGTTGTCGAACTGCAGCGTAAGGGCATCGCCTGTTTCGTGGTGTTCGAGCAGTCCCAAGTCCTATCGGGTCATGAATGGTAGGTCATAATCTCAAGTGCTCTAATTTTCAATTTTATCAGTTTCACTTTATTTTAAAAACATGTGACGGACAGAGCCGATTATTAGTTTTCGTTGTCATAAAATAAAACATGCAAGTCGGTCGTCGAGTCGAAATTAACATACACAAAATTCTAAACTTCCAGTTTTGTTCCGTTCTTTTTCGCCGTTCGTTGTGAACAGAGCGAGCGTTTCGAGGCGCTGTTGCAGTTAACGGGGCGGGGGGGAGTACTGCTACAACGACAGAAAAAGGAGAAGTGAATATCATGGACAACTGGGCAAAACCTGTGCGGGATGCTCTCCACTGTTTTCTGGCCGAATTGAAATTTGTTTATGTCTTTACTTAATATGTTGTATTTCTTTCCTTTCGTTTACTCTGCTTTTAAAAAATGGAGGGTTACATATAAACTAATTACCCACTTATCTTTGTTTAAATGAAAATGACAACGCTCAACCGCCGAAAATATGGTAATGAAGACTTGAGAGGTTCCAGCCACACAATCTTATGACTCTTGGTTCATAGGACTATGTTTTCTGTATTAAAACGCTGTCAACTTGGCCCTTCTCATAACGAATGCGTTGTATCCTCGACGCTATATTTATTGCGCTGGAAATCTTTATTGTTGATAATCATAACTTAATTTCTTTTCTCAATGTGCGTATAAATTTCGTAGGTATTGGACTATAGAAAATAAAAAAGAGTAAATCTGAAGGCAATAAAAACGACACAAATATACAAATAAAAAACATACAATACAAAGGAATAAGACAGCCTTTTGCAAGATTGAATTGATTATATAGCTTCAACGCGTAGTACTTTTGCAATTGCGGACACAGGAAGTAGTCAAGGCAGAGTATGTGACGCAGTGGCAACACCACTTCCATTTTGAAATGTTTAAGCCCAGTATTGTTCATTACCACTTTTTGATCATTGACGGAACCGTCGTAGGTATAATCAATTGTGTTAGGTCGCCACAAAGGCTCGTTTTTTTTTATCTGTAAATGGCAGCTTTTTATCCTTTTTTTTATTTAGGTTCGCCAGCCTCCAGAAACGGTACTGGTGAGAATTTCTCCGTTATCGGCTCAGCTGAAAGTCTCGTTGGTAGGGTAAGTATTTGCTCGATTTGTCACCTTCTTGATGACACGAAGAATATACAAAGCTGCGCTAACGTGCATGACTTGATTAAACCACCATTTAGATTTGCTGTGATCCGAAAACAAAGTCAAACGAAAGATCTAAAATCGTTATCGGGCTTACGACGGACAGAAAGACGGATACACAAACTTACTATGCCATTACGACGGACAGATAGACGGATACACAACCATACTATGCCAAACTTTCTATGCCATCATTGGCCTTCCACAAACTACCATTATCTATATGATGTTTTTTTTAAGAATTATTTTCCTGCAACCAAGGGCCGAATTAGCTTAATCAAAGGATTTCACAACTTATCCTTTAACAGAGCGATTTTCTTCGCCCGTTTTTTAAGATCAATTTGACTGCGCTTAAGGGCGCCCTTTTTGGTTAGATAGAACAAAGTAATAAAAAAATTATTCATCTATATGAGCGCAAAGGCCAAGAGCGTGTTCCACCCTTCTAACAATTTGTTGTTTGTGTTGTTTAATGGAGCTTCCAGAATTTCTTCTCTATACTCCAGGATCCTTTTTCTTTATTTGTCCGCAACCTGAAAATGACTAATTTCTGATTAACATAAGTACCTATTAGCTCTGTTATTATTTTCGTTCCAACCTCGTGAAAGGTTACTACGCTGCCCGTTCCAACCTTCTCAAAATTGTAACTATTTGCTTACCACGCTGGGGAGTGTTAGTTAGCGGAGTACCTACGATCTCTGTAACGTGATTTGCCCGATCAGCCCGCGGCACGATATTTAGACGAAAATAGAAAAATGCGTTCCAGCCTTGACGCCAAGAAGCCAGGATTCGTGACGTCATGCGTAGTAACTACGATCAGAGGCGCTACTAGCCAAAATTGGGGGAGGGGCAAGGTATTTACTGACTGGCTGGTCATTTTATCGACTGTTTTTGCAGAAAAACCGAGTGTCAATAAAAAAAAAGTGTTTTGACGAAAAATCGACTGCACGATTTCAAGAAAAACCGACTGTTTTTACGAAATACCGAATATTTTGAAGAAAAATCAGTTTGCAAGAAAAAAATCGACTGTTGTCACGAAAAATTGGTCAGTTTTTGCCGTCTAGCCGACAACATGGGGGGGGGCGTCCCCCCCCATAGGTGACGCCCCAGACTACGATAAGTAGGGTGGAACACGCTCCAAATTTACTTTTCTCGTAGCTGCGCGTCATCAAGCGAAAACGGAGGAAGTTCGTAAGGGGGAAGAAAATCACACAGTCCCTTGTGCGCAAATATTAAGAAAATGTGGACATTAAAATGTTAATGTCCACAAATCTGATGTCCACAAATCGTGGACACTTTCTACAAAGTACTTGTATATTATTCGTACAACTTAATCATTTATCGGATTTATAATTGATTTACTGGAAGTAAGCTATATTTTTGTATCTTTGTATTGACCATGGTACATAAGGACTTTTAATGTTAATAAGGATATAACTTTTTTCGAACAGGCGTGTAATGCATACCTTCCTATGACCCACGGTCAGTTATCTTACGGTAATCTTCTCAGAGAAAACATAAAATATCACTCCACGGGATAATCCAGCCAATCACGTTACAGAATTATTCATAACCGCCTCCGGAGAGGAGGATATAAGTCATATCCTCCTCCAACGACATGCTGAGGTCGAAAAAGTTATAACAGTTAACACACCTCCATCTCGCTTGATATCGGAATGACAACCTCGATGGCCATTTAAAAATATCAACCTCGCCTTCGGCTCGGACAGGTTATTTTCAATGGCCGTCTCGGTGTTATTTTCCGATATCGACCTCGATGTCTGAAGTTAACCTTTATTATCTATGAATTACTTTGCAGGTCCTTGCTGAACAAGGCCTTGGGAAATTTGTCGACGAGGAGTTCGTAAAAACAACATCCAGAGAAATGCAGGAAGCCATGGAGATGAGTCGAGAAGAATTCGACATGGCAGCTCACAGACTTCTAATCCAAACACAACAGCAACAACAGCCGCTAACAATTACCATCCAGCAGGAGCTGGAACGATTAGATAGTGACAATGAAACACTTCCGCCCATGACACACAGATCAAAGAGGCTATAGTGACTATTACCATCTAGTAATATAGATTGAAATTACTAATCTCTTACCGCACAGAGAAGCGGATTTGGTGACATTTTTAAACAGGAAGAGCCTGTTGCTGTCAGTGCCTAGATCGTACCAAGAATCCATGAAACCCTTAGAAAGGAGAAGTTCATTCTTTGTCTTCTCCTACTAAATCCTTTGTCAAAACACTATGTTTTGCTCTGTTTGCGAGCTAGAGAGCGATTCTGGTGGTCTGGAAAGATCCGCTAGTTATGCGCCGGATGTTCTTGCGACTTCGGTTAGAAATCGCTTCGCTTTCCAGAGCCGTTCCGGTAGTTTCCGCCAGTGACGTGGAAAGTGAATCCACAAATTGATCTCGGCAAGTCAGCGAGAAGTTGTAAAGGCGCAACCAGGGCGCAACGAATTTCCATTCGTTCTTGCGCTCAACGGATTCTCGCTTTGCTTTTTGGAAAGCGAATCTGTGAGATCGCCAGAATCACCCTTATATTTGGTCCTCTCCTAATAAGCATCGCGTAATGGGAACACAGATTAAAGCAAAAGCAACTGTAAGACCGATTACTAGCTTAGTGAATCTAATCTTGTTGAGAGAGTGAGAATCTATATCGAGCTATACCCTCCTATGATGGTGCGGACATGTTACTAGGATCTGATGGTCATGAAACGGAGTTTCTGCCAGGGTTTAAGCACCGTCATCATTTTCATATGGAGAAGGTACCATTTTTCGACTTTCCCTACCAATGAAAATGGACCAGGAGAGCCAGATTATTATGCCGCACCATGAGAGTTAAACAGCGCCGTTCCAGAGGGATGGCGACGATTTGGCACAAGCTAGCAGTCCCCAAATCATTGTAGGCGGTAATTTTGTTTGTTTTGACATCTGACAATTCCGTTGAGACGAAGAAAGGAGGAGAAAAATGTTCTCCCCGACTGAGGGTATTATAGATTCTTGATTGTACGGATCCATTTTGACAAGTGCCAAAAGTGCCTCCGCGGTTTATTTGTATGACATTGTGATACCCGGTTTTGCAGAAGTAGATGGGTGGCAATTTTTTTAGAATTTGGCACCCTTCCTTTCTATTTGTCGGATATTTGCATTTCTCGTTTTCCCACTAGGTGTGTCACAGTACGTTTTCTTATTAGAATGAAAGTTTCGCCCAATATTTCAGATAAAAATATAAAGAAAAGATTTCATCTTCATGTATGATCGCCGTAAACCTCCATAATGGTCCTCGTTTGGTTCAGTAGAGGTATGCTTCGTTGAACCAGGGATCCATAAATTTCCTTTACAGGGGGCTTGTCAATAAGAGATTCCTGATGCTATGTTGACCGCACGGAAGATATTTCGAGAAATATCCACGGTCCAATCACGTCCAAGACCAGATAGACAAAATTTGGGATTGGCTGCTGGCGCCTTGAGGGAGGAGTCTCTTTGGCGCGCACGTCCAATGAGGCAAACAAGAATGCAGATTCGACCCAAGTGGGATTTTTGGAAAGTAGGACTGGTTCGGTCAACATAGCAACATAGAAGCATGGAAATGACAAGCCCCTTGTAAAGAAAATTTATGGGTCCCTGGTTGAACGTTAGTTAACTTTCAATAGTGCAATTTTGGGTAAATGGTAAAAAGAAGACCCTAAAATCCATTCAGGTGTTCTTAGTTTGACTGACTGATAGTTGACTTTGGTCACACTTTGTTAACTAACGTTCCAAGAAGAGTAGGCTACTGTACTTCCGGTTGCACTCTCAGAACATTTCCGGCTACCCGAAATCGCCCGTCGTAGAGGAAGACTACATCATTGCAGCCTCAAGCTTCAGAGACTAATGGAGGCTCTTCTTCGGTGCCTCTGGGCTGGGCTCTAATCATAAGAGGATGTAAAGTCCAAAGAAAGGATACTCAGGTTAGAGGCGTACCTTCGCGCATCCCGGCGCGCGCGCACTACCTTGAGTACTTCAAACAAGCAATTTAAATTCGTCAGATGATACAACTTACTTTGAAAATCCTAGATTAACCCAAAACATGGCCTATTACAGAATAAAGCACCACTACTTTCCTTCTTCGCAGAAACACTGACAATTTTTCTTTTGACCACCAACTAATTAGACAAGGCAGCAGCTCTAACCTAATATTTGATATAAGATCAAGATTTAATATTCTGCCAATATCCAACATTATACTTTACAAAAGTTAAGTTATTTATTTCTCTTAATTTTGATTTTCTTTTCGTTACTCTCAAATTTTTCTTTTCGTTTTTCGGGATTTTCTGAGTCGTAGGGATTTTTTTATATGGTCATTGGGCGTTTAGGCGTTCAATTTGAGCTGGAGTTTTTGAATCAGCCAGCCCTAGCCTAAGTTAATTCAAACAGAAAACCTGGCGAGAGCTCCACATTTGAGGTAGGTGGCTGCCGAGAAATTTATCGCTGGCTAACAGAAATTAGGTAAAAAAAAACTAATAATCTAGTAGAGGTATTGCGGCTTGTAAAAAAAAAAAAATTGGCATTTATATGGCAGGCTAGTTAGTGGTGGTATTGCGGCTAGTTCTAGTATTGGTGTCAAGAAGAAAAGGTTGATTAAAAATTTGACTGTTTTGGTTAGTTTCAGATCATCATATTTGTAGTCAGTAGTAAGTTTTTATCATCATGGCAAATTCATGCATTCATCTTTGCACAGTAGTAGGGTAGCCACTAAAAAAAAAAAAAATCAAACCTGAGCTTTTGAAGATCAGAATGTGATTCTCCTATCTTTTAGCTTTGATTTGAGGCCAAAATCACCTCTCTATCTTGTCTCTAAGCATCTTAAATCTTCTTTAGAAAACAGTATTTTACATAAGAAAATGCCTATGTTCATCCATTGACTTTAGGGTTTTGTCCATCTAGTGACCAGCTTGGAACTATGTGATTCAATGAAATTCTATGAAACTGGGTGATTTTGAACTGGTTTTGAGTGCATGGGGAGCCCCAGTAAGTGAGTTAGATGGGAAAATATGAATATGATCATCAAGTTTATAGTCCAATAGACCTATTGCTGCTATAGGCTGCTGACTTTTCCTCCTTAATATCAACAAATTTTTGTAGGCAAGTTCAGCTACTTTTTTTTACATCTAAATTTACATTGAATATTAAGAAATAATATTAAATAGCTGGGACATCTTACTATTAGCCTTATAAAATAGACAATTTTGTCCTGAATTCAATGGTATTTTTAAAATATTTTTTGGAGATGTTTTAGATAGGTAAAACTGATAAGGAAAATTCACAGCAATTCATGCATTCATTACAACAAAATCGCCAATTTTTGCCACTAGGTGTTTTTGTGGCTACCCTAACAGTAGGCTAGAACAAGCGGCATGGTTATTTGAACACCTCTATCTCCAGCACCTCTCTCCATTTTTCAGTATAGAGAGAATGCACCCTACCCGAAGAAAACGGACGGGAGAATAACAAAAAAAATTAACATTAGGAAGCATAGGACTTTCAACTTTGAGACTAAATTACCGGCCTTGGATAGCTGCTGTGAGTCAGAGAGTTGTCGTAATTGTTATCTGGCTTCTTCTTGTTGGAACAATACAACTTTTGCAAATTAATGTTCCTTTTTTGTGAGAGTTTGAAGGCTTCAAAGTTTGTAAGCAAAGAGGAAGTTGCGTCCTATTGGTCAGCTATGACGCATTCCTCGAAATGCGCGTCACAACCAACCAATAGGACACAAGCCTCCGTCCTTGTTGACAAACTATGAAGCCTTCAAACTCTCATAAAAAAGAACATTAATTTGCAAAAGTTGTATTATTCCAACAAGAAGAAGCCAGATAATAATTACAACAACTCTCTGAGTCACAGCAGCTATACAGGGCCGGTAATTTAGTCTCAAAATTGAATGTCCTATAGTTCGTTATGTTAATTTTCTTTGTTATGATCCCGACGATGACGGTGTAGAAATATCCGTTTTCTTCGGGTATGGTGAAATCTCTCTATAGCCCTAGCCTATAGCAGTGTCAAATGGAATGGAAAAAGTACAGACTTGATATTGGCTAATAACTGAATAATGCCCAATACCCTGCTGATACCAGCTACACGGTTGCCATGGGTAGCACACTTTTTCGTTTGCTCCTGTCCTGACTCTTGTCTCAGTCCTGTCTTAATAAAGCCATTTTATTCATCAGTACTCACCTCCTACTACTGTTTTATTTGACCCATCCGTTTTATTTGAATTTGTTGGCTTTGACAGGACCAGAGAATGACAACTTGATCAGGCCATTTATTATTGAGTCTGACCCTTTTTGTTGGTAGATCTTAAAACATATTTGGGCTACTGGTCCTATAGTGCATATTGCTGTTTCTTTGGTGCTTGATTGCCATCAGGAATACACACAAAACCTGGATGAAGAAAACAATTTGAAGTGAGTAATAGACTGAAACAGAGAATGGGACTAGAAACACAAAAATCAAGAGAGACATGGCTTTAAAGTAGCACATTAAAATCATCAGAATCATCAATATTCTTAAGTGAAATCCAGTCTACCACAAATCCTTGATTATGTGATAGCCCACGCCTAAGGCTGGTTCTGTGCTGGTTACTGTATGGTACCTGTTGGTACTCTAACCCAGACGGGAGGACCTCACATCAGCTCTGCAGACCTCGCTATTGGAATGTAAATCATGCATATTGTTTTTCAGAGCTGTTGCATTTATATGCTTCGTCTGTCAAAATTTCCTGCAGTTGCACTCCTGCATTCATATAAAACCAAAGTTAGTCTCACCTTTTTGCACAAAAGTAAGTTCTATGTCATGGGCTTGGCACCTCATTTTGTTAGTTCCGAAACCACTTACATTGTCTGTGATTATTATTTAGGTAGTTTAAGATTGGCTCTACCAATGTCAAAAACGAATTTCTGAAATTGATGCAACAGTTTGAAAGTTACAAATTGATTTCTGTGAAAACAGCACCAGGGGCAGGTCCGGGCAAAAACACTTGGAGCAAGTTTGGACAGCAAAGAAAGAGAGGCTGAAGGAAAAACAAAAGAAAAAAAAGCTAAAGAAGAGAAAATCAGATGGAAGGAAAAATGTCAGCAAAAAAAGCTCAGAAAGTCTTTACGACCCATTTCGGAAGGGAACAAGTTACATTGAGACCCAGCAGTAACAGCAGATCAGGGTGGTAATAACAGATGTTGATAAAATGACTGTAGGCCTATAGGCTGCATGTAGGCTGTGGTTTTCCAAAATTGAAGCAAACAAACGAAACTGAATTGAAGCAACAAAAGCAAATGAGAAAATGTTTATACAAATTTCTTGAACTTCCTACCTGGGTTAAAAAAAAAAAATGTTGTCCGGAGCTACCCCAGCAATGTTCAAACCTGCCCCCAGTCTGGGGCAGGTCCAGACGAAACTAGCTAATAGTAAAATGGAATTTGCAAAGAAAATGTTGCAGGTAACAAGGTTCTACAAAGTAACAATAACAGCTAAGACATGATTCTAGACAATCAGAAAAAAAAAACAGAATCAACAGAACCAAAAACGAAATCTTGGTATGCAAAAAAACAAAACTTAACCTCCAAAAGAATTCTAATTACTTGATTTCAGAACTTCACTAAAATCATCAGTATTGTGTTGGGTTAGATAGCCTTATACCCAACAATTGGCATAGGGCAGCCAGCGTTATAAGGCATAGGCTATTCCAAGATCAGGGATTTGTGGTAGGCTGGTGCAACGGTCCAACTGTTCATTCTTCAGTGGCTTCAGGGGAAATGATAGAGAAGCCTCAAAACAGGTTATTGAAACAAGTGGACACTTGTCAAATATTTAGCCATGTTTTTTGCTTTATATTCGTACACCAGCTAAATACTTTTCTTTGTATTCGATTTCTATGCTTCAAGGATTGGAGTTTTTTTTATAGTACACCCAGCCCTGTTGGCTAATACACTTTATGACTATCTCTCCTTGCCGCTGCGAAATCTCCGGCCTCTCCGGGTATCTAGCGGAAGAAAGGCAGAAGTGGTGTCACAGCTGCTCCCAAAGATCGTCGTCATTGCTTGACACAGGATGTGAGTCGTTGAGTTTGAGTCGTTACGGACGCGATTACTCCTTCTTCCTGAGGATCACTGGCGTGTTTTGGACTTAGTCATATAGAGTATTCCTAATCACACTACCAAGCAGGGGAGTCACCTATGGGTTGGGGGGGGGGGATGCTGAATCCGTATATGACAATCATTTTTTAGCCGGACATATAGTTCGTCCGGAATCCGGCTGAAACCGGAAAATTTGTGATAAGTTGAATTTTTATTTGAAATTGATTAGATGTTGGATATAGGGGTAAGGAGATACGCGAAATTCGTTTATGAGCTTTATTATTTCGCCGAACAAGTAGCCTAGTTCCGGAATTTCGCCGAAACCGGAAAATTCGCAGAAGTAAGGCAGGGTCGTTTCGATCGTCTTTTAGGGGTAAACACATATGCTGAATCCATATCTGAACTTGGTTTTCTTAGATGATTAGCTATTTGGCCTTAATATTTTTTTAAATTTTAAGAGTAAAAATGTTCAAGGAGTCTGGCTGGCGAAGACAAAACCTAATTGTCTGGATCAAGTATTGAATTTTTGGGATCTCATCGGAACCTTTGGTCTTGTCTGACTTGGAACAGATTGCAGTTTGTTTCAACTCAGTTTCATAGATGGGCTTTATACTTCAGCAATTATGGGTGGCATGGCACATGGGGCGACAAAGATAGGGTTATAGAACATAAGATTTGACGTCAAGCTGACCATTCATTACAAAAGAAATAGAAAACCGTGATTTTCGGGTTTTTTTTTCTTGATCAGATGATGTGCGAGGGCTTAAAATTATATTTATCCCTCGCACATCATCTTAGAGGGATAACTAGCTGATCAAGAAAAAAACAACGAAAATCACGGTTTTCTATTTCTTTTTGGGTTATAGAACTAGAAGTAGAAGATTATCTGTTCAAGTTGTTGCAGGACTAAAACGTGCTTTGGTTCAAGAAATGCTGTTGGTTCTTGCCTTGGATGAATAGTTTTGCTGGAATGTAGAAAAAAAAAAAAAAATCAAAATCAACCATTAACCGATGAAATTGTTTAGGGGGTTGATTTCTGGGTAAAATGGTGTGATAATCAATCAGGATCTGCAGTTGACTACATTGATTGATACTTCATACATGTAGATAGTTGTCTGTTTGATTCTTTGGCTCTAGAATTTTCCGAACAGTCCAGCTCGGTACAGACCAAGTGGCCCAAAGAACCGGCAGCTTCTTTTTGCTGTAGATTAAACCTGTATGCACCAGTGAGCAATCCCTCACCGTTATCAGTGTAGTTCAACATACTTCCCAGGGGTTGCCTACTCTCGATTTTAGTATACAGCAAGTGCCAGGTTCCCCGGCGCCCGACCGTTGTCGGTATCGGTTGCTAAATGTTATAAACATTAAAATCAGCATATTTAGAAGCGGAATCGCCTAATTTTATGGCCGGTATATCTGGTTTCGTCCGGTGCCGGGAAAGGATGTACAGCAGGTGTCGGGGAGTCGGTAACCCTTCGATCCTTCCTTCAATGTTTCCTCCTCTATACTTTAAATCTAAACCTTATTTCGTATATATTTTCCAGAAATGTTGATGGGAAACGCAAGGAAATTGGAACAGTGGCTGGAAGAAGACTTCACAACGGCAAGTCCAGCCTCAGTGCCAAAGCCATCTAGACGCGCCGCTTTTACTCCTGACCGATTTGTGAAAGCTCTGGATAGAAGAGATGAGCTTTTAACACAACTAAGTAAATCGAAAGGGAAGAAAGGAATTCCAAGTGATGGGGGCACAGCATCAGCCTACAAAACTGCCCGCAAAACGCCAAAATCAGCAAAGAAAATAAGTAGTTCAGCTGAAGATTGTGATACCCTGGGTGATGAATCTTTAGCAACACCAAAGCCACTTGAAACAGTCGGCACTGGTTCTGCTAAGACGAATGTGGCTGCTCCGTCAACTCCGAAATCAGCATTGACAACAGTAGGTGCAGTGTCCTTGGGTTTAAGACATCTTGTGCTCGAAAAGAGCGTTTGTGATGCTAAGGGCTGTTCTCGGTCAGAAGAAACAGGTTTAGGTACTGATTTACATCCATGTGCTGAAACTGCTGCTCAGAAGAGAGTTGACCAGTCCAGCATATTAAAGGATGTCGTAGCTTTTGTTGATGTGAGAACCGGAGCTGACAACAGGACCGAAGCTTTTCAAGAGCTTATGAAAGACTTGGGGGCAAAGGTTGTCACCAAGCTTGGTCCCACAGTGACTCATGTGATTTTTAAAGAAGGACTTAAGTCAACTTTTGTCAAAGCAAAGAAACTTGGAGTTCCTCTTGTGTCAACACTGTGGGTCAAGGCTTGCTCTGAACAGGGTATGAAAGTACCTGACTCACAGTATGCCCCAATAAATTTGGAGCGTTACGAGTCCCCATTCTTTCCTTCACTCAGAAAACAAAGGTCGATGCAACCTAGACCCCTAGAAGTTGATCTGGAGTATGCAACAATGCTACAGAAAAAGCGACTTCAGCGGCTGAAGAAGAAAAATCCGAATTTGTATGGTGATGAAAATGTCGCACAACAAGAGACTACACCAGAGCCTGAGAAGAGGCAGCCGTTGTCTACCCTGCAGATCTTGCAAGCGTTTTCTCCTGGAACCCCATTGCTTAGTTCAAAGAAAAAAACTAAAATTGTTGGCAGTGACAGCGAAAGTGAGTATTGTACCCCTCTTGTTGTTCGACTCTACGAGGACCTGCTGAAAGAGAGCGAGCAAAAGAAACAGGCAGAGGAACCACACGAAGATGCACTGTCTGGCATCAAGCCACTTGACAAAACGGAGAAACCATCCCTAAATGACTCCTTCACAGAACTGACTTCTAAATCGAATCGGTCCAGTGACACTGAAAAATCAGTTCTGCCCACAGAGAAACCGGGAGAAAAACGCAAGAGTGACGAAATGAAGAAACCCATTGCAGCAGCTGCGAATAAGAGAAGGAGGCTCTTCGCTGAGGTTCGAAATAGTGTGATTACAGTCCCCAAAACTCCAGATGAGGAAAGATATACTCAGAGCCAATGCCCCGAAGCTTATTCAGAAGTAAGTTTGTTGAAAGACCCAACAAAGCAGCAATTTTGTGCCTTGGAAGAAAAGTTGAAACTCCCTAAGAAAGTGGGAAAATCCAAAGGCTTGAGTCAACTTTCTCAAGCTAGTAAAACTATGCCGAGTAAAGAAGAGTGTTCAGAAATTGCAGCTAGTGAAGTCTTGCAAGAAAAGATAGATGCAAAGAGCAAAAAGGCTACTGATCCATCTGGCTTAAGACGTGAAGCTAGAAGGTGCAAATCCGAAAAGTTGGCATCACGAAAAAGTACGGAGGACTTCAAGCTTCCAAAACTTCCAGCCAAATGTAAAAGCCTTTCGGTTGAACTACCATCTATTGTCTGCACCAGTTTGCATAGTGACCAAAGTGAATTAGTGCACGGTGTTGTCTCTCAGTTGGGAGGATTCCGTATAGTTAAGAAGCCTGATTATACAACATCCCATGTAATTTGTGGTAGTCCCCGGCGCACCTTAAATTTACTACAAGGATTGGTCAGGGGCTGTTGGATTGTATCATTCAGCTGGGTTTTAGAGAGTGTTGAGAATCGGAAATGGGTTGAGGAAGAGCCCTTTGAGATGACCGAATTTTCGAACCTGGTAACTATTCTTAGGTCTGAGAGACAGACTCTTGGTCCGAAGTATAGAGTAGATCTGTTCGAATCCGTCGGGCCGATCTATGTTAGCAAGAATTCCAAAATTCCCGCGGATAGTTTAAATGAGCTGCTTCATTTGACTGGTGCTATCGTAGTAGATAAAGCCCGTGTGGCGAAAGTAATCATAGGATCCTATTATCGTAATGAGTCGTCGGTTTGTCTGGACCCTGTTTGGGTTCTTGACTGTATTCAGAAAAATCAACTCCTTTGCTTTGACCCATACAAAATTGTTGTCTCGTCTTGACACTAGTGATAGGTATTGACTTAATTTGTAAGTACTTGTTTGGTGTATTGTACATAGAAGGAGTCTGCATGCAATTTTTTAGATGACTTTCCAGTTTGGAAAAACGGGGCAGATCAAACACGCAACAATGTGTGTGACTTTTGCATGGAGATGCTTGGACGAGGAATTAGGGTTGGGCGATATTTAGATTGTTTCGATATATCGATATTTCCGGACTACATTTCGCTCTCCTGTACTTCTTGTTTCGCTAAAATTTAAGAACGGAAGTTCTAATCAAATAGTATTCGGCATCATCTTTTGTTAAAAACTTTGGATTATACAAACAATTGAATTACGAATAACAAATTGCTCCAGCTTCGGATTTAAAAGATAGGGATATATTAGATTATTTTCAATATGTACTACAACAACAAAAGATAGATAAACACAAAACAAGAAATACACAACGAAACACGAAAAAAACAATAAATTTACTGAATTGGCTGGCGCATTGGGCAATGGGCAGGAATGCGGCTGGATTATGGCAGAAGCTGTTCGATTATTTGTTTTAGTTTGGCAGTTGGGTCCAAGACAGAAAACTTCTCCATGATTCAGTGGACGGTATTAACGTTTCGACATCGATATTTGGCGCGATAAATCGTTATCGATATCGGATATCACCCAACACTACAAGGAAATCCTCACTGTTTTTTCTATCCGGAATCAGCAATTTCGCTCGAAACTGAAAAACTGAAACTTTTTCGAATTTTCAGGTTCAAATTTGATAGTTTGCGAATCCAGTAGGAAAACCAGTGCAAGGCCTAGCCGCGGCATCTGTAGGTCAAGTGTCCAGCAATATTCTCTCGAGCTTGTTTTTTTAAGATTGTGCATGTTTACCGAAAAGTTTCAACTTCGTTGTGGTTGTATATTGAGAATGCTATAGTAACTCTTCTGATGGCACAGTCTGATTTGTATCTCTTATCGACTTTTGAAACAAGAGAATGAACTTCAGATTTATGTATAGAATCTACTTAATTCCCCGAGATTAGGGCGATTCACTTTCCAAAAAGCAAAGCGAAAATCAGCCGAGCGCAAGAACGAACGGAAAGTCGTTGCCCCTTTACAACTTCTCGATGACTTGCCGTGGTCAGTTTTCACTCACGTAGCGGATTCACTTTCCAAAACTAGCGGAGCGCATGAACAGCTCAGGAAAGCGATATCTAGCCGAAGTCGCAAGAACAGCCAGCGCATAAACTAGCGGGGTATTTCAGATCGCCAGAATCGCCCTATTGTGTCCTTATACCTCCGCAGGAGTCCTGGGTACTAGGCACTGTCATTTGCAAAGAACGAAAAAATACTATGTGTAGAGCTGAGATAGGCGAATCCGGATTCGAATACAGGATTTGTCCTTTTGGCCGGATTCGAATCTTCTGATTGTCAGGCTGGATTCGGATTCCAAACCCCCTCAATCTTACGAATCCGCTCAAATTTCTAGACTACATTCTTCCAGTTTCCGTTTCCCAATTTTTACACAGTGGACTTGGGCAATCCAACTTTTTTTTCTCCACCACCAGCCATCCTCGGTAATCTATCACGTTATCTGAATACTTTTCATATCAGTGCTTTTTGTCACCTCCGATTTTTGAACTATAACCTATGTATATGATTTGGTTTTTGTTAAGGTCGGATTCGAATCCTCGGCATAAAATGGTGGATTCGGATTCGCACGTAGCCCTGGATTCGGATTTGACTTGACGGACTGGACTTGTTGACTTGGCATTCTCTCTACCAACCCTCTACGACCACAGTATTTCGTTAGGGGTGAATTTGTGTGCCCCTCTATTGACTCCCTCTGTCAGAATGGCTGGCCGTGATGAGCCTCTGTCAAAGACATAAACAGACCCAAGAAATAAACAGCTTTGCCTCAAACAACCAATCAAGAGGGATACTCATATTTTACATACTGCTAATTGCTTTCCAGCAGTTCTGTACCAAGTTCCGTTGTTGTTCTAGAGTGACATGAAGTTTAAAATTCGTGAAAGCTGTCAAACAGCTGTCAAAACTTTGTAAGTGCAAACGGATCTGAATGTAAAGTCATCTGTGAACAGGGGCGTCGCAAGGGGGGGGGGGGGGTGCGGGGGGTGCAGCACCCCCCCAACTTTTTGAGATTCGGTAAAACTTTGGGCCGGAGGCCCAAAATTTTACTAAAACTGTTCGGTATTTTTTCGATAGCGGAACTATTCGGTATATTTACGGAGATTCGATAGTTATACAGAATCCCAAATAGGCTATCGGTACAAATCTATTCGGTATAATGATCGGGATTCGGTATAATTCCCAGTATTCGGTAGTTATCACGAATTCGGGGAGAGAATTTACGGAAATTATTTGGTAATTGTTCGATGCCAGAACTATTCGGTATATTTATGGAGATTCGGTAGTTACAGAGAATCCCGAATAAGGTATCGGTCTAGAATTATTCGGTATCATAATTGGGATTCGGTAATTTATTCGGTATAATTTTCAGGATCCGGTAGTTACCACAAATCCCTACTTTTGTTCCAGTTTCGACGAAATTATACCGAATACGAAAATTATTCGGTACAGTTTCGATATCAAAACAATTCGGTATAATAACCGAGATACGGTAGTTATACAGAATCTCGAACATGCTATCGGTCTAAGCTTATTTGGTATCGATAGTCCTTCCTTTTACTTTGGATCCCAAAAAGAAGATTTAATCATGAATCTTAATATTCTATATTTTGCGGAAGGGTGCGTCATTTGATTGGGGTTTTAAGACAGTTTTAGGATTGGGATTTCGAAACATTAAAAGCTAAAATCTGGATGGAAATAGTTAAATTTGGCAGGAAAAAGCTAACTTAAATAAAATTTCGCCTGCGGCGCCCACTTTATGTGATCATGATGGGTAGTATTGACTATGGTAGAGTAGCTGCTGCTGCAGGAACGTCGCTCCATCCGGTTTCTGGAACTTAGAGCATCGGTATCCACGGTATACATCGGTATCCACGGTTAATGATAGAATTTGTAAGATAAGCAGTTAAATTTTAGCCTACAGGAAAAAAAATCTCGCCTGCGGCGCTCACTTTCTGTGATCATGGGCAGTATTGACTACTACAATAGCTGCCTCTGTCGCAACGTCGCTCCATTCGGTTTCTGGAACTTCTTAGAACATCGGTATTTAAACCACGGTAAATGATAGAATTTGTAATAAGCAGTTAAATTTTAGCCTACAGGAAAAAAAAAGATTCTGAAAATTCGCCTGCGGCGCTAGATTTATTTTTCTCTTGGGTATAATAGATAGAAGCTGTTACTGCAATCGTGCCCGGCAATATATTCTCCAAGTGGCATTCGCCAAAACGCCACTTAATTAAGTTGGCTTATCGTCTTTCATGCTGCCCTTTAATGTTGCTTTTCCTACGTAATCCTTTCTGTTTCATAATTTAAAGCTAAAATTTTCAGTTTCTAGGATTCGGTAAAATTTTTGAGAGATTCGGTAAAATTTTGGCTCTGCACCCTCCCCAACGAAAATGCACTTGCGACGCCCCTGTCTGTGAAGCATGATCAGCTGTCAGCTTCAGCTGAAGGAAAACTTAAAAAATACAGGCCCAGTGAATATAAGCCCAGGATTAGATAGACCAGGACTGGCGAAAACTAACGTAGCTTGGATCCTAAACCATGTTCAAGAAAAAATTGAAAGACCTGTCACTGTATTATAGGGTGTGTTCCAACCCGTCACCAGTAGTTACTTTGAAAGTTACCAACATCTGTACAAACGTATGTCACTTCATACTGGTTGAAAAGGCGCTGGTAGCTTTCAGTGACTATTCGTATAAGGTTGAAACTCACCCATGGTGTAATGCACATTTGAAAGTATAGGCCCACAGAGAGTGAATTTGATAGGATGCATGGGTCCCTGTTGATAGGCTAGCGATGGTAAAGAAAGAGAAACCTGGCAAAAATATTGGCGAGTGGTGTGACTAATGCCTAGATAGAGGGAGTGTATTTATTTCAGTAACACAAGGAGAGCACCACTGCAATACATAAGGGAAAGCTGGGAAAACTCGAACTCATAGGCAGTGACAGATTCTGAAAAACACATTCACTGGTGTTTGTCCAAGAATGCACTGCAGCACCGAAGACATTGCACATAGCACTTCTCAAAGCCTTTATCATCTCTGTCATAGTACGGATCTCTGATGATCCTTTCCCCTTGAGGGTCACTGTCCCCAAGAAGAAGAAGCTGAGCTGTCGAACTAGCCTTTGCCATTGACTGTAAGTCTTCCATATTTTCATCATCCATGCCAAATATAAAATCATATTTTTCAAAATCATTCTGTTTAAGCTGTCGAGCTCGATGATTTGTTGACAGTCCATGCTTTTCTAGTGTTGTCAGGGCTCTTCTGTCAGGGGCTTTACCAACATGCCAGCTGCCGATTGCTGCACTGTCAACTTCCCACTGATTTTCAAGTTTTCTCTCCTTCAATATATGAACAAAAACTGCTTCAGCAATAGGAGATCTGCAGATGTTTCCCAAACAAATAAACAGTGCCTTCTTCTTGTCCATCCTGCAATTATCATTCATTAGCAATAGTGGTAAAAAGCAGTTGCACCTTCGCTGATCCTGCCTGAGTCCTATCCATTCTTCAGTCTGTGGGTGGAAATGTTAGTACTCTGGTAGGGCATACCTTAAATTGCACTTGCAAGCAATAAGGATGTTGTATCCCGATGAGTAGCTTGCGAACGACAGGCCAATTTACCATACGACTGGAGTGCCCCGGATCTGCCCAGTTGAAATAGCACTAACACAAGAACAAAGTGTGAACCAAACAAAACGAAACAAACAGTTCCAGAAAATCAAGGCGTACCGTACTGGTTTTTATGAAGCTACATCTAGTAGGCTATATATAAGCACTACCAATTTACCAATCGGGAATCTAATAATTAGCCACGCCCAGGATAAATGCGGAAGCACGAGATCATGTTTAATTTTTAAGAGGCTTTGTGACAATGTATCTTTTTCTTGATTAGGCATTCTATGCCCAATCAAAGAAAACTTAGTTAGCAGAACAGAATCATGCTCGCTCCTGTGACAGTGCAACTCTTGAGAGACCTTGACTATTCAAGAAAACTGGCACCTAAGTCATTCCCTGGACTGTCATTTTGTGTGAGTTGTATAGGTACGGTATATCCTTGTAAAGAAAGTGAGGGCATGTTAGAGGAATGGAAACTTAATTTTCCAGGGATTTATTTTTCTGTGGGACTACAGATGAAAGTACGGGATAACTGTAGCACAGAGAATGAGCCAATCTGTCCATCCATTTATTTGTCTTTTCAGCACAATACTGAATTGGTAAACACATTCTTTAGGTCAAGGAAATGGGCTTGGTAATCAGGGGCGTCCCGAGCCTTTCTTCATTGGGTGGGCGAACCTGGTAAAACTGACCGAATCAGTACCTGATTTTTACCGATTTTTTTTTTTTTTTTTTATAAGAACACAGCGGGTGTCCAGTCAATTCGTCACAGGACATTTCGTCAAAGGACAGTTCGTCACAGACAATTTGTCGCAGGACAATTTGTCACAAGGACATTTCGTCACAAGGACAATTCGTCATACGGACAATTCGTCGTTAGGACAATTTGTCATACGGACATTTCGTCACAAAGAGCCTAATTTCAAGTTCAAGTTGTAGAGGAGAAAGCCTTTTTGTTGCAATTATATTATTATTATTATTATTAAGTTCAAATTTCGATATACTTTAAGTTATTATTATTAAATACTCAGTTACATTAAAATGAGGTGGCTATATAATACATTAAAACATGTAGCTATGAGCAATTCCCCGCAGATACATTAGTTTGAACAGACCGATATCTCCCTCGGGCAACCAGCAACAAATCGCTCAATATTCATTTCTGTTAGGCCCTGCTCCTGTAGCAGAAACGATATCACTTTCCAAATGTCTGGATGAGCTACTCCAACATGTTTGTCGGAGATTCTAGGACAATTCGTCACAGGACAATTCGTCACAGGACAATTCGTCACAGACAATTTGTCACACGGACAATTTGTCACAGGGACAATTCGTCACAGGACAATTTGTCACACGGACTATTCGTCACAGGACAATTCGTCACTAGGACAGTTCGTCACTAGGACAGTTCGTCACTAGGACAGTTCTTCATTTCTGAAAATGCTTGCTACTGGAATGGTAATTTGGGTCAAATAAAAAATGCCACCCCTCACAGGAAGTTGTTTGAATCCACATCTGACTCATTATTTAATCCCTGCACTCATCTCCGATATTTAATCTTCAGTATATTGGTATATATTCTCGAGGGGTCGTATCTATCTTTCCCATCCCTGTCTGGAACGTCTTTGGGCGCGTCGCAAAAGACCTTCCTCAACAAACGTGTTGGAGCAGCCCATCCAAATATTTGGAGATTTATATCGTTTCTGCTACAGGAGCAGGTCCAAACAGAAACGAATATGGAACGATTTGTTGCTGGATGCCCCAACCCACCCAAGAAGAGGAAGTATGAAGAATGTAACCAGCGATTGAAAACCGTAGTAGGGAGGTATCGGTCAGGCTAAACTGACGTACTCGAATATATGCGGGGCATTGCTCATAATTACACGTTTTGATGTGTTATATAGCGACCTTATTTCCATGTAACTGAGTATTATGTAACTGAGTATTTAAAAATATAGCCTATAGCCTACCTTAAAATATATCGAAATTTGAACTTGAAATTAGGCTCTCTGTGACGAAATGTCCGTGTGACAAATTGTCCTAATGACGAATTGTCCGTATGACGAATTGTCCCTGTGACGAATTGTCCCTGTGACAAAATGTCCTTGTGACAAATTGTCCTGTGATGAATTGTCTGTGACGAATTGGCCTATGACGAATTGTCCTGTGACGAATTGACCGGACACCTTGTTGGATGCCATCCTAACACTATGTCAGGAATGACAACATTGTTGTTGGTCTCAGCAAGGTCTTCTGCGATGCGCTCAAAGATGTCCCGGACAGGGATGGGAGAGACAGCATTTCTGCTTGTCCAATACCAATATGACTGGGATATCAAATCAGAGGTTAATGCAGGAATTAAAAGTTATGATTCAAATATGAATTCAAACACCCTCATGTGAAGGGGTGGCAGCTCTGAACTGATTCAAACTACCTTTCCAGTAGCAATTTTTCGAAAATATGACGAATTGTCCTAGTGACGAACTGTCCTAGTGACGAATTGTCCTGTGACGAATAGTCCGTGTGACCAATTGTCATGTGACGAATTGTCCCTGTGACAAATTGTCCGTGTGACCAATTGTCTGTGATGAATTGTTCTGTGACCAATTGTCCTAGAATCAACACAGCAAGTTGCCCTTAAGAAGAAGCTACTATGTAAAAATGCATCATAGTATGTAAAAATCCAAGTCCAAACAGAAAATTTGGAGTGTTTTCACTCTCTTCCATTTCTGTTTTTTCAGGGATACGCCGTCACTACACTGTCACAAGTTTCATAACAGATAGCACATAACACTTTCAAGAATAGCACCTTTTCACTTAGAAATAAAGTTTATGACCAATTAAGTCTAGACTATTTCGTGCCTAGATCTCCAACCATCTCCAACAACACCTTCAACTGGTAAAAATACTAACGGGAATGAAAGAAACGTAACAGATAACATCCCAAAGTGTTATCTGTTGAAACCTGGCATTCTTCTATTGTCGTTACGTAACTTCTGACAGTGTAGTGACAGTATAACTTATGCCTAAAGTAGCCTTACTGAATTATAATATGCTGTTGTGTTGAGTTATGAACTCATACTGACTCATATGAACTGTCACTGATGAATGGTCTGGTCTCTGGAATTCATACAGCCAAAAGCTGAGAAAAGAAGGGTTCAAGTTTTTTAATCTTTAACACTAAACTACAAATACAACAAGCACTGTGGAGAATAGAATTCGTACATGCAATGCCTGTTAACCTTGAATAAGTTATCGACAAATCACATGTGAAATGTTTTAAAATTCCGCGGAAACGGGACGGGAATTTTTTGGTCAAGAATTAGTACCTCGTCCACAAAGTCCAGGTTTGTTTTTCCACCATCATCAAAAGTTATTTTCAAACTGCAAGAACATAAAGTTGCATTTTTCGGTTTCACTTCTGTTTCTCCAAAGTTTGTAATTTGGCTCTTTTTTTCTCTTACTTCGGTTTATTGAGTTCTTGTTTCTGAAACTCTGGTCTTAGTCAAACTATAGTTGCGTTTTGATGGAAGTTTGAAGTTACCTTCAAACTCAAAGTTCTCTATACTCTATCTAAATACCGTTTTTGATCGCCGGTCACAGATCCTTTGTCCTTCAAACTCTGACCGTCGAAATTCGTGAGCAAGAATGTTCGAAGTTTGCTTGAATCGTTGAAGAAACGTCAACCGGGCAAGGATCGCCGGAGTTAAAAAAAACGCTAATTAAGTGAACTTCGAAGGCGTTTGAAAAGGAAAACAAGCAACCGGTCAAGCCAACAGTGAACAAAACTTCGATCAGAAACGCAACTTATGTTTTGCAAGGTAGGCTAGTTCCTAATTTGAGATGTGTAATTATGTAGTTTCAGGTTCAAAACTACAGCAAACAGCAACTGGAATGGACAAATAAAAAAATGCGAGAAGCAAAACTTTTTTACAAAGAAAACGCTGTTAAGCGAAAATACGACAAAACCACTTAAAAAAAACGCAACTTAAGTATTTTCGCCAGTCACATACACTCAGATGGGTCAGTGAAAGGCAGGTCATACCAGTCATAAACAAATCTCCAATTTTTGGGCATGGTGCCCCAACATCTGGGCATGCCCCAGTATATGGGCATGGTGCTCCTATGTTGGAGCACCATGCCCTGCTGGAAGTGCATGGTACCCCCTTTAAAATCTGTTGAATTGAGAATATGAAATGGAAGGTTACCTTTCAAACAAAATTTTATGGAAGTATCGTGCCCTTGCTGTAGTAGGGCATGGTGCCCCAGCGTATGAACACCATGCCTGCACCATGCCCTTTGGTTGGGGTATGCCCTGATGTTGGAGCACCATACCAAAAAGAGGATTTGTGTATGACTGGGGCAAACTGGGGCAGAAGCCTGAATCCCAAGTACAAGTTGAACATTGCCATTTGCCTCCCTGAACACTCTTAAGTCGCATCCATCCCCGCTGCTAATGCTACAGTACAGTAACGCTGCAGTCGAGGTATGGTTATTTGAGCATTTACAGAACTTTAATGTGAACAGTTCAGTTTTTGGCTAAATGATAGAATGAAGATTTTTGCCAAAAGAGCTCAAAGGCTCCCAAGGCCTCTGCCCTTTCTGCTAATTTAATTTCGGTAATTTGACGTATTTATTTATTTAGTTCCCATTCGTTGCCGAATTCGGTACTTCACCGCATTCGGTCCGTTCCTTTCGTAAATCCTGTGATTTGACGCATTTTATTTCCCCTTCGTTACGGAATTCGGTAGGCTAATTACCGGACCTTTGTTTAGTCCGCATCTATTTCACCGCATTCGCTCCGTCATTTGCAAATTTGATTATATAACGTATTTTTCTCTTTTCTTAGTTCCCATTCGTTACCGAATTCGGTAATCACCCGACCTTTTTGGGGTCCCAAAACGTAAGTGGAGGGATACGTATGACATCGCAAAAGATGTCCGTCTGTCCGTCCGTCCGTCTGTGAGCACGATAACTGTCGAAGGGAATGAGATATTTTGAAGAAACTTAGTGTGAGGATTCTTTGGGTCAAGAGTAAGGTCGAGTTCGTAGATGGGCTCTGTAGCCCTACATTTAGGGGTCGGGGTTCAAATTAAGGGACAAGCAAAATATTTTTGAACAGCTAATGTGATAGTCGATTATGGGGTAAGAAGACATTCTGAACACGGTGGTGAAGATGATTTTCTCGCCGGACAATTAGTTCGTCCGGGATCCGGCAAAAACCGGAAAGTTTGTTAAAAGTGAAAGTTTTATTTGAAGTTGATTAGATGTTCGATTTAGGGGTAAGAAGACATGCTGAACACTTATGTGAAAAGGATTTTCTACCCGGACAACTTGTTCGCCCGGAATCCGGCCAAAACCGGAAAATTTGTTAAGCAAAAGTTGTATTTGTAGTTGATTAGATGTCTGATTTAGGGGCAAGAACAGATGCTGAATCTGTATATGAGAATAATTTTTTCGCCGGACACATAGTTCGTCCGGAATCCGGCTGAAAAACTCGAATAGTTGATATAGGGGTAAGGAGACATGCTGAATCCGAATATGAAAGTTATTTTCTCGCCGGACAAGTAGTTCATCCGGAATCCGGTGAAAACCAGACAGAAAATTTGTCGACCAATTTTCGGCTTAGCAGTCCCTACTCCTTTATTCTCAAACCAGTATAGCTCTGCGCGTGGATGATGTAATGCTTTGTTGATTCTATGGACGTCGGAAAGATCTAGTTGTAATCGAAGGTCAAAGGGGTTTATATATATGTTCGTAGATGGTCAAGTTCGTAGATGGGTCCTTTAGTCCCATCTTTAGAGGCAGAGGAGGGGTTTCGAATTTGCGGTAAAAACATGTTTGTTTTATAAGCTAATAAGATATTCAGTGAGGGGGTAAGGAGGTCCGCCGAATCCGTATCTGAACTTGTGGTTCATCATGAATTCGGTCGAAACTGGAAATTTGGTTTAAGCTCAAAGTTGTTTCTGAAATCAATTAGAGATTCGGTATCGGGGCAAAGAGACATGCTGAATCCATTTTTGAACTTTATTTTAACAGTAGGCTAATAATCTTCAAGGAATCTGACGAAGACTGAATGACGAAGACATGACCCAATTGTTTGAATCAAATGTTTTTGGGATCCCATCTAAACCTTTGGTCTTGTTTTAGTCCGCATCTAGGCTACTTCACCGCATTCGGTCCGTTCCTTTGTAAATTCGATGATTTAACGTGTTCATTTGGTCGCATTCTTTACCAAATTCAGTATTTCACCGGACTTTACTCAAGTCTGTATCTGTTTCATCGGATCCGGTCAGTCCATTTAAAAATTCGGTGGTTTATCAGATTCATTTGGTTCTGATTCGTAATTCCCCGGGCTGCCGTCCTCAATTTTTGGGCATGGTGCCCCAACGTCAGGGCATGCCCCAAGGTATGGGCACCATGCCCTGGAGCATGGGCATGGTACTAGCATGGCACCCCCATGATATTTGGTTGAACTGAGATTGATTTCATAAATAAATAGGGCTGTCTTCCTCTCCTAGACCACAAGATACTTGATCTTATGTTCTATCTAACCTCTTTTCCCCTCTCCAAATTCAGTATTTCACCGGACTTTTCTCAAGTCTGTATCTGTTTCATCGGATCCGGTCAGTCCATTTAATAATTCGGTGGTTTATCAGATTCTTTTGGTTCTGATTCGTTACCGAATTCGGTAATTCCCCGGGCTGCCGTCCTCAATTTTTGGGCATGGTGCCCCAACGTCAGGGCATGCCCCAAGGTATGGGCACCATGCCCTGGAGCATGGGCACCATGCCCTGGAGCATGGGCACCATGCCCTGGAGCATGGGCATGGTACTAGCATGGCACCCCCATGATATTTGGTTGAACTGAGATTGATTTCATACCTTCCTCTCCTAGACCACAAGATACTTGATCTTATGTTCTATCTAACCTCTTTTTCCTATTTTAAAAATATTAGAGAACTTCCAAGAAATTTAGCCTTTAATGAAGACCACTTTTTGGGATCCCAAAACGTTAGTGACGGATACCTATGACATCGCAAAAGTTGTCCGTCTGTCTGTCCGTCCGTCTGTCTGTGAGCACGATAACTCTCGAAGGGAATGAAATATTTTGATGAAACTTGGTGTGAGCATTCTTTGGGTCAAGAGTAAGGTCGAGTTCGTAGTTGGGCCCTGTACCCTTGGGGAGGGGGTTCAAATTAAGGGACAAGCAAAATATTTTGAAACAGCTAATGTGATAGTCGATTATGGGATAAGAAGACATGCTGAACAAGAATATGAAAACCATTTTTGCGCCGGACAAGTAGTTCGCCCGGAATCCGGCCGAAACCGGAAAGTTTGTTAAAAGTAAAAGTTTTATTTGAAGTTGACTGGATGTTTGATTTAGGGGTAAGAAGCCACGCTGAACGCGAATATGAAAACCATTTTCTCGCCGGACAAGTAGTTCGCCCGGAATCCGGCCAAAACCGGAAAGTTTGTTAGAAGTTAAAGTTTTGTCTGAAGTTGATTAGACGTTTGGTGTAGGGTAAGAAGACATGCTGAACAAGAATACGAAAACCATTTTATCGCCGGACAAGTAGTTCGCCCGGAATCCGGCCAAAACCGGAAATTTGTTAAAAGTAAAAGTTTTATTTTAAGTTGATTAGATGATAGATTTTGGGGTAAGAAGAGATGCAGAATCCGTATATGACAATCACTCTCTAGCCGGACATATAGTTCGTCCGGAATCCGGCTGAAACCGGAAAATTTGTTAGAAGTTGATTAGATGTTGGATATAGGGGTAAGGAGATACGCTGAATCCGTTTTTGAGCTTTAGTTTTTCGCCGGACAAGTAGTTCTTGAAGTTCACCAAAACCGCAAAATTCAAAGAAGTAAGCCAGGATCATTTTGATCGGCTTATAGAGGTAAACGCACATGCTGAATCCATATCTGAGCTTGGATTTCTTAATGATTAGCTGTTTGGCCTGGCGAAGATTTTTGGGATCCCATCGGAACCTTTGGTCTTGTTCCTATTGGTTTACCTATCCATTTCCAGGGAAAAAGGGGAATTCATTCATGGCTAAATTTCTTGGAAGTTCTCTAATATTTTTAAAATTGGAAAAAGAGGTTAGATAGAACATAAGATCAAGTATCTTGTGGTCTATGAGAGGAAGACAGCCCTATTTAGGTATGTAATCAATCTCAGTTCAACCAAATATCATGGGGGTGCCATGCTAGTACCATGCCCATACCTTCGGGCATGCCCTGACGTTGGGGCACCATGCCCAAAAATTGAGGATTTGTGCATGACTGAGTAAAGCTAAGGCAGGAAGTTTCGATCAGTTTCGTCAAAACAGATATGACTTAGAGGGGTAAACACACATGCTAAATCCATATCTGAACTTGGTTTTCTCAGATGATTAGCTATTTGGCCTTAATCTGTTTCTGATTTGTTGTATTAAAAATGTTCGAGCAATCTGGCGAAGACTTGATCTGGAGAAGACAGGACCCAATTGTCTGTATCAGATATAAAATTTTGGGGATCCCATCGAAATCTTTGGTCTCGTTACTCTGGATGGCCACTACCTACAGCTTTATGATTTGATAGGTAGTCCATTTGGTAGTGTCATTTGGGATCGCAAAAAGGCACTTTGATCGTCAGTGTTTCCACAAAATTTCGCCTCCGGCGCATTCGTATATTCACTAGGCTAGAAGAGGGGTGCGTCACTTACTTGTCATTTAAGGCTTGAAATTTTTTTCTTTGGGGGGGAGGGGGGTTGAACAACGTTAAATCTAGATTTTGCATGGAAAGTAGTTAAATTTTGCCAGAAAAAAAGAAAAGCACAGCCGTTAGCGACATTGTCGCTTCGTAGCCACGGCGTTTTTGTCGATTCAATTTCCAAGTCCCGTTGGCTAAACTGGAAGTCCCCCCCCTAAAGGTAGAAGGCTTGCGACGCCCCTGCGTATTCCTGATAGTAGCCTACAGAAGTGGAAGGACGTGAAAACGCGTGAAATTTCTCTTTAGGCTTGATTTTGTACATAGGCTACTGTGCTGATACTATGCAACCTTTTACATTTATAGCTTCTTGAAGGCAACTCGCTGTGTTTTTGGAAGATTTTTTTTTATTAGATTCAGTAAAAATCAGGTACCGATTGGGTAAATTTTACCAGGTTCGCCCCCCAGTGAAGAAAGGCTCGGGACGCCCCTGCCTACATGCAGTTGGTGCATCACACATTTGTGGTTCTGTAAATAGTGTGATGAAATAGCCTGTAGGCTGATGTAGTAACATCTTTCTGTTTACAGGCTAAGCCAGGGTCTCAAGACTTGCCCGAGACTTGTCTTGTATCAAGACAGGTAGTTGAAAAATGGGAAAGAAAAATGACAAGTCATCTGTGAAGATCTTTCTGAACTCTCTCAGTGGAAAAAAGAAAGAGCCTGACAAAGAGATTTCAGAACCTGGTCTAGTCGCAGCTAGAAACTCGAGCTTGCTGCATGGTTCAGTTGGACACCTGCTTTCTATGGAGAGACCACTCAGAGGTTTTAAGCCTTACAATTGTGACAAGTCAGAACAGCATTTCAGGATTTTGTACAAAAAGAACAACGTGAACTACACACACAAAGTAAGTTCTGATTCTGAAATCCGAGATGACGCAGTGCTGCAGCCAGTTCGTTGTGATCACCGAAAAGAAATAACGAGTCGAAAGAAGAAAGTGAGCTATGGCTTGACAAAGATTGTGGAAGCAGGTCCGAAAGTTTATGAAGCGGATTCAAATTCCATGGGTTCTTCATCATACCCTGACACAGTTCAGCAGTTTTCACCATGGAACGAAACCCCTCTCATTATCCCTCCAGTCAGGAGACCCTCCACGTTCCTTGATTTGACAAACTTTCTCAAGGAACCTTTAAGCCATGATCACATTATGAGTGATTCAGTCCAGCTCTTAGATGAACAACAACAAAAAGGAGATGTTTTGCTTGATACAATTTTGCCTCCGCCAGCAGAATTTGCTGACGAACCCCTGAATAGTGAATATCAAATAGATCCATTCGATTCAGTCATTTCTGGTGATGGTGTCGTCCCAACGCTGGATCCCTCTGTTGGGCCTACTAAGCTGAATCGAATTGAAGAAAAGACTGGCTCTGATAGTTTTGAAGAAATCTCTGGCTTATTTGACTGCAATTCAGTTACAACCTTTAAGGTTCCCGAGCTTTCCTCCGGTTTCGTGATAAACCGAATTTCCGGCCATGCGTTCCTTCTGTCTGAGGATATAGGTTGTGCCAGAATCAGTTTCAAAGACCCCAATGCCGAAAATGGCCTTCTCCCTAGAGGAGCATCACCTTTTCGGAAGAGGGGAGTCGATTCCTGCCTCCCCCCACTAGGACAAGAAAGCCAAGCTGAATTAACTGCAGTTGTGGACGAATATGTGACAAAAGATTCTGGTAAGTGGTACTAACCAAATTATTTTCTTGCAGATGTTGTCTTTCAAGCCTTTATCTGAACCTGAACTTAATCAGAGCACATCTTTAAATTTTGCGTTTATGCAAACCCGCGGATCCACTCGGAAGAAAGAAGAAGTCGCTCAAGTAGACCTGGAAAGTAACAGGGAGGAATGCCTCGCCCCCTTGTGCTTCATGTATGGGGGAGAGGGGGAGGCCCGCCCTCCGAATGTTTTCGACCAGTTGGTAAAAAATAACCGAGTTGGCGCGAAGCGCCGCGGTTTTTCGTTAACACAGTCGATTTTTTCATGAAACAGTCGATTTTTCATCAAAACAGTCGGTTGTTCTGAAAATAAGCCGATTTTTTCGTCGTTTCAGTCGTTTTTGGGATCCCAAAACGCTAGTGACGGATACCTATGACATCGCAAAAGTTCTCCGTCTGTCCGTCCGTCCGTCCGTCTGTCTGTAAGCACGGTAACTCTTGAAGGCAATGAGATATTTTGATGAAACTTGGTGTGAGGATTCTTTGGGTCAAGAGTAAGGTCGAGTTCGTAGATGGGCTCTGTAGCCTTACATTTTTGGGTGGGGGAGGGGGTTTAAATTAAGGGGCAAACAAATATTTTGAAATAGCTAATGTGATAGTCGATTATGGGGTAAGAAGACATGCCGAACACGATGGAGAAAACCATTTTCTCGCCGGACAAGTAGTTCGCCTGGAATCCGGCCAAAACCGGAAAGTTTTTTAAAAGTAAAAGTTTTATTTGAAGTTGATTAGATATTCGTTAGGGGTAAGAAGACATGCTGAACACGATGGTGAAAATCATTTCTCGCCGGACAAGTAGTTAGCCCGGAATCCGGCCGAAACCGGAAAATTTGTTAAAAGTAAAATTTGTATTTGAAGTTGATTAGATGACAGATTTAAGGGTAAGAAGAGAAGCTGAATCTGTATATGACAATCATTTTTTACCAGGACATATAGTTCGTCCGGAATCCGGTTGAAACCGGATTTTTTTTATAAGTTAAAGTTTTATTTGAAGTTGATTAGATGTTCTTTATAGGGTTCGTTTCTGAACTATCTGTTCTTGGCTGGACAAGTAGTTCGCTCGGAATGTGGCCGAAACCGGAAATTTGGCAGAAGTAAAGCAGGAAGTTTCGATCAGTATATGGCTCATACAGGTATATCTGAACTGGATTTTGTCAGATGATTAGCCTGGCGAAGACTGGATCTGGCGTAGACAAGACCTAGTTGTTTGGGTCAAATATTAAATTTTTGGGATCCCATCGAAATCTTTGGTCTTGTCGTTTTTTCTTCAGAAACAGTCAGTAAAAATGACCAGACAATCGGTAAATATCTTGCCCCCCCCCCCCCCCCCCAACATTTTGGCTAGTAATGCCTCTGCTCGCCCGTATCCATCTGAAAAGCTAAGTGTCATTCAGTCGGTAACTACTTAGCCTACTCGTAGTTACTCGTATATTGTATTTCGTCCGTGCTTTCGCTCTAGCATGAAGAAAGGTAGTCGGTAGGCCTATGTTTTTTTAAATCTTAATGTTTTCTGTCCATGTCTCTGGACAAGTGAAAAGTGCGCTTTATGGCAATACCTATCTAGGCCGAGTAGCACCACGAGTTCGACCATGAGAACACATGGGGGAAAACAATATGACATTTGCCCTTAAAATCTGTCATGGCAGACCTGAACAATTAGTGATATTGTCGCTTTTACTATACTTTCGCCAGTCGCGTCCAAACTCCGGTCTTGGTGCCTTCCCTTGTCCCCAGATAGGTGGTCTTGCGTGGGAACAAGTGTAAAGATGTAAGTAAAATAAGTAAATTACGAAAAATAGTAAAATTAGTAAAATACCGATTTTACAGGGGTTCGAAAATTACGGTAAAATAGATAAAAAATACCCAATTCTACTGTGACCAATTTTACCGTTTACAGCATCAGCAGTGACTCATGGTTTTGTTTTGTAATGTACCCTGTTATGATTGAATTATGTTTTTTACAGATTTTTTTACTCCGTCTTTTAGCCTCGGCGTATAAATAAATAAACTGCTCCAACAGCTACACCATGAGTAAAAAAAACATAAATCCCCGTTTTGGGTCCCAACGAATTCTTCGGCCTTGTTTATCTGTCCTATTTTCTTTCCAGATCGCGGCTCGTCTTCAGAATTTCTCAGAGTGCCGTTGAATTTGACATGTCCAGATAGCCTTAAACTTGGAGAGAGCATCCAGCTAGAAAAGGCAGCTCTACGACGAAGCGAGGTATGTTGGTAGTTCTTGTTTTGCTGCAAGAAAAAATGCCCCAGGAGATCTGCGTCACGAAGGCAAGAGATGGTTGTGCGGCTGGGGTGGTAACTTCGCGACTTTTCATCTGTTGCATCCATTGTTGGCATTAAACTTCACAGATGGATTATAAGAGTGTTCAAATGGCTTTAGTGGCTTCATGTGTAGCCTTTTGTAATTTTACCCCCATGTCCTAGTAATATTGCAAGTGGTGATTAGTTTCAAATGTAACTCGTTTATAACAGTGCATAAAAAGTAAACAGACTTTCGCCTTTAAAAATTTCTGAATCGGCAATCCGTTCAATGTCAGCAGGTGAGACTCCACGGCTACTTTCACCTGATTCATGCTCAGCCAATAAGGCTTTACCCGTCCCGTCACTTACTCACGTAAACAGGTTAGAAGACCCGATGAAAATCTGTTATACTTTGTTGCTCCGCTGTTCATATAATCGATTTTCATCGAATGAACTTTTTCTTTCGGATTTGTGGTAGCTCTGTGCGCATGTACCTCTATGGTTGAAATATTTACCAACTACAATGGTCAGTGAGTGACAAAAATAAAATTTTTAGGTCACACGCAGTAGCGGGCTTTCTAGATAGCGGAATTAAAACTTTCCTGAGCTACGCTTCGTTAGTCATGGAAGTGCACGCCTTTGTTGAAATTCGGATTCTCCGCGTCGGGATAAACTTTGTTTCATCGGGCTAGCAGTACCCAAGGTGAAAAAAAATCAGAGATCCCTTAGCTCAGTGGTTCCCAACCGGTGGTACGCGTACCAAAAGGGGTACGCGAGACCCTTGCAAGGGGTACGCGACGGAACCAAAATTGGTTTAATATGAAGCTTCAAAACTTCGCCTCACTCATTTTTGATACCGAAAGCCTAATATTACCAACAGAGACATCAATAGCCAAAATGTTTGTTGAGGTGCAAGGTATTTTACTGACTGGCGGGTCGTTTTTACCGATTGTTTTTCAAAAACAATTGTTTTTACGAAAAAATCGCTGCGCTTCGCGCCGACTCCTTTCTTTTTAACAGTCTGGCTGACCACTTCGGGGGAATGTTGTGAATGAAATGTTGATTCCAAAAGAGCTAGCCGACTGCCGTAAATTCTGTTCCTGTGTCAAACAATAATGTTTCAAGACGAATCAAAGACATTGCAAGTGATATTGTCATTCAGGTGGCGAATTCAGCTACCGAAAACGTTTGCGATGCAGCTTGATGAAAGCAAGGAGAACATCAAAAGCAAACATAGAGACTTTAAAAAATATTGCCGTTAATGACATCAAGCCGAGATTTGACAAATTCTAGCCACAAAGCAGCCTCACGTGTCTCGTTGATTTTGTATATATTTGGAACAAATTTCGTCTTTTTCACGTTCGGAAAAAGGGGGTACGCAACTTTTTCGAACCTTGATAAGGGGTACGCGGTACGAAAAGTTTGGGAACCACTGCCATAGCTGAGTCAATATTCAATGTAATTCAAAATCAAGAAAAAAATAAGCTGGCTTTTCAGTTAAACTTTCACATTCCAGCGTCCACCACCTTCCTGTGGTTTCGCAGAATTTTTCGCCATGACCAACTGAGTTGGTTGTATGAGGATATCCTGTGATCTGATATAGTCGAAATAATTATGATAGATCTTGAAAGGTTTATTAAGATCACCGCGGAGGAGTATATAGGCTAAACTCGGTAACTATGGTTATCTGAGTAATTGTTCTGAGTGCTCTCGGGACACCCCAGGTTGGAGCACTTGCCCACTTTAACACCAAACGGGAAGTAGTTCCAGCTTTAAACGCGAAATATTTCCAGCTTTAAACGCGAAATATTTCCAGGGATTCTCCTCCCAAGTCTGTTCTTTTCCCCTTTATACCGAATTCTCTCCGTTCTTGGTATTTCCTTCCCTCGAGTGAGCGAGTCTTTCTTTTAGGTGATTGGTCAAGTTGACGAAAAGTTCGTAGCCGCGTACGACCCGAAGTTGGGACTTGTGTTTGTCGTTGATCAGCATGCCGCCCACGAACGCATCAAGTTAGAAGAACTCCTGCAAGGTGCGTCTTTTGTTGACGTAGGATTTGCAGCACAACAGGCTCTGTAAAGTTAAATTTCCGTCAAAGTCAGGCTGACTATCCAGATTTGGAAGTAAGAAGTGGCTGCAGCCACTTCTGGCAACACTCATGAGTGTTGCCAGATAATTAGATTCTGTTGAAAATCTCGGCGTTCTTGTTGGAACGCTCAGGCAAGTGACTTGCCCTTCAGGTCAGCTTGTTACAAAGTCGGATTGTTCATATGCCTTCTTTCAAATGCCCCCCCCCCCGCTTTCCCCTTGTGCATACGACATCTTAAATCGTATGTTAGGCTTATTATATTTGTGAATGATTTGTGTTCCGCTACACTCTTGGCTAGGGTCGTGATATTTATGTTTACATCCATCCCAAAGCAATGCTACTAACTATTCCCTCGGACGAAGAACTTATAAGGTAGTTACAAGTCCTTCCTCAGACTCTTAGTCCCATAGCACCATCACATCCTTTAGCCGGGCTAGAGGTGTTTTTCCGTGACAGTCCAGATTGACGATTCACAGTCCGGATTCTCCAAAATGAGTTTTCTCTGACAATCCGGATTATGAAAAATCGTTTTCTGTGACAATCTGACAATCCGGATTCGTGCTTGGATTGTCGATTCGAGAATCTTGCAACGGAGCAAGATCGTCGGATCGTCGTTTGTACAATCTGGGATTGTCGATTCGCTGTTTCTCTGATGAGTCAGCTACCGTATCTATGATTATAATCCGGGATTGTCTCGGAAAAACGCCTTAGTACGCTGTCATTTACGCGCCTCTCCTGGCCAGTCTTTGAACTTTCGTCCGAGCCTGAAAGATGACTCGCTGCGGTGAAAATTCGGAATCAGGCTCGACGTGTGTGACTGCTCACGTAGGCTGGGACAATAAAATAAGAGCCAACGTCCGATAAATTCTGGCAAGATGTGCACATTGTCAAAAGGCATTCGCACCTATAATTGTCCATGTAATTGATACATTCCAGAATGTTTCACTATTTTTATTGCAGTTGGCAGATTTTTAATTCCTCAGTTAACCACACAAAACAAGCAACTTTGGAATAAGACTGACACGCTACGTTTTTCATATAATTCATTCGCTCAGCGGGACTGGACACGAGCAGTTTCTCGAGTCACCAGTCAAGAGGACGGTTGTCCCCGTTCTCGATACAAACAAAACTCACATTGAAATCAGTTAAATCAGCAAAGGGTGGCGTAGATTCGTCTCGTTGTCCGTATCCCGATGGATAATCATTTCTTCTTTTCTAGAGCATATCGACATTGATGGAGCTGTGATTTCATCAAACTTACCTGAACCTTTGGCAGTGCTGTCAGGGATTCCTGCAGATTCGCTTGGAGATGTCATGCCCCTTTTGAACGCTATTGGAGTTCCAATTGAGATCAGGGATGGCATCTGTACGGTTACAGCTGTCCCAAAATGTGTACTAATGAGGAATAAGTTCCAGGTTATTGACTTCTTCTATGTGTACTTATCTTTTTTTTTTTTGGGGGGGGAGCTGGTGTATAGTTTGTTTATGGCTTTGACTTGAATTCTTCCTAGGGCTCAGGGAAGTATATTTTAAAGGCGAAATCCAAAGGCACTAGGGTCGTGTTCTGCGCTACTTACCGCGGTAACTACACTACGTCACGGGTTCTGTTTTATTGGCATCAAATCTGGAACACATTATTTTACTTTCGGCAAAAATCGTACCACGTGTTGGTCGCGCGACAGAGATCGTGGTTACCACGCTTACTACGAGCCCGAGCGTGGTAATTGCAACTATTTGCGGAACTAGTTACTATTAGTTTCTATTTCGAGAAGGTTGGAACGGTCAGCGTAGTACCTTTTCACGAGGTTAGAACGAAAATGGTAAATAATAGTGATTATTGTAAGAAGGGTCGAACACGCTTCAGATATTGTTTCTTTTACAAATTCTGAAATGTTTCCATCCTTCCTGATCAGTGTCTAACTCTAAAAATAACACATCTCTTTTAGCCGGATTTTCAACATTGAGACTCCCTTCGCTGCAGTACGAGAACTGGGGCATTTCTTGCGAAATTCCCGGTCCCCGTAAAAATGCAAAAAGCAGTCAAATGTCATCAGGGATAGAATACTTCGCTTCAGTAAAGGATTGGGACGACCGGAGAAGTAGAACGGAGTGACGGGTTCTTCAAGGATAGGGCCCTCTCCCACAGAAAAGTTTAGCAGTGTCTTATCGTGAACGATTGAATCTTTGTTTAAGTGATATGCTGGGATGGATCTGATTGGCTGTTATCCTATTTGATGGGGAAAGAATCAGCTGAGGTTTATTCAGAGAGATTTGTTATAGGCCTACCTAATTCGCCTTTCTAGCTCGATTCTGAAGATGACCCTGGCCAAAAAAGGACCGAAACATTGCTTAATCTCAGCTGATTTTCCCTTTGCCCTATCAGATATGATTCGCAACTTAGGGCTGAAGGAATACTTATGGCTGTTGTCGTTTTCAGACTAAGGAGCAACTTGGCGTTGCAGTCGAGCAAATCATCGCCGAGGTTCTTCAGTCTGGTAGAAAGTGCTTAATTCCAGCTGTAGTATCCGATGCTCTGGCTTCGATCGCTTGTCACGGTGAGTTTTTCTCTGTTTCTCTTTGTTGTTGTTGTTTGTGTTGTTTAATGGAGCTTCCAGAATTTCCTCTCTATGCTCAATGTTTATCTTTGCTTACGTAGCTGCGGTTTCGCGCAAAATTCTGCGCTTCGCTTTGTCCAGCATTACCCCTAGTTCACACTGCTGCGATTTCGTGCAAAATTCTGCGTCATAAGCCATACGGCACAAATCGTGCGACAAGCGACGCAGGACTCCGCGTTTTTTCGCAGTGTCGGATGCGTTGAAAAATTTCAATTGCTCCGACATAACGCATGTGGTGTTTTTAGGGAAAGAAAAGAAAAAACAAAGATTAGTCAATTTTCAAGACTAAAAGTTGCTCTACCTTGTTCTGATTGTAATCCTAGGATGGCTGAATGCAAAATATCCTCTGAATAAACTTGAATGAACCTGTTTTGGAGTTTGAGTGATAATTTCCTAATGGTGGGTGGTGTTCAGATGGGTAATCTCCCAGCATCTTCAGAGGTTGTTTCCCCAAGGGTTCCTTTGTTCTTTTGCAGAATAATCTTGACGAAAAATTTCGTTTTCCATTTGCGTCTGTGTGGTAGTGGGAATGTTCATGCGGTTCTGTCGCACGTCGGAACATCAAAAAAAAAAAATCGTGTCGCTTACGAAGCAGCAGTGTGAACCAAGGGTTAGTCGACAGGTGATGCCGAACTGTGCGGTTCGTATGGCTGTTTGATACGCCGAAATCATTAACCCAGACCGTCGGGTCTCATAGAGTTTTACATCCTCTTCTCGTTGCTACTTGAATTTCTTGCGATTCAATAGAGTGCCAGATCTGACAAGAAATACTGAAGAGCTGTCAACTACATTGCTTGTCCATTCATGTTTCCTGTCCCTTGCCTGTGCACAACCACAAAGTTCTCATTTTCGTAGCACATTGTTCTCCAGTTGTGTGGCTTTTACCGCTATACAGAGATGCAGCAAAATAAATCAATACAAAAAGTCACCAAGGATCGAGCTATGACACTCTGGGTGTTTAGAAACAAATCTTACAGGTTCTGATTTAGAATATTATTATTATTTTTTTCATGTTCTTTTTATTATAGTATTTAAAGCTAAAACTGGAAAAGCATATCTTTTATTAGAAACCTGTTAATTGCATTGCCTTAGCACTTTTAAATCTTTATCTGTAGGTTTGGATAAACACCCATCCTTCCATCGGGTTGTACAAATTTGGGGTATGTTGGACAAGCTCTCGTCTCTGTGACGAATAAACTAAAAGTTAGAGCTCTGCTATTTACTGGGAGGATAAAATCTCACAGGTGACGATCTAGTGTTTGGAGCTAAAACTGCAAAAGCATAACTTTTTAGAAGCATTGCCTTAGCAGTGTTAAGTCGTTTTTTCGAGGTTTCAATAAACACCCACTCCGTCATCGCATGGTATAAATTTGGGCTATTTTGAACTTACTCCGTCTCTCTATGACAAGTAAAAGAAAATATCAGACTTATTTATGTCTTGGCGAGAGTTGTTTCGCTGATACAAATTGTTGGTACTGTTCCTCAGGGTAGGGCAAAGCTCAGGACGAGGGCACCTATGGGAGGCCATATTTTTGGTTGTTCGTATGTATTTGCCATGGCCGTTGTCCTTTAGAGAAAATAAGATGTTGTTAAAAAAAAAATACGAGTAGGTCAATGGTAATGAAAAAAAATATTTTAGTATTTTTAAAGCATGGTACATGGTAAAATCGTTTGAAATTGTTCTTAAAACATTGCTTGTGTAGATGACATTAATAAAGGAAAGATTAGGATTTAATGTCAGCGAGGGAGGAGAGCTGGTGTTAATAGTTTGAAAAGTGTAAAAAAATTGCTACGCGGCTCAAAAATAATAAAAGAATAAAACAACGTTATTGAGTTCCCTTAATTTAATGGTGTTTCTTAGCAACTTGAACTTTTGTCTCATACGGTCAAAGAATTTCTCGTGTCCTCTTTCAGGCTCCGTCAGATTCGGACAGAAGATGTCTCGCCTGTCCTGCACCCAGCTTCTGAGGCTTCTTCACCGCCAGAAACTCCCCTTTCAATGCGCTCACGGGCGACCTTCGCTGGTTCCTCTTGTCAAAATTCCGGATTCTTCGCAGCAAAAGGTATACTAATCTACTAAGGAAGGATGTGTTGTGTCAGGATGTTGAAATTAGCTATTTTCCTGTTATCGCTTGTCGACTCTGTCCGGCCTTCCCGCTCGCGGACGCACAAAATATTTGGAAACTGAACCCGCCGTGGTAAAAACAAATGGGAAAACCAAGCAAAGTCCAAAAGAGAAAATATACTTGATGATCTAACATGTCTTATTGTAGGAAAAACTATACTTTGAAGCTTCTCATGTCCTTATATGTGAAAGAGTTGTCGGTGAACCTTGAAGCTTGCTGCAAGTTTGCGTTGCGTGACTGAAACAAGAGCTGTAAGCTCATATGGCACTTGCATGGGTTGAGATGTAGTGTTTGATCAAAAGTACTTTTAAGGTTACCTTTGCGGTTCAGATGCGCACTTTAAGGGAGCTAGAGGAAATGTATTTTGTTTTAGAACTTGGCTGTAATGATACGCACTTTATAGGCGCTAGAAATTCATCTGTAAGAAAAACTTTTTTTTTTCACTTTTCGGTTAAAATGTGCACTTTAAGGGTGATAAAATACATTTTCAAGCAAAACCCTTGTGGCACAAATGATCACGGGTTGAGATGTATCGTTTGATAAAAAAAAAAGTAATTTTCGACCTTGCGGTTCATATGCGCACTTGAAGGGAGCTAGAACTTCATTTGTAAGCAAAACCCTTGAGCCAAAAATGATAATGGGCTCATGGGGATCATGAAATAGTATAATTTGCTTAAAAGTATTTTTCTAAATTTACGGTCAAGATTGGTACTTTCAGAAATGTCGGATTTGGAAAGTGGCGATTTCTGAGCCAATCTTGTCGAGTCTCTAATATTCCAGCCCATTTCCATCGTCCTAGCACATCTGGAAGTACCTTAAATCGCGATCACCGGAGTTCCGGACCCCTCCCCCCTCAAACTCCCCCACAGTCACCGGAGCCAATCCGGTTCTGTAAGTGATTTATCCAGAGCATCTCTTTATTAGACAAGGTGCCCTTTCGTCTCCACCATTGTACAACAATAGCGTCATTGAAGCGCAAAAACACGCAAAATTGAGTTTTATTTTCCGAGGGCTAGATGTGTCGCTATTGAATTATGCAGACGATGTACCTAACCTGAGCCGTTCGGTATCCCGCATTGAAGATAATTTTAGTATACTTAGTCGTTCGTATGCGGTCATAGGACTAGCTTTTAACCCTAGTAAAAGTGATGTTATTATTTATAACGGTAGGAAATGTGATAGCTCTTCGATAAAGGTGAAGTTGGGGGACGTATTGCTAAGCCCTTCTGAGTCTCTGACTTACCTCGGGTTACCCATCGTAAAGATCTACGATCGACACGTTCTGGCTTAATCGCGCATTTTTCCGCAAAAGTTCGAAAAGCTTATGGTATGCTAGCTGCGTCGAAAGCGCGTTACAACAGACTGGCGCTAGCGCAGCTGTATAATGCTCTTGCATTACCGCATGCACTTGCACTAGCACCTTTCTGGAAAATTTTCCACACATCCGATGTTAAGACTATAAGAACTACTTATTACAAATACGCAAAATTCCTGCTTGGGCTGCCGTTGTGGTCTCGTAATCGACGAGTCACAAGAAATCATGGGGTAAGAGATCCGGTAGAGGCTGCTTTAGAGCGTCATGCGCGATTTCTGGAATCCCTCGACCCTCTGAACAGCCTCTATCCAGCAATTAAGCAATAGTTAAAGATAAAAGTTTATTAGTTATTTATGAATTTTTTGAAGTTAGAATAGTGTAAATTGTTTACAAAGTTAAAATTGTATGTTGTGTGTTCGTTGTTCATTGTTCTTTCTTCTTTATTTTTTTTTCTTTTCTTCTACTCCATCAGTGACATTTTTATGTAAAGATGGGTAATAAACTTATTCATTCATTCATTCATTATTCCCACAAAGTTCCATCCGGGTCTCCCCAGTCTGAGCCGGTCACGTATTCCCCCTCCCATTGTTGTCGAATCCGGTCTAGACATCACAAAGATCACCAGAGACATGTCCTCTGATCAATTATCAAATTTTACTCAAATCCGATGAACCGTTCCAAAGTTACGCATGACTCAATATTCCGGATTCCCCCTCCCGCTACTCCCCCCACGACTATCGGATCATGTAAATTTTTATTTAAAAGTCAGTTTGATCGGGTCCCTGATTCGCCTCCCAAGTTTTGTCGTGAAAATCCCCAAAACCGCCATTACCGGAATTCCGGGAAACTCCCCTCCACCCCCCCCCCCCCCCCAGTGTCCGGATCCAGTCCAAATGTATAAAAGATTTATCTGGAGCAGATGCTTGTTCTTCCCAGCAATTTTCACTCCGGTCCCTCCATTCTAACCGTTTCTCGAGATTTCCGGTCTCCCCCCCCAACTCCCCCATAGCTGTCGAATCCGGTCCGGATTTCAAATGGGACATCAGGGGTATGCCATTTATTCAGTTATTAAGTTTCATTCCAATCCGATCACCCGTTCGAAAGTTACAAACTACTCCAGTTTTCCGGATTCCCCAGCCCTCCATCCCCCCCCCCAGGTGGTCAGATTGGGAAACTGATTATTTCCAGGTTAGTCCGGTCGGGTCCCTGATGCTCCTGCCAAGTTTCATCGTCCTTAGCACATCTGGAAGTACCCCAACTCGAAAAAGTGTGACAAAAACTACTTAATTTTCAGAATTTCCCGGCCCACCACTCCCCCCCCCCCCAGATGGTCGGATCGGGAAACTGATTATTTCCAGGTTAGTTTGGTCGGGTCCCTGATTTTCCTGCCAAGTTTCATCGTCCTAGCACATCTGGAAGTACCCTAACTCGAACATGTGGGACAAAAAAAATCGGACAGACCGACCGACGGAATTGCGATCGGTATATGGCACTTGAGCCAGAGGCTGCAAGTGCCATAAAAACTCGGCTTGGCCAAAAAAGCGTTGAAAAGTCGCAAGTACAAAACAAAGCAAGTGCGGAAGGCAGGGATTTTAGAAGCTTATAATTCCAGAAAGGAGTTAGGGATAATAATAATAATAATAACAAGAGCTGTAAGCTCATATGGCACTTGCATGGGTAGAGATGTAGTGTTTGATCAAAAGTACTTTTAAGGTTACCTTTGCGGTTCAGATGCGCACTTTAAGGGAGCTAGAGAAAACGTATTTTGATTTACAACTTGGCTGTAATGATACGCACTTTATAGGCGCTAGAAATTCATCTGTAAGAGAAACTGTTGAGACAAAACGATCACAGGCCCTTAGGGATCATTGATATATACCGTTTGGTAAAGTTTTTTTTTTCACTTTTCGGTTAAAATGTGCAATTTAAGGGTGATAAAATAATTTTTTAAGCAAAACCCTTGTGGCACAAATGATCATGGGTTGAGATGTATCGTTTGATTAAAAAAAAAAGTAGTTTTCGACCTTGCGGTTCAGATGCGCACTTTAAGGGAGCTAGGACTTCATTTGTAAGCAAAAGCCTTGAGGCAAAAATGATAATGGGCTCGGGCTCATGGGGATCATGAAAATGTATAATCTGCTTAAAAGTATTTTTCTAAATTTACGGTCAATATTGGTACTTTAAGGAATGTCAGATTTGGAAAGTGGCGATTTCTGAGCCAATCTTGTCGAATCTCTAATATTCCAGCCCATTTCCATCGTCCTAGCACATCTGGAAGTACCTTAAATCGCGATCACCGGAATTCCGGACACCCCCCTCAAACTTCCCACAGTAGCCGGAGCCAATCCGGTTCTGTAAGTGATTTATCCAGAGCATCTCTTATTATTCCCACAAAGTTCCATCCCATCTCCCCAGTCTGAGCCGGTCACGTATTTTCCGCCCCCCCCCATTGTTGTCGAATCCGGTTCGGACATGACAATGATCACCAGAGAATTATCTCTGATCAGTTATCAAATTTCACTCAAATCCGATCAACCGTTCCGAAGTTACGCATGACTCAATATTCCGGATTCCTCTCCCGCTACTCCCCCCACGACTATCGGATCATGTAAAATTTTATTTAAAAGTCAGTTTGATCGGGTCCCTGATTCGCTCCCAAGTTTCGTCGTGAAAATCCCCAAAACCGCCATTACCGGAATTCCGGGAAACTCCCCTCCACCCCCCCTAGTGTCCGGATCCAGTCCAAATGTATAATCGATTTGTCTGGAGCAGATGCTTGTTCTTTCCAGCAAGTTTCACTCCGATCCCTCCATTCTAACCGTTTCTCGAGATTTCCGGTCCCCCCCCCAACTCCCCCATAGCTGTCGAATCCGGTCCGGACTTCAAATGGGACATCAGAGGTATACCATTTATTCAGTTATTAAGTTTCATTCCAATCCGATCACCCGTTTGAAAGTTACACACTACTCCAGTTTTCCGGATTCCCCAGCCCTCCACTCCCCCCCAGGTGGTCGGATTGGGAAACTGATTATTTCCAGGTTAGTCCGGTCGGGTCCCTGATGCTCCTACCAAGTTTCATCGTCCTAGCACATCTGGAAGTACCCCAACTCGAAAAAGTGTGACAAAAACTACTTAATTTTCAGAATTCCCCGGCCCACCACTCCCCCCCAGATGGTCGGGTCGGGAAACTGATTATTTCCAGGTTAGTTTGGTCGGGTCCCTGATTTTCCTGCCAAGTTTCATCGTCCTAGCACATCTGGAAGTACCCTAACTCGCAATCAGCGGACCGACAGACCGACAGACAGACAGACCGACCGACCGACGGAAAAGTGATCGGTATATGGCACTTGAGCGAAGCTGCAAGTGCCATAATAATAATCTGTATTCAAAGCCAGAGGCCATATACATGAACCAGTTATACACTAATTAAGCAACTGCATTAAACAAAATATAACTAAAATTCAACTTCTATTCTCACGAAACTTAGCTCCTTCTTCGATGAATCTACACACTTTGCATATTATCTGTGCCGATGTACACTCCAAGATGTCTGGAAGTCGCAATAAGGCAGAATAAGCAAGAGAGGTCCTTTTAAAAGAGTCCGTCATGCAAGCAATTGTTTTATGTACAGCCAAGAACTTATTATACTACTGTGAGATAAACATCCAGCTATCCCTCCGCGAAAAGCGTCCTTGTTCGGAGTAAGTTTGTTCCTGTTGTCTACAAGAAACTCCTCACCTCAACGTTTTCGCCGAGATGGATCCGGAAGGTGAAGCCAGGCTAGAAACGTCTTGAAATCCGGATTGTTAGACCACAGGATCCGGAATCTGGAAGTGTGTCGTAGAGGGAATATATTTGAGAGACAGAATAGTTCTGCAAATGGTTGGGGTAGGAGAAAGAGAAGAGTGATTGACAGCTGTGATTGGGAGGTAAAGATACGTGAAGGGGCACCTAGGAGCAAAAACAGCAAAATATTTATGATCATTAGGCTGTAACGGAAATCCGGAAGGGATGGTTTGACTGTGCGGACGCTCCAGGTATCATGGAATCTGGAAGATGAAGCCTGGCTCTTACATTTGTTCATTCGAGTTTTTTTTTTTCAAGACCCAGAAAGCTGTTTCGTTAACGGGCGTTGCTGCTAGAATGAAAGCTTGGAAGGAACGACGTTTAGTTCTTTGAGAAGGTATGTCGATTTATTGTTTTGTGCGGGATTTGTTTTTTGTTTTACGGGACACCGCGGTGCTTTTTCGTTCTCTTTTCACAAAAATTGTTACTGGTAGAGAATGGACGCCTTTTTTCTAAGTAGTTTTAACATATTGTGAATAAATAGGACACTGAATTAATAAAAAAGACAAATCATGTGACGAAAGTCTGGAAAATTTGTTTAATAAAGGAAAAGTCTTTCTCTCGCGCTTTTTGGTTCCCTGTCTGTATTATTTGCCTGCTTCCAGACCAAAGCTTTACCACTGAGGCAGCCTCTGAAATTTTCAGGAGCGCTTATTGTACTTTACAGTTCACCACTTTCATTAGGCTGGTTCTCTGTACTTCTATAGTAGTTTCTGGTTTTTACCCACTTAGTGTTTCCTCTATAAGAAGTTTTTCGTCTCCTCATTTCCTGGCGACTTCTCACTCGGTCCTGCCTCACGATCAGGTTCCAGTGAGGTGAGACCAGACACTGGTGAGTCCGAAAACTCACCAGTGTCGTCACCAGTGCATATTAAAACTTCTAGCAGGAAAAATAAGAGACATAATCAGCCTCGAAAGTAATGTTGGGTTTGTCCACGAATCTAATCTAGTCTGATGATTGGATCCCGCAACTTGTGAAAAACTATTTGTGTGGCAGGAGTAGAAGTCCCGTTGGAATGTTTATGCTAAAGGACCCGAAAAAACGCCTTTTGACCATATGATACCAAGGTCAAAAGGCGTTTTTGCAGTTATCGTGGTATCTTGCCAGTTACCGTGGTACCTGAAAAGTCGTTTCAGCCTAGGATTTTGTCAAATTGTTGGGAAAGAAGTTTGGCACTTGTGTCAGTGGATATCCGTTTTTCTTTTGGAATGACTTCTAACAGCGCCAATTCGGCAATTGTTGTTCTTGCAAAGCAACCGTAGTATCAGACACCACGGTAACTGAAAAAACAACAAAATGCAGGTCGAGTTGACGTGGGATCGGATACCATGGTCTCTCCAAAAACTATTCATCGATAGCTCCCCTATGAAAATAAGTTGTCTAGGAATCTGCTGATTTCTGATGTAACATTGTATTCTAGGGGGTGGTAATGTGGGACTGTTTGAAGCGCCCATTGAACTTTAAAGTTTAACTGAAAAGCCAACTCATTTGTGTGTCATTGCATTGGATACACTGAATTATTTGGATTCTGCAAAGGGATTTTTTGATTTTCCACTATCTGCTCTAGTTATGAGGCTCAGAATATCTCCAGCCGTCCCCACAGCGTAAATTCTACTATGACGCGGGAAATTTTAATCTCAACACAAATGCGGCTTTTCAGTGGGCAGTGGTGAGATTGGTGAAGATTGCTTAGTGCCTGAACAAGAAAAACTGATAAATCTTTCTTGTAAGGCATACAGCAAATAGAGGCACTACAAATCACAGGGAAATTCCATTATTTGAAAATCGATTATTCGTGAATAGCGAACAACGAAGTAACTCATTTTCAGCGGGTCTTCAAGCCAATTTAAGTGAATAAGTGATGGGTAATTAGATTGTCCTGTCCTAGCCCTTTTCGGTTAAACTTTAAATGGGAATGATAAATTAAGATACTAAGATACTAGGCCTTTACGCGAGGAAGAATCGCATGAGAAATTCGATGCTACGTGGGCTGGTGATGGCGCTGGTTCCTGAGAAATAAAATAGTGAAACAGTTTAAGCCGTCAGTTTTAGAATAATCTTTAATCAGCAACCGACAAAAAATAAAACTCCATGGGCAGACAGAAACGTTGCAGATGTGGGGTGGGATTAGTGGGGCTTACAGCAAGGAACTTGCCGGGCTGGAAGGCAGGTCATAGAGTACCAGTCGTCAAATCGGAAATCGTCCCCTTGGTCGGGAATGCATGTGAACCTGGAATTGAGTAGAATGGTGTTATATGCTCGGGGTTAGGGCATGTTACTACCCCCCCCCCCCTACACATTGGAAAAAGGAATGAAAAAGCAAAGGCAAAGCTAAGAAAAAAGGAAACGGAGTTTCATTCAACTGCAAGCTGTAGGCCTCTCTCCAGGTACTTGTAGTTGTTAAAGCATAACTCATAAATAAATAATGTGCTTAAAATTGCGGACCGCCAGGTGATGGCAGAGCTGCAGTATCTCCCGTGCGATCACCAGTCCGATCCAGCGTACCAACTGGAGCCCCGACCATACGCACCACGCGTTCCGGCAGACAAGTGAAGGAACCGAAGAGGCTCAACCTCTAATCCCAACAAAGGAAAGAGGACGAAGAATCCTGCCATGCGTGCTTGCATCTGTGTCCATTGCAGTGTCATGTTGTATGCTTGCTTTGCTTATGCTTGCCTTTTTGTTATAGGTGCTTGGGTTTCAATAAACCTTTAAATTGAACTGAAGATTTTGCAGTATCGAGATACCTCACAGTGTGTCTCCTTGGGCAGTAAGTTGCTTGTTTACTTCATTGTCGTTGTGCGTGCAAATCGATTTGCCAAACCGAAGACGGAATACGTTTTGACAAAAATATGAAATCGTGTTTTGCCGAAAAAGAAGATCAAGGACCAAGTACCTCCATCCGCTTCCATCTGGAAGACATCTCACGTACTCCCTGCAATTCGTGCTGTAGTCGGCGAAGTATCCATCACGAAGGGTGCAGTTGAATGCTTCAAGGGTTAAAGGCGGTAGTTCGTCAGTAGCTTCGGGGACGACTTGATCCTGACAGACTACCAGGGTAGCGAAAACTAAATAGATAACTTGAAGTCCATTTGGGTCACTTGAAATACCTGAGCTTAATAGAGTACAGTAGAGAGGTAAGCTTTTCTGAACACCTATTCAAATTTTAGACAACCTTTGTTTTGTTTTTCGCTTCTAAAACAGTCTAGTGAGAAAGATAAATAAAGAACTTAACGTCCGCTAAGACCCAAATGTTTCAGATTTCTTTTTCTGTTGGGATATTTCGGACGGCTATGAAAGTACTGGAAAATGCCCGAACGCCGGTAACAGTAATTTATTTAAATTACTGTTTCCGCTCAGTACTGTGCATGAATATTTGCCCGGTATTTTCATTATCATTGGTGCCGGTCAAAGTTGGGCGACGTTCAAATAAGCATACCTCTAATTTATGCCGTATACTGTAGGTATGTCGTCTACGTCTATCGTCCATATGTATGCATGTGTACTGTGTGTCATTCATTCATTCCCAACCAGGATAGTCGTTTCAGCCTTTGAGGGAGAGGTGAAGGCTTAAAGACAAAATATAGCGTGTTTCCCCCTACTTACTGTAGTTACTACGCATGACGTCACGGAACCTGGCTTCTTGGCGTCAAGGCTGGAACGAATTTCCCTATTTTCGGCAAAATACCGTGAAAGGGGGCGGGGTCCCGTCAGTACCACAACACGTCAGTTCACATAAACGTCAGTTCGCCACAGAATTCCGTCAGTACGACAACATTTTCCGACAGTTCACATACACGTCAGTTGGCCCTCAAAAATCCGTCAGTTGACCAACACGTCACTTCACCCACACGTCAGTTGACCAACACGTCAGTTAACCAGCACGTCAGTTGACACACACGTCAGTTGACAAACCGTCAGTTGGCCTACCGTCAGTTGGCCAACACGTCAGTTGACCTATACTTCAGTTCACCTAATCCTAAAATCCGACAGTTCGCCTATACGTCAGTTCGCCTACCGTCACTTCACACAAGCGTCAGTTGGCATAAATGTCAGTTGACGTACACGTCAGTTGACATACACGTCAGTTGACGTACACGTCAGTTGACGTACACGTCAGTTGACGTACACGTCAGTTGACATACACGTCAGTTGACATACACGACAGTTGGCATAAACGATAGTTCGCTCACATATTGTTCTCAATGGGATAACTACGGAAGCTCGCCCGGGGGATTAATAAGGAAAGCCGTCTATTTAACTTTTATGAGGGTAAAGTTAAGTCAAGAGCCTCTCGTCAAATCTGACAGTTTTGATTTATGTTAGGAAAGAAAGAAGACGGTTGGGAGACACCAGGGAAAATTTTGATTGTAATCAATAGCTTCGCTAAGCTGGAGCCAATCAAGACACTCGGCTCTCATGAAGAGAGAGTGCTTAAAACCGATTGCTGTGCAACTAAAGTTAAATTAGAATGTATTAAAAAATGCTTCGATTATTACCATTCAGGTAAATATACATTTCCGATAACACACAAATACAAATTTACAATACAAAAAGTTTATGTCAACTGACGTGTATGTCAACTGGTGTGTATGTCAACTGACGTGTATGTCAACTGACGTGTATGTCAACGGACGTATTCTTCAACTGACGTGTATGTCAACTGACGTGTATGTCAACTGACGTGTATGTCAACTGACGTGTATGTCAACTGACGTGTATGTCAACTGACGTTTATGTCAACTGACGGTAGGCGAACTGACGTGTAGGTGAACTGACGTGTAGGTGCTATAAGGTGTCGGCGAACTGACGGATTTCTAAAATATGTCAACTGACGTTTATGTCAACTGACGTGTATGTGAACTGAAGGTAGGCAAACTGACGTGTAGGTGAACTGACGTGTGGTTGATCCTGTGGTTGACGAAGTTAAAGTTCCCGTGGTGTGGGCTAACGATAAATTGACTGATAAGGTGCTTTCTAGACACTAGATTGTTTGGGAAACCGGAGGATAGAGAAGAAAGGAAACAGGAGGTTGCCGGTTCAGCCGCAATCGATCCAGAATTCCTTGATCAGACTGGTTCACTCATCCTAGCTAGCAAAGCTGGATGAAAAAGTTTCAGTAGTGATTGCGTTGCTTCAGGCGAGCTTTGCTTCGGACAAGCGCTTCGAAATCCCCATGCCGTTTATTTCATACTATCTGACGTTATATGACAATGTGTATCAACAACTTACCCAAGACAGTTAGTGCTATTCTGAACATACTTCTGATTGCACTGAGGGATCAGAAGAAACTGGTCTAGACTTGAGTTACCATGTTCCACTAGTTATCGAACGTCAAATTCTGTTGGAATTTTTTTGTTATTATGACGTTTTTGGCTAAGCTGTTTTACAACTTTTTGATAATTTTAATCCTCTATATGTGTTTATTGCTTATTATGCGAAAGAAAGCTTACTGGGTCAATGCTACTGTGAGATAACTGCGTAGGTACTGTGAGCAGCATCTGTTTTGCCTATGTCCTTTTTGCTTCGAAGAAAGTGCAATAGATGTCGTTAAAAGATAAGGAAATATTCGTTTGTGGTTGGTTGTAAATGCTCTCGATGAGAGAGATAGAATATCTCGATCGAGTCTAGGGCAGATAGAGTAAGAACAGCAGACAGTCCAGAATCAACAATAGGCTACCAAGAAAGTGATTGGATTTGGTCTTCATTCCATTTGTAATGCCAGGAGAAAGGCAGAAACCGAATCCCGTGCTTTGGGAAGCCATGAAAGCTAGGATTTTGAAAGAGAGACAGCAAAGGAAGCTTGGTAAGATATCCATTGACATTTTGACTGACGTGATATTTTATATGCAGTATGAATAACTGCCTAATTCTAAATTGTGTTAGCTTTTGTGTTTCGTCATTTAAGAATTAAGGGTGATCTACCCTACCTGATTAGATAAAAGTAAAAGGAATGCATAAGGAAATAATTTAATGTAGTGCAAAATAGGACTTTGCGAGTTGATTGAAAGCTGCTTGGATGCTGCTGTTTGGGCTTTGGCAGCTATTTGGAATTTTGGAGACTATATTATCTGCATTTTAGTAAATATTCTAAGTGGGTAACTTATTGGAAATTTTATTCAAACTCTTTTTTTTATTGTATAATCACAGTTTTGTCGGAAAGTTTAATCGGAAATGGGAGTTTGACAGTCTAGTACACTAGCCCCTTTTCAGGCATGGTGCTCAAACGTCTAGCACCATGCCTGGGTGCTAGACGTTTAAGCACTGTACCTTGGATTTCATGTATAGTGCATGGATTTCAGTATACAGTGCATGCATGAAAAACACAGTTTCTGTCACCACAACTTATCAACGGCTCGGATAGGGCTGAAATTACTACCAAGAATTAGAGAAATCAAAGACAATCCTTCTCATATTTTTCATAACAAAAACAAAAAGACGCGACTGATGAGGGAGATAAAAAACCTCGTTTCCTTTTCTACATAGTCAAGGGTTTTGCATGCAAAGTGTCCTGTGCCTCAGCTTTTTCTATCTAACAGTCAACCAGAATATTGGCTCCTAGGGCACTCTACATGGAAAATAGATAGGCTGCTGTCAGGTTTTTCATCTCCATCATCAGTCGCGTCCTTTTGTTTTTGTTAGGAAAAATATGATAAGGATTGTCTTTGATTTCTCTAATTCTTGGTAGTAATTTCAGCCCTATCCGAGCTGTTGATAAGTTGTGGTGACAGAAACTGTGTTTTTCATGCATGCACTGTATACTGGAATCTATGCACCATACATGAAATCCAAGGTACAGTGCTTGAACGTCCAGCACCCAGGCATGGTGCTAGACGTTTGAGCACCATGCCTGAAAATGGGCTAGTGTACTAGACTGGGAGTTTGAAGGTCTCAAACAGTCAAGCACCTCAATTTTTGGGCATGCTGCCCCAACGTCAGGGCATACCCCAAGGTATGGGCATGGTGTCCATACCTTGGGGCACCATGCCCTGGAGCATGGGCATGGTAAGCATGGCACCCCCATGATATTTGGTTGAACTGAGATTGATTACATACCTAAATAGGGCTGTCTTCCTCTCCTAGACCACAAGATATTTGATCTTATGTTCTATCTAACCTCTTTTTCTAATTTTAAAAATATTAGAGAACTTCCAAGAAATTTAGCCTTTAATGAAGACCACTTTTTCCTATTGGTTTACCTATCCATTTCCAGGGAAAAAGGGAAATTCATTCATGCCCATGGCTAAATTTCTTGGAAGTTCTCTAATATTTTTAAAATTGGAAAAAGAGGTTAGATAGAACATAAGATCAAGTATCTTGTGGTCTAGGAGAGGTCTAGGAGAGCCCTATTTAGGTATGTAATCAATCTCAGTTCAACCAAATATCATGGGGGTGCCATGCTAGTACCATGCCCAAAAATTGAGGATTTGTGCATGACTGGTCTCAAACTTTTTCCACTGAAATAAACCTTCGCGTTGCTATCAGCTTGCTATCTGTTGGTTGGTTTTTGCATGACCTGTCAGAAACAACCAATACACTTTCAGAAGTTTCATAACAGACAACACAAGGATGCGAGGTTTCAACAGACAATACTTGGGATGTTATCTGTATCGTGATAAACCTAATGCATGAATGTTATGCATAAGAAACTTCTGACAGTGTGGGATTTGAATTGAAAATTTAATAGGGCTGAGATCCGATAGTCCAGCTACACTTCACTTATTTACTTAAATAGACCTGAAAACCAAATAAAATGTGTTACTAGGTGTGTCCGCTTCCACAGATAATCTATTTAGTCAAGTGAACTTAATCTTCCGAATTTGTGGTACCTCTATGTTCTTGTCCCTCTATGCTTGATTTATTCAGTAACTACAAAGGTAAGCCGTTGCTAACAAAAATAAAAGTCATATACAGGAGAGGTACCCTACCTCAAACAAGATTTCAAATTTCCAGAGAAGTATTTCCTTCCGAAAGATTTGTTTGGCTTCAAAAGGAACCAAAAAGTACGACAAACATATTAGATTGAAGCTAATAGAATGATATACATACTGGGATAAATTTTGCTTTAATATTTCTAGTTAGGCTAAACATATTTTTATTTTCAAACAGTACCTTCTCATTGTTACCTGAACTTGTATTCCATGCCGTGATTTACAAAGTGATGAAAATGGTAGAGTTACCAAAGTTAATAACCAGAAAATCGCTTTTTGAAGCAGGTTCAAAACAAAGAAAAGGCATGTAATTTGAATATATTTGGATGCATTACTGTTGAAAAAAAATCAGATTTTGCCTCTTGACTGTCAGGACAGCATGGAAATTTCATTTTAACATTTTTGCGGCAACATTCGATGTTGTGTAAAGATGAGGTCAGGTACCCCTCCTGTAACAAAAAGACATATCTTATCATCATTTTCCTACTTTCTTCATCCGTCAATTTCCTAGCTTAGCATCCGTAAGACATGTAAGTGCAGGCTTTCTTGAAATTAAAATTCTCTGCATCTGGGTGAATTTGGGTTGCTGTGCAAGCAGCACACATTCTGTACGTTATTACTCGAGTCCCGGGTGAAAAATACCAAATCCTTTTCATGAGTCTAAATAATTCAGTGTATTTAAACATCAGATGTAAAAATAGTTTGACTTTTCAGTTAAACTTAAGGCCTTCCCAGGAAACTTCTATATAACACCTGGACCACAATATCAAGAAATAGTCAGAATGACATTTCCATTACTTCACAAGCTCAGAATGGTTGCCAAATGTCAACAATATGGTCTCAAAGTATGAAGTCATGTTGATGATTTTGTTATGCCCATTCTTATTTTGCCCATGATTCACACTGTATATGCTGTCTACATACAAGATGGAGGTTACGTTTTCCCTCACCCATTCAGGACTTACTCGTGCCACATGATTTCCAAGACCCCAATACAGCTCCTCGACAGTGGCTGAATCTGAATCGAAAAAGTTTCGGGTTTGCAGATTGCTTCAGTAGATCTGTATTAGCCTACTTTGGTCGTTGTTTTTTGACTAACTGATAAAATACAAAAATCGAAATCACCCATCCAGACACTTGCTAGAAAGATCACGAGACTGCTTTGACTAGCTAGTTTCGACTTTTAACCTGTGAGTTGGAACTAAATATCCAAGATTAAAACTTCTGAAGGAGCACAACTTTGCTGTCTTTTTTCCTTAGGCTACCCGTGTTGGGAAAGGTTCTGTGCAATGTTTGTCCAGAACCTTGCATAGAAACTTAGCAGACACCGAACATACCTTATGGGATGGTAGAGAATTACTGAGAAGCTGAAAGAACAGCCGATCAAGTCGGATCAGGAAGTCAGTACCAGAAAATCGAATGCTTGTTTTATTTCAGAGGAAGAACAAGATGAAGAAGTTGAAAGACAGAGAAGAGAAAAAGAAGACAAAGAAAAAGCAACGGCCTTAACACTTGAGGAAACAAAGGAAGAAATAATCAGACTTGAAAAGCGTCTTTCTGAATTAAGAGGAGAGAAACACCTTTTATTCAACCGTTTGAAACAAGTACTATATGAAGATGAGACCCGAAGAAGACAGAAAGAAAACACTGCAAATACGAGGTTTGTTCGTGTAGCCTACTCTACAAAAATGCAATAATCTAAAAGGTCAAATTTTTCATTGGCACTGTACCAATTAAGTGGACATTGCGTTAACTGATTCTTCGGTTAGAACTGGATCAGTGAGGGCCATGCAACAATTACACAGGCTATAGGCGTATATCCATTACTGGGTAGTCCAGACATAGATGGAAGAGGTATGAAGTTGAATTCGAGACTTGACTGACATGAGATTTTGTCCTCTTACAGGGAAATTGCAACTCCCCAGAACACCGCATATGGTGCAACACCTTTGCATCAGACTGGAAATTCAGTACATGGACCTGTGTATGGAGGACCACCGCCTACCCTCCTAGTACCCGCGCCACAGCGACCAGCTATTGCATATAAATCACCACAGATACCTGTGGTTTCCCAGTCCGCACCATCGTCTCAGGTAGGTTAATTTTTAGACTAATGGAATATTGACCTCGTTTCCCATATGATGACTGCACTTGCATACTTCTTGCTATCTAACATTGTTCAAGCAGGACTGAAAGAAAATCAAAATTTTGTTTCGTTTTTAGCTTCCACCAGTGAAGAGACCGAGAAGTCCGTCGCCATCCCCGCCTCACCTTTCAGGACCACAAGTTCATCCATCTTTTTCGTATAAGCCATTAAGCTACCAAGTTGCTGGTGTACCAAGTAAGTTTGTGATAGCCTATCTTACTTAGGCCTACTGTTTGTGCTTCAAACTATGTGTTTTAGAATACATACTTCAAGAGCAAGCCGAGTTATGTTCCAAGGCATGCTATACTCCTATTCTCAGTTCATTTCGGCAATCGATGAACTTCTTATTCCTTGAACTTGTATCCTTTCTTAACGTTCGGTCTGCACGACGTTCGGTGTGCACTCGCTCCAGTAATTTCTTGATGTGAGTAACGAACTTGAAAGCTGACTTACCTTTTTATAATCCTTACATTGCTCATTTTCAGGAGGCCCTCTCGGGATGGAAGTGACTCCACCCGGACAGTTTTATCCTGCTAACTCTGCGCCAGGATACCCGTCACAACAGAGTAAGCTAATTTTCTGATTTCACAATTAATTCCCTTGAAGCTTCTACATGACACTACGTTTTGGCCAGCTTAGGAACGCTTAGCAAATCTAATCTTTGCAGCCATAGAGAAAATCCTCAAGGAGTTATCAGTTGCGTTTTTGCATATACCATGGTATACGGTTGCCCTGCAAAAATGACAATTGCCAAAATTACGCTTTTCGAAGTCTTCCCGACAGAAAAACTGATATCCTGTCACCACTAAGTGCCAAACTTCTTTCCCACCAATTTGACAAAAATTGATGAAAGTGAGATGACTGTTTCAGATACAGAGATGACTAATGGTAGTTTTATGCTTTTTGAATATCTTACATTGCTTTATCAAATGATATTTGCGAGTGGTTTAGTACCTGATTCATTTTCTGTAGGCCTTGTAACACCGGTTCTGAAAAAGGGCAAAGATCCCTCACAGTGTAGCTCACATCGTCCAATTACTGTTGCGCCTGTGCTCTGTAAAATTTTTGAATTACTTGTTCTTGGTGAAATTACCCGTGTATGTTATACTCGCGATAACCAATTTGGCTTCAAAAAGGGAAGTAGCAGAGAGCACGCACACCACCTTATTTGTAATGTACTTCTAGAATGTGACCGAACCGGTGAGTACGTTATCATTTCAGCGCTCGACGTAACACGAGCTTTTGATTCCGGTATACACGGCCAGCTGCTTTTAAGTGCGTCTAACCGCGGTCTTGATCGGTCTATTTTGATTCCTTTTCGTGATCTGTACAGTAAGCTTAAAGTCAAAGTGAAGATCCTCCTGCCAAATGGTGTGAAAATTTCATCAGTAGTAATTCCCGTTAGAAAGGGAATACGTCAAGGAGCTCTATCTTCGCCTCCTCTCTACAATAATAGCGTTAGTGAAGCTCAGAATGTGACAAAGCCCAGTTTTGTGTATTTAGGATTAGATATTTCGTTGTTAAACTACGCTGATGACATTTTGAATCTGAGCCGTTCTATTAGTGCAACAGAGTCAAACTTCCTGTCCCTAAGCGAGTCGTACAATAAGATCGGCCTTTCATTTAATGAGGCAAAAACAGAGGTTGTTATTTTCAACCGCAAAAGTGGTGATCCTGCTCCTCCTGTAAAGCTTGGTGATCAGACCATCCAGCCTTCTTCTAGTCTAGTATACCTAGGCCTCCCTATTGGTGATAGTATCAGAACAACTCGTTCTCTATTAGTAGAGGATTTTGCGAGCAAAACTCGTAAGGCATATGGCATGATCTTATCATCTAAAGCATGTTACAATCGGCATATTCGAGCTCGGCTTTTCGCAAGTCTGGTCATGCCGCACATACTTGCTCTTTCTCCATTTTGGCGCCTGTTATCAGATCTAAATAAGCGTAAAATTCGTTCTTGCTTTTACCGTTTTTGCAAGTTTCTGCTAGGTTTACCTCCGTGGACACGGAACACTTATGTGAGCAAGAAGTATAATGTCCCAGAGCCTTTCTGTGCTGTTGAAGACAGAATTGAAAAGTTCCGACAAAGTTTAAGGTCTGACAATAGTCTCACTGAGGCTATACGTTACTAGTTGTGCTTTTGTTTGTAAATATGGGTGTAAATAGTCGAGTTGTTACGAGTTAAATGTCTGAGTGCCTGTGTTGAAGTGTTTTTTCTTTCTTTTGATGTTGTGAAATTTTTTGTGATTTTGCTTTCTGTCTTTTCCTATACTCCGCTTTTGTGCTTTTGCCTTTAATTAGCGGGAAATAAAATTCATTCATTCATTCATACCACGATCAGTTACCACGGTCGGACCGGGGTATCTGAATGTCAGATACCACGTTAACTGGCCAGATACAGCGATAACTGCAAAAACACATTTTGACCGTGGTATCAGATACCACTGCAAAATCGACTTTAGACCGTGGTATCAGATACCACGGTATCTGCAAAAACGCAACTATCGTTTGATAGCCAAACTTTTCTTGGGGCAACATTGATGATTTCAGATATTATGCTGAAGTAGTTGAATACTTTAAAACGAGGCTCTGTTTTTAACAACTTGCCCACGGCTTTGCCTGTTCTGAGCTTTTCAGCATGCCCGTTGACTTCTAGCAAAAACATGCCCGCTCGTCAGAAAGTCTCACGAAGCTTAAATCGTGTGAAAATTAGTGAGGGGGTGGGGGTCAGAATGTACAGATTACAGATTAAATGGCATTTAATAGTAGCGATCTGAAACACGTCCTTGCTTTTCTTGCAGGAATGCTGTATACATACGGAAGTGGGTATCCTCCCATGACGAAAGAAGAAGCCCCTAAGTCTGCTTTTACCAGTGCCTCTCCAGCCAGTCGAGAAAAGATGTCACCGTATCCAACTCCGGGTCCTGGTCATGACTTAATCCGAGTCAGCCATGCTAGCATGATGCCAGGCGGACTTCCCGTACATTCGCAGCAGGTGAGCTCGGACAATAATGAGACATTAACAGATAAACGATAAGTAGCAGTAAAGTAAGTAGCAAGTAGCTGCGAATAATGTTTATAAAATCCTTGTTGTTTCGATGGGATCCCGAAGGGAAATATAAGTTTGATTGTAGGAATTTTTTATTTCCAAAATTGTTTCCGTCAGAACTCGATAGTAGCCTACCAATAACAAGGTAATATTACAAATCAGCCTTCTTATCTCTGTAACGAAACGAGCTGGATAAAGACCTAGCAACTTCGCAGGAAAACGAAGCAGGAAAGCTCTAAACCGCTGGCCCAAACAATTATAGGAACTAACAAGTTCTGGATTGTGCCGGATTCCGGCCGAATATCGGTCTGACAGGAAAATTAAGTAAAGTATCCTGATCCAGCGTGCTTTCTTACCCTTATTTCGACTCACTAAACGATTTCAAACAAAACTTTTTCGCCCTCAATTTGAAACCCCCTCCTATTTGACGGTGCAAAACGGAAAAGTCAGCTGCAGTTTATTAGAGAGGACCCTAGCTAAGAAAGACCGAAATATAGCTCTAATAAAATGCAGCTGACATATCCGTTTTGCATTGTCAAATATGATTCGCCGTCAGCTTTGGCTGAAAGGACTAGTTTAACCCCATCTGCCACCCCTCAAGATAGGGCTACGGAGCCCATCTCAATCCCCTGTTGTGCTAACAGACAGACGAACGGACGGGCAAACTTTACGAAGTCATAACTATCCCGTCACCGACGTTTTGGGATCCCAAAAGCTGCGACCATGGCAAGATGTCTCCCAGGCAAACGTCCCCATGACAGAACGTCCGGAAGCATAGGCTTAGTAGTTGGCCTTGGTCTTAAGGCACATGATATAAGTGAAACAACTGGAAAACAACTATCTCGTCATTGGGTGGTAGGAAAAGATGCCCTAGATGATCCAGTTATCTCTGATTCGGCTACGGTGGGGGAGTTGGTTGTTTCACGCCTTGCGGTCAAACGATTGAGGCGGCTGGAATGAAAATTCGAAGGTGTAAAGGTCATATTCCCCAGATGATCCATTTTGGGGTCCCAGTTGGATACGGCGTCGAACCACTTTTGTTTTCGGTGATCACCAAGAAGCTTCAAAATGAATAACTAATCAGAATAAGGGAGCTTGTAGAAAAATCGAATGGTTGCAGCGAGTTTCTTTGGCCCACTATCTCTTATGACATTCCTCGTACTATAACTTTAGCTTGAATATTTTTCACAGGTGAAGTCTGGCGGAATCTCATCTGGACAACCAGTAAGGACTGCACATGGAGGAACATCGTATCCCCCTCCTTCCAGTCATAACGTGAGTTGTTTGTTTCTTTCTTACTTTTGTTCCTCTTGTTCACAAAGTTGTTACCAGTAATAGCAGTAACACCTGTTAAACAGTGCCATCATCTCAGCCAGGGCCGTATCCAGGGGGGGTAGGGGGTCCGACCCCCCCTCCCCCCGAAACCCACAAAAGTGATCGTTTTCTGTAGGCAACCCCCCCCCCCCCCCCCCCCCGATATAAATTCCACGGGCAAACCCCCCCCCCCCCCGAAAAAAATTCCTGGATACGGGCCTGGTCTCAGTACTAGATTTTCTGTTGCTTGATCTTGGCTTCGTTCCAGTAAGTTATTGTCAGTTACGATCGTTACGATTTCTGTTATAATTTTTCGTTCAACCATCCGGCGCGACAAGAAAATTTGCTCCTCCCTCTTTATCATTCTTGTTCCTCCTTTTATCATCATGATTCGTAATACTTGCGCTTTTGCAGATACCATGGTATCTGTTGAAACGGTAACTGGATTTGCAATTAGTTGTTTTTGCAGTTACCATGGTATTTGCGGTTGCTCTGTAAACGTGGAAATTGCCGGATTTGCGCTTTTAGAAATTTTCCAAAATGAAATATTGATACCCACTGACATCTAGGTAGAGCGGAGCAACTTCTTTTCCACCAATTTGACAAAAACTAGACTCTTGTGTTAGTGATGATAAACGTGTGGTGAATATTTCAGATACCACGGTCAGTTACCACGGTCCGACCGTGGTGTCTGAATATCAGATACCAACGTACTTGGCTAGATACCATGGTAACTGCAAAAACGCCTTTTGATCGTGGTATCAGATACCACGGTAACTTCGAAAACGACTTTAGACCGTGGTATCAAATACCATGGTATCTGCAAAAACGCAACTAATAGTTGCGTTTCGCGGATACCATGGTATTGTTACCACGGTAACTGGATCTGCAATCAGTCGTTTTTGCAGTCACCGTGGTATGTGGTACACGGTCCACTGCAAAAACAACTATTACCGAAATTGCACATTTCGAAGTCATCCCAAAAGAAAAATTGATATCCAGTTGCATCACTAAGTGCTGAACTTCTTTCTCACCAATTTGACAAAATTTGATGAAAGTGAGATGACTTCCCAGATACCACGGCCAGATACCACGGCCGGACCGTGATATCTGAATATCTGTTACCACGGACTGGCCAGATACCACGGCAACTGCAAAAACGCCTTTTAACCATGGTATCAGATACCACGATAACTGCAAAAACGACTTTAGACCGTATATCAGATACCATGGTATCAGCAAAAACGCAACTAATAACTCTGTGGAACCCAACCCTTGATTCGCAACAGTTTTCGAACGTTTTATCTTATCTTCTTCTTCCGATGGTTTGTCAGTCCATCTTTCTCATTTTCCAGGTAACTCCGCGAGCTGTGTATTCTTCCGCGGGCATGCCGAGACCATCCCCTCAAGGTCCAAGATTTTGAGGCATTTTTTGTTAGTATTGCGTTTTGTTTATTCACCATGTATCGTGTAACTGTTTTATTAAGATGTGGAACGGAATGCCTGGTGGATGTTGCCATCTTTGGCCATATGTTCTTTTATAATTTGATATTAATGGAAAATATATGATTGTCCCAGAGTACTGTATGTATTGATTGCCTTGAGGAGTAGAGGATCCCCGTATCTCGTAATTATTATGTAAATTTTCTTATCGCAGATTATCTTTTTCTTATTGGATTTCTCTTTTTATTGGTCATATTGTGGCCTTATGTTCAGCAGCATATTTAGTGTTCAGACCTTGACGGTTGGTCTTCGCGAAAGTGCTAGGTCTGACCGGCTATCCCTAGTCCCCGACGCCGCGCCGAAAAACATTTCGGCGGCGGCGAGAGCGATTCTCCTCGGCGGCGGCGCGCCGCCAGGCGCGCCGAAAAATTTTTGGCGGCGCGCCGCCGAAAAAAAATCGGCGGCGCGCCTGTTTTTGAACGGCGTCACGCCGATTTTTCTCTGTTTTTGACGAAATTTTCTCGATGGCTGCAAGGACTACCAGCGTATAAAGTGACGGAAGTGAGTGACGTAAACTGAAGTAAAGTGAGTAAGTGTAACGTAGTGAAAGGTTTATGGTTTAGGGTTCGTTCCAGCTCGGCCTGAAAGTTACTAAATAGTTACTTTCCAGTCACTTTCACCGTTCCAGCTTGTCAAAAAGTTACGGGGAGCACAAGGAAGACCCTTACTTCGAAGTAACTTTTTGTAAAGATAGTAGCCGACGGTTTTTACCACTTTCACTTTCCAAGAGCCGTCTTGAGAAGGGAACTCGGGGCAGAAAAGTAAGGTGTAATTGTTAAAGTAAACAGAACATCATCATTGTGTGTTCTTCAACTGTAATTGGTCTTTAGCTTCTCTTCAAATAAATTAGTTGATTAAAAAAAAAAATCTAGTCAACCTCGTAGACGTTTACCGTTCGGTCTAGGGACTCGATTGGGACTGTGGAAGAAATGAATTTTAAATGCCTGTAATCCAGATGGCGAATTTTTGCACTATATAATGATAAATTTAAAGTTAAACTAACACAATATTATACAAAATTTTTAGCGTTATTTAGAGGCAAAAACCTTTTCTGTTGCTTTGTATTATTGTTATTATATAATGTTGGAGAAGAAGCTGAAAAGACTGTTGCGATTCCGGCTACGAAACAAATTATATGTGAAATAAGGAATTAACGACCAAAACACACAACCGGAATAGAGACAAAGAATTAACGGACATAAGCATATGGCTTAAAAAGCCCTAAGAAATGGCTCCTCTTCTCCTTCGCCTGAAGAATATGATTCAAAATATTTATCAAGCCGTTCTTTAACTGCAAAAACTAACAAAGTTTTTCTGTTCATCCTTCTCCATGTAGTCCCCGTCTCTTCTTGCATTCAAGAAATGCGTGTTATCTCGTCCTGTAGTAACTTCGACCGTTCCAGGTCGTAGTTACTTTGTGACGTCACGCGTAGTTACTCCGAAGTAACTACGAAGAGGAGCTGGAACGAACCCTTAGTATTGTAGAGTGATAAATTGATGATCGGTGGAACTATATTCTGTTTTGGGTAATGGCTATTTCTAATTCGGAACATGTAACTACAAAGGCGCCAGAGACTGTCGGCGGGCCGCCGCCGCCGGTGGAACGGCGGCGGCGTCGGCGCGCTGAAGGTTAGATGGCGGCGGGCCGCCGGGGATTTTTCGGCGGCGGGCCGCCGGGGATTTTTCGGCGGCGGGCCGCCGGTTTTCGGCGCGGCGTCGGGGACTAGCTATCCCCACTCCAAGGACCACTCACGAATTCAGAAGTTCGCTTTTTGGAAGTTCGCGAGATTGGCGCCAACAAGTTTTTATGGCACTTGCAGCTTCGCTCAAGTGCCATATACCGATCACTTTTCGGTCTGTCGGTCTGTCGGTCGGTCGGTCGGTCGGGCGGTCCACTGTTCTCGAGTTAGGGTACTTCCAGAAGTGCTAGGACGATGAAACTTGGCAGGCATATCAGGGACCCGACCAAACTAACTTGCAAATAGTCACTTCCCCGATCCGACCACCGTGGAGGGAGTAGAGGGCGGGGGAATCCTGAGAATTTAGTAGTTTTTGTAAAACCCCTACCCCTTTCTACACACTAGTAGGTCTGCGCGCGGCGTTACGTCACTCTTTGCATCGGATCACTCTGTTAACATTTGAAAGAGCTAGTGCATTCGAGGGTCAAAGGGGTTTGTATATGTGGTGCAGTGCGGGGGAATATGGAAAATTGAGTGTTGTGTAACTTTCGAACGGGTGATCGGATTGGGACGAAACTTAATACCTGAATGAATGACATATCTCTGATGTTCCATTTGAAGTCCGAACCGGATCGACAGCTATGGGGGAGTTGGAATGGGGGAAGACCGAAAATCTCGAGAAACGGTTATAATGGAGGGATCGGAGTAAAACTTGCTGGGAAGAACAAGAATCTGCTCCAGATAAATCGTTTACACGTTTGGACTGGACCCGGACACTTGGGGGGGGGAGGTGGAGGGGAGTTTCCCGGAATTCTGGTGATGACAGTTTTTGGGATTTTCACGACGAAACTTGGGAGGCGTATCAGGGACCCGATCAAACTGACTTGTAAATAAAAATTCACTCGATCCGATAGTCGTGGGGGGATCGGAGGGAGGGGGAATCCGGAATATTTAGCCATGCGTAACTTTGGAACGGGTGATCGGATTCGAGTGAAATTTAATAACTGAACAGAGGGCGTGCATGTGGTGATCTTTTTCATGTCCGGACCGGATCCGACAACAATTGGGGGGGGGGAATACGTGACCGGATTGGACTGGAGAGATCGGGATGGAACTTTGTGGGAATAACAAACAAGTCCAAAACTGAACCGGATTGGCTCCGGCGACTGTGGGGGGAGTTTGAGGGGCGGGTCCGGAATTCCGGTGATCGCGAGTTAAGGTACTTCCAGATGTGCTAGGACGATGAAATTTGGCTGGAATATTAGAAATTCGACAAGATTGGCTTAGAAATCGCCACTTTTCAAATCCGACCATTCCTTAAAGTACCAATCATGACCGCAAATTAAGAAAAATACTTTTAAGCAAAATATGCATTTCCATCATCCAAATGAGCTCATGATCATTTTTGCCTCAAGGGTTTTGCATACAAATGAAGTTCTAGCTCCCTTAATGTGTGCATCTTAACCGCAAGGTCGAAAAGTACTTTTTATCAAACGATACATCTCAACCCATGATCAGTTGGAACAAGGGTTTTGCAAAAAAAAAAATAATTTCTTGCACCCTTCAAGTGCGCATTTTACCCGCATTAGTGGAAAAAAAAATACTTTTGATCATACGTATATATCAATGATCCCTAAGAGCCTGCTATCGTTTTTGCCTCAAGGGTCTTGCTTACAGATGAATTTCTAGTGCCTTTAAAGTGCGCATCATCACAGCCAAGTTCAACGATAAAATACTTTTTCTCTAGCTCCCTTAAAGTGCGCATGTGAATCGCACAGTCGAAAATTACTTTTGATCAAATAATACATCTCAACCCATGCAAGTGCCATATGAGCTTACAGCTCTTGTTAATATAGAACGCAAGTTACAGAGTATGAAAAATCTATCTCCTTCGGGCGTCAGAGAGCAATCCCCTCCCCCCTGGATTCTTTGAAAGGCACGTTGCACTCCTTTTTGGGATCCCAAAACGTTAGTGACGAGATACCTATGATTTCGGGAAGTTTGTCCGTCTGTTAGCATGATGTTCTTTTTGTTTCCAACACTCAATAGCGTACAATAATATGGACAGCACATTGCTATTGAACAGGCGCAATTGGAGAATATTTATTACTTCTCCATATTGGTCTCAATCTGTTGAAGGCGCCTGATGCTTGTCCAATCCTTCTCTTAATTTCAGATTTATGAAAAGAAACAAAACGATACATAATGAAAAAAAAAACTAACAAAACAACTTGAACAAACTAACCAGCATCAAGAGAGAAAGGAATTGCCTAATGGATCTGGTTAATCAGTTGATCAGGGAAAAACAACATCCTTACGGGATCCAGTAGAGACTGGAATTCTACAAGAACCGATAATCCGGATGAAGAAGTCCAATAAATATTACCCTTTGGGATTCCATCGAAACCCTTAGTCTTGTTCTCAGAGATACGTTGCACACATTTTGTGCTAAATCTTGTGTTCACAAGCTGGCAGTGAAGGAGCAGCCTTGTGTGACACGTGTCTAGGGACCGGTTTTGATAAAGTAGACAAACTTGTTATGAATTTAGGCTGCATTCATACACGAGGGGAAATTCAGTGAATGAAGTAGCCCACTAGCAGGAAAAGGGATATTATTCGGTAAAGGTCATGGATGCGTAAATTAACATCTCAGCACCAAAACGATTGGTTTAACTGAAAAGCCAACTCATTTGTATGTAATTTAATTGGATACACTGAATTATTTGGATTCTGCAAAGGGATTTTTTTATTTTCCACTATCTGCTCTAGTTATGAGGCTCAGAATATCTCCAGCAGTCCACACAACATAAATTCTACTATGACGCGGGAAGCAGTGGGCAGTGGTGAGATTTGTGAAGATTGCTTAGTGCCTGAACGAAAAAAAATTGATAAATCTTTCTCGTAAGGCATACAGCAAATATACAAGCGCATAGAGGCACCACAAATCACATGGAAATTCCACTATTTGAAAATCGAATATTCGTGAATAGCGGAACAACGAAGTAACTCATTTTCAGCGGGTCTTCAAGCCAATTCAAGGGAATAAGTGATGGGTAACTAGACTGTCCTATCCTAGCCCTCTTCGGTTAAACTTTAAGGCTTTTGACATTCTCAGTTTATTCCTAACAAAATAAAAAGATGTGTGGTTGAAAGTGTAATTTGTAACCGGTTTTGGGGATTGAAATATACGTAGTTGTCTGTATAAACTAACCGAAATGCCACTTCTTGGAGGTTAGAATGTCTGCGTGTTAATAATTGCGAACAATCATTCAGTTTCCTCTTACCCATTCCGAAATTTCATCGCCTACAGCCATTTCCTTAGAAAGAGCCCGAGACAGACATTTATCACGTGTTGTTGATTCCACGTGAGCTGGCTTTAAAGCCGATGTTGAGAAAGAGGTTCGATAACTCGGAGCCTCCCGACATTCGCAATGAAAGAAGAGAGCTGTGAGTTCAGCAGAAGATACTTACTCGTGTTTTAGCAGTTCTTCCAAACGGATTGAAATGGCGGAAAAAGAGGTACGTCTGATTTCGAGTTATAAGTTAACTGCCAGTAAGCAACCGGTTTAGAAGGTGTGCTAGTGAAACGAGAGCTCGAAATCAGCAGGACATTGGCAGTTTTAGTTCATATGAAATAGTGTAGAAAACGGAGCATGAAGGTGATAGAAGCAGGGCCGTCACTACTAGGGGGGGGAGGGGGGGGACGCCCCCCCCCAATGTTGTCGGCCAGTCGGTAAAAAATAGCTGAGTCGGCGCGGAGCGCCGCTTTTTTTATTAAAAACAGTCGATTTTTTGCTTGGAAACGGTCGACTTTTCTTAAAACCAGTCGGTTTTTCGTAAAAATAGTAGATTTTTCTTAAAATTAGCCGATTTTTCGTCAACACAGTCGTTTATATCTGCAAAACCAGTCGGTAAAAATGACCAGCCAGTCGGTAAATACCTTGTCCCCCCCCCAAACATTTTGGCTAGTAACGCCTCTGGATAGAAGAGCATGTAAGTTGAAGTGGCGACGGCAGTTTTGAGTTTACCTATGAAGTAGCTAGGGTCAGAAGCTGAACCCTGATCAGTGGTTAAGTTCTGTCTAGGCCGAAAAACCGCCAAAAAGTATCTGCTGAGTTTTCCGACATCATGACGATAAACAATAGTCAGTAGATGCTTTTTTGGCTGTTTTTCTGCTCTTCCTGGCAAACCTTGTTATGCATAACATTTCATTAATAACGTTCTCAAATACAACATCCGAAGTTTTATCTGTTACGCATTGTCTGTTGAAACCGCGCATACTTGTGTTATCTGTTATGAAACTTCTGACAGTGTAAGAAAAGAGACAAGTTTTTCCAAGAGCGGCTTATTTGTAAATCTATCGATCACCTAGTAAACTTTCCTAATTGAAACCCTAACACATTGATATAACCCGATTCCACGACTTCGCAATGCTGATCAATTGGGAAGCCAGACTTTGATGGGAAAGTGCAAAAACCGACCAATAGGATGCAAAACTTATTCTGTTGTAAAAGTTTGAAACCTTGATAATCTCATTTTGGATAAATTTTTATCTAGTACTTGATTAAACAATCAAGAAAGAGCCAGAAAACATTTCCGCTTACATTGAATACAAAAACACCAATAATCTAGACTCAACGTTGAAAATTCCTCAATTTACGATGTTGATTTATTTGTTTTTCTCTTTTTCGATGCTGGTTTAAAAATATCCGCTTTCATTGGGTAGGGTGCACTCCCTCCCTCTTACTGAAACCGTAATATCTACACGACCTAAGAAGGGTTTTTGCGGGCTGGAAAGCAAGATCGGAATCACTTTCCAAGGGTTTTCGCGATGCTTCGGCAAGTTAACGAACTGAACCGGTTCTCGCGTTTTGTAAACCGAAGCAGCTTTCTCGGAAAGTGATTCTAGAAATTTAGTGGAAAGCCCCGCGGAAAGTTGAATGCTTCGGCAGTAGTGTTGTGCGATATTTGGATTTGTCGATATATCGATATTTTCACTTTCGATGTTGAGTATGTCGATTTCGATATTTCGGTACCATGTTTCGTTATAGTATCCGTCTCGTTTCGCCAAAATTTAAGAGCAAAATTGCCGTAAAAAAGTATCTTGCATCGACTCAAACTTCGAATAAATAAAAACTGAATACGAAGAACATATTGCTTAAATTTCGGATATATCAGTGTGTCCCATGTCTTATTATGTACAATAAATATAAACGAACAAATATCGTTTTCGACATCGATATTTACGTTTCGATATCGATATTTGGTCCCATATATCGAATACCGCCCAACACTATTCGGCAGAAATTTTGAAACTGTGGAAAAAAGAAGCGTCATTAAGGATGGCATCGCTGGAGCATATGGGGATTGTTTTTTGTCCAGTAGTCCAGCTTGTCTCCCCATTGAGCTAATTGATACTCCGTGACTTTTCTTTTAAAATAAAACTGAAAACTGAATAGACAATATATCACTTTATTTGTCCTATAAAGTTTGGAATTCAAAAATTTTCAGCTTTCCAGCATCCAGCTGGAAAGTGGAAAGCAATTTCAGAAATAGGATTCTCACAAATGTAAGGTTTGAAGCCAAGCTGACAACTCATTACAAAAGAAATAGAAAACCATGATTTTCGGATTTTTTTTCTTGATCAGCTAGTTATCCCTCTAAGATGATGTGAGAGGGAAAAATATAATTTTGGATATTTCGATTGCACTTCCGGCAAACCGTCCTCAGCGAAAAAAAAACTAAATCATATTTCCAACACAATGCCAACAGGAAAACGATGCGTAACCAACAAACCATAAAACGACATGTAACTAAAAACTAAAAGAACGATAAGAGCGACATGCAAAAAAAAAATAGTACCTAGGTGTAAGTTGAAACGCATCGACTTCGGTAATATACATTCTTTTTTGCAACGCAAAAGGAACGACTGTTGATCAATCACATAAAAAACAAGAGCTGTAAGCTCATATGGCACTTGCATGGGTTGAGATGTATTATTTGATTAAAAGTAATTTTCGACTGCGCGGTTCAGATGCGCACTTTAAGGAAGCTAGAGAAAAAGTATTTTATCGCAGAACTTGGCTGTAATGATGCGCACTTTAAAGGCACTAGAAATTCATCTGTAAGGAAGACCCTTGAGGCAAAAACGATATCAGGCTCTTAGGGATCATGGATATATACGTATGATCAAAAGTATTTTTTTCCGCTAATGCGGGTAAAATGCGCACTTTAAGGGTGCTGGAAATTTTTTTTTTTGCAAAACCCTTGTGGCACAAATGATCATAGGTTGAGATGTATCGTTTGATAAAAAGTACTTTTCGACCTTGCGGTTAAGATGTACACTTTAAGGGAGCTAGAACTTCATTTGTAAGCAAAACCCTTGAGGCAAAAATGATCATGGACTCATGGGGATCATGGAAATGTATATTTTGCTTAAAAGCATTTTTCTTAATTTGCGGTCATGATTGGTACTTTAGGGAATGGTCGGATTTGAAAAGTGGCGATTTCTAAGCCAATCTTGTCGAATTTCTAATATTCCAGCCAAACTTCATCGTCCTAGCACATCTCTTAACTCGCGATCACCGGAATTCCGGACCCGCCCCTCAAACTCCCCCCACAGTCACCGGAGCCAATCCGGTTCGGTTTTGGACTTGTTTGTTATTCCCACAAAGTTCCACCCCGATCTCTCCAGTCCAATCCGGTTACGTATTCCCCCCCCCCAATTGTTGTCGGACCCGGTCCGGACATGAAAAAGATCACCACAGGCCCTCTGTTCAGTTATTAAATTTCACTCGAATCCGATCACCCGTTCCAAAGTTACGCATGGCTAAATATTCCGGATTCCCCCTCCCTCCGATCCCCCCACGACTATCGGATCGAGTGAATTTTTAATTACAAGTTAGTTTGATCGGGTCCCTGATACGCCTCCCAAGTTTCGTCGTGAAAATCCCAAAAACTGTCATCACCAGAATTCCGGGAAACTCCCTTCCAACCTCCCCCCCCCAAGTGTCCGGGTCCAGTCCAGACCTGTAAACGATTTATATGGAGCATATTCTTGTTCTTCCCAGCAAGTTTTACTCCAATCCCTCCACTATAACCGTATCTCGATATTTCCGGTCTTCCCCCCCCCCAGCTGTCCCCATAGCTGTCGAATCCGGTTCGGACTTCAAATGGAAGATCAGAGATATGTCATTCATTCAGGTATTAAGTTTCGTCCCAATCCGATCACCCGTTCGAAAGTTACACAACACTCAATTTTCCATATTCCCCCGCACTGAATCACATATACAAACCCCTTTGACCCTCGAATGCACTAGCTCTTTCCGCTGTTAACAGAGTGATCCGATGCAAAGAGTGACGTCACGCCGCGCGCAGACCTACTAGTGAGAAGAAAAGGGTAGGGGTTTTACAAAAACTACTAAATTCTCAGAATTCCCCGGCCCACCACTCCCCCCCAGATGGTCGGATAGTGAAACTGATTATTTCCAGGTTAGTTATATCGGGTCCCTGATATGCCTGCCAAGTTTCATCGTCCTAGGACATCTGGAAGTACCCTAACTCGAAAACAGTGGACCGCCCGACCGACCGACCGACCGACCGACCGAAAAGCGATCGGTATATGGCACTTGAGCGGAGCTGCAAGTGCCATAAAAACACGAAAACACGGTTTTCTATTTCGTTTTTGGGGGATTTTCACAGTTTCTGCGATGTGCTTTGCTCGCTGGAAACAGATTGCGAAGTCTTCCAAAATCCCTCCACTAACATTACATATATATCGAGGGGCGTCACTAGCCTTTTACCTTTGGGGGGGGGGGACGTCAAGTTTGTGCCGACGGACTCAAAACTGTGCCGACAAAAAACGCCGTTGCCGCTTCGCGGCAACGGCGTACATTTCCCGCCAGCACAGAATTGAACCAGCGTAAAATTAACTGGAATGCATCAGCTGACATTAGTCCTTTAATGTAAATTCGTAAATTTAAATTCATATTTCGGGTTTTCAGTGCAGCTTTCACTAAAAACTGAAGCTTCCAACGACTGTACCCAGAAAAGGTTAAACTATTCGCCGCAGGCGAAATGTTTTAAATCTGCCGTTTTGCCTGGAAAAGTTTTCGAAGCTTCCAACGGCTGTACCCAGAACAAGTTCCAATTAATCGCCGCAGGCGAGGTTTTTTAAATCTGCTTTTTTCTGGAAAAATTTAGCTTACAAGTTCTATCTTTTAAGGTGTTTCAAACCCCAAGATTTTCAGTCCTAAAACGTCAACTAAATGAAACACCGTTCTTCCAGATAAGGAATACTACGAAATGCGCCGCAGGCGAAATTTTGTGTAAAACTAACTGTAATGCATTAGGTAAGGCTATTTCTTTAAATTAAATTCGTATATTTAATTTACATATTCGGCTTTTCTTTTCACCTTTCGCGAAGCTTCCAACGACTGAACTCAGAATAAGTTAAATCAAGCGCCGCAGGCGAATTTTTTTTTAATCTGTATTCTTTTCTTGAGAACATTAGGCTATTCTATACCTATACTTTACAGGCTATATCTTTTAATGTGTTTCGAACTTGTGAATAGAGATAGCCCGATGTGCCGACAAGAATACCAACTCCCGGCTAAAGCATTCAGAATTCGAATTCTTCTTTGTTTCGCCAGACATGTAAAGGACTGTATTTCTTACGTGTGAATAAAAGCCGATGTGCCGACAAAACTTAAACTTTCAGAATGCGCCTGATAAATGTTTACAGAATTTGATTTCTTACGTATAAGAAGAACCCGATGTGCCCACGACAATTGAACTTGCCTGGTTCGCCCGACACAGATAAACAGAACCGACGAGTCGACCGACACTCGGCAAAAGCATTCAGAAGTCAATTTCTTCCGTGTTTTTCCCGACGAATGTTTGCCCAGTTCGATTTCTTCCGTATAAAAAGAACCCAATGTGCCGACGAGTATACCGACGCCGACGAAAGCTTACACAATTGAATTTCTTCTGTGTAGAAAGAACCCGATGTGCCGACGAGTCTGCCGACGCCCGACGAAAGCATACAGAACTGAATTTCTTCTGTATAAAAAGAACCCGATGTGCCGACGAGAATATCGAGGCCCGACAAAAGGATACAGAATTCGATTTCTACTGTGTTCTGCACGACAAATGTGTGCAGAATTTGGTTTCTTGCGTATGAAATGAGCCCGATGTGCCGACAAGTCGACCGATGCCGGACGAAAACATGCAAAATTGTATTTCTTCTGGGTTTGCCGGCGCTCCGCGCCGACAAACAAGTGAACTTTCGCCTGGCTTCGCCCGACGAAAGCACTTTCTCATGACCTTTGGGGGGGGAGGGGGGGAGTCCCCCCCCCATAGTGACGCCCCTGTATATATCCCCCCTTGTACTGTCAGGTATGTTGTTGTAAATGTGGGTGAAATAAGACAGAGGCATAATTTCATTGTTCTTTCCCAGCAAGTATCCCTGAGAGTAACGTTGGTATCCCCCGATGGCTTGCCGGACTTCTTGGACAGGGCTCCAGAGCCAGTAACAGAATCTTCGAAGAACAAAAGAAGGATACAAATAGTATGGCGCAATGTCATGCTGATGTCAGGCCTTCACTTAGGGGCCATTTATGGACTTTACCTAGCATTGACTACTGCAAAATGGCAAACAAATCTATTTGGTGAGCTATGATCCGTTTCATTTTTTTTTTTTTTTTGAAACTAAATATTTATTCAGCCGAAGCTGACTGCGAATCATAGTTGACGGTCCTAAACGCGTAAGTCAGCTGAGATTTATTCTAGAGTTATTTCAGCCCTTCATGGTAAGGATCCTCTTCAGTCTCTGGCTCTGTAAACAAATCTCCGGTCCATTGTGTTTTTGTGAATCATAGTTGCGTTTTACAAATACCATGGTATCTGTAACCACGGTAACTGGATGTGCGTGGTATCTGATATACGGTTGCTCTGCAAAGACGACAATTGCCGAAACAGCGCTTTTTGAAGTAATCATCCCAAAAGAAAAACTGATATCCGGTCACATCACTAAGTGCCAAACTTCTTTCCCACCAATTTGACAAAAATTGATGAAAGTGAGAAGACTTTCAGATACCACGATCAGTTACCACGGTAACTGGCCAGGTACCACGATAACTGCAGAAACGCCTTTTAACCGTGGCATCAGATATCACGATAACTGCAAAAACGACTTTAGACCGTGGTATCAGATACCATGGTATCTGCAAAAACGCAACTATTGTCAACACACGTACTCTTTTTTTTACCCAGAGCCTGAAGAGGGCCCTCGCCAAGAAGAGCCGAAACATCGCTAGAATAAATTTCAGTTGACTTATCCGTTTAGCGTCATCAAATTTGTTTTTATTCCGCCTTAAAGGGTGAGTAGAAAATAAAAGGGAATGCATTTTAACTCTCACATACCTCAATCATACCATATATCTTAATCTCATATTATTACCTTAATCGTTACGAAGTCCGAATTAAAGTAATTAAGGTAAGGCGATTTAAGTTTAGAAACAACTAATAAGAAACAACTTGTAACTAATCTGTAATACCCTGTTACTGTTTACTTCATAAATAATATGAATAGAAATATGTCACGAGAAATTACTTTAGCCTTCTAAGATTGTTGTCAGCCAGACTGTTGTCAGTTCTAAATAGGGAAAATAACTACTAAACGACAGAGAAGTTTGGCATAAACAAAATAAGTAACACGGGTCTTGCCAAAACCTTTATCGCATTTCGTTGTAACGATTTGCAGGAAGAGCGCATGCGCTTATTCCACACTTAGCAAATCGTCACGTACACAGTGAGGATGACGATAGTGTAAACAGTTGCACCCAATCTAAAAAAAAAGAAAAAAATATTTAAACGATTTTATATATTTTACAATTTCGGAACATAAGGAGGAAATTCGCATTCGACTGCGAAAATCGAACTGTGTGTGCACGTATATTCACTATATTCTCTAGTCAAGTGTCATCATAGAAAGGGTTCGACTGTATGTAGACATACTTTTTTGTTTCTTTTTTTTATGACGCAAACAAATTGGTTTGGCAGCAAATCCACGAAGATTTTGTCCACGAAATCCAAGATTTTTCTTTTTATGTAAGTGGTTGCATGGGTAGGGTAGCCTTTGCAGGTCTCGTCAAATTTATGTTCGACTTCGCTGTTGAAACGAAATATTGGTTCTTTCTTTAAGGTCGCTCTCATGCAGGCAATATGGCATGCACAGTTACCGACTTCTTGCCGTGACAATCGAAATGCTGTTTTCGAAGAAGCATGACTGAAGTCATTGTCTCGCTAATCTTTCGTCAGCACGAAGAATGGCCCTTATCAGCAAGCCCCCCTCCCCCAAACGGTCCTTAACAGTCTCCTCGAAACAATCTTAAAACCAGGCTGCACATGCCAGATACATTGGGCTTTCACATAGTCAAAGATGATTATTCGTTAGCCTGCAAGTTCCGCAAGTTTCCCTTTACATTTCATTTCATTTATTACTACCAAAATTGTAATCATGAAGATATTAACCTACCGGGAAAACACACGTAGCCCACAACAAATATTGCGGCCTCAGAAGCTAAGGTTATCGCGAGCTTAATCAATAATATAACGTTCCAAATCACGGTTAAATCAGCGCATAGTCAATGAACCTTTAAATGAGAATGGCTCAAAGGAAAATAAAGAACAAACAAAACTAAAAATCCCTTTTGCATACCACTTGTCTCTCGATCTCTTCTTGTCAATCTCAAATTTCACGGTTTCTGCAGGATTTCTTTATTCATTGGCTCTCAAGTGTGTTGCCTCTATGACACCCGTCTAGATTCTGGACTCTTGGATGGTCAGACACCCTGGACTTCCAGTACGGTTGGACTACGGTTTCATTTTCCGGATCCAGCTAAACAAAATCTGGAATCCGAAAGTTAAACCTGGAGTGTGAAGGGTTGTTCAATCTGGAGTGTGGAATGCGGTTAATGCTGAAACTATCATTAGTCCCAAATACATTATAGATAGGATTTGTAACTTTGATTAGTACGATTACTCCCAGTGTCTCAGAATTATTTAGAGGCGAAAGGTTTTTGTGGTGCATTGTATTATTAAACTTCTAACTGCCAGAGTTTGATAATCACATAATGTGATTATCACATTCACATTTAACACATTGATAAAACAACACATTGTGTTAAGATGGAGCATGTCCAGAATATTTTTGTTATGACGATTTTCAGTGTTATCCTTTTTTTACCAATTTGTAAGAAAGTAGGAAGGTTAAAAGAAACAAATATTTATGATCAGTTTTACTTCTGGCTTAGTGAAAATACCAACAGTCGCTAATGTCTATCAAATGGCTGACCTTTGATATCTTACGTAACTTCTGCCGAATTATTCAACCTTTCTCCTTCCGCTTCGGAGCTAGAAACTGGAATTGTGACCTTTTGGACCTGGTCGGAAAAAGATGATGATCACGCAGTACACACGTGGACGGTTTGTTCCTCTATCACCGAGTGTGTAAAATACAGGAAAAATAAAGTTTAAGCACCGTTTTGATTCTCATTGACATATTAACACAGGATTATTTCTGATTACTTGGAGATGAGCTAAATTCAGTTCAGTTTATTTATAACCCGTCAAAAAAAAACAATGGAGGGCGTTTAGCCCTACTGACGGAGTACAACAAAAAAACAACAACAAAGAAGTAAAAGACAAAGCACGTAGAATATTTTTTCACTAAACACAACACAAGTGGAACTACAGATTACACGAAGAGGGAAGACCATTGGTGATTCAGTTTACTAAATACTAGCGGAAGATGCGATAAATCGTCCTTTATACGGCTAATTTTTCTGGCACTTGCCAGCAGAAATGAGTTTAATATATCCATTCCACGACGGTAATAACAGGGTTGTTCAGGATGCCTCAAATTGAAATTTTTCACCAATAGCCTACCTCTACTAACTTTCGTAACATCCTGTCTTTTTCTTAAGTGGATTTATTCGATCTAATCTAAAAAGTTTAGATTAGAAAAGTTTACCCATCTTTTCACCACAAGGCCCTTATCTCGGAATATGTTTAGTTAATAAGTATGTTGAAACTTGGCATGCGTTTAAAGGACCCGACACAATACTCTTAAGAAACTTTCCTCGGATCCGACCATCTGTGGGTGGTTGGAGAGAGGGGGAACCCGGGATCTTGTGACACGCGTAGGTTGCGAGGGGTCATCCGGATCGGGTGTAACGTGAGGGATGACACTGACAGTGTCCGATCCATTTATGGCAGAATCAGATTCGTGTATTGAACCGCACCCGACCACGGTGGGGGAGTTGGAGTCCCAGAAATCTTTTGACAGGCGTTACCAAACGGATGAAGGGATTGGGTCGAAACTTGGACGGTACAAAGATCGTGGGCTATTTTGAGATCCGGACCGGGATCCGAGATCGGTGGGGGGGGGAGTTGGAGAGGGTGCTTGACATATCCCGGAAGCGCTCCGTTTCGATTGAAACTTGATGGGATGCCCTAGATGTATCATTATGCAATATGTCCCACCCGTATCTAGAGATTCTGTTTCACGCGTAGGGAGCTAACCTGAGTAGAGTTTGCGTGACTTTGCCATATATACAATTCAGTTCAATTTCAATCTATTTCAAAAAACGGGAAGCGGACAAGCCGAATATTCGTTTAGTCGTCAGTAAATATATATATACAATTTATAGTCCACACTTATGAATTAAAATAAAAGTAATGGTCTATAATTAATCTCAAGTACGTAATGACTGACTAATTAAATCAATTATAATACTGAAATACTAAAACTACAAAATAATAATCTAATATAAGTATAATTAACAAACTATAATGACCTATACGACCTTATAGCTTTTTTTTTAAGCTATCTCTTCTCTTTTCATCAAGCCGCGTTCGAAATAATTAATCCGCGATGTTCCCTACTTCTTATCGACGAACCGCTTTTCGCAAAGGTAGAACTTATCCTGCCTATAAGCTAATCGATAGGGAGGCCTCAGGAATTGCTCCCGTCCCTTACAAAATGTGACAGTGATAATTCTTATTTTCAGCATGTATTCGGGAACATTGACAGGGTTGGCCATAATTGCTTCCGTCCCAAAGAACTGGTAAACTCGGTTTTTCTATGTTTCGATAGTTTATCTAAGTTTACTCGAAGTACTCGAACTCCTTTTTGGAGACGACGGTTAGTGAGCTATCACACAGGGACCACAATCTGGGCTTGTTTTTCTAACCGGACAAGTATTCCGGTGAACGAAAAATAAAACGTCAGATTTTGCCGACCCAGTGAGCCCCCCACCCTTGAACCACATTTACGAACCTCTAATGAGACGTCCTTTCTTTTTAGGTATATTTTTATATTATGTCAGCGGTATGTTGGGAATCACAGCAGGAGCGCACAGGCTATGGGCACACAGGTCATACAAGGCAAAACTTCCCCTGCGAGTTCTGCTGATGCTCTCCAACTGTGTCGCATGGCAGGTAAAATAAGAAGTCCCCTTTTCTAGCGATTTTTGCGATTTACTTGGTTTATTACTTTGGATATATATGTATTTCTTCGGACGTTAGCGAAGTTTTGGCGGTGCTATTTCAACCCCTTGCAGTGATGAAAGTAAGATATGTGTTCAGGTTTGCTTATCTTTGAAGCACAACTCTTAAAAGAAATGATCTGTTCACGCCAAAATGGTCCAGGAATATCGTTTTTCCGAGGTAGCTTTCGGCGAAGTTTGCGCTGCTTGACTGGCAAAGTCGGCTCGGCCAAGCGCAAAAAAACAAGCAATTGCGAAGGCTGGGGATTGTGAAGCCTGTAATTCCGTTAGGAACATAGGGATAAAATAAAATGCAGAATAAATAGGCTACGAAGTGTCCTTTAAATGAGCCCACGACATAACTTTGCTAACTTTCGGACGCTAGTAATCTCGAAGGTCGGAAAGTATTAGAGTACATCCATTTCCATTTATTAACTACTGGTCCCCTCGTTCTTTTAAACCAACGATGCTTCGAAGCCCTCCAACATGTCCATGTTGACGTGATGGCAGAAGATGAGTTTGCACCAAAATCATGCACGTCAGTCTAGGACCAAACATACCCAAGTTTGTGGGGAACATCGAGATGTTTTTTTTTTTTGTATTGAATGTGTTGGTTGTTATGGACTCGATATGCTATAAATGGTTGCCGTGAAGTCGATATTTTGTTCTGTTATGGCCCAGTGGATTTTATTTCTGAAGACAGCTATGGAACATCGACAGAATTTTTGTTTTAATCTAGTTGAAATTAAATGTCGTGTTGGTTGCTGTGGTATCGATAGGCTATATTTCAGACGGTTGGTGTTGAGTCGACATTTGTGTATGTTGTGGCGAGATGGATTGTCTTCTGGAATTATATATTTATAGAGCATATCATGTCATCGAGTCCCTTGCTTCACATACAGTGCGTCTTATATTTATATATATGTATATTTCAGAATAGTATTTACGAGTGGGCACGCGACCACCGAGTACACCACAAGTTCAGCGAGACAGACGCCGATCCGCACAACTCTAACCGGGGATTTTTCTTCAGCCACGTCGGTTGGTTGCTAACCAGAAAACATCCGGACGTCATTGAGAAGGGAAAGAAATTGGACCTGTCTGACCTGGAAGCGGACCCGGTTATCACATTCCAGAGAACGTAAGTCTAGAAGAATCGCCTTTTGAGGTTTTTTCTCCCCGCACTCTCCCGGTTCATAGGCTATTGGGACTAGATTGACCAGTGACTTGAGAACGGCAAGAGTTAGGACGATGAAACTTCGTATACTTACAGATCCTAGGGTGTGAAAATGCCTTTTAAAAGCTTCGTCTTTATCGTGGGCAACTCGGCTAGAATTGGTCACGGACTTGAATTTCGTAGCATACGTTGGGGTATTAGGACGATGAAATTAGCGATTTTCTTGTTAGCGCCTGTCGACTATGTCCAGCCTTCCCGCTCTCCGACGCGGCGGCTGGGCGCAAAATATTTGAAAACTGATCGCGCCGCGGTTCAAAAGTGTGAAAAGTAAGCAAATAAAAGAAGTAATAAACAAAAGCTTCTCAGATCCTTACGTGTGAAAGAGTTGTCAGCAGACGTTAATGATCCCGGCGAACGTTTCGTTGTGTGACGGGCAAAACTCGGCAGGCCAAAAAAGCGCTAAAATTTCGTAGGCACAAAACGAAACAATGGAGAAAGGTAGGGATTTTAGAAGCTTATAATTCTGTATTGGAGCTAGATATATTATAAAAAGCAGAATAAGCAAGAGAGGTCCTTTAATGGTTAACCTATGATGTCCCAGTGTTTCGCATAGGCAATGCGCTTCACCAAACACACGCTAGGTGTAATCGATGTCTGGCATTGCGAAAATAATGTATTTGTGATAGACTGTGCAAAAGCGCACTGTAGACAGCGTTTCTTCATTTCTTCAAGAACCTGGAGCTGTGACAGAATTGGCGACCGCAACAAAAAGCCAGGGAAGGAAAGTTGGAGAATTTTCTTTTGTACATTTCTTTTCTCGTTTCCCATTCTCTCACTAGAAAAGCTCTTCCTTTCCCCAAAAGCCGGGGAATGTACGTCAGAGAATTGTTCTAGATCTTTCTTTCTCGTTGTTTTGTAGAAAAGCTTTTCTGTGTGCAACACCCGTACAAATTGATGTTAATTTTTCCTCCTAAAACTTTAGGGCATTTCTTTAAAGGTGGCAGAGAAACCTGGGAAAAAAACCTATGGCCATTTAAATGTCTTCATTTAAATCCGGTCAGAGGAAGCGCCAGTCACCCTTTCTCTACAGGTTCACGACCCCGAATATTTTCATAAATGTCTTAGTGGCGTTTTTGATCGCCGATTAGTTCGGCGATAGCGTAGCCGTTTGAGTTTTTGGCGTTTTTGACGTTCGGCGGAAGCCGATTGCCGTAGCTGTTTATCCTAATTTCTGTTTTTGTTCTGATCGGCTAACGTCTATCGCCTGAATTCCTATCCATCGCCGATCGGCCTAGGACTCGCCGTTTGCCGTAGACGTTGGGATTTTGTATGACGGCTATCGAAAACAGTAATAAGCGCGAATTGGAAAATTCGCCTCGTCTACTGGTGAAATTTCATCGGCAATCAAAAACGCCACTCTTGTCTTGTTGAGCCTAGCCTTGAGGGAGTTTGAATCCTTGCCAGGTCACCTTTCGCCTCGTTTGCAAAGGAAGGTGACCTTGCTTACTTCTCGGTTTCCTGTCTAGATTTCTTCCCAATCTCCGCAGTTGGAAAACTTTTCGTCCAAGAGCTAATGGAAGCAATTAAGACAAAAAAGATGTTGTTTCCAAGCTGTCTTTGCAAAACCAGGGGCCTCGCTCGGACCTCCTGACATACGATAATAAAATTAAGAGATTGTGTTTTCAGAATTCGCACTCCGCACATTTAAAGAAATACGATTTTTTAAGTCGTTAGGAAGGGAGGGAAGAGGATCCGGAAAAATTATTGTGACGCTTATCGGGCTTGGAAGGAGTTCAACGGGCTGCAAAGTCAATAAAAAAAAATTCTGTTTTTTTTTTTAACACGAACCGTTTTAGTCTTCAATCAGATGCTTAAGGAAAGTGACATGTTATTGGGACATTAATTTTCGAGGTTTCGAGGGGTTGACAACTTCAGCGTTAAACCGCAAGCAAAGAAACTAACTAGAGAAAATTAAATAATTCATATGTCAGCTCTGAAAGCCTCTTAATTATCTCTTTCATAAAATCTAAATAACCTATGAAATTGGAAATTAGACCTAAAGATTAAGATCTTATGGGAAAAAAAGATGGGTACCAAATCAATGATCGAGGACACGGCCTAGCCACAAAATCAGTTATGTAAGATTTCGAGAGTATGCGATTCAATTAGTTCAAATAGTGGAAAGTTTGCTTATGGGTAGGATTACGCACCTTATCATTTGAAATCTTGTGACTGCTTTGTTGCTCGTAATTTTGAGTTAAATTTTGCCTGTCATTCAGACAAGAATTGAATATGCTAACCCATATCTTCGGTCACGATTTTGAGGATCGTCACACAACCGTATACCGTACAGTACCTACGCAGTTCCGGGTGAAACCCATTTTCTTTCGTGTTGCACATGGATGGTTCCCTTTGAGTCAGAAGAAAAAAAGTTTGGTCGTGACCCAAGAACGAGAGAGTTTTAACACAACAAAGAAATGTGCTATTCATGTGTTAGCAGGACGCTTAATACAACTTCTTCACTTAGACTTAAATCTTCCCGCGCTTGATGACGCATAAGTCAGCAACAGTATTCCTCCATTTCGACCCACAGCTACGTTCCCCCACCGCTTCCCAAGCGGTAAATTTGCTGCTGCAGCCTATATTCGAGTGGGCGTCCAAGTGTTGCGCATTGTCTTCTCGTAGACTTCGGGTGCGGGGGGTGAAGCACCATACATCCAACGGCAGTCTGTCTATCTTGCGAGTCATGTCACCTAAATACTTCCATCTGATCTTGCATGACTTCCCAGATATTAATGGCTGCATTGTCTTTTTCCTTTTTCGCACATTAGTCGCTCTATCAGTAGAATGGATGGTAAATATCTTCTCTTCTTTTCGAGTGGGCGCGCAAGTGCTGCGCATTGTCTTCTCGTAGACTTGGGGTCTGGGGGTCCAACACCAGGGCCGTTACTACTAGGGGGGGGAGGGGGGGGACGCCCCCCCCCCCAATGTTGTCGGCCAGTCGGTAAAAAATAGCCGAGTCGGCGCGAATAGCCGAGTCGGCGCGAAGCGCCGCTATTTTTCTTAAAAACAGTCGATTTTTTTCTTTGAAACAGTCGATTTTTCTTAAAAACAGACGGTTTTTCGTAAAAATTGTCGATTTTTCTTAAAATTAGCCGATTTTTCGTCAACACAGTCGTTTTTATCTGCAAAACCAGTCGGTAAAAATGACCAGCCAGTCGGTAAATACCTCGCCCCCCCCCCAAACATTTTAGCTAGTAACGCCTCTGTCCAACACCATACATCCAACGGCAGTCTGTCTTTCTTGGAATCATATGACCTAAGTACTTCCATTTGCTCTTGCATGTCTTCCCAGATATTAGTGGCTGCATTGTCTTTGTCCTTTTTCGCACATTAGTCGCTCTATGAGTAGAATGGATGGTAAATATCTTTCTTCGACAGTTATTCTCAAATCCGAGCAGTCTTTTCTCGGCATAACCTGACAACTCTCATAGAAATAGGCTACTCTTCAGGATTCGTGACTGCAGGGTCTTCTTCGATGACTATCGTAATCGCATTATTAGTCCTGGATCTCTCCCTATCTTTCTTCACTGTGATGCTAACTTCAAGGCATAAATAAATCAAGCAGATCGCCCAGTTGAAAACGCGCGTCGACTTTCTCGCCGATAGCTTTCATGTCCGCTGTAGAGTTTCTGGATAAGTGGTCTCGGGAGCAGGAAGAGGAAGGTCTCAAGTCTATGGTAGCGTTCCAGCGATTATTAGCTACGATCGTTACTATTCTTGTTATTATTGCCGTTCAACGACTGTTACGATCGTTACAACTTACTTATGATGGTCCTGAGCATCATAAGTGATAATAACTATCGATTGTGCGGGAACTTAGGTAAGAGTGATGACGTATGACCGCGTTGTTATTAATTTCATTCCAGAGAGCGTTATAACCATCACAAAGGGCGCTTGCCCTTCTCTTATCTGTAACAGCTCACTGGAACGCTACCTATGATGTATGATGATAATGATGAAATTTTGCTAGATACTAGACAAGAAAAGGGAAATAGCGCAGTACAGAGAAAGAAAAGGAAAAATTACAATGAGCTTTCAGTAACGGAGTAAATGCACAAGGTCGAAAAAATACACATACAAAAAGGGACCGATCGGGTCTGGAAAATCTTCCTCCTAGATGGAACGGGGGAAAATGGTCAAGAGCGGAAACGTGGAGGTCCTGGAAAATGTAAGTCAACTTTACACAAGGGTAAGAGGGCAAAGATTGTACAGTTACACCGGAATTCCTGTACGTCAACGAAGGGTAATAAATTTTTACAATATTTGTATTAAAAGTCTTGATAAGTTTTCTCGTCGTGCTAAAACTTTTCAGAAAAGCTTAATTTGTCGTTTTGTTTCAGGTATTTCAAGCCGCTGGCAACATTCCTTTGCTTTGTCATGCCCACAATCCTTCCAGCGATGATGTGGGACGAATCATACTGGGTTGGATACTTTGTCCCGGGTGTACTACGGTATGTGTTCACACTGAACATCACATGGTTGGTGAACTCAGCTGCACATGCTTATGGATTGAAGCCGTATGACAAGTGAGTGGACTATTTCTGTTCACTTAAAGTAGAAGTGATGGCCTAAATTATAGCCCCACCCTAAATGTCAAGTAAGAAGCGCAATAGTCTGTTGCAGTATTTTCGTTTATTTATTTTCCCCGGCCATTCTGTCGAGTCGTTTCCGCGCTATGGCAGTGGGAGTCCGCTAGATTGTTAAAGTTTAACTGAAATTTTGCATGCTTTTGTCGGACGTCGGTCGACTCGTCGGCACATCGGGTTCTTTTCATACGCAAGAAACCAAATTTCGCACACATTTGTCGTGCAGAACACAGGAGAAATCGAATTTTGTATCCTTTTGTCGGGCCCTCGATATGCTCTTCGGCACATCTGGTTCTTTTTATACAGAAGAAATTCAATTTTGTATGCTTTCGTCGGGCGTCAGTAGACTCGTCGGCACATTGGGTTCTGTTTATCTGTTTATCTGTTATAGACTGGCTTTTACCTTAAGGTAAGGTAAAAGCCAGTTTGTTTTCTGTCATTTAACTGAGTACACTGCGTTATTTGGATTATGTTGAGGATTTTTTTTTATTTTTCCCTATTTGCTCTAGTGTGAAGTTCAGAATATCTACGGCCGTCCTCACAGCGCAAAATTCTACTATGACGCGGAAAATTTGAATGTCAATACAAACGCGGCTTTTCAGTGACCAGTGATCTACATGCGGAAGGTAACTCACTGCGTGTAAACACTTATTTTTCATAAATTGTTTCTTTTAAGCATTCAAAACAGGTACAAGCGCATAAAGGTACCACAAATCCGACAGGGAAGTTTCACTATAAGATAAGATAAGATTTATTCCACTAAAAGCACGAGGCCATGGGAAAAAAAATGACACACAAAAAACAAAACAAAAATAAAGAAAAAAAAACAAATAAATGATAACTATTTTACATATTCCTTTACAGGAACCTTTCTCTGTGGTTCATCGAGACCGAAAGGAATCTTCTCAACTTTTCAATATCACCAAATAATTTACTTCCCATTACTTTTACCAACCAATCCTCCCCCCAATACCTAACACCAAAAATTTACCCATGAAGATCTGAAAGCTCAGGGCATACGCACATTAAGTAAAAAAATATTTTCATCCAATTGCCCGCACATCGGGCAAAAGTAAGGATCAGACCACACTCTTACCTTACCCAAATATCTTCTACGCATTCCTAATGGTAGACAATCACCCTGTAAACTCATTAACAACCTCAAACGATCTGCTGGAATCCCCACCTTAAAATAAATTTCCTCTCCCCATGTCTCTTTGGCCCTCGCGTAGCGGAACCGAATAGCGGAGCAACGAAGTAACGCAATTTCGTCGGGTTTTCAAGCCTCTTAAGTGAATAAGTGAGGGGTCCTATCCCAGCTCTTTTCAGTTAAACTTTAAAGACGAAAACTGATCCACTGATCCAACTTAATACGAAACAAGAGCTGAAAGCTCATATGGCACTTGCAAGGCTGGGTCAGAGGATGAAAGTAGGAATTCGTCAATTTTTGGGTTTGTTTTGATCATTTGTAATCAAAACTGTTGAAGTAAAAAACATGACGAACTCATCGGGAGCACGAAAATGTATATTTTGCTCAAAAGTATTGTTTGTACTTTAAGGAAATAACTTGTGAGGGATCATAGGGATCACGAAAATGTGTATTTTGCTAAAAAGTATGTTTTGTACGTTGTGGTTGCGATTAGTACTTTATAAGGAATTATTAAGGAATTCAGTTGTAAGCAAAACCCTTGAGGCAAAAATGATCATGGGCTCATAGGGATCACGAAAATGTATATTTTGCTTTAAAATATTTTTTTGGACTTTGCGGTTAGCATTAGTACTTTAAGGGATGGTCGGATCAGGGAACTGACTATTTCTAAGCCAATCATGTCAAGTCTCTAATTTTCAAGCCAAGTTTTATCGTCATAGCACGTCTGGAAGTACCTTAACTTGCGATCATCGGAATTCCGGACCCCCTCCCTCTAACTCTCCCACAGTGCCCGAATCTTGTCCGGTTCTGTCACTTACGTACATAGGGCTTGTGCTTGTTCTTTCCACCAAGTTTCATTCCGATCGCTTCACTCAAAGCGTGTCACAAGTTTTCAGGTTCCCACCTCCGACCCCCCCCCCACCTTCATCAGATCTGGTCCGGACTTGAAACTGGGCATCCGAGACATGTGATCTTTCTACGTATCAAGTTTCATTATGATCCGATCACCCGTTCGGAAGTTATACATACCTCAAGATTCCGGATTCCCCCTCCCGTCACTCCCCCCACGATGGTCGGATCGGGAAGTTGACTATTTCCAGGTTAATCTGGTCGAGTCCCTGATTTGCCTGCCAAATTTCATTGTCCTAGCACACCTGGAAGTAACTTAACTCCGTATCACCGGAATTCCGGAACCCCGCTCCAACTCCCCCCACAGTGCACGAATCCGGTCCGGGTCTGTCAATGACGTACCTAAGGTATGTGCTTGTTCCTCCCACCAAGTTTCATCCCGATCGCTCCAGTCTAAGCGTGTCACATGATTTCCGGTTCCCTCCTCCGACTCCCCCCCCCACATTAATCGGATTCGATCCGGACCTGAATTGGGACATCTGAGAAATGACGTCTTCCCAAATATCAAGTTTCATTAAGATCCGATCACCCGTTTGAAAGTTATGCATGCCCCTAAATTCCGGATTCCGGCTCCCCTCCCTCCCCCCATGATGGTCGGATCGGGGAAGTTACTACTTCTAAATTAGTTTGGTCGGGTCCCTGACATGCCTGCCAAGTTTCATCGTCCTAGCACATCTGGAAGTACCCTAACTCGCGATCACCGGACTGACCGACCGACAGACCGACAGACCGACAGACCGACGGAAAAGTGATCGGTATATGGCACTTGGCCGGAAGGCAAGTGCCATAAAAATGCTGGGTCAAAAATTACTGCGCGCAAATGGGTGGCCCTTAATTTGTACTGTATCCTCTGAGTACTGAGGTAACGAGTTTACAGAGGAAACATGAAACGAGGAGGTGTCAAGAAAAGAGTTTGGGAGAATGGGCGCCGGTCGATATACTCAAACGATAAGCATGCATTTGAACAGGATTCGGTGAAATTTAGGGATCGGATACATATGGGATACTGAAAATGAGTGGTGAGAATAAAGGTTCGGAGATATCATATTTACGCTGAAATACTGGTACGAAGGTCAAGGTTTCAAGACATCACTCCTTAGGCCCGACTCTGACTGCAAATCATATAATATCGGATAAAGGCGCATTCTCTCCACTTGAGGATTCCCTGCGTTATTTGTCCCGGGGACTCACTCCCGTATTCTCGCGAGTACCTGCGGACGGGGAATGCTCCGATCATCATCACCATCATCAAAAAGGACTCCCTTTCAGATTCGGAGGGGAATCAATTTTTGCTTGTGTGGTGCAATGCAAAATTAATTAAAAACAATCAGAAGAAACAAAATAAAAAATAAAGTGGATCCAGACTAATTTCGTCAACTGCATTTGCGTGGAGTGACTATTCTCGCCGTTCCCTTCGATTCCCAGAGGAGTCCTCGGGGAACGGCGAGAATACGCCTTAAGTCAGCTAAGCGTTGCTCCAGCGATATTTCGGCCCTTCTTGGCAAGGGTCCTCGTCAGGGTGTGTCTGGAAGAAACGAACCTTCAATCGCTCAATGGTCTTTAGTGGGCCCAGATTTAATAGTGTTTTGTCAGTCCAGGTTAGCTTTTATTTTGCAATTAAATTGCAATAATAGTTAATTCAGCTTTGCCTTTTATTATTAAAGTTTTTGTCTGTCTATTATGGGATCCACTACAGGCACACCTGTGTACCAGTGGCGCGGTTTGAGTAAATCTTAGGCGGGGGGGAGGGACAAAGATAAATTTTTGGGCCCCAGTCCCAGGTTTATAAATGTATACTCAAACTTTGGAGTAAATTTAAAGTAGTTTTCGAATCACCTTATTACCTTAATTCGCACTTCAGATCGAATAAGTTCCGTGATGGATTTGTTATGTTCCGCTTATGGTTGGTTCCCTGGTTGGATAGTATTCTACTGCCTTGTTCTCTGTTAACGTTGGTCCTGGTGGGTTATAAACAGGTTTAATAATCCCGTTGGTGTCTAAATAGTTTTTTTCCACTGCTTGTCTAGACGAGAGTCACGAGACCTGAACGTTGGCATGGGTCCGGGCTTGGTGTGAGCACGGGTGGTTCTTAAGCTTCCTCGAGTGTCCTCTTGCTATGCTGGTGGAGTGACAGATAGAACAGCTTAGGAGCGTGGGGGCCACTCATGTATCTCCGTCACGACGATACATAAGCATCGGGAGTTTTCGGTTGGCCAGCCTGTTTAGGAATAAGTAAATTCATCGCATGTACTCCTCTTACCCCCCAAATAGCGCCCCTGCTGTGAACTTGTGTTTATTGAACATTCTTTTTTTGCAGAAAAATTTCACCTTCAGAGAACCGAATGGTTTCCGTTTTGGCTATGGGCGAAGGATGGCACAACTACCACCACACATTCCCACAGGACTACCGAACAGCTGAGCTTGGTGGATCACGCACAAATTTCACCACCTTATTTATTGATTTCTGGGCGTCCCTCGGCCAGGTCTACGATAGGAAGGCCATCCCCGACGAAATGGCTTTCAGCCGCGCAAAGCGAACGGGAGATGGCACTCATCTCGTCTCAACCAAGTGAAGCGGGCTAGTTGAAACATAGTGAAGCTATTTTTCTTATTGCGCACTGCCAGTGACATTTATTTGAGAGAAGATGTGACAAGGTGACACATTTTATCCGAAAAGAGGAGGTAGAAGTACAAGGTAGCTAAAGTGTTTGGCGAAAACGCAAACCAATCTGAGAATTTTTGGACGAAACGGGCTGTGTGAAAACTATATTTTGTGTTTTAGAATTTCAGTACTGGATGTCCACGAATAAATGAGTCTGTCGTAATTTATATACAATAATTATAAATAAACATACACAAAAAAACAGTGACAAATCCCATCCCAAGGAGACTGTAGTTTGAGCTTTCGGGTTAGAGTTATGAATGAACGAATTTTATTGACCCACTGAGAACTAGTGGAGTATGATGAAAGAAGCTGAAAAAAGAAAAAGAAAAGCGCAGAAAAGCTTTAACATAAACGGTACCTAATCGGGGGTTGATCACTCCTGGCCGCACAGACGGGTGATCCAGGGGTGGTTGCAAGAACGAATGGTAAACCGTAGTTGCATTTTCGCAGATGCCATGGTATCTGATGTCACGGTAACTGGACGGTAATATTTTGTCGGTTTTGCAGTTACCATCTGATCCCACGGTTGCTTTCCGCAAATAACAATTAACTGCGAAAACGACTTTAGACCGTGGTGTCAGATACCATGTTATCTGCAAAAACGCAACCCATGTTTGTACCTGGGCGAATGGCGTAAGCTACACGTCCGTACACGTCAGTGAGGTTTCATTTGTCACTGCATAAACAGTTAATGTCGTAGCCTGCACGAATGAGGTCCAGCGTCATTCATACACACAACTAACACCTCATGTGGACAAATGGAGTAACATATTCTTATCGAGTTTTCAGGCCTATTTAAGTGAAGACGTGATGTGTAACTAGACTGTCTGTTCTTAGCCCTTGAACAGATGGAAGCGTCTCTTGTCGCAAACAAGTACATGCCATAAATAAGTCAAAATCACAGGAAAACCCATCTGGACGCACAGTATAATCTTTTCGCATGCTCTATAACTGGAAAAACGTGCATATTTTTAACGACGGATTATTTTTGTAGATCCATGTGGATGCTCTGGTATCATCGTTCACAGTTTCAATAATCCGTCCCGTGCTCTGTCCTCCAAAGTCTAGGCTGAGTCTTTTAGTAACCAGACCGAAAGATTTGAGGGTAGAGAGGGATTTAATTAAAAAGTTGGTCTTACGGATAATATTTTCAAAGTGAGAATTCCATTTCAGATCGTCATCGAGTATTACCCCAAGTAATTTGAAGGATTTACACTGCCTGAATGACGATGGATATTTAGCAGTTTCTCTTTTCAGTCTGCTAAACCGCATAACCGAAGACTTACGTACTAATTTGCATTTTCTTGCTTTACAGTTGAGTTTTAAGGGTCCTCAAGAGCAGTTATTATATCATGAACCATGCTAATCAAGTAATGTGTATTTGGATACACTGAAACATTTCGACCCATCTAAGGGATTCTGCTTTTTTTTAATCCGAGGCTCTAGTAATGACATTCAATTGTGTGCTGCTCGCACGACAACCCAAAATTCATCAAGACGCGGAGACTTTGAATTTGAAAACAAGCCTGCATTTGCAGATTGAAGCCGATTAGCACCGAACACTCTATATGACTAAGTCCAAAACACGCCAGTGATCCTCAGGAAGAAGGAGTAAACATCTCCGTGACGACTCAAACTCAACAACTCACATCCTGTCTCAACCAATCATGGCGTTTTTGGGAGCAGCTGTGATACCACTTCTGCCTTTTTTCCGCTAGGTACCCGGAGAGGCCGGAGATTTTACATCGGTAAGGAGAGATAGTCATCAAGTTTATTATTCTTCGGCAATGGCTTAGCTTTGCAGTTGGTAAATATTTCAAGCATAGAGGGACAGGCGCATATAGTTACCACAAATCCGAAAGCTTAAGTTCATTCAATGACATCCATTATCTGTGTACATCGGACAAATGGCGTAACATATTTTTATCGGGTTTTCAGGCCTATTTAAGTGAAGACGTGATGTGTAACTAGACTGTCAGTTCTTAGCCCTTTTCGGTTAAACTTTAAAGAACAACATGAACAGACGATAGTACAGTACAACTTACAAAAAAACATTACAAAGAAACACGCAAACGACTAAAAGAGAGGCTTGTTATCAACAAAACAGTAATTTGTGTTGTTTAATGGAGCTTCCAGAATTTCTTCTCTATAAAGACTGAACGAAACTTTCTTCTTCTTCTTATACTCGTTAATGGCATCGGGGCAGCTGGGGAGCACGACCCTTTCTGCCTTCCGGTTAATCTGCTTCTGAGATGTTGACGGGACGGTTTATGGCACCTCAACTAGGATCGCCGCTCAGGAGGGATTATCCTCTTCTTGATCGATCTTGTGGAGATTGGCACCTCGACTGCGATCGTAGCCCAGGAGGAATTACCCTCTTCTTATTGATGGTGGGGCTGAACCAAAATCCTTGCACTTTTGGTTTGAGATTTGTTTACTGCAGCAGCAAAGTTTTGCCCAACGCCATCTTCTTCCTATGTGCGTAATATTCCTTCGGCGTTCTTACTAGTGCGGAAGTAAGTGGAGAGATGGCCCAGTGGAGTTGATCATTCAGCTGTAGGGCGGTAGAGAGTACGGGAAGGACCACACAGCGGTCGTGATGTCATTGTGCCGGTATAGTCAGTCAGACTCGGGGGCGTCGCAAGAGGGGTGCAACACCCCACCCCGCAACTTTTTGAGATTCGGTAAAATTTTGCCGGACGCCCAAAATTTTACTAAAGTTATCCGGTAATTTTTCGATACCAGATTTATTCGGTATATTTACGGGAAATTCGAATCCCAAATAGGCTATCGGTACAAATCTATTCAGTGTATCGATCGGGATTCGGTATGATTGCCAGGATTCGGTAGTTATCACGAATTCTGTGAGCGAATTTACTGAAATTATTCGGTAATCTTCGATGCCAGAACTATTCGGTATATTTATGGAGATTCGGTAGTTACACAGATCCCGAATAGGCTATCGGTCCAAAATTATTCGCTATCATGATTGGGATTTGGTAATTGATTCTGTATGATTTTCAGTATTCGGTAGTTACCACGAATCCCGACTTTCGTTCCAGTTTCAACGAAATTATACTGAATCTGAATATTATTCGGTGGTTTTTCGATACTAAACCTATTCGGCATAATAACCGGGATTCGGTGTTATACAGATTCCCGAATAGGCTATCGGTCCGAACTTATTCGGGATTCGGTAGTTCTAACGAATCCCGAACTTCGTTCCAGTTTTGACGACATTATACATATTTATTCGGTACAATTGGGACTCGGTAGTTATAGAATAAAATAAAATTGAATATATTACCAAAAAAAGCCCGTGGGCCATGGCAACAGAATCCCGAATAGGGTACCGGTCTATAACTATTCGGTATAATAACTGGGATTCGGCAATTTATTTGATATAATTGCCAGGATTCGGTCGTTACCACGAACCTCGAACTTCGGTTCAATTTCGACGACATTTTACCCAATCCCGAATATCAGTCCTTAATTATTCTCTCTATACTTAAAACCGAATTCGAACTTTGGTCCAATTATGTCAATCCTAAAGTCCAGTGAGCCCCCCCCCCCCCATGCCGCAGTGAATCGTACTCACAGTTGTATGTTTTCATCTTGCCGGAATAACACTCTCAGGCTATGTTAAGAACTTGCCAGAATGACATTGATTGATTGCTTTATTGTATAACTCAGGTACAAAATTTCGTGGTTATCCAACCAAACTGTTTGACCTTTGTCAGGTAATATACACAACAATTGTTAAAGTTTAACTGAAAAGCCAACTTATTTTTGTGTCATTTAGTTGAACACACTGAATTATTTGGATTCTGCAAAGAGATTTCTTTTGTTTTCCACTATCTGCTCTAGTTCTGACGTTCAGAATATCTGCGGCCGTCCCCACAGCGAAAATTCTACTGTGACGCGGGAAACTTTTATCTAAACACAAACAAGGTTTTTATGGCACTTGCCTTCCGGCCAAGTGCCATATACCGATAACTTTTCCGTCGGTCTGTCGGTCCGTCGGTCTGTCGGTCAGTCCGGTGTTTGCGAGTTACGGTACTTCCAGATGTGCCAGGACGATGAAACTTGGCAGGCGTATTCGGGACCCGACCAAACTAACTTGATCTTAATGAAACTTGATATTTGGAAAGACGTCATGCTTCAGATGTCCCATATCAAGTCCGGACCGAATCCGATGTATGTGGGGGGGAGTCGGAGGGGGAAACCGGAAATCATGTTAAACGCTTAGAGTGGAGCGATCGGGATGAAACTTGTTGTGAGGAACAAGCACAACCCCTAGTTACTTCATTGACAGAACCGGACCGGATTCGTGCACAGTGGGGGGAGTTGGAGTGGGGTTCCGGAATTCCGGTGATACGGAGTTAAGTTACTTCCAAGTGGGCTAGGACAATGAAACTCGGCAGGTAAATCAGGGACGCGACCAGATTAACCTGGAAATAGTCAGCTTGCCGATCCGACCATCGTGGGGGGAGTGGAGGGAGGGGGAATCTTGAGGTATGTATAACTTCCGAACGGGTGATCGGATCATAATGAAACTTGATATGTAGAAAGACAACATGTCTCGGATGTCCCATTTCAAGTCCGGACCGGATCCGATGAAGCTGGGGGGGGGGTCGGAGGGGGGTCCGGAAACTTTGTGACATGCTTGGAGTGGAGCGATCGGAATGAAACTTGGTGGGAAGAACAAGCACAAGCCCTATGTAGATCAGTGACAGAACCGGACCGGATTCGGGCATTGTGGGGGAGTTAGAGGGGGAAGTCCTGGATTCCGGTGATCGCAAGTTAAGGTACTTCCAGACATGCTAGGACGATGAAACTTGGCTTGAAAATTAAAGACTTGACATGATTGGCTTGGAAATAGTTAGTTCCCAGATCCGACCATCCCTTAAAGTACTAATGCTAATCGCAAAGTACAAAAAAATACTTTTAAGCAAAATATACATTTTCGTGATCCCTATGAGCCCACGATCATTTTTGCCTCAAGGGTTTTGCTTACAGCTAAATTCCTTAAAGTACAAACAGTACTTTTGAGCAAAATATACATTTTCGTGCTCCTGATGATCATCTTTTTTGCTTCAGGAGTTTTGATTACAGATGATTTTCTATAACTTGGAAATATTCACTTGCCCGATCCGACCATCGTGGGGGGAGGGAGGGGAGCCGGAATCCGGAATTTAGTGACATGCATAATTTTCGAACGGGTGATCGGATCTTAATGAAACTTGATATTTGGAAAGACCTCATGTCTCAGATGTCCCGTTTCGAGTCCGGACCGAATCCGATGAATGTGGGGGGGGGTCGGAGGGGGGAACCGGAAATCATGTGACACGCTTACAGTGGAGCGATCGGGATGAAACTTGGTGGGAGGAACAAAAATAATCCTTAGGTTCATCATTGACAGAACCGGACTGGATTCGTGCACTACGGGGGGAGTTGGAGTGGGGTTCCGGAATTCCGGTGTTACGGAGTTAAGTTACTTCCAGAAGTTCTAGGACGATGAAACTTGGCAGGTGTATAATGGACTCGGCCAAATTAATAAATGTATCATTTTTGCCTCAAGGGTTTTGCTTACAGCTAAATTCCTTAAAGTACAAACAGTACTTTTGAGCAAAATATACATTTTCGTGCTCCTGATGATCATCTTTTTTGCTTCAGGAGTTTTGATTACAGATGATTTTCTATAACTTGGAAATAGTCACTTGCCCGATCCGACCATAGTGGAGGGAGGGAGGGGAGCCGCAATCCGGAATTTTATTGACATTCATAATTTTCGAACGGGTGACTGAATCTTAATAGAACTTGGTATTTGGAAAGACCTCATGTCTCAGATGTACCATTTCAAGTCGAGACCGGATCCGATGAATGTGGGGGGGGGTCGGAGGGAGGAACCAAAAATCAATTGACACGGTTAGAATGGAGCGATCGGAACCTCCCGAGCGTCACCGTCTAAAAGGAAGTGCTTGGAAATTTCGCTGATTTTTCCATAAGATGTCAAAATATTTAAAACAAATTTTTCAAATATATTATACAACAGCAAATATAACTAAGTGACCATTTCTTTTGCACGTAACTGTAGTACCAAACAACCCATCATACTGACAAAGCTACTATCCATTCACATCCTACTACGATAACGTGAATACAAGCTAAAAAGCTTGCAAGTGCCATATGAGCTTGCAGCTCTTGTTCAGTGGGCAGTGGCGATATTGGTGAAGATTGCTTAGTGCCCGAACAAAAAAAAAAGTCATAAATCTTTCTTGTAAGGCATACAACAAATTAGAGGTACCACAAATCACAAGGAAATTCCACTATTTGAAAATCGATTATTCCTGAATAGCGGAACAACCAAGTACCGCATTTTCAGCGGGTCTTCAAGCCAATTTAAGTGAATAAGTGATGGGTAACTAGATTGTCCTATCCCACTCCTTTTCGGTTAAATTTTAATAATAAGGTAGAAAGGTAGTAAAGGTAGTTACCAAACCTTGAATTTCACAGTCGGATTATGTACCGAAATATTTCTGTCGGAAAGCAGAAAGAGGCCGATTTTCTCAATTTTTGCCTGCGGCGCATAGTTTTAACATTATTTGGTAACATTGTTTAGGTTTAAAATTAAAAAAAATCATGCAGGCAAGGTTTGGACATAAATCGGATTTGTAAGCATTGAGAAGAGGTCAAGTTAAGCACTGGTCACAGACACAAGGACTGATCTATGATTCATCGGTAGTCCTTCCTTACTTTTTCTTCGGATCCCAAAAAGACGCTCTAATCATAAATGTTTCTAGTCTTGGGGTTTGAGAAACATTAAAAGCTAGAATCTGCATCGAAATAGTTAAATTTGGCTGGAAAAAACGAACTTAAAAGGGTCTCGCCTGCGGCGCTGACTTTATGTGGTCATGGGCAGTGTTGCCAACGCTTAGAAAGGTTCTATGGACAGTATAGTATAAGAAAATACCACAGATAGAAGACATTTTTCACTCATATCGTTGCTGAAAATACTAATCAGACGCTTCTCTCCTCAGACGAGGTCGGGCTCTGTTCAGTTCTTGGGTTCATCCTGTTCATCTTTCATGTTGCCCTTTAGTATTAGCCTACTCTTTGTACTTAATCTTTCTTCAACCCACCCTACACATTTATTTTCTTCGTCGCGTTTAATCCGGTTTACATTTGTCCACAACATATTTCATTTATTAACAGGCATTGAATGTACGAACTTTTATTCTCCACAGTGCTTGTTTTTAATGTATTTGTAGTTTTGTGTAAAAAATTTAAAAACTGGAACTTAAACTTGACACCAATTTCATATAATAACCAATTTCAGCCAGCTTTAACGCTTTCCATACTAGCGGTAAGACATCTTTCAATTCCCGAAAGACTTCGAATATATATATCTTCAAACTTTTTGTTTGTTTCGTGGCTCTCCTGGACTCTTCTCGGCTTATTACTGGAAAGAAGTCGAGAAGGCTGTCAAAACCTGGAGTAGACGGTAACGTGGTATTATTCCGGGAATAATATTGTAGTTGGAAATGATGTAGATTTCAGGAGGTAAACTAATTTTTGAAAGCTATAGAAATTTAGGAGATTACCGGAATCACGCGGTGAACGTTCCGGTATGCTGTTTTGTCTGTCTGCAGGAATCACTCTGGTGAGTTGTGTTTCGGGGTCATCCCAGTAAGCTGTGAGTCTATACACAGCTTATCCGGTAAGCTTTAAAATTCCGGTAGATTCCCTGAGCCGAATTCTGGTAGATTCCGTGGGGCAAATTCTGGTAGATGCCCTAAGACTAAGTTCCGATAGACTCCCTGAGTCAAATTCAGGTGAATTTGACAAATTTTGGGTGGTGCGGCGAAACTCCGGTAGATCCCCTGGGACAAGCTCCGATAGATTCCCTGAGTCGAATTCCGGTAGATTCCTTCGGAAGGATTTTGGTAGATTCCTTGAGCAAAATCCGGCAGATTTCCTGAGCAATAATCCGGTAGATTCCCTAAAAATCATCGAGTTCAGGTGAATTTGACAAATTTTAACTGGCGCGGTTTAGTCCAGTTCAGTTTTTATTCATAAAAATAGTAAGCACCATTAACTCATTATGACCCCACCATAAGGCCTAACATAAGGCTTGGCAATGGTGCGGCTTCGCCGCACCAGTCAAAATTTACCGGAATTTGTTTCCCACAGGCCTTCTGGAGAGGAGTGCAGCCCCCCCCCCCTACATCCCCTCGGGACGCCCCTGGCCTCATGGGTCTGGTCTGTCGCTGAGTTTACTTGACGCAACGTCTGCGGCGTAGTTTCTGAGCAAGTAAAAAGTTCTTAGCCTGACATCTAGTTTTCTCCAACGAACATTTACGGTGCAAGATAAAAACGATTTGAGATGGCGCTGTCGTAAAGGCAGGTGAGTTCAGTTTTATTAAATCTAAAATAAATGAAAAGAATAAATTTCCGACCCCTACAAAGCTCCGTGGCCCGTTTGGCAATTAACTTGTCGCAAGAAAAGGGCAGATAATGTCAATGATTTAAACGATGTAGGTGCTCACTTCACTTTACGTCAGTCGTTTGACACGTGTTTGACACCTAAAGCCCCGTCTGCATTACCGTAAACCGACCGTTTGACCGTTACGGCAGTGAAGACGGGTCTTTCTCTACGGACGGCCGTAGCCGTAAAACGGCGGTACTGACCCCTCCGTAACCGTAAAACGGACGTAGTGAAGACTGTTTTTTTGTCAAAGTCCCATGTAACTGTTTTTCAAGTCACATATAAACTGTTTTTTAAATTTTAACCCAAGATCCACCTATTTGGGACTAATTTAGACCATATTTTTGCGGTTACGGACCTAATGAAGACCACATTTTTGCGGCTACGGACCGTCCGTAAAACGGTCGGTTTACGGTAATGCAGACGGGGCTTAAGATGGAACTTTACAAAGTCGGACTTCCGGTTACAGTCAAAGAAGTCGGTACCTATCTGTTGAAATTATATAAAATGACCAAGAGTCGGGAAAGCTCGGAAATAAAAAAATAACTTTGATCTTACCCATGTAGGGTTGAAGATACGGAGCTGAACAACAGAATAAACTAATGATCTGCCAGGTAACGTCAGGTATACATTTGATCTGAGGTTCAGAATATCGCTGACGCAAAATTTGATTTTTGCTCTAAAAACGGATGAAACGCTTCGCTCTCGGACAATGAAATCTTCGGAGAACATGGTGGCAAGGATAAGGGCCAACGGGCTGAGGAATCGGGACGAGTTTTGTAGGCAGGGACGGCCAAACCCCCTATATGCCATGTGTAGGTCCTGAATGAATCCGGCAACAGTAGGGAGAGTTGGGGGACCCGTAAATATAAGTGCCGAATGGGCTGAGGAATTGGGACGAAGGATCGGGTAGATAGAACGATCACAAGCCCTGGATGTGCTATTTCTCTATCTGGGCTGATCCCGGCTACTGTGGGGGGTTACGGTGGAAGGAGTGAGAGGCGAGAGCATGCGGCGCTTAGTGCCAAAAGGATGGACAAATGGGGACTAAATTTGGTAGTCAGAAGCCGTAGATGTGCAGTTTGAAGATACGTGCTGGATCTGCCCAATTTTGCCGTTGCTGGAGGTGAAAAATTACATGGGAAATCGTTTGACATGCATAATTGTCGAACGTGGAGAGAATGGGACGGAAGTTGGCAGCCAAAGCCGCATAAACCACAGAAGCACCATTCTGACGGTCCAACTTATCCGACCCTTGACTGTAGGAATGCAGAGACTCCCTCCAAAAATCAGAAAGATGTTCTTTAAAGTTTAAGCGAAAAGGGCTAAGATAGGACAGTCTAGTTACCTATCACCTATTCACTTAAATAGGCTTGAAGACACGATGCAAGTGCGTTACTTCGTTGCTCCGTTATTCACGATTAATCGACTTTCGTATAGTGGACTTTTCCTGCGGGATTTGTGTTACCTCTATGCACTTGTATCTGTGTTCTATCAGGGACCCATAAATTTCCTTTACAGGGGGCTTGTCATTTCCTATGTTGCTATGTTGAACGAACCAGTCCTACTTTCCAAAAATCCCACCTGGGTCGAATCTGCATTCTTGTTTGCCTCATTGGACGTGCGCGCCGAAGAGACTCCTCCCTCAAGGCGCCAGCAGTCAATCCAAAATTTTGTCTATCTGGTCTTGAACGTGATTGGACCGTGGGTATTTCTCGAACTATCTTCTGTGCGGTCAACATAGCATCAGAAATCTCTTATTGACAAGCCCCCTGTAAAGGAAATTTATGGGTCCCTGGTTCTATGCTTGACGAAAGCGAAATTTACGAAATATATGTTCACGCAGTGAGCAGTGATCACTTATGCACCACTGGCCACTGAAAAGTCACGTTTGTGTTGAGATTCAAATTTTCTGCGTCATAGTAGAACTTTGTGTTGTCAAGACGGCCGTAGATATTCTGGACGTCATAGTAGACCATAATAGTGAAAAATAAAAACAATCTCTTAACAAAATCCAAATAATTCAGTGTATTCAATTAAATGATACAAAAACAATTTGGCTTTTCAGTTAAACTTTGACAGTTACGAAAAAGTCGAAACTTGGCAGGTGTTGGAGGAAGTCCCGAGACGAAGCTACCCACTTACCAATTGACCTTTGCATTTCAGCCTGTATTTCCCCTATTCTACACCCCACCCATAGCTTCGAATACCTTCATCTCAATCTAATTATGTTTACTGTTCACAGAAAGTCACGAATCCGTGACGGCTGTTCCCGTTTAGTTTTTCTTCCGACAAATTTCATATCTGATTCAGCGCTTGACACGTCTATTGCGGACGGGTAGCAGAGACTGAAATCGTTCAATGTTAGATTAATTGTTCAAAATAAACAAGGATGACGGCTGCATTGGTGAGTAAAGTGCAGATACAGTGGAATTTGTCATGCGTGTAGCCGACCGTTATGAAAATCTACATTAGAAGTAAAATAACACTTTGTACCATCTTATCAGCAGAACTACGACTACATTTACAAAGGCCTCTCTGTGATATTTCAACCTTTAAGTTCCGCACTTTCCGCTAGATGTCACACAACTTCGACAAAAAGATGGTGCTCTGCTTGAAAATAATTGATTTTATATTCCAAGATGCTTCTCCAGCTCCCCCCAAGCATAATCACGGTCCTGTGTTTCTTTCCGACCCCTCCACCCCAAGATTCCGGGATACCCCTCCAACTCTCCCAACAGTGGTCGAAAATATGGAGCTGACTCCCAAAACATAATAAAATATTATATTTAAAAAAATCGAAGTTTATTCTTGGGTTCCGTATTTCTTTCCCAGTTAGTCACCGACTTGTTCCCAGTTAGTCACCGACTTTGAAGTAAAATATCCAATTTGAATTCTAAAGAAAAAGTTGACGTACCTACTTTTACAAAAAACTTCGGAAGCCCTCCAAGCCCAAAACCTATACACATTCTTTCACAAGTGGAATAATGAAACTGATTTAGATATAGATGTAAGACGTTAATAATCTTGATTTTGTTTTTTAAACCTTGTGTATATATTTGTTCATAGTATTCACAGTGTCACTGAATGGATCAGTTGATTCAGGTATAGTAGGCTATTCTTTTTATATTATATTATGTTACTCCTCAGTTTTCTGGGAAAATAAATAAGTAAATATAAAATATAGAACATGTAGCCTTACCGACTATCAAGCTCCATCCGAATCGGATGACCCGTTCGAGAGTAATGCATATCACAAGATTTCCGACATTCCCCTTCCAACTCCACCCACTGTGGTCGGATGCAGTGAGGATCTGCTCCTACCATTCATCAAGTTTCATTCGAATCGGACCACCGATTTGCAACTTTATGCGGATCCTAATATCCATGAATCACCAGAATATCCCTTCCTCCACACCCACACGGATGATTGTATACGGGTAGGACAGGTTTCAGCTAAAGCTCCTCCTCTTAGTAAAACGAATGTGGCACCCAAGTCTTTTCGTTAGGTAACCTCTTTTTTAAGTAGATTGTTAATTATAATTAATATGTGTTTTTTTTTTACGAAAATTTACTTGTATCAGTAATTAAAATATTAGTAAAATAAAATAAAGTAAATACTTTATTTCTAACCCGCCATTTTTAAAAGAGGAGTAAGTGAAGAAAAGAAATAAATCACATAAAAGAGATGCAAATTTTGTTTCAATACCCGATCAGGAAACAGTGGAGAAAGTAATGCGTTGGTTGCGCCCAGTTGTCCATGATCTTTTATAGTGACGAGGAAACGTCCGAAAGGGTAACGGACGCATCCTGAAATTGGAACTTCTTCATTAGCATGTGGTTATGGCATTATTTTGACAAGTGGAGCAGGTGCTTCGCATTTTTGAAATAGCATGATCTCATCTTTTGGATCTCCTTCTTTCGCAGAACATGAGTTACATAAGAACGAAACAAAATAGAAAGGCGAAAAAAGTGCTGAATCAATTTCCTAAAACTTTGCGATTATAGCACTCCTGGTTGGAGTGGTTGGAGACGATGCGCCCATAGGAAACACGGATAGATTTACATACGAATATGAATGAAGAGCATTCAGAATTTAAATGTAGGCTAACATGAAATATCTAATAAAAAAGGAACATAAGAAAAACTAGAATAAAAGACTGAACCCACACGTAAAGCTGCCCTTGCGTGACAGGGTACCTTGCTGTGATGACTCAACATCTAATTGAAAGTCCTTTGGATGCTAATAATTACATTTCTGTTTATTGTTGTTTATTTTCCAGGTCCAGTTAGGAATTATGTCTAAATTTTGTGTGTTTATGCTGTGATTTATCTTGTGTTGTTTTTCGTTGTCCTCTTGACTCCGCTATCACCTCGTGTACTTGACGGATTACAAATAATAAATACACATATATATATATATATAAAGTTAATAGTTAAGTAAGTACATTGTACAGAGATGGGTTCGGATTCGAATCCGGGGTTCGTCCTTTTGGATGGATTCGATCTTCTGCTTGTCAGGCTGGATTCGGATTCGGACTCGGATTCCAAACCCTCAGTCTTACGAATCCGCTCAAATTTTTTCCGTTTTCCCATAGTGGGCTTAGGCAATACAACGGTCTCCACCACAAACCATCCTCAGTGATCTATCACGTTATCTGACTCCCTTGGATATCAGTGTTTTTTTGTCACCTCTGATATTTAATCTATGACGTATGTACATTATACATGATTTGATTTTTGTTAAGGTCGGATTCGAATCCGGATTCGATACCGGATTCGTATCCTCAGCATGAAATGGTGGATTCGGATTCGGAATCGAATTAATACCTAGCCCTGGATTCGGATTCGAATCCTTTCATGGTCGGATTCGCCCATCTCTGACATTGTATTGTTTAAAGTACGTTTGAAAGTTAGTTTAGTACTCCTGATTATATATTTTTTGAGGGAAATAAATCAATCAATCAATCAATATGTGCAGTATGTGGTACAGTGGGCAACCCTTCATTGTTTGCTCTTCAGCCTAGAGCTAACGTGTTTGCTTCTGAAAACCCTTTGTCGCCAAGTCCGGACCGGCTTAATCTGGTAAATCGGGTCAAAAAACCTTACCTTCTTCAACCACAGATAGTACTACAAATAACCAGGAAAACAGCAGGCGGAGTGTAATGATCAAATAAGCCTTCATGGTCATTTTATCTCCCCTTGTTTTAGCAGGCAAACCCCTGCGCTTTAGTAGTCTGTGACGAGTGTTCGAAAGAGGTTCAAAACATGACAGGGGTAAATTGATGACTTTTTTTTTTTATTGTTTTGAATTTCACTTTGAGATGACGCATTATTGTTTCAGTCATTATCTTATAGATAATTTGAGGTTTCGGAAGTGTGAAATCCGTTTCCTTAGCGAACATGTGCAGGGAACATAAGCCTTATTCATATGGACGGAGAATAAAGCATAGTTGCTTCCGGAATTGTATTTCTTGATCAAAGCGGGGTTTTAGTGTATTAGGAACTCGGTTCGTTCCATGGAAAATATTACGCGTTCTCTAAGTGATCAGGATGTGGCCCTACAGGAAAGTATAATAATAATGACGTTTGTTTACTGAGCCAAAAGGCCATGCAAGATTGAATACATGTACCACATAAATAAACTGTTACACCTGTTACTTGAACTGTGTTACATAAACTAAGCTGAACGTTCTGTCTTAAGTCTAAACGATATAGATACATATTTGTATACTTATACGATGAGGAAAGGAAAGACTACTAGATACGAAAGACGAGTGGTTACTGAGCCCCCACACCGGAATTGCATTAGACCCCGGTGCCCTGGGCACAACCATTGTAGTTCAAGGAGAGCCTCAAAATACCCTGTTTCTGCTCCAGGTCAGTTCGATCCGGTTTAATTTGAAAACACAGAAAAGACAAGCCGAGGTTCTCTGTATCGCGTGAAACAAACAAACTTTTTCTTTCAAGAAAGTGCCATAAACACTGAAAAAGCGTAATATCTGTTTGTTAGCATTGGTTTGTTTTTTGAGCCGTGATCATAGTCAATCAATAAAGCGATGTCCCGAATAATTAAAAAAAAAATCAACTCAGTGCATTTTTATATGTCCGCCATGGCTGGTGTGGAGACAAAATAAAATAACAAGTAAAAAGTCAACACCTGGCCAATTATTAGAAAATACTTTTACAAATTCTACATATGTTCACGTGCTACTCGAAAGTGGCGGACCGGTTTGCGCACCACCTGGATGTTGTTCGTCGACGCCAGGATTCTCAGTTTCCGTCAATGACCATAATGAGTCAGTAACGTAATATCTGTTTCTTTCAGTATCAGTATGTAAGTTCATTTATCATAACCAGACGGAATAACCATGACAAGGACGTCCCTACCGAAAAAGATTGTTGTCTTTCAGTGCACTGGCTACTACTTATAATTAGCTATTAGGAATAATTAGCTATAAAAAAAAGAATACATATGCTCCGCCATGTTTCCTTTAGTATAACGAGGGGGCAAAAAGGAATAGTGACAACTATAATATAAATAGTGATAGTCATAATATATAAAAAAAAAAGTGGCAGTTAAAGCGAATCAGTGTCGAACTGTAGGTCAGTAGTTGTCTATTCTAGGAGAACCACTACAGATTCGTAATTGGCGACATCTCGTCCATATCCGGGAATTCGAATTTGACGACACCAATCAAAGAAATCCAGGAAGTCCAGAACATTCTCCAAGATGTAAAACCCTTTAAGGCGAAAATCGTGTGGAGAAATGTTGCCGTATACATCGTTGTCCATGTCGCAGCCATTTATGGCTTTTATATCGGATTCACTCGAGCAAAATGGGAGACATTTGTTTTCGGTGAGTATGTCTACCATCTTATTAACGTACAAATTTAAATTATTCTAAGGTTGACCCCGATAAATGAACAATTAAAGCGACAAAGACAGAAGGACGCTGTTTTCCAGAGACTAGAAAGACCACCCATTAACTCGACTGATAGTTACCTGAAATCCTTTGTACCTTATTTTACCTAATATTTTAATCCTAAAGTCAAATTATTATGGCACTTGCCTTCCGGCCAAGTGCCATATACCGATCACTTTTCCGTCGGTCGGTCTGTCGGTCGGTCGGTCGGTCGGTCGGTCGGTCGGTCGGTCAGTCCGGTGATCGCGAGTTAGGGTACTTCCAGATGTGCTAGGACGATGAAACTTGGCAGGCGTATTAGGGGCCCGACCAAACTAACTTGGAAATCGTTACTTGCCCCATCCGACCATCGTGGGGGGAGGGAGGGGAGCCGGAATCCGGAATTTAGTGACATGCATAACTTTCGAACGGGTAATCGGATCTTAATGAAACTTGATATTTGGAAAGACACCATGTCTCACATGTCCCAACTCAAGTCCGGACCGAATCCGATGAATGTGGGGGGGGTCGGAGGGGGGAACCGGAAATCATGTTAAACGCTTAGAGTGGAGCGATCGGGATGAAACTTGGTGGGAGGAACAAGCACAACCCCTAGGTACATCATTGACAGAACCGGACCGGATTCGTGCACTGGGGGGGGGGGGGGGAGTGGAGGGAAGTTCCGGAATTCCGGTCATACGGAAATAAGATACTTCCAGGTGGGCTAGGACGATGAAACTTGGCAGGCAAATCAGGGACACGACCAGATTAACCTGGAAACAGTCAGCTTCCCGATGCGACCATCGTGGGGGAGAGGAGGGAGGGGGAATCCGGACTCTTGAGGCATGTATAACTTCCGAACGGGTGATCGGATCATAATGAAACTTGGTATGTAGAAAGACCACATGTCTCGGATGTCCCATTTCAAGTCCGGATCGGATCCGATGAAGCTGGGGGGGGGGGATCGGAGGGGGGGTCCGGATACCTTGTGACATGCTTGGAGTGGAGCGATCGGAATGAAACTTGGTGGGAAGAACAAGCACAAGCCCTATGTAGATCAGTGACAGAACCGGACCGGATTCGAGTATTGTGGGGGAGTTAGGGGGGGGGGGTCCGGAATTCCGGTGATCGCAAGTTAAGGTACTTCCAGACATGCTAGGACGATGAAACTTGGCTTGAAAATTAGAGACTTGACATGATTGGCTAAGAAATAGTTAGTTCCCAGATCCGGCCATCCCTTAAAGTACTAATGCTAACCGCAAAGTACAAAAAATACTTTTAACCAATAGATACATTTTCGTTATCCCTATGAGCCCATGATCATTTTTGCCTCAAGGGTTTTGCTTACAACTGAATTCCTTAAAGTACAAACAATACTTCTGAGTAAAATATAGATTTTCGTGCTCCTGGTGATCATCTTTTTTGCTTCAAGAGTTTTGATTACAGATGATTTTCTAGCGCCCTTAAAGTGCGCACAGCCAAATGCATTGCCAAAACGATACAGTCTCGTGATTTCCAAGGACCCATGATCATTCTTATATAAAGGGTTTTGCTTACAAATGATCAAAAGAAACCCACGAATTGACGAATTCCTACTTTCATCCTCTGACCTAGCCTTGCAAGTGCCATATGAGCTTCCAGCTCTTGTTAAGTTTTACGTATAGATGAAATGTCTAATTATGTAACTGTCATGTGACTCATGTGTTATTTGCGTGAATGACGATCCAGTGCTAGCATGTATAATACAAGCTATTAGGGAAATAAAGTACATTATTATTATTATTATGTACTGTATGCATATCTACTTGCCATCTTTACACAAGAAGTGCTGTGACATGGGGAAGTGAACTCTGTAGGTAACATGCCAAGGAGGGATCGTGGACCCACTGCTTCTACTTGGCGGATTTAGCGATTTGCGAATTGTGTTCACAAACCCCTCCGTGGCTCAATTGGTTAGCTGGTCGCTCTTCTAAGGAGAAGGTCTAGTGTTCAAATCCCGCCCAAAGATCATTTTTCGTTTTGATCCAATAGTTTGAGTTCGCTTCAGTCGAGGCTTCAGTAACTGTTGACGTTTGGTTAAACAAATTCTATGCTTTCGTAAGTAGGAAACTATACTAGTTCTGCCATGAAATTTCCATGATTTTCCGAGCGATGCATGCAATTTCAAGGTAAGGTACGATTTTATTGGCAATTTTATTGGCGAAAAAACTCAGATGGGATAAAAGCGAGAGACATGCCAGTGGCATAGAAAATGACGCTTTGTTGATTCTAATTGATTTGTAAAGAACATAGATCACAAAACCCTAGTCTAAGGCGTTAAAACTAAAACAAAGACAAACACAAATCCGCACGAGAGTTTTAGGACAATATAAATTTCGACGGGAATAGAAAATCTGCAATGTGCTTCCGAGCAATGGAAGTTTCGCCATGTCTTTGGAGTAGATAATAATAATAATAATAATAATAATTTATTTTTGACCCGCTACAAAAAATCAAAGCGGAGTAACAATAAGAGAAACAAAACAAACACTTCACAAAACAAAAAGAACAAGAAACTAAAGCAAACGAGTAAGGCCACTGTGGGCGGGCAGATACTTATAAGTAGACTGGGGTATTTTGCCAGCAAGCTCCGTAAGTTTCGACCCGATATCTGGGAAACTGTAAACAGATATGAGATTCCGATTTCTGTACCATGGAGGCAGATACAATAGAAAACGGGAAAACCGGAAATAATAAGAACGAAGTGAACTGATATCTTTTTTATGAAAAATAGGGTAAATACCAGAAAGAAACAAAACCGAGTGATCTGTAAGAACCGAATATAATTTAGCAAGAGACTTTCTATTGTATCTACCTCGGTTAGCAACAATTTTAGAATAACTTAATTGGATTTTCTTCTTGCAATCAGCAACGGCAAGAGTCCGTAAGGATTTTAGTGTTTTACTAACATTAATTCCCAGCCACCGGAATGAAGAAACCGACGGGATAGAAAAAGATCCACAGATTAGTGGAGTCGTGATGTTACTATTAAATGAGAGATATTCACACTTTGAAAGATTAAGAGAAAGTCCAATCGCTTGAAGTTTAGATGCTACTGTTGAAACAGACAAAGAAAGCCCTTTTTTAGTCCTACTGATCAAAAGAATATCATCCGCATAAGCAAGATAAGAAATATTTACAGAATTAAGAATGCAAGTGGATGGGATAGAAGAAAGGACAGATGATGTACAAAGTTTGAAAATAGAGGGGGAGAGGACAGCACCTTGCCGGACCCCACGCCGTGCTGGAATTTTACTTTCTGAAACCCTCATATCCGTTTTAATACGCAAAAAAGAATTTGAATACCAATATCTAAGAAGAAAAATTACCGAAATGTTGATACCGTGACTAAAAAGGGAAAAGATAGCTTGGGAATGTGTAACGGTGTCAAAGGCTTTGGAGAGATCCAAAGCGCATAAATGTAACTCGAATCCCTTTTTAGTAGCCTCAGTAAGAACATTAGCCAGAATTCGATGGGCCTGCTGGCAACCTACCCCAGCTGAAAACCCAATCTGATTTTCACCAAAATATGCCGAAGAATTAACTGATGGGAGAAGAAGATACTCAAAAATTTTGCTTATATTGCAAGAAACCGTTATTGGTAACCGGTTATCGGTAAACCGTTATAGTGATAGCTATAATAATAATAAAAATAATATAATTGCACCAAAAAGGCTTCGCCTCTATTATGTCCTGCTCATTACTTCATGGATCCATATTTTAATATTTCTCCGTCACGAGTGTTGATATTAAGATAATGGCTTCTTTTCCAGAAGCGCAACAATCTTCAACCGAAATTAGGATCACTTTCTTCCACTGAGTAGCGGCTTATAGCAATCTGAAAAATACCATCTCCCCCGTCTAAGAGAAACTTCTGAGCACTAACCAGAATGCAGAGCAATCAATTCAGTGATATGCCCTTCGAATCGCGAGCGACGATCGATTATCGAATTTGCTGAATAGTCAAATATCGTCAGAAAGGCGGTATTTTTTTACCGTATATTCTTAGTCCTGTTCAGAGGTCCATGTGTCCATGTCCACAGTACGAGTTCTGTCTAAAGTCGAAAGCGTTGAGAATACTCTTGATGACTAACTCGTCGTGTTGATGAAGAATCGCCGTGGGCCTAGCGAAGAGCCAGAAACGTCACCATGACAAACTTTGTTGATTGGTTTACATAGGATTTGATTGAATTTCAAGCGTTCGTTCGGGTGACGTTTCCTGTTCTTCTCTGGGTCACTGGCGTGTTTCAGACTTAAGCCGCGTTCGCAAGCATGCCTAGCCAAGCACAGATGCCTAGACACGTAGTCAGGGGTAGCCAGGCACCGAGTTCTAGAGCCTGGAACTCCGTGCTTGGCCCAAAATCTTTGCCTAGGCATGGGTGTGAACGGTGATGCTAGGTACGTGCCTAGACATCTGTGCTTGGCTAGGCATGCTTGTGAAAGGGGCTTTAGTCATATAGAGTACTGCGTAGCCGTCACAAATTTGCATGGGCACAACGATACGGCTGCAGTTCTCTTATCTTGTTCCGCCAGCTTCTAGCCAAAATTTTCTACCGGAAATACCTTTCAGAACCGTCGGTAAATCTGTTTTAAGGAAGATTAAAAGTCTATTTTTCATGAGGCTGTAATTAAGCCCATTGAGATTCACTTGGTAGCAAATTTCGCTGCACCCAACGAATTTTGCTGCGCTTAAGCCCAATCCACACAGAGATTGCCACGCAATATCCTATATTGGAATCAAAGTGTCTAAAGAAAACAAGAGAAAATGCATGGAAAGAAATAAAATTCGTGCGAATTCGCTCCCCGTCTGTCATACCTCTGCGATTTCGCCTAGACGGCGTGAAGCGCATTTTTGCCTGCCAATATTTAGACGCCCCCCGTATGAATTTCGCCTTAGCCGAGGTACTGCGCCGAAGGTAGAAGGGTTGTAACGCGACCGGGAGAATGGATTGGAATAAAATAACGATAGAAACACCACAGAAGCAAAATTTTATTTACCAGCTTTTTGTTTTGATTCTTGGCCGTAGTTTTAGCCTATAATTAGGGATGAATGTCCCAGGATAAATAACGTTAATAACGAATACAGAAATATACATGAAAGGCTTGAAGCACAACTTTTACTAGAAATGATTTTGACACGATAAAATGGTTCAGAAATATCGTTTTTCGAAAATACCAATATTGCCCCGTGAAATTGGCGATTTTCTTGTCAGAGCTTGTCGACTAATATATAGAGCTTGTCGACTATGTCGACCCTATCCTAGCATCCCGCTCTCAGAAGCGGATGCTGGACGCAAATTATTTAAAAACTGTGCGCGCCGCGGATAAAAGTGGGAAAATCCAAGCAAATGAAGGGGAGTCCGAAAAACAGGTCGGATCTTTTGGCCTATCAAGTCTTCTAAAATGGAAACAACATGTTGAAGCTTCTCACGCCCTTGTTTTTGAAAGATTTTTGGGCGGACCTAGAAGCTTTTGGCGAAGTTTGCGCTGCTTGACTTGAAAATTCGGCTCGGCCGAAAAGAGCTAATAAGTCATAGGTGCAAAATGAAAAATGGCGAAGTGCGGGGATTTCTTAAGTTTGTAATTCCACAGGGGAGGTAATGATAATGTAAAAGGCGGAATAAGAACGAGGGGTCATTTAAGAATTAGGTACGATAAAAATGTGTAATTGTCCTTTACTCAATTAAATATAATACATTAAAGCCATTTCTCCAGCAGCGAATTCGTTTGTCGAGGAATTGAAAATCGAATGAAGCTTTACCCTGCAACTAAAAACACCAGTTACCACCTGTGAAGCCAGCAGTTGAAAACAACGAAGGAGAAATTACGGCGCGTCAGTCCAACCGGGACGACATAATTCTGTTCCTTTGTTACCATTTGACAAGCGACCGACAGAATTTCCCGAAACTCAGCCGCTATTGATAGTCACGAATCTATGACAGATCAAATAATGGAAAACAAACGGCTGCTCGACCGACGTGAAAACTCGTGACCATCCCTGAGGTTCGGCACATCACGCGATAACAGTGTTGCAACAGGCAGTTGGATTTTACTAGTTCTGGTAACAATAATAGATCTAGTACAAAACTCCTCTAGTAAACTTTGGTGATGTGGTAATTTAACTGAAATCCAGGAAAAATCCTGATATTTATTAAAAGTGGTCCAAATGTGTACTGTGTCCAGTGTTGCCGCTTTTCTCTGATCGAACCTGTGACTTTGGGCCAGAAAAACCTGCGACATTCTGGTGCCTACGAAACCTTTCTACCAACTATTAACGAGAAATCTCGCTTTATCATCTTCATAATTATATGCCCCAACTTTTTTGCTTATTTTTATATTTACTGGTAAGGAGCCTATCGCAGAATTATGGCTCGCTTTGTCGAAGAAGCGAAAATCTGTGAAAATCGCACAGTGGCAACACTGATTGTGTGATCTTCTATGAAGTCATGGAAAAATTACAACATATTAGGGTCCGCTCTTCCTCCTTCCACCCCTACAGCTTGCCCCTTCCAAGTGCAGGTGCAGAGATACAGTTTATAGGTTATCAAAAGCAAGGCTCAGAATGAGCTTCTTGCGGCGACTGTTTCCCTGATGAAAACGAAGCAACTCCGTTCTCGGGCATCAAGTGATGTTCATGACCGGGGAATCCCCGACGATTTGACTCGCGCTGCCAAGAAATAAAACAAGAGCTGGAAGCTCATATGGCACTTGCAAGGCTGGGTCAGAGGAAGAAAGTAGGAATTCGTCAATTCGTGGGTTTGTTTTGATCATTTGTAAGCAAAACCCTTGAGATAAGAATGATGACGGGTCCTTGGAAATCACGAGACTGTATCGTTTGGCAATGCATTTGGCTGTGCGCACTTTAAGGGCGCTAGAAAATCATCTGTAATCAAAACCCTTGAAGCAAAAAAGATGATCACCAGGAGCACGAAAATGTATATTTTACTCAAAAGTATTGTTTGTACTTTAAGGAATTCAGTTGTAAGCAAAACCTTTGAGGCAAAAATGATCATGGGCTCATACGGATAACGAAAATGTATATTTTGCTTAAAAACATTTTTTGTACTTTGCGGTTAGCATTAGTACTTTAAGGGATGGTCGGATCTGGGGACTAACTATTTCTAAGCCAATCATGTCAAGTCTCTAATTTTCAAGCCAAGTTTCATCGTCCTAGCATGTCTTGAAGTAACTTGCGATCACCGGGATTCCGGACCCCCTAACTCCCCGAATCCGGTCCGGTTCTGTCACTGATCTACATAGGGCTTGTGCTTGTTCTTCCCACCAAGTTTCATTCCGATCGCTCCACTCCAAGCATGTCACAAGGTTTCCGGACCCCCCTCCGACCCCCCCCCCCCCAGCTCCATCGGATCCGGTCCGGACTTGAAATGGGACATCCGAGACATGTGGTCTTTCTACGTATCAAGTTTCATTATGATCCGATCACCCGTTCGGAAGTTATACATACCTCAAGATTCGGGATTCCCCCTCCCTCCACTCCCACCACGATGGTCGGATCGGGAAGCTGACTATTTCCAGGTTAATCTGGTCGCGTCCCTGATTTGCCTGCCAAGTTTCATTGTCCTAGCCCACCTGGAAGTATCTTAACTCCGTATGACCGGAATTCGGAACCTCCCTCCAACTCCCCCCACAGTGCACGAATCCGGTCCGGTTCTGTCAATGATGTACCTAGGGGTTGTGCTTGTTCCTCCCACCAAGTTTCATCCCGATCGTCCACTCTAAGCGTTTAACATGATGTCCGGTTCCCCCCTCCGACCCCCCCCCCCCCACATTCATCGGATTCGGTCCGGACTTGATATGGGACATCTGAAGCATGACGTCTTTCTAAATATCAAGTTTCATGAAGATCTGATCACCCGTTCGAAAGTTATGCATGCCACTAAATTCCGGATTCCGGCTCCCCTCACTCCCCCCACGATGTTCGGATCGGGAAAGTGACTATTTCCAACTTAATCAATTGGGGTCCCTGATATGCCTGCCAAGTTTCATCGTCCTAGCCTATGTGGAAGTGCCCGAACTAGCAAAACCCGGACAGACAGACCGACCGACAGACCGACAGACCGACAGAAATTGCGATCGCTATATGGCACTTGGCCGAAGGCAAGTGCCATAAAAAGACTCGTTAGGGTTTGTCATTGTGGATTATTTGATTATCTGATGATGACGAATTCGAATTTGAGATAGAGATAGAAAGTATGTTTTACTAATCAATTTTCGTGGTTACACAACCAAATTTGCGATTATTGTCAACAACATTTTTTATCTGAAATATCTGTGTCAATACACTTAAAAATCAATCATTCTTTAAAAAGTTTGACGATACAACTTTTTGTGTTTCTGACGTGTTTTGTATGTATAGGACAGGGTGTGGGTACCATAGAACTTGACAGTGTTGCCCCTCGTTATTAGCTCACGAGTTGTAGAAGGTTCGAAGAATTTTCTAGAAGAACTTTTTGTCCAGAGAACGAGAGTCGTACCGTACCACTCCGCTTCGATGTATGTAACCGACTTTTTAGTCTATAAAAATAACAACTATGGAAAAACAAGTTTCCTAGGAGGACAACATAAGCAAAATCCAACAACTATATATTCCTAGTCCTTTACTTATCGACTAACGAATTGTACATTATTATTTTTCTAACTTCATCTATTTTTCTTTTTAACTAACTATCATTTTTCTCGGAAAAACTTCCAGCCAACTATGTTTTTTTCTACCACTAGAAAGATAAGCTTCTTGCCAATCATGTACCTTAATTCCCTTATTTCGCACTTCGGGGCGAATAAGGTCCATGATGGATCTGTTATGCTCGGCTTCTGATTGCTTTTCTGGTTGGGCTATTGAATGCTGCGAAATATACTCAAGCCACGATGTGTGCTGTGTTTTCGAAATAAATAATGATAGAAAGAGTATATAAGTACATATAATATATAAGTACATATAACTTTTTAAAATGTCGAAAAATTTGTAATAATGCATGTTCCAAAGAAGTTTTATGGAAAGGGCACGTTCGGCCTATCAGATTTCGAGATGGGTCTACGGCTCGTCTACAAATGCCACGATGAAACCAGAAATACGAAATGATGTTCAAGTTTAATTTCTTTTAATTTTTCAATATTGCAAAAAAAATTACAGCACTGAGCAGAGAAATGATTTCGGTTCACTTAGATGCAAGCTACACACTATATACAACGTTAAAACACACATATATTTGTAACGATACACCTCTAGTTCCCGTCGCCCAGGATGCTCAGCCAAACTCTCAAAAATACCTGTATTGTTCCTGTGTGTACCACATTCTGCGGAAAAAAGACCTGAAAGTTTTAAAGACATCCTTCTTCAATCTTTACAAATTTGTAATGTATCTTCCTCGTTCATGTCGTAACCGTCAGTTGATCCAGAAGTTCGGCGTGCAAGATGTCATTCGGTCACTGGAGAGGACGTCGGCGTCTTTGTTAAAAACATCTACTCATCCAGCTCATTGTCTACATGATATTTTTCATGAGATTTTTAGGCCTAATTAGAAATTTAGTCCAAATTGTCGTCATAAATGTTGTTTTTTTTATTTGTGTTTGCTTTTCCTTATTTCCTGTCGCCATGTGCATTTGGTGGGTATAAATTAAATATATATAAATAAAGAAAACAAACAATGTATCTCTTTCAGCATGGAGCCTTCACCATTTAAGCGGTATGTTGGGAGTTACGGCCGGAGCTCACAGACTATGGTCTCATCGTTCATACAAGGCAAGACTTCCACTAAGGATAGTCCTCATGATTGCCCAGACTACAGCGATGCAAGTAAGTCGTGTTGCAACTTCCGTCGTTTCAAAGGCCAATGATGTATTTGTTTTCTTCAAAAATTGCTCTCGTTCTTAGGAAATCTTACTCCCTATAGGCTACTCAGTAAAGCACAGCTCTTACCAGAAATGACCTTTCCATGATTTAGCTCAGAAATATCGTTTTTCGGAAATACTGTAACTTTCATCGTGAAATTAGCGATTTTCTTGTTGGCGCGCGTCGACTTTATCCACCCTTCCTGCTCTCAGACGCGGCGGGTTGACGAAAATATTTGAAAACTCAATGCGCCGTGGTTAAAAAGTGAGAAAACCAAGTAAAAGAAAAGAAGTCCGAAACAGAAGAAAGACCTGATGGACCATGTCTTCCAGAATGAAAACAACACTTTGAAGCTTATATCTTTATGCGTGGAAGGGTTGTCGGCGGACCTCAAAGCGTTCGGCGAAGTTTGCGTTGCGTGCTGGCAAAACTCGGCTAGGCGGAAAAAGCAGTTCTAGGTACAAAACGAAGCAAAGGCGAAAGCCGGGGATAGAGGGGTTCTTTAAAACTAGGCATCACCTTCCAGATGTCCGTTTCCTTCGAGGTGGACCTGGACCAAAAACGTCGGAAGTCCAGGGCGTTTGGACACCCCAGATTCCGGAAGGGTCCTCGAGGCAACACGTGGGAGACGAAATAAAAATGCAAATGTACGGGGTAGTGGAAAAGGGCAGAGGGCGAGAGAATTGTGGACGTGATGAAAGAGATACGCTAAAAAAGAAAGCTACAAAAGTTTGAACAATAGCGAAATTAAATTTTATAGCTCACTAAACTTGACATAGTCAAAAATGCGGAGCATAGAAAGATAATAAGGAGAAGAGATAACACAAAAATAAGAATGTCTGGTAAACTGGTAGGTGGAGCCTGGCTTTACGATCCTCTTCAATCCAGTCGGATTCGGTAGTTAGCTGGCGATCGCACGGTTAGTTGGAAGAAATCCAGATTACTTATCGGTAGAAGCTCCCGAAATAGTGGATCATGGGCAGAGCCTAGATCGGTTAGATGTCGTTAGGACGGACCTCATTACAAAACCGAACTTCCGGAGCAGGAATGGATCCTAGAATTAAGATGAATAGCAGAATAGTAGCACATTTCCTACAAGAGCGTGCAGACCTCGACAAAGAGACAACATCTCTCGACTATTAGAGACTAATTTTATGAACCGTGTTTTACTTTTGTCCATCGTTATTAATTTGTTCGAGAAATATTAGAATTGTAATTGGAATTATGACGAGTTATTTTTGTAATTCTTTTAACCTGTCATTTTAATTCGTGTTTGATATTGATAACTTGTATTTTAAAATCGTGGATTTTATATATACAACTATTACAATTGTAAATAGGCTTATAGATCTCTTTGTTGATCCATACCCAGCGCTTTTTTTGTAAAAGATATTATGGACCAATAAACCGAACTGTAATTGATTTTTGTTTCTTCCAGAATGACATCTACGAATGGTGCCGGGACCACAGAGTACACCACAAATTCAGCGAGACAGATGCTGATCCTCACGATGCTCGAAGGGGATTCTTCTTCTCTCATGTTGGATGGTTGATGATGAAGAAACATCCGGCAGTTATATCACAGGGGAAGAAACTCGACTGTTCGGACTTACTGGCGGATCCTGTGGTGGCTTTCCAAAGAAGGTAAGTGATTTGAAGCTTTAGGTCTTCGCTTAAAGGCTGAAAGCCGGCCGGTGCGTCAGTGTCAGGAAATATTGCTAACTAGCACCAAGAACAAATAACGAGACAGAATTGCTGTCTCTCTATCTCGGTCATACAAACATGCTGAGTCGAGTAAAATACGACCGACTCCCGATACAAACGAGCGGCTTCGCGCCACATCACGTTTCGTTACCTCTACAAATAGCTAGATCGCCGGTAAGTTGCTAAAGAGGAAATCTTGAAGTCAACGCTGATTGGTTCTATGGACGCGCTCCAGAGCGGATCAGCGCGCGGAGTACGCCTCCTGCTTGCCTCTTTCGATATTTCTTGTGCGATAGGCAACGGTTAAGACGAACGAGGAGTAAACGGGTATCAATACCAGCTCAAAGCTAGAGTAAATACCTCCAGGTCCGCTCAGATTGGTCGGGGTTTTCATATTCGCTGCATGCGACTAAAGACAGAAGTTCTTACTGATTATTTGTTCTTGCTAGCACCCCTAGTTATCAATTATGCACTGTAAAACCAGAGAATACTGATAACTAGCACCCTCAATCCCGACTGCTGGCTTGTTTATCATCAAACAGACCGTCAATTTGTGTTCGACTTTAGTATTCTGTTCTATTTTAGTATTCCCCTGGTTATGGCACTTGCAGCCTCTGGCTCAAGTGCCATATACCGATCGCAATTCCGTCTGTCGGTCGGTCTGTCGGTCTGTCGGTCTGTCTGTCCGAATTTTTTTGTCCCACATGTTCGAGTTAGGGTACTTCCAGATGTGCTAGGACGATGAAACTTGGCAGGAAAATCAGGGACCCGACCAAACTAACCTAGAAGTAATCAGTTTCCCGATCCGACCATCTGGGGGGGAGTGGTGGACCGGGGAAATTCTGAAAATTAAGGAGTTTTGTCACACTTTTTCGAATTGGAGTACTTCCAGATGTGCTAGGACGATGAAACTTGGCAGGAGCATCTGGGACCCGATCGGACTAACTTGGAAACATTCAGTTTCCCAATCCGACCACCCGGGGGGGATTGGAGGGCTGGGGAATCCGGAAAACTGGAGTAGTGTGTAACTTTAGAACGGGTGATCGGATTGGAATGAAACTTGATAACTGAATAAATGGCATACTTCTGATGTCCCGTTTGAAGTCCGGACCGGATTCGACAGCTATGGGGGAGTTGGGGGGGGGGAGACCGGAAATTTCGAGAAACGGTTAGAATAGAGGGATCGGAGTGAAACTTGCTGGGAAGAACAAGCATCTGCTCCAGATAAATTGTTTACACATTTGGACTGGATCCGACCACCCTGGGGGAGTGGAGGGCTGGGGAATCCGGAAAATTGGAGTAGTGTGTAACTTTTGAACGGGTGATCGGATTGGAATGAAACTTAATAACTGAATAAATGGCACACTACTGATGTCCCGTTTGAAGTCCGGACCGGATTCGACAGCTATGGGGGAGTTGGGGGGGGGAGACCGGAAATTTTGAGAAACGGTTAGAATAGAGGGATTGGAGTGAAACTTGCTGGGAGGAACAAGCATCTGCTCCAGATAAATCGTTTATACATTTGGACTGGATCCGGACACTAGCGGGGTGGAGGGCTGGGGAATCCGGAAAGTTGGAGTACTGTGTAACTTTCGAGCGGGTGGTCGGATTGGAATGAAACTTGATAACTGAATAAATGACATACCTCTGATGTCCCAATTGAAGTCCGGACCGGATTTAACAGCTATGGGGGAGTTGGGGGGGGAGACCGGAAATATCGGGAAACGGTTAGAATGGAGGGATCGGAGTGAAACTTGCTGGGAAGAACAAGCATCTGCTCCAGATAAATCGTTTATACATTTCGGATGGATCATGACATTAGGGGGGGGGGTTGGAGGGGACTTTCCCGGAATTCCGGTTATGGCGGTTTTGGGGATTTTCACGACGAATCTTGGGAGGCGAATCAGGGACCCGATCAAACTGACTTATAAAGAAAAATTTACATGATCTGATAGCCGTGGGGGGGGAGTAACGGGAGGGAGAATCCGGAATATTGAGTCATGCGTAACTTTGAAACGGCTGATCGGATTTGAGTGAAATTTGGTAATTGAAGAGAGGACATGTTTCTGTTGATCTTTTTCATGTCCGGACAGATCCAACAGCAATTGGGGGGGGGGGGCGAAAATACGTGACCGACTTAGACTGGTGAGATCGGGATGGAACTTTGTGGGAATGACAAACAGATGCTCTGGAAAAACACTTACGGAACCGGATTGGCTCCGGCGACTGTGGGGAAGTTTGAGGGGGGGGGGGGTCCGGGATTCCGGTGATCACGATTTAAGGTACTTCCAGATAATCTAGGACGATGGAACTTGGCTGTAATATTAGAGATTTGACAAGATTGACTCAAAAATGGCCACTTTCCAAACCCGACCATTCGTTAAAGTACTAATCTTGACTGCAAATTTCGAAAAATACTTTTAAACCAAATTCGTATTTTCATGATCCCCATGAGCCCATTATCATTTTTGCCTCAAGGGTTTTGTTTACAAATAACGTTCTAGCTCCCTTAAAGTGTGAATCTGAACGGCCAGGTCGAAAAGTATTTTATTTCAAACAATACATCTCAACCCATGATCATTTGTGCCACAATGGTTTTGCTTAAAAATTTATTTCTGTCACCCTTAAAGTGCGCATTTGAAATGAAAAGCGAAAAAAAAACTTTTGACGAAACGGTATACATCAAGGATCCCTAAGGGCCTGTGATCGTTTTTGCCTCAAGGGTTTTGCATACAGATGCATTTCTAGCGCCTTTAAAGTGCGCATCATTACACCCAAGTTCAAAAATAAAATACTTTTTATCTAGCTCCCTTAAAGTGCGCATTTTAACCACAAAGTCGAAAAATACTTTTGATCAAACAAAACATCTCAACACATGCAAGTGCCATATGAGCTTACAGCTCTTGTTTTTAAGCCGTGGTTACCGTCGACAATCAATAAAGTTATGTTCTGAATTATCTAAACAAAACATATGAACCTAAACCCAAGGAACCCCGGGCCAATTCAGCAGTGCTTAGGTGGATCCGTTTTAGGATGGTGATCTGGTAGCGCAGGCACCGCCTTAAAGACAACTGCAACAGCTAGCCAAAACGAAGGTCCAATTCTGATGCCAAGTCTTACTTTTCAAAAAAAAAATTCCGTTGTTATGTGCATTTACTACCTGTACTGCGCATACAGAAAATAATTCACGAGTATCCTGGATTCCCCCTCTGTTTTCTTGTTAATAATAATAATAATTTTATTTTTCACCCATCAAAAAGCACATGGCATAGACGGAGTAAAGAAAGAAAAGAAGAAGGAAACACTATAATAAGAGGAGACCAAACAAACATAGAGACTACTACAACGTTATCCTATCTACAAAACTATCCTATTGATTCGGTTGCGATACTTCATAACGTTACAGATTAAAGTTAAGTGGTTTTTCCGTCACGCAAAAGCGTGACCAAGAGTGAAAAATTTTGGCAAACCGGCTGCAACCAGTTTCAATACTAATCAAGTACAGTACTCATCTACTGCGGAAGCTGGACTGAAGGATGTCATAATTCAGCAGGTCAGTAACCGGATAAGGTCTTCCGCCCAATGAGAATCACTGATCTCCTGCAACAGATGTCTAGGAGCACCTTTTGGGATATACTGGAACTAGCTGCACGCGAAATAAATCCGATAAGGAACTTATCGGCCTCCGGTGTTTTGTCACCACTGTCCGGTTCTTCTCTTATAACGCGTTTTTGGTTCAACGGTGAGTTGACGAAAACTTGCTAACTCCTCGGCAAAGCCGGGCTCCCGAGCAGGTTCTGGTTAGTCCGCACCGGTGAGGTAAAACCGGACACCGGTTAGTTCAAAAACGGGTTATAAGTCTGGTGAGTAGTCACCGGTGGATGCAAAAACGCGTTATAAGAAGCACCGGTGAACAGCCACCGGACAACAAACGCAGCTATAATTGGTGGACCCAGAGAGTGCTGCGAAGGCCCATAATAATTTGCCAAAAACCTAGTGATTCAAAGGTCCTTCTTTCACCTATCCTTTGATGGCACGATTCTCTTCCCGCTCTATTTAATGTCATTTTTGTACACTGCTTATTATTATCCATGTAAAACACAACACCATCAAGTTTATGACGAACCAGTGCGCCAGCTAGCGAAAACCGACGATACTGCTAAGGGCCAAGGGGGCGAAGATCGCCGATAAATCGTTCAAATGCAAGGTCATTGTGGTTGTTACGGTGGTGCCATCTGCCCCCTGCACTCATTTCTGCCGCCACTAGGCAGCACTACTCCCTTTCCATTATTACGTTTAATCTGTTATACTGTCCGTACTCTTGCATTATTGACTCTTGGTTATTATGACTCATGCCAGGAGCATGAGTCACCTACAACTACACTTCTTTTCCGGGCCTCTACCGGGCCAACAACTCTTTTCACTTAAAGGTTGTTTATTTTATTTTGTAAGTACATACCAGCTAATAAAATCTTTTCTTATCCGTTTTGCTTTGTCAAAAAAAACCTTTAGTTTATTTACGGACCATAGGTCACTTCTATGAGTCTTATTTAAAGCTCCTTAGAGTGGGCTGGCCTGTAAGGCCTAGTGTATGGTGGGTGGTTAATAGCAAGTTGTGTGTTTGGTCCGCAAACCATAGTGTGAATCGACCTGGGGAATCCATAATGAACCCGTGAAGTTCTGCACGTGTAGTAGGCCATCTTGACGCCCTAGGCCCTCCTGACTCCGATGGTTGTATATTTGGACATTTACGATCTATGTCCGGCCTACTATACCCCTCGCCATAACATCAGGTTGAGAGTGCATCTTCACATGCTTCACATCACATGCATATACAGTAATCGTAACATAGTTAACTAGGAACACAAAACCCTTAGTAGGACGAAGCAGTGAGGTTACCGGTACTTTGGGAAGTGCTTGTTCAGTACCTTTGCCCTCTTAAAAACGTTGACCTTTTTCTAGGTTTTATCTTCCTTTGGCTCTCCTCTTTTGTTTCGTCCTGCCAACTCTTATCCCGTATCTGTTTTGGGGCGAATCCCTGCTCGTCGCCTACTTCTTTCCAACCATCGCCCGTTACGTCTTGACACTCAACACTACCTGGCTGGTAAACTCGGCCGCCCACATGTTCGGAAACAAACCCTATGACAAGTAAGCTCTTTTCCATTATTTGGTCAGGATCAAATACTCTGCACGAAAGTTGAAAAAATGCGAAATAGCAACGACTAACTCTTCGTAGTTGCGTTTTATTTGAAGTTCATAGTACAGCGGGAGCGGACGGCGAACTGTAAGTAGCCGTTTTATTCTCGGCGGACTATGTCAGAAGGTACGCTAAACAACTCCCTGCCTCACCCAGCGTACAAACTAGCGGGTCTGCTGGCACTCAGCGGGCGGCCCGCTAGAAAATAAAACGACTTCGGGCATCCCGCGCCTTCCCAGCGTACGGCCCGCTGGCGAATAAAACGGCAACGGACAGTCCGCTGTACGATGAACTTCAAATAAAACGCAACTCGTGTCGATGAAGAATCGCCGTGTACCTAGCGGAAGAGCCGGAAGCGTCACCACAACTGACCCCAAAGAACGCCGTTAAAGGCTGACACAGTTTGAGTCATCGTTCGGGCGACGTTCTCGTTCTTCCTGAGGTTCACTGGAGTGTTTTGGACTTAGAGTCATATAGATTATTGTCATATAGAGTCATATATATTGTCATAGAGTATTGTAAATTCGCACAGTGGAAACGAGCTATATCTGCGGTTTTCAGCTCTGCGTCTGCCTTCAGCTACCCCCTTCACCAGAGCCTTGTTTTTGTTGCAATAGTGCTGCCGCATCGCTGCTGCAGCACTTCTTTGCTTCTCCACAAGATGCGTTTTTGGATTCACTGCCTGCAAGATTTCTTCTTGGATGAAGCGGCGGTAGTAGCACCTTGCAGGGAAGCACGGACTTGGCCCTCTTCCTCGGAAGCACTGCAGCGCAAAAACAAATGTAGAAAAAATCAGTCCGGAAGCGGCCGAGAAGTGGACGTGCAGCGTGCAACAAAAACGAGGCTCAGATTAGAGGTTTCTTACTGTTTTGTCCCGAAGGATTTTGCTTATAGGCTATAGATGCAGTCCACTTAAAAATCATAGCCTACTGTCAACGCATCTCCCGACCATGATCATAATTTTCCTGTCGTAACAAAGAACATCGAAACAATATTTTTTTCTATCGTTATATAACCAGCCACAATCAAATTTTCGAAACAAAAGATTCTTGAAATAAAAGGCATGTCATATTCGTTATCACGTTTTTCAGTGAACACGTGTCTTGCAGTAACCGCCGTACATTCTCAGTGCTTGGATGGCTGACAACAGACCAAGCGTGATTATCAACATGTATTCGATATGATATGAAGCGAAAATTTTCGAGGCTAATGCGACTACGGGGTTTTCCGTCTTCAAAAGTAACAACAACTCATACGCAGTATGTTAAGACGAACAAATATATTATGCAGATCAGGACAGAACCGGTTAAAGCCGTCTCAGAATTAGACCCCGAAGCCACGCCGTTTATCGGCGCGCCGCCGCCGAAAAAGTTCCGGCGCGCCGCCGCCGTTTTTCAGATGGCGCGCCATAGCTAACGCCGTTTGAACGGCGGCGCGCCGCCGCCGTTTTATTTCGGCGGAAATACTTTTCATTGTTGCCCACCGTGTCTTTTGACAATGAAAAAGTAATCAAAAGACCGTCACCACTGATGTTTCTTTGAGCACGTCCACGCACACTGTCCGACCATGATGTTTTTTTTATGTTAATTAAGCTTGTCTGGGACTTACATTGGTTTGCTCATAACGTCTGTCTTGCTGTCGGCAGTCGGACTTTCACTAATCCGGGTACTTTCAGATAAGCTAGACCACGATAGTTGGCGTGCGAAGAAAGGACCCAGAAAAAATGTTGACATTTCATCACAGCATCCCATCGTCGGTTGGGGGGGGGGGGTCGTATCTTCTGTGTTATTTGTTGTTTCAGGTAGTAATCGAATTTGAGAATAATTGTTTTGTTTAGAAGCAATCGATCCATAAAAGTCGTCACCTAATTTTTATTTGCCTTTCGCTGTTTCCCGGGTACTCCTTGACGAGTCAAAGGGAGCCACGAGAAAAGAAGGAGTCACTTTCTGGGGACTATCGAGACTGGAAACAACAAGAACAGATATAATGTATCTGTATCAAGTTGGTTCGAAAATTTGCTGATCTACTTCCTTGCCAAACTCATTTGGTTGACGAAACAAAATTAGTCTGTCTAATGGTTCCACGTTATTTCACTTTTCTTTGATTTGATTTGCTTACTTAGTTTTATAACTGCACAGTTTAAAAAAATCAGTAAAACAGAGTTTTATTATTTTTTAAGCGTTAGTTAAACCACTGACACCAGCAACTCCTCAAATAAGCTCCACATCGAATCCGAAAGGGGTTATTTTCTAGTTGTTCTAGTTGAAGCAATGGCTTACGACGGGGACCCGTGAAAATGGGGGGAAGGGAGTTGCTAGTACAATCAAAAAATCCGGGACTCGCAGTGGGAATCTGTCTGGAACAGGGAGATGACGCCTTGTACAAGAATAGCTGAAATTATGTTGATACCAGCGAGGTAGCCTATAAACTTGATAGGCTACCTGGCTGGCCAGTCAACCGATATTTTAATTCCGTACTAATTATTTACACCTACAGCCATTTCAGGCACGAAATTGCTCCAAATCATGGCCGCAAAGTTCCAAAATTTAGCTAAAAAAGTCCGGAATACGGCGCCAAAAAGCGGCGCGCCGCCGAAAATTTTCGGCGGCGCGCCGCTAAAAAAATTTCGGTGCGCCGTGGCGCGCCGCCACGCCGAGGGTTTTCCGGCGCGCCGCCGCTGAAAAAAAAATCGGCGCGGCTTCGGGGTCTACTCAGAATACCCACCAAACAAGCATAGCTTATTTATATATATGTCATTTATTGTATCAAGCATATGCTATATTTACCGTTAGGACTCGGGAGTGTCAATAAATATATCGACAAATAAATATATTATGCTGACGAGGATAAAATCGGTTAAAGCCGTCTCGGAAAACCAACCAAACAAGCACAGCTTATTATTATAACAAACATATGCTATATTTGACCGTTCAGACTCGGGGAGTGTCCATGAAACTTTTTGAATGCTATTTTTCTCAAAAGCACATGTAGACTCAATTATTCTTCTTTCACTTTCCTTAATTTCAATTCTTTAAAGTCAGGACTGAACTCGATTAGATAGAACTTTTAATTTCAACAAATTTTCCGGCATTGGCCGGATTCCGGGTGAACTGTATGTCCGGAGAGAAAATAATTTGCATATACGATTTAGCATGTCTTCTTACCCTTGTATCGAACCTCTGATCACTTTTAGTGAAAAATTAATTTTAGCAGATTTCTCTAATCAAATTTAAGTAAAACTTTTACTTTTAACATATTTCTTGGCATCCTGGAAAAAGATCAGCCGAATTCACGATTATGAACCTCAGACAGAAGTGAGAGATACCTATTATATCGCAAATTTGTCTGTCCGTCTGTCTGTGATCAAGGTAATTGTACAAGGTTGAGATATTTAAGGAAACTTGGGACAAGTACAGCATCTTGGAAAAGGATCAGCTGGATTCAGTTTTTTGAGGGGACATCTACTGCATTGTAAATTTGTCCGTACGTCCGTCTGTGATCACAACAGCTCGGCAGATCGATTACTGGATGAAACTTAAGGCGTTTTTCCGTGATACAATTGTGGGCCACACACTTCTGAGTGTTTTTCGCGGAAACACGATTGTGTGCCACACAGTCGAGCCACAAGTTGAAACTCGCGGAAACGCCGTTTTGTCTATTTTTTCGGCGGTAAATTGAAATGTCTGAATATATAAATAAAAATCATGCAAAATCTCAATAAATAGAACTCCAGGCTTTCGTCCTTACCATTCGGTGCAAAAATGATCTTCAGTTTTACGTCCACACAACTGAGAAAGTTTTTAATTTTATTGTTTTGACGTTTGTTTTGATGCTAAATATGAATTTCCCGCCAAAATCGAGCCACAAAATCGAAAATCACCTCGGCAATTGTTTGTCGAATTTGAGCCACAAAGCGAGCCACGAAAATCTTGTTGGTCGCGGAAACACACTTGTGGGCCGCACAAAAGGCCGCGGAAACACTCTTTTCGAGTCACAATCAACCCACAAACTGTTGTGGGAGCACGGAAAAACGCCTTTAGCTTGATGATTCCTTAGGCCAAATGCAATGTCAAGTTTTCGTTGGATCGCGTTGGATGGAAACGTCGGCCGGAATCCCGTTCAAATCGGAAATCTGAAAATATGTTGATTGGTGTCGGGTATAAGACAAACGGGAATAAAACAATACTGAATCGGAACAAAAGACAACTTCTATCCTGGATGGATAGTTAAGATATTGAACGAACTTTGGCTTATGGAACTTCGCGTTGGATGAACACGTCGTCCGGAATCCGCTTCAAATGGGGAATCTAGAAAAGATGTTGATTGGTGTCGGAAATAAGACAAAACTGATCGGAACAAATGACAGTTTTATCTTTGTTGGATAGTTCAGGTGTTGGACGAACTTCGGCTTGGGCGTTCGACGAACTTTGGCTTGGGGCCAAACGCAATGTCAAGTTTTAGTTTTAGTTTTCGCGTTGGACGGAGATGTGGGACTGAATCCGCTTCAAACCGGAAATCTAGAAAGGAAGTTGGTTGGCTTTTTCTACTCGGAAAACGGACAAGCAACACACCGAATCGCACCAACCGATTAGGGTTGACTAAAACACGGCGAATTAAGCTATGAAATTTCGGCTATGATGGATAGTTCGGCCAGAATCCGGTAAAAACATGACGCCGTAAATAAAGTTTCCGAACGGGCTAATTGAACAGTCTCGGGTGGGACTCTTTACAAGGAAAGCATCGAACAGTACAAAGACTAACAAGGCTATTACTTAGTCAAAAGTGCAACCATACTTCCAGGTCCGAAACGGTAAAACAAGAAACCTTATCGTGTTTTGGGATTTGTTTTTCCTTCTAAGTAAGCAGTGGTCAGTAGAATTGGTTTTTCCAAGTCAGCCAGCACTTCAAGGAGTGCTGCAATTCCAGCAATTCCTCTTCATATAGCTTTATAAAGTACCACATTTTACTGTTGTCAAGTATGACCACTGTTGTCAAGTATGATTGGATATTTCGACAGAATCATCTCGCTATCATTTATATGACAGATAAGCTCGAAAGAAAAACTTCACTTTACTTTCTCTCTGATTTGGGTCAGTAAAAAAAATTTCATTGCAAAGTGTGCTTCAAAATACAATAGAACATAACGGACCAAATGAACAATAATTCGCAAAACGGACAAAGTGCGATCTTGGTTTACAAAAAGGCAGAACGTGCTAACTGCGATATGAAACGAATAGTATTTCCTGTAACCTTGTCCTCGGGATTAAGAACGATCATACATATGCTATTCATCCCATCCCTCGAAAAATAATCATTTCCGTGTCACGCTTGAGCACAAACATCATATTTTAATTCAAAACGTGTTCCATGAATCATAAAGCACTTGCGACAAAACTTTAATGATTTTAGCAGTTGTTATTTCATGAGTATAATTCAAGTAATTATGGTTATACTTCAGTTGCGTTTTAGCTTACAGGAACGTAAAACACTTGGTTATATTCAACAATTCACGAGTCACTGTAAGGCTAGATTTATTAGTCTTTAAAACTATTCGCAACCCTGGAATGTAATCGAAAAATGCCCATGAAGATGGCCCTTGCCAAGAAGGGCCGGAATATCACCAAAGAATATTGTAGCTTCTTTTTCTGTTTCGAATAATTTTTATTCCGGTCAACTTTGGCTAAAGGAGTATTTAAAGACGAAGTTTGGCCACGAATTGATAGTTCAGGGGTCCGATCGAAACCGCAATTTCCGGGACCTAGAAAAAAAAAACTAGAAGAAAAATAATTTATTGTGCACTTTGTGCCAAAAACAGTTTTTTCTTAATGATCTTTCAAAGAACTGTTGGCATTCTTTTTACGTTCATCATTTCGTCATATACCGCTGTCTTAAGTGTCGTGAATGTTAACGTCCTCCTCCCACGAATCTTTAACCGAATGATGTACGAAAGGTTTGTTAATTCACAAAACGTCACCGTACTTGCTCCAACCGTGGTTAAGCTACAGTTAATGATCTACATAGGGCTTGTGCTTGTTCTTCCCACCAAGTTTCATTCCGATCGCTCCACTCCAAGCATGTCACAAGGTTTCCGGACCCCCCTCCGACCCCCCGCCCCAGCTTCATCGGATCGGGTCCGGACTTGAAATGGGATATCCGAGACATGTGGTCTTTCTACATATCAAGTTTCATTATGATCCGATCACCCGTTCGGAAGTTATACATACCTCAAGAGTCCGGATTCCCCCTCCCTCCACTCCCCCCACGATGGTCGGATCGGGAAGCTGACTGTTTCCAGGTTAATCTGGTCGTGTCCCTGATTTGCCTGCCAAGTTTCATCGTCCTAGCCCACCTGGAAGTATCTTAACTCCGTATGACCGGAATTCCGGAACATCCCTCCAACTCCCCCCCCCCCAGTGCACGAATCCGGTCCGGTTCTGTCAATGATGTACCTAGGGGTTGTGCTTGTTCCTCCCACCAAGTTTCATCTCGATCGCTCCACTCTAAGCGTTTAACATGATTTCCGGTTCCCCCCTCCGACCCCCCACATTCACCGGATTCGGTCCGGACTTGAGTTGGGACATGTGAGACATGGTGTCTTTCCAAATATCAAGTTTCATTAAGATCCGATTACCCGTTCGAAAGTTATGCATGTCACTAAATTCCGGATTCCGGCTCCCCTCCCTCCCCCCACGATGGTCGGATCGGGCAAGTGATGATTTCCAAGTTAGTTTGGTCGGGCCCCTAATACGCCTGCCAAGTTTCATCGTGCTAGCACATCTGGAAGTACCCTAACTCGCGATCACCGGACTGACCGACCGACGGAAAAGTGATCGGTATATGGCACTTGACCGGAAGGCAAGTGCCATAAAAAAAAGGCACAATATCCTCAGTTTCCTCAAAGTGTGAAGACCGCATCTTAGCTTTACTAGAAATTTCCGAATCCGCAAGTTTGTCTCGCTTGCAATGCTGCAAGCTAAGTGAGAGGCGCTACGGTTATGGCCTGTTTGCGAAGCAAGGAAAACATAAGTCTTGATGCTACTTCCTAGTGTTATTTTGCTCTGATCTAGACCCAATTTCCCCTGGAGCGTTTGGGCGTGCCCCCCCCCCAAAGAAAAAGACTCCGAAGACACATCTAAACAAGGATGAAAACACGTATTCCAAATTCAGTTATTCAAATCAGCTTTTCTCCTGCAGGTTCATCCAGCCCGCTGAGAACGCATTTGTTTCCCTATGCACCGTCGGCGAGGGGTGGCACAATTATCATCACGCCTTCCCCCACGATTATCGCGCCGCCGAACTCGGCTGGTTCCGACTCAACATGACGGCCTGTTTCATCGATCTCTGCGCCTGGCTCGGCCTCGTCCACGACCGGAAAACCATGCCACTGGAGCTGGCTTGGAGTCGAGCTAAAAAGCTAGGTGATGGAAGCCATGAAAAAGAACTGGAATGGATGATAGAGCGACTAGGCGGAGTGGAGAAACCAAAGACGAGCTGAATGTGTGATTTTTGCTGTGATTGTTCGAAAACTTTTGTACTTTAGCGATATTGTTCTGATAAAATCCGTATTTAACAAGTCTCATCCACACAAGGATAGTGGTAGACCTTGCATCACTTTCTTTTCTGATGTCAGGACTGCATGACACATGGAGTACTTATCTGAAGGGACAAAATCGTCAATATAACTGTAAAAACTCAAAATCTGACAATTTGTATGTAGTGTAGGAGCACTCTTAGAAAATATAACTAAAGAAAGTAAAAGTATGACGAAAGCCGCGTTTGATTCACCTACTGGAGTAGGTGACTCCTCACCCTGGAGTCGTTTTATTCACGATAATGAAGTCATTGTTGACGAACACTTCCTTTTGCAGAGCAAATCTGGAGCGAATCAAACGAGAATAGACGAACGCTTTTCAACTCTTTCGCTTTAGTTTAGTCTGTTGTAGGGTATTTTTAATGTTGGGTCAACAAATTCATTGCTCTAGGTGTTTCTTTAAATCTTCCTTTTTATGGCACTTGCAGCCTCTGGCTCAAGTGCCATATACCGATCGCAATTCCGTCTGTCGGTCTGTCGGTCTGTCTGTCCGAATTTTTTTGTCCCACATGTTCGAGTTAGGGTACTTCCAGATGTGCTAGGACGATGAAACTTGGCAGGAAAATCAGGGACCCGACCAAAATAACCTAGAAGTAATCAGTTTCCCGATCCGACCATCTGGGGGGGAGTGGTGGACCGGGGAAATTCTGAAAATTAAGGAGTTTTGTCACACTTTTTCGAATTGGAGTACTTCCAGATGTGCTAGGACGATGAAACTTGGCAGGAGCATCTGGGACCCGATCGGACTAACTTGGAAACATTCAGTTTCCCAATCCGACCACCCGGGGGGGAGTGGAGGGCTGGGGAATCCGGAAAATTGGAGTAGTGTGTAACTTTAGAACGGGTGATCGGATTGGAATGAAACTTGATAACTGAATAAATGGCATACTTCTGATGTCCCGTTTGAAGTCCGGACCGGATTCGACAGCTATGGGGGAGTTGGGGGGGGGGGAGACCGGAAATTTCGAGAAACGGTTAGAATAGAGGGATCGGAGTGAAACTTGCTGGGAAGAACAAGCATCTGCTCCAGATAAATACATTTGGACTGGATCCGACCACCCGGGGGGGTGGAGGGCTGGGGAATCCGGAAAATTGGAGTAGTGTGTAGCTTTCGAACGGGTGATCGGATTGGAATGAAACTTAATAACTGAATAAATGGCACACTACTGATGTCCCGTTTGAAGTCCGGACCGGATTCGACAGCTATGGGGGAGTTGGGGGGGGGGGTGGGAGACCGGAAATTTTGAGAAACGGTTAGAATAGAGGGATTGGAGTGAAACTTGCTGGGAGGAACAAGCATCTGCTCCAGATAAATCGTTTATACATTTGGACTGGATCCGGACACTAGCGGGGTGGAGGGCTGGGGAATACGGAAAGTTGGAGTACTGTGTAACTTTCGAGCGGGTGGTCGGATTGGAATGAACCTTGATAACTGAATAAATGACATACCTCTGATGTCCCAATTGAAGTCCGGACCGGATTTAACAGCTATGGGGGAGTTGGGGGGGGGAGACCGGAAATATCGGGAAACGGTTAGAATGGAGGGATCGGAGTGAAACTTGCTGGGAAGAACAAGCATCTGCTCCAGATAAATCGTTTATACATTTCGGATGGATCATGACATTAGGGGGGGGGGGTCGGAGGGGACTTTCCCGGAATTCCGGTTATGGCGGTTTTGGGGATTTTCACGACGAATCTTGGGAGGCGAATCAGCTAGGGACCCGATCAAATGAAAAAATTTACATGATCTGATAGCCGTGGGGGGAGTAACGGGAGGGGGAATCCGGAATATTGAGTCATGCGTAACTTTGAAACGGCTGATCGGATTTGAGTGAAATTTGGTAATTGAAGAGAGGACATGTTTCTGTTGATCTTTTTCATGTCCGGACAGATCCAACAGCAATTGGGGGGGGGGGGGGGCGAAAATACGTGACCGACTTAGACTGGTGAGATCGGGATGGAACTTTGTGGGAATGACAAACAGATGCTCTGGAAAAACACTTACGGAACCGGATTGGCTCCGGCGACTGTGGGGAAGTTTGAGGGGGGGGGGGTCCGGGATTCCGGTGATCACGATTTAAGGTACTTCCAGATAATCTAGGACGATGGAACTTGGCTGTAATATTAGAGATTTGACAAGATTGACTCAAAAATGGCCACTTTCCAAACCCGACCATTCGTTAAAGTACTAATCTTGACTGCAAATTTCGAAAAATACTTTTAAACCAAATTCATATTTTCATGATCCCAATGAGCCCATTATCATTTTTGCCTCAAGGGTTTTGTTTACAAATAACGTTCTAGCTCCCTTAAAGTGTGAATCTGAACGGCCAGGTCGAAAAGTACTTTATTTCAAACAATACATCTCAACCCATGATCATTTGTGCCACAAGGGTTTTGCTTAAAAATTTATTTCTGTCACCCTTAAAGTGCGCATTTGAAATGAAAAGCGAAAAAAAAACTTTTTACGAAACGGTATACATCAAGGATCCCTAAGGGCCTGTGATCGTTTTTGCCTCAAGGGTTTTGCATACAGATGCATTTCTAGCGCCTTTAAAGTGCGCATCATTACACCCAAGTTCAAAAATAAAATACTTTTTATCTAGCTCCCTTAAAGTGCGCATTTTAACCACAAAGTCGAAAAATACTTTTGATCAAACAAAACATCTCAACACATGCAAGTGCCATATGAGCTTACAGCTCTTGTTTGTGTATTCCCTCGTTTGTTCTCTGGAGCCTTGATGGGTAATGCAGTTTACCCGGAAGCTTTCAGCCCAAGCTGACTGCGAACCATATCTGATTGCGCTAAACGATGAGATTTACTATAGCGATACTACAGCCCTATTTGTTAAAGTTTAACTGAAAAGGCAGCTTATTTTTACATCTTATATTCTAATACACAAAATTATTGTGACTCATCTAAGGAATTATTATTTTTTCACCCAAGGCTCTAGTAATAACGGTCAGAATATGCGCTTCCGGCACGACAACTCAAAATTCATCAAGACGCGGAGAATTTGAATTTCAATGAAAGCTTGCATTTTCCATGGCTAAGACGCTAATCTCGAGAAAGTTACGACTGAAGAAAGTAAGAAAATGATGTTAAGATATGTCTTGCAAGGAATCTGTCATTCTCAGTTTATTTTTCAGCAACGGCTTACATTTGTTGTTGCCATATACTGCAAGCATTGAGAGACAAGCACATAAATGTACCACAAGGGAAAAACAAATAAATGTAACACAAATCCGAAAGAATAAGTTCATTCGATGATATCAATTATCTATAGATAGTGGAAAAACGAAGTAACGGGACTGTTTAAGTGAATAAGTGATGTGTAACTAGACAGTCAGGTCTCAGTCCTATTCGGTTAAACTTTAAGGGGTCCCTTCTGGCTCAGTGTATAAAACAACCCTGCAACGTTATTTCAACCCTTGCTTGCAAATAAGTAGCGAAACATCGCTAGAATAAACCTCAGCTAGCGCCATCAAGCCAAACGATTTTATTCTTGTGTTCATATTCTTTCGGCGGACCAACACTTCCCCTTAGCTTTCCGGAGGACAATCCATCTTCTGGAATAAACAATTCCCTCTTTCTTGCTCGGTCACGGTCGTTTATGAAATAGTTTATCGGAATAATCTACTGCAACAGGTGCGGTCCCCCCCTCCGCCCGAGGGCGATTCAGGCGGAAAATCGTCCTTTCACGGTTCTAAGCAGATGCGGCGCGTCAAATTAATTTCACGGCCAGATTCGATGTCTTACTGCTTAGATTTATTCAGCCTGATATCTGACACCTCTCTTGACTATCTGCGAGTTTATTGGATTGGGGCAAATCCGGTTCCATGTGTCCTGTTACGGGGATGACATAAACAAGTCCAATCCGACGATATTACCTTGGATATTTGCTATTGCTACATAGCAACATTCCACGAGTCAGACAACAGACTTTATCTGCCGCCTCGTCACATCCTAAATTACAGTTCGATATGCACGACCACGTCGCATTTACAGTTCCGCACTTGGCATGATGTAAACAAACGAAAAAGTCAGCCCGAAAACTCGACGGGTGCGATGTGTGTGCCATCTACAATCTACACTGTCAGAAGTTTCATAACAGATACACGAGGATGCACGGTTTCAACAGATAACAACTTCGGATGTTTTCTGTTGTGTTTCAAAATGTTAGGCATATAAGCGTTGCCACACTGTCAGAAGTTTCATAACAGATAGTGCATAACACTTTCAAGAATAACACCTTTTCACTTAGAAATAAAGTGTTATGACCAATTAAGTTTACACTACTTCGTGCCTAGATCTCAACAACACCTTCAATTGGTAAAAATACTAACGGGAACGAAAGAAACATAACAGATAACATCCCAAAGTGTTGTCTGTTGAAACCGGGCATCCTTCTGTTGTCGTTATGTAACTTCTAACAGTGTAGTTTTCTTAGCAATTGAAGGTGTTGTTGGAGATCTAGGCACGAAATAGTGTAAACTTAATTGGTCATACACTTTATTTCGAAGTGAAAAGGTGTTATTCTTGAAAGTGTTATGCGCGATCTGTTATGAAACTTCCGACAGTGCACCAGGAAGAGTCGAAAAACCGCAAAAAAGCATCTGCTGAGTTTTCCGACATCCTGACGTCAAACAAAAAAGTCAGTAGATGCTTTTTTGGCTGTTTTTGGCTCTTCCTGACAAAGCTTCTTATGCATAACATTTCATGAATAACGTTTTTAAACACAACAGATAATATCCGAAGTGTTACCTGTTACGCACTATCTGTTGAAACTGCGCATACTCGTGTTATCTGTTATGAAACTTCTGACAGTGTTGGAACAGAAAAAGATGGTCATGTCTTCTGGTAACTATGATGATGCTGAAGATTTGGTCAGACGCTTTATCTATTCATCAAAGCCATCCCCAGTGTTGCCACTTCGTTGAAACTTGTCGTGCGACCAAAGATCCTAAAAAGTTCCTACGTCAGATTCTTGTGTCATATCTATTCATCAAAGCCACCCCCAGTGTTGCCACTTCGTTGAAATTTGTCGTGCGACCAAAGATCCGAAAAAGTGCTACGTCAGATTTCTTGTGTCATTTTTTTTAACGAAAAGCATTGCGCTTATCAAAATCTGGCGGATAACTGCATTATTATTAGCGAACCGAACCCACTCTAATTGACGTACGGATAGCACTGTTTATCTTAAAAGCAGTCACAGAAAAGAAGTGTCATTTTCAAAGAAAATTGCTACTTTTACTAGAAAGAGCTATAACAATGCTTCGTTTCCCCGAAACTGTTACTTTAAGAACAAACTGTCGAAAGAAGTACTTCCGTGCTAGCAGTGACAACACTGCCGCCTCCCCCGATCCACAAAGTCCGAATCCTATCATTTGGGACCTAATAACGCGAGCACATTCCCGGTCGAACTTTCTTCCCTTTCACCATATTGAGAGAATCTCAAATTTTCCATACGGAAGTGAGGATGCCGAAATCCGGGCAGGAATTTTCAGCCCAAGAGCCCAAGAGTGTCCAAGGCATAAACGACGGAAACCAATTGTTTTCCGGCTTACTCCCGGATTACACCCCACTAACTCGTCTTACGAAATGGCTCCTTTGAAGCCAGCCGGGGGAAAATATTTCCATTAAACGCAGCTCCGATTAAACGCGAACACGTGTCATGCACACTTTTACGCACGTGCGCAGCATACTGAGAAACTCATTAAATGGCTGGAAGCGGAACGGCGGAGATCAAAATGATTTAAGGATACCAATTAAGCCCACGATTAGGTGTTTATGGGCATTCATAATACTGCATAGGGTTTAGATTTGATCGGCATTCATACGATATAGTGCGTTTAAACGTGCTACTTCGTCACTAGTGGTCGGTTTACTGACAATATTCTACAGTAGAGGTATGATTACAGTATTTGAACGTTTGTTGACTTTGGACTGCACTTGCTGTGACTAAAGTCAACTATGAGTTAGCCAAAGTAGGTAGTTAATGGTCTCTGAAAACACCCGAATAGGTATTTTGGATCTTCATTCTACCATTTAGCCCAAAACTGCACTGTTCACATTTAAGTAACTGTTCAAATAAACATACCTCTACTGGACTATTCTCGACCCAACGATGTCGGTTGCTCTAACATTCGCTACCTCTTCTTGGTGTCTTAAGAATTCTATCCTTCGGTATTTTTCAGTCTTTGAGGTTTCCAGAAGGTCATGAGAGGTTGATCATTCGGATTCTTTACGCACACCCGGTGCCGGCTGTACAGCTCATTTTCGGAAATACCCGAAGTCAGACTATCGGTTTACAACTATGCCAAAAAAAAGAAGAAAACCGTTTCTAGCAACAAATTCACTACCGACGAAAAAGTATAGATACAGTTTGGATCCCAATATTCTGACTTACGTGACGACTTTGAAACTTCTGGGTTTCTCAAAGATCACAAACGAGTCCCAGCTCTTTTCAGCCTCACTTGGTACCCTTGGTCTTGATGAGAAACACGGAAAAGTTCGCAAAAAGAGCCAAACACGGCAAACGCAAGAATCTAGTTAGGATGGGCAACAATAATATGGTAAGCTCAAAATCTTGGAAATGAGAATATATGGAACGATTAGGGAGGCAGAGTGAAGCCGTAATGTATAAGACCAGGGACCATCAGTTTCCTGTAATGACTCGCCATTCAGGGGGCTTGTCATTTCCTATGCTTCTATGTTGCCCGAACCTCTCCTAGTTTCCAAAAATTCCGCTTGGGTCGAATCGGCGTTCTTGTTTGCCTCATTGGACGTGAGGCCAAAGAGACTCCTCCATCAAGGCACCAGCAGCCAATCCCAAATTTTGTCTATCTGGATATTCGCGTATTCTATCCCCGTGGGTATTTCTCGAACTATCAGACGTTCGGTCAAGAGCGCATCAGAAATCTCTTATTGACAAGCCTCCTGAATGGCGAGTCATTACAGTAAAATTTATGGGTCCCTGGTAAGACCTTATCATTTGGTCTTTCCGGTTCTGGCTGGAGTCAGGAGAACATTGCATAATTAAGGCAGATGGAAAATTTAGAAGAATGGGTGTCACGCTTGTGTCACTGGGAGTAACAGGGATAAAACAACAGAAAATAAGAATAGTAAAGAATCGACATTTGACTTGGTTCCTGCAAAAGAGCCCCAGAAGCGACATTATCATGACGAGGAAGGGACGCCCCTTCCGTTTCTGTCCTATTCCAGAAGAAAGACCCCAAAGAAGACCTGACTCGACCTGCGCGTAAGGAAGACTCGCAACATCGGAACCTGTCGACGAAATGCATATCATGTTTCCCTTCGACTTAAACAAGGAACGTCGACGTTGGAATTTCTCCAACGTCGCTCAAACACCTCGGCAAAAAATTCAGTAGAGAATTATATGCTTTCTTGAACTGGGCTTTAAATTTTTATACCACCTTGGTTTTTGTTTTTCGCTTCCAGAAGAGTATTTCGTTTTGAATGTTCTTTTCTTCTGGTGAAATTACTTTTGTTAAAAGTACTTCATGAAAGTAAATTGTGGAAATACTTTCTACGCCATAACCTACCGTTACAAGGTGCAATAACAACTAAGCACTAAGAGCAAAATATTCAAAATATCTTAATTGCGTGGATTTCGTTCCATTTTATTTAAAGTGTTTTTTTATGCTCATTACTATGAATAATTATCTGATAGGATAATAGTATTTGATTCGATGCCATTCGGTGCTATGCGACGTCCAAAGTTGAAAAAAAATATTCCTTCAGCCTTAGCTGACTGCGAATCATATTTGAAAGTGCAAAACGGATACGGTAGCTGATTTTTATTAGAGCTCTATTTCGGTCCTTCTTGGCAAAGGTCCGCTTCGGGCTCAAAATGGAAAATGAAGTTGTGGTTATTAAATGTCAGGTTATAAAAAGCGATGTGAAGTTAAATAACTATGTACTTTTTTTTACTGCCGTCTGGCTAATAAACAATTCATCAATTCATACCTCTACTGCACCCAATCCTTTTGTGAGAAAAAGCCTCCAAGCAAAAATGACTGACACCTCCTTAAGCCTTTTCAGTCTATTCCACATGAAATAACTTCAAAATTCCTTAAAAAAAACCTTTAAGAACTCGGGTTGAATCACAAACTCCACCGCCTTCGAAAAGCCCCTCCAAAAAATATGTTCCACATGAAATAATTTCAAGATTCATTTCGAGGTTTTCAACGACAGCCGCACTTAAACAACTGTTCTTCAAAATTGCGCAAATAAAGGGGGCCAGGTGAATGGAGCTCGGAATGGCAATACGCTCCGAACAAACAGATCGTCACTCAAAGACCTACTCGGGCGGAAAACGATATGGGGCAGCGATGGACAAAAGGGATCTCAATGCGGGAGCTGTCGACATTTAGCAGCAGATGAAGCGCTTTCCAAGACTGTTCATAGAAACGTTTCTGTTGCTCCTATGCTTTATTCTGATCATGCAGCAAAAAATGGATTTGAAATCGTGGCTATTAACTAAATATCGTTGCGTATTGAGTGGCTTCATTTCCATACACCCTCAAATCGTATCTCTTTTCAAAAGTGATGATTGGGAAAAAGGGATCTCAAATGCGGGAGCTGTCGATATTTAGCAGCAGATGAAGCACTTTCCAAGACTGTTAATATAAACATTTCTGTTGATGATCGCTCCTATGCTTTATTCTGATCATGCAGCAGAAAATGGATTTGCTGAAGAACCGTAAAAAATCGTGGCAATTAATCGTGGCAATTAACCAAATATCGTTGTATATTGAGTGGCTTCATTTCCATACACCCTCAAATCATATCTCTTATTAAAACTGAAGATTGGTCTAATTGTCTAATGAACACAAGCACTTTCGACTGCACTTTCATTTCAAAAAGTCATTCATTTATTTCCCGCCGAACTTGAAGATTGGCCTAATACAACACAAGAAAGTACTAACGACGGCACAGACTTCAGTAGTCAATAGTTACCTAATAGGGGGGGGGGGGGGATGCAATCTGTTACTATAAAACAAAATGAAAAGAAAAAGACCAACAAGAGTTGCGACGTCCGCCCCTCTAACAATTGCGACCCAAACTGTCCATATTACACTGTGCAGGCTTGTGCAGGTTTTGGGAACATTTTACTATCCCCTTATCTATCGCCGGCTCTCTTGAGGAATGAGCGGTTAAAGGACACCTGAATGAAGAGTACCAAGTATCATCCCTATCTGTATGAGTTCCGTTAACATTGCCTGCAGAAAACCCAATCCAAATACGAAATGGTGTTTCCAAGCTATGATTTTTGCTAAATTTTGCATCTGTCCTTATTTTAGTACCGAACAATTTTAGAAATGAACAAATGTCTCCAATCGATCCTTCTTCTGGAATATTTTTTAACCAGTTAAGCCCAAACGTATATCTAGAAGAAATTCCAATACGATCTGGCCAGCGCTGTACAAGATTTGAATGAATTGCGCTTTTTGTCTTGGAGTCTGCATGTGCAAACCTCCAGAAACGAACATCCCTATTTTGAAAACGTCATGCTCAGGAGCAGAATGCTCTCCGTGGCTATGTCTGTAAATGCATTCTCCATGGTGTTTTCAAGTATGGTTTCATTGTTCAGGTGTCCTTAAAGTCCCTCGTGATGATTTTGTCTGCTACAACTGTCGAGAACCCCACTTGGGAAGTGTCTTGAAACTCAGAAACCTACAACCCAAGGAAGGGTTGTAATCTTCTGAGAACTCGCCATTACATTTTCTAAAACGTTGGAACAGAAACTGTGACTGCAACTTCCAACTTGTGCTTTAAGACTGTACAAGAAATGAAGAAAATCTTGGGGCTAGAGAAATATCTGGTACCGGGATTGTCAGGTAAGGACATTATCGAAAATTATTAATTAAGGGAAGGCCTGGGGGGAACATGGAGTCTGGGAGCAAGAGGAAACTTTTTGACAGACATGATAGACGTTCTAATCTCTTCTATGGAACGTGAAATTAGTGATACAAGGCTTGTGGGACTTCTCTGAACTGTGTGCATTGTGTGACGAGGATTACACGAAACCGGTGTCATAAGGCAACAGATAAGGCTACGTCAGAGGGACATTTAAGTTTGCTATTGTAAAATTAGCATCTTGCATGCTGAGTACTTATCCAATTGAATGGCTGATAAGATGATTTCAGTTTCTTTCTTACATACACATTAGACTTTCCTTACTTACAGACTCGTTTTAGAACTCCACATTCTTCACTCAATACAGAACACCAGGGCCCATAAATGAGAGTCAGCCAGTTAAGTGTAACTTTCTCAGCCCCACTTACTCACAGGGCTTTAAAACTCTTTTACCCCCTCCTAAGTATCACGCTGCGATTCCCTACAAACAGTCCACCTCCGGGGGGCACAATGATACGATTCATTGACAGGACTATTCCCACACCCCCGGATTTGACTGTCAACATCGACGGAGTTCATAAGGCTCGCACCCCCGCGGCTGTGCCACGTGCGGCAGTTGTGTGCCAGGGACGATTGATACGAAAAGGATTACCGAGGCAGGGGGTGCCTAAGAAACGAGGTGACGAGAAAGTCAGGAAGACAGACAGAATGACCGTCGAGCAAGTGCAACCTGAGCTGTAGCAGAGGAGTGACGAAAAGGAAGGGCGGAAGATGCCAAACAGTGAATTCAAAGACGAAAGAGACCTACAGGTATCATCGTGTAATCGGAACTCGGCGTCCAAATGTGGTTCGAGTGGAGGGATTACACGGTCCTAGCAACAACTCCCTTGTGCACCGGATCCGTAATCATAAACGGGGTATCGAATTTCAGCGTTCAAGAGGACATCAACACGTTTTTTCGGACTTTTCCAAACCGTATCGAGTCACGACTCCACAAAAATTCAGCCCCGCCAGCCTATGACACTCTAAATCAGTTGTTCGATGACGAAATTACAGATGACTTTGAATCTGTTAGGTCATTCAAAGTTGTCAAAAGTGTGTGTTGTTGTCAAAAGCAGTTGTCAACAGTGTCAAAAAGTTTGTTCAAAGAGCGCGAATTCTTTCGTTATTTTGCTTCGCTTTAGTTTTCCTTTCCTGCGTTTATTTACACTCTTAAATTTTGCTCTGCCGTATTCTTTCATAAGCGGATTGTTAACTAGTTATTTTATTAATAAAAGGCAAGTTTGTGTCAATAAACCACATAATAAGTCGTCCTTTTACAAGCTGAACCGCAGGTCGGATTCGATGGCATGGATCAAGATGGTGAAGACAAGATGTGAAGTAGTTCACAGTTCACACAGACTGCACTGTGAAAGAAGGACAGTCTGGACCCCAATTTGAGAATAAACTACAGGCCAAGTATAAGCCAGCTGAACGAACTTAGAGACAGAACTACTGGAGCAGCTTGGGGACTTGCTCCGTATGAACTTTCTGCTCAGGCGTTTACGACTTGGACTGTAAGGCTAAAAGTCAGGCTTCTCCCTGCAGATTAACAGGTATCTGGGTCTTCCGTAGCCAAATCTTCCAGACACCGTGATAATGACGATAGTTAATGTCGATATTACTCAATGTTTCGTAGATGACCCTTTCGCTTATCTCTTGCCTCCCAATTCTCAATGTAGATTTAGTAGGCTAATTTGTTGTTAATGATCAGTTGTTTGTCTGTGTACTATCTTTGTAAGTGTGTGTGAGTTCGATTGACATGTTGTTCTCTCTTTTTATATATTACTCTTCAGTTTTTAAGGATCCAAATAAATAATAATAATAAAAATAACTCTCCTTTTCCTCTACCCAATCCGTTGGGATATTATTTGTGTCTCCAGAGCGTGTAACCTTAATGACACCCTTCGGATTCCGCAATCTGGATGTCCAATGCCACGGACTTCTAGAAGTTTTTGATCGAGGGGTTACCCACTCCTCGGCCCCTGCTGTACACCCTCTCCAGGCACCGGCCGAAAACACCGGTGCCGGCCATAATCAGGCGTTTGCGCTTCTAAACATGATGATTTTAATGTTGTAACACGCGGCAACCCAGTGGCAACCGATGCCGGCACCGACCGCGCACCGCGAACTTACTGTGCACTCAAATCGGGGATCGACTAAAAACTGGAATGGAACGGAACGACACGGTGCAGGAGGAACGCGTACTAAAAACTGGAACGCGTACTAAAATCTGGAACGCTGCACCAGGAGGAAGGCTAGTAGAAGGGGGAACAATGCACCATCCTTCCTCCTTTTAGTAGTTTTTCTGGGAACGCGTTTCAGAGGGATCGACTAACAAGAGCTGGAAGCTCATATGGTACTTGCAAGGCTGGGTCAGAGGATGAAAGTAGGAATTCGTCAATTTGTGGGTTTGTTGTGATCATTTGTAATCAAAACTCTTGAAGTAAAAAACATGATGAACTCATCAGGAGCACGAAAATGTATATTTTACTCAAAAGTATTGTTTGTACTTTAAGGAAATCACTTGTGAGCAAAACCCTTAAGGCAAACATGATCACGGGCTCATAGGGATCACGAAAATGTGTATTTTGCTAAAAAGTATTTTTTGTACGTTTTCGTTGCGATTAGTACTTTAAGGGATGGTCGGATCTGGAAACTGACAATTTCTAAGCCAATCTTGTCAAGTGTCTGATTTCCAAGCCAAGTTTCATCGTCCTAGCACATCTGGAAGTACCTTGATTCGCGATCACCGGAATTCCGGACCCCCTCCAACTCCCCCCACAGTGCCCGAACCCGGTCCAGTTCTGTCACTGATGTATCTAGAGCTTCTGCTTCTTCTTCCAACCAAGTTTCGTCCCAATAGCTCCACTCTAAGCGTGTCACAAGATTTCGGGTTCTCCCCTCCACCTCCCCCCCAAACATTCATCGGATTACATCCGGACTTTAAACATGACATTTGAGACATGAGGTCTTTCCAAATATCAAGTTTCATTAAGATCCGATCACCCGTTCAAAAGTTATACATACCTCAGGATTCTCCCTCCCTCCACTCCCCCCACGATGGTCGGATAAGGGAACTGACTATTTCTAAGCCAATCATGTCAAGTCTCTAATTTTCAAGCCAAGTCTTATCGTCCTAGCACGTCTGGAAGTACCTTAACTTGCGATCATCGGAATTCCGGACCCCCCTCCCTCTAACTCCCCCACAGTGCCCGAATCTTGTCCGGTTCTGTCACTTACGTACATAGGGCTTGTGCTTGTTCTTTCCACCAAGTTTCATTCCGATCGCTCCACTCCAAGCGTGTCACAAGTTTTCCGGTTTCCCCCTCCGATCCCCCCCCCCCACCTTTATCGGATCTGGTCCGGAGTTGAAACTGGGCATCCGAGACATGTGATCTTTCTACGTATCAAGTTTCATTACGATCCGATCACCCGTTCGGAAGTTATACATACCTCAAGATTCCGGATTCCCCCTCCCGTCACTCCCCCCACGATGGTCGGATCGGGAAGTTGACTATTTTCAGGTTAATCTGGTCGAGTCCCTGATTTGCCTGCCAAATTTCATTGTCCTAGCACACCTGGAAGTAACTTAACTCCGTATCACCGGAATTCCGGAACCCCCCTCCAACTCCCCCCACAGTGCACGAATCGGGTCCGGGTCTGTCAATGACGTACCTAGGGTATGTGCTTGTTCCTCCCACCAAGTTTCATCCCGATCGTTCCAGTCTAAGCGTGTCACATGATTTCCGGTTCCCCCCTCCGACTCCCCCCCCACATTAATCGGATTCGATCCGGACCTGAATCGGGACATCTGAGAAATGACGTCTTTCCAAATATCAAGTTTCATTAAGATCCGATCACCCGTTTGAAAGTTATGCATGCCCCTAAATTCCGGATTCCGGCTCCCCTCCCTCCCCCCACGATGGTCGGATCGGGGAAGTGACTACTTCTAAATTAGTTTGGTCGGGTCCCTGATATGCCTGCCAAGTTTCATCGTCCTAGCACATCTGGAAGTACCCTAACTCGCGATCACCGGACTGACCGACCGACAGACCGACCGACCGACCGACGGAAAAGTGATCGGTATATGGCACTTGGCCGGAAGGCAAGTGCCATAAAAACTGGAATGGAACGGAACGACACGGTGCAGGAGGAACGCGTACTAAAAACTGGAACGCGTACTAAAATCTGGAACGCTGCACCAGGAGGAAGGCTAGTAGAAGGGGGAACAATGCACCATCCTTCCTCTTTTTAGTAGTTTTTCCGGGAACGAGTTTTAGATCATACCGATGCATGCAGGGGGAACAAGTACTAAAATCTGGAAGGCCCGTCCTATGTTGTTTAGCACTGGGTTCCGCGTCAGAAGCCAGTTCTAAAAACGGGAACGAGGATCCCTGTTCTTTAGCACTTGTATCCGTCCTCAGGAGCCCAGGAGGAACAAGTACTAAAATCTGGAAGGCCCGTTCTCTGTTGTTTAGCACTTGTTCCTCCTGAGGACGAATACAAGTGCTAAAGAACAGGGATCCTCGTTCCCGTTTTTAGTACTGGCTTCTGACGAATAACCAAGTGCTAAACAACATAGGACGGGCCTTACAGATTTGTGTACTTGTTCCCCCTGCATGCATCGGAATGATCTGAAACTCGTTCCCAGAAAAACTACTAAAATAAGGAGGCCTGTATGGTGCATTGTTCCCCCTTCTACTAGCCTTCCTCCTGGTGCAGCGTTCCAGATTTTAGTACGCGTTCCAGTTTTTAGTACGCGTTCCTCCTGCACCGTGTCGTTCCGTTCCATTCCAGTTTTTAGTCGATCCCCTCAAATCGAGAGTGGGCAACCCCTCGTTTTTTATCTGGCTTCACATTCGGGATCCACCTCGATGGAAACGGGTATCTGGAATCACGTAGGAAAATCTGGAAGCTGTAGCCTGGCTTTAATTGATACTCAACTGAACGATCCAGTAAACTGATCAAGATCACAGATATCCCGAAAAGCTGGGAATCCGCCCTGACACGCGCCGACATTTCTACTTATTCAGCCTCACTGCACCTTCTCCAGCAAAGAGGAGCATCATTGCTTTTTTAGCTCCTGTCAAACGGTCACACGGTGGATTACGGAGTGCCTTTTGTAGTTACTAGTTTGGTTGCTGGGATAAGTGAGATTTGCTTATCCTGCCCTTATTGCTGCTAAATGGGCAATGATCAGAATCGAATAAAGAAGGCACGAGAAAAATAAGAGTTATAATACAAGTACTAAGTCGCAAAACATGATTGTTATTTTGCAACTGCAGGCGTTCAATGCAGTTAGGAGGGACTCGGCAGCTGAATAATATTTCACTGACTGTTTTGGGTTACCATGCAGTATACAACAGACTATTTACTGCATGTATACTAGGACTGGTAACGCGTATTGTCATTAAATAATATTAGTAACGTCATTAATGGCATGTCCGACTTCGGAGGCATCTGTTGAGGCCAGATTAGTGTTATACGGTAGTGTTGTTTTTCTCTGATTTGTTTCTTAGCTTGAGGCGAAAGTTATATTAAAAGTAGTAATAATAAAAATTAAACTCCAAGGGCCTGCAGACATGTATGAATCGGTGTATCAGAATGGTGTAAACAACATGTATCAGAATCGGTTTCTGCATTCTGTAACTTATAAACTGCAGTTTATAAGTTGCAGAATGCAGAAACCGATTCTGATTTCCTGACCCTTATCGCTAGCCCGAAATAGCAACTTACTAGACTGAACGATCAGCATACCAGTCAGAAACATTGCCTTTAATCTTCCCGGCTGACGGCGAACTCGGCGGCGACCAGAAGTTGCGAGTGTCCGTTTGCAGGCCTTTCGGAGAGACGTACCATTAGCTGCGTTTTTTTTGCAAATTCTTGGTCATCCAGTTATGCCACTGTAATGCCACTTTGCCACTGTAAGCCGTTTTTTCGTCCGTTCGACCGGCGATACAATTACCAATTCTTCAGCCTTACATGAAAGATTCGATTTTCCTGCCTCAGAACGAAAGTAGGTCGGTTGGTCGGAGCTCCAACCTCAGTCCACAAGTCGGTTAACCGACCGGCAAACGGCGACGGAAACATAGCTTATAAGGACTTTGGGTTGGTTAACCGACGACAGAAAACGGCTTATAGCGGGAAATCCTGCAGGTCGGTTAACTGGTTTACGGTAAAACCGCAGCAAATGACGCTCTGACAGAAAGCGATGAAAAACGCAAGTATTCCTTCAGCCCAGGCTGATTATAAATCATGGCATGATTCATACTGCCGAAAAAAATGTCCGACGACTAATCCGCTTAGCAACATGATAAACCATCAGGGAAACGATGAAGAAAAAATCATGGTCCTATGGTCGAAGTCAACCTTTTGCTTGCAGGACTGTTTACTATATAATTCGGTAGACTAAATGAAAGAAAACGGTATGAATCAAATTGATAATCACACTGTTCAATTATTTTTGCACGGTATTTGGATCCAATTTATTAATAAGCACAAATTTATTTAAAAGTATGACACAAATTTCTGTGTCATAATTTTATTTTCATAGTTTTCCATATAATGTATTTTCCTTTCCAGCTTTTATTTACTACTCGTGTCTTGCAGCGGAATCAAATAAATTGGTGAACGAATGTATATTCCGTGACCCTTGCGAAACAGTGTCTCTGATATATAGTAGAGGTATGCTTATGTGAACAGTTACTTCAATGTGAACATTGCAGTTTTGGCTAAATGTTAGACTGAAGATCCAAAATATCTGTAGAGGTGTCTTCAGCTGCCCTTCTTACCTACTTTGGCAACTGGTAGTTAGCTTTAGGCACAGCAAGTGCATGGAAATGGCAAAATCCGAATTCAACAAACGTTCACATAAGCATACCTCTACTGTATAGTAGAGGTATGCTTATGTGAACAGTTACTTCAATGTGAACACTGCAGTTTTGGCTAAATGGTAGACTGAAGATCCAAAATACCTGTACAGGGTTTTTTACCTACTTTACGATACCTACTTTGGCCAATTGGTAGTTAGCTTTAGACACAGCAAGTGCATGAAAATGGCAAAATCTGAAGTCAACAAACGTTCGCATAAGCATACCTCTATTGTAGCAACCGACGTAAGGAACTGAGTGCTGATCGTCATAACCTGGGCAGTGGGACGTAATATAGGCCACCTAACGATGTGATGTGCACGCGCCCCCCATCTCGAAAAAGGCTCAAATCCTAAAACAAACTTTCCCACACCAACGATCCTTCCGCATTTAAAGGGCAATCGTTTTCCAAACTGCGTTAGGAAACTGTATCATTGTTTGCTATTGAGTCAATCAAAGCTCTTATCAAAGCGATAGTAAACAATCGCACGTGATATGGAGGGAGTCAATGGGGCCGCCCTGGCTTTACGACCTAAGGGCATATGTTTCAAGGAGATAGGAAAACAGAAGTGGGATGGGAAAGCTGCGACTCAGATCGCTGGAAGTCTGTGAAAACAAGGATACAAGAGGAATACCACGATCCGAGGAAGTAGCGTTTATTTGCGGGGAGGGGAGGGGGGTGACCGGAATTACTTACTTCCGGGGCATTCCTGCCGAATTGTTCAGCCGGGACTGAAAGTAGCAGAATCTTCTGTTTCAGCTTAACGTGTATCTATAATGGTCTGTAGTACGATGATGTACGAGCCTAATTATTTTTGTTGAGGTCCATGGCCTGTTCGCTGATTTATATTATTTGTATTATTAAATAGAATGTGTGAGATCCGGTTATTCATTCGCTCTTAAATTCGAACCGCTTTGGCCGAACTACTCACTCGCGTTGTGAGTAAAACACTACGTTGTTTTGCCCCTACAGAAATTTCTTTTTAATTGACCATGGCAGTTATTTCGTCCCCCAATTTCCGTTTTTCTTCAGATTTTCCCTACGTATCTTCTACCCGACAGCAAAGTGCAAATCTGACCGTTTCCGAGTATTTTCGTTCGTTCTTAAATCTCTGGTTTCCAGAGTATCACTTCCAGTGCACAATTTAGACGGTTAAAAATTTCCTTTTTATTGCCAGGTTCCATTCCGGCAAAATTGTTCCTCCGAGCCAGAAACAAACATCGACTTTCAGTTCACATTGCTCTTTTACCCCATTCTCAGCCCCCAGCAAATTCGTCAGACTGCAGTTAGAGCAAGAACAAGTAAGACAACAGAAGTCTTTGGTCCCGTGCAGCAACTATGGATACACCGACAAAACTGAGCTGAGCTAGAGGCTAGAGGTATTTGCTGAGCTTTGGGTTGATGCCCGTCTACTTCCCTCTTTCGCCGCTGCGCATATCAGAGGAAAAAGTGCGTTAGGCGGCTTGACCCGCTCTGCAGCGCGTCCAGACAACCAATCGGCTTTTACTTCTGAAATTTCTCTTCAGTATAGCTGTCTGTAGAGGTAACGAATTGTGATGTTCCGCGTAGCTCCTACCCGGCTTCAAATCTTGACCCAACGAGCCCCCGTACTAATTTACATAAGAAAATATCAGACCGTTAAAGGGTTATCGTTACTCATTGATAAACAGACGGACGGACAAATATTACGTTGTCATAAATATACCTGAATTTCTTCAGAGACACCAAAAAATATAAACTATCCGTCCGCACAGGACACATACTACGTTGTCATAAATATACCTCAATTTCTTCAGAGACACCCAACCTCGTGAAGAACAAAAAAACAAATCCTTATAAGATTGCTGATATAACCAACACTCGAGGAAGCAGAGTATTAAACCAAAGATATGTTACTTCTAACTAGCCCCCCCCCCCTTCTTTACAGCCGGAACTCCCCATGTTATGTCATATCGGGGTCACGGCAAGGAGCTATAAAGACGAGATCACCATCTTATTTCCTGATCTCTTGAGCTCACAAAATATCTCCCCCTCTGACGAAAACAAAGCGGGACATTTTTCGTCAAGGAATTCCAATAAAACTCCCGAAGCAACGCAAGAACTGATGTATACACAAGGAGATATTAAACTCCGACCAATCCGATTCCAGCGGGAACATCTCCAGCCACTCCAGGAGATCCCAGCTGCTCAACCAATGAAATCGTTAGGATTTTCCAGAATCGATAGATATCTTTCTGGAAGCCCCTCCTACTCAGACGGTGCTCCATGTTCCAGGGTCCCCTGGGTTTCTCAGTTTACAGAATCACGTGAGTATGATTATGGTGCAGGAGGATTTCAGGATTCTGTCGACGCCGACTGACATAATCCAGCCGAAGATCATGTCTCTTCCAACAGGTAAAATATTTATAATAACATGAATTACGTGTCAATGGGATTACTGTTTGTTATGGATTATTAGTTTGTAAGTAAATTTATAGAAGGTTGCTTTGTGAAAGTTTTCCGTATTTATCCTTTTTTTTTAAATAACTCATCAGTTATTATATGAACAAAATACCGGAGAGTACTGAAATGAATTGATTCCAAACCTGAAGGTGTTCCGATGCAGAGGCACATAGTTTTTGTTTTTAATTTGCCCCAGATTTACTCAATGAAGAGGCATACTAGCTAAATCGAACACTCTCAAACTTACGAGCGTGTTCCACCCTTCTAGCAATAGTAATTATTAGTTACTATTTCCGTTCCAACATCAAGAAAAGTTACTACGCTGACCGTTCCAACCTTCTCGAAATAGTAACTAATAGTAACTATTTGCTTACCATGCTCGGGAGCGTAGTAAGCGTGGTAACTACAGATCTCTGTAGCGTGATTGGCTGGACTACCCCGTGGAGTGATCTTTTCCCAAAAATTTTAAAGCACAACTCTTACTAGAAATAATCTTTTCCCTATGAAATGGATCAGAAAAAAAGATTTTCGAAAATACCATTACCTTCCACCTGAAATTAGCGATTTTCTTGTAAGCGCTTGTCGACATATCCAGCCTTCCTGCTCTCCGACGCGGCGGCTGGGCGCCAAACATTTGAAAACTGAACGCGCCGTGGTTAAAAAGTGGAAAAACTAAGCAAATAAAAGAGGTAATAAACAGGACACTTCTCAGATCCTTATGCGTTCCAGGCTTGACGCCAGGAAGCCGAAAATCGTGACGTCATGCTTAGTACTACGGTAAGTAGGGTGGAACGCGCTCTAGATGATAGGTTTAGCGAAAGCGACTGCGTTATCGTACTCATGTTTTTTCACCAAGACCATCTAAAATCAGTCATGAGTTCGAAATTTAGAATTTCCGATCTAGTTAGTCTGCTTGATACAGAAGGTGTTCAAAATAGTTGCTGAGTTTTTGGTCGGCTGTCTTCTTTCACCATTTTCCGCTTCCGATTTTTGAGTCCGTTCTCAGTTTCCGTGTCCGTGTTCCGTTTACCACCTGGGAAACGGAAAACGGAAAAAAAACGGGCGGCAACAATAAACCAAGAAATTGGGGAACGGTCCAGGCGGCTAGAAAAATGCCTTAAAGGACCCCTCTTGCTTTTTCTGCCTTTTATAATATACCTAGCTCCCATACAGAATTATAAGCTTCTAAAATCACTACATTTCTCCATTCTCTCGTTTTGTGCCTACGAAATTTTAGCGCTTTTTTGGTCTTGCCGAGTTTTGCCCGTCACACAACGAAACGTTTGCCGGGATCTTGGACGTCTGCTGACAACTCTTTCACACATAAGGATCTGAGAATCTTTTGTTTATTAACTCTTTTATTTGCTTAGTTTTCACACTTTTAACAACGGCGCGATCAGTTTTCAAATGTTTTGCGCCCAGCCGCCGCGTTGGAGAGCAGGAAGGCTGGACATAGCCGACAAGCGCTAACAAGAAAATCGCTAATTTCAGGTGGAAAGTAATGGTATTTTCGAAAATGTTTTTTTCTGATGCATTTCATAGGGAAAAGATCATTTCTAGTAAGAGTTGTGCTTTAAGGCGGCATATCTTGTTTTTACAAAAACGACAAACAGGAGAGCTCCATCAGGGCAAAGTTTACAAGAAATGAAGAAAGATCACAACAACCAGCTAAACTCCAAACAAAACAGCTGATTCAGCGAGCCGAGAAACGGTGCAGTATTATCCCTGATCTCAACCTGACATCAAAATACGTAGTGATTCATCCGATAGAATGGAGCCAAGAATTTATAAGGCCTTTATGAAGAACATTTCAGTCTACATCCTGAACCAAGGAATGCCCGTCACTTTCAGCCGGGGTTTTATACCCGTACCGGATACAGGTCCAATCTTGCGGTCCTAATAACTGCGAGGGAAGTAAGTCATTCTTACTCATAATACCGCGCTAAACGGATCGCAGGTTCATTGTTCTAGTTTAAACCTGAATAAGATTCTTGCCAAGAAGGGCCGAAATATCGCTAGAATCAATCTCAACTTACTTACTCGTTTGGCGTCATCAAATTTGATTCGCAGTCAGCTTGGGCTGAAGGAATAGTCATTGTTATTTGTATTATTTTCATCTCTGTGTTATTTAGATGGTGTTCTTCACAAGTATCCGGGCCAATCAACATTTTAACAATAATAAACTGTATATAATATTGTTTTAGTGTTATTTTATTTATTGACCAAAACCAAAACTGTTTTTAAATTGCAGTGAAGACGAGTGAAGACTATGCAAAGTGTATTTCTGTTGACATTTCCTATGCCATTTTTCGTAATCAAGAATTTTTGAAAAAATAAAGTCAATTTTAACAGTAATTAAGGTTTATTATTTTCAGATGGAGAAATTATGCCCGACTACAGTTTCGCCATTTGTCAAGCTTGCGGAAGACACATCAACGACCGGTATATCATGCGAGTTGGGGAGGCCTCGTTCCACGAGGAATGTATGAGCTGCAGTATGTGTGCCTGCCCCTTAACGCAATCCTGTTTCTTCAAACAAGGACGGCTGTACTGTCGGATTGACTATGACAGGTAAGCCTCTACCATACTTCATTTACATTTCATAGCGCCTCCATGGCGATGCGCCGCCTATCCGACGGCAAGCAAGGTCCTTCGAACCCGAAAATCTACTAAAACCTGTAGCGGAAGTTAACGGCGAACGCCCTTAAAGCACAACTCTTACTAGAAATGATCTTTTCAGTATGAAATAGATCAGAAAAAAACTTTTTCGAAAATACCATTATGGGGAGGTCGGGGTTGAACCGTACGCGGGTTGAACCGGACAGTTTCAATTGTGGGCAGACCCAAAGTTGTAAAATCGTGAAATAATTAACTGAGTTTGGCAACAATGTTCTGACTCATGGGACGAAATTTGAACTCTCAGGTGCGAACCGATTCCCAACCTGGCGACTTTGTTTTTTTCATTGCACAAATCGGACTTACAATTTCATTTTCATTTTCAGTTAGAGAAGAAGTTAGTTGTTTTTGGCGAGTTGGTTACAGTTTAGTCCAATGTAGGTTCATTTCTCCATCTTATTAGCCTATTGCGGGGTTCCTACTACTTTCCGTTCTTTCTTGGTGTTATTTTTTTTTAGAAATGGTCTGTGTGGGGTTGATCCGGACACGTTCTGGGGAGTTGAACCGGACGTTATTCTAGAGGTCCGGTCCAACCCCGCTCTGTCCAGATCAAAATATTTACCATTTTCTGGAGTCGGGAAAGCAGGATAAAGCTGCTGGAGCAAGCTTTCTAAATTAATTGCTTCCGGTGGAAAAAGTTAAGTTCAACAAGCATTTTCTTTTGAGTTCGAATTTCCAAAAATTTTCGGTAAAGTGGTATGTTCGGATAGTCCAACTCTTCTCCAAGAAGTGAAAACTTGATAAGGGCTTAGTTTTACCACTTATTCGGTCATATTCAGAGCTATGTCTCAACATGTCCGGTTCAAAACACCACCCGTCCGAACCAACCCCACCGGGTGGGGCTGAACCGGACGATTTTTTGAAAAAAAGAAAAAATCGTGGCGCCAAAACCAGATGAAATTAAATTCTCAAAAAAATTACAGAACATAGCCTGTCTCATTATCTTTCATTCCCAATCTTCAAAATTTGTTCAAGTTCTACACAAATTGAATTATTAGCCGAAAACGAAAAACGTACGGTTCAACCCCGACCTCCCCTACTTTCCACCCGAAATTAGTGATTTTCTTGTTAGCGCTTGTCGACTATGTCCAGCCTTCTTGCCCTCAAACGCGGCGGCTGGGCGCAAAACATAACTGGGAAAACTAAGCAAATAAAAGAAGTGATGAACATAAGATTCTCAGATCCTTATGTGCGAAAGAGTTGTCAGCGGTCATTGAAGATCTCGGCAAACGTTTCGTTGTGTGACAGGCAAAACCCGGCAAGGCCAAAAAAGCGTAAAAATTCGTAGGCACAAAACGAAACAATGGAGAAAGGTGAGGTTTTTAGAAGCTTATAATTCTGCATGGGAGCTAGGTATATTAGGCAGAATAAGCAAGAGGGGTTCTTTAATGACGAGCTTGGCGGAAGGGAAGTGCCTCTTGTCGAAATGGGTCAGCGTGAAAAAAAGAAGAAAGTTTCGATGTGTGATTTACTGTAATGGAACGAAATTTACTGTAACGGAACTAGCGAAAGGCGGAAATCTTCAAACTGCAAAAGTGATGAGTCGGACCGGAATTTAAACGAGACAAAACATAAACGAAGTTAGAAAGTCACTAAAAGCAACACTTAATAACCTTCGACTATCCATTTCCATTACAGGTTCCGATTAGAAACAAATGTTAGTGTCTATACAGGACCGTAAATCTGACCTCGACAGCATCTAATGGGGAATCACTGTATAAAACAAAAACAAACAAAAATCCAGCAAGTTGCTTAAATGCACGCTAGATAAGATTAAGCACAATTGATCATTATGAAGACGCAAACAGACCGAAGAGGTAGAGTAGGGCATCAAATTCATTCATACTTATATTCCATTCTGCAAGGTCTTCATCTTTTGCCGGTTTTTGTAAAGACTGGCCGCTGCCAACGTGTGGCGGGTCGCGATATCTCGTTTCACTCAACTCCAGGAGGCTAAACGGAGAATGGCAGGTCGCCCACACGGCCACACTATCCCTACTAGATACCAAAGACCCGACTGACAAGCGCAAGGACAAGATCCGAAACAAACAGGGATAATTCCGCCATCGAAAGCCGAGATGCGAAATAAACGTGAAAAAAGGCAAACAAAGGTTCAAAGCGCAGTTAGCCGCCCACAATTTCCTTCGGTGACATTTGTCAGCGCATCCGTAAATAACAGAAAACCTAATGATGCTCATCGATACTTGATTAGTGCAAGGATTGATCAGATTCGTGCCGCATGATCTGCGGAACAAAATGTAAGACCAGATGCCGTCGGCCGAAGAACCGTTCTTTCGGAGCTTCAGTGAGCAAAATCAAGAACTTATATGTAGCAACGCTAGAATGAACAACCCGCATACGATAATCGGCTAAGTGAAGGAACTAGGTATACTGCGGTGTTCCTAGACTATAAGCGATCTGCGCTCAGCCACTTCCCTTTCGAAGGCATCGTATGCCTTCGTTTTACAAACTAAAACATGAAGCAGTGTTGTCGCTAAAAGGTCGCTTTTTGAGGTCTGGTAATAATCTGATTCAGACTCTTTCTGGTTCAGTTTCCAACTTTCTCTTCTTTTCTGGAAAAATTAGAGTAATGACCTTGTTCTTTACTGAAGTAAACAAATAAACCGAAGTACGACGGAAATACAGCCCGACTCGAATCGTTCTTCTAATCATTCTTGGCAAAACATATCTTTCAAAAAATATCAGAGACTGGAAGGCCGCGCTCAGATATCCTGCATAACAAGTGTATTGCCATACATGAAGAACTGCGAAAGAAAATTCTCACTGAATAAAGGTCGCTCAAGACCGAGACCCTTACGGCCGTTAGGTGAATGTAAAAAGCTTACATACGTCGTACGTTTTATTTTATTTTTGGAAAGTTTCTCTGTCGGTATAACCGTTACGAATCCAATACAGTAATGATTAATGATTATAATATGAAAGATCTCACAATTGTTATAAGTAAGAAAGAAAATAAACTTAAAAGCCGGTTTGCTTCCTTAAGTAATAATTTGGCTCCGTTATATTGAAATAGTTGTCATCGTTATGAAATATTTAGGATTATAGTGTTTTCTTATGAGGTTTGTTGTCGATACATATGAATATGCGTAGGCTAATTATTGTTGGAAGTAATAATAATAATTTATTTTTGACCCGCTACAAAAAATCAAAGCGGAGTAGCAATAAAAGAAACAAAACAAACACTTCACAAAACAGAAAGAACAAGAAACTAAAGCAAACGAGTAAGGCGTAAAAAGTATATTGTTGGAAGTGTTTGAATATTCCTGTGTTTTTTGTTATTTGTCATGTACTCGCCGATTTTGGCGGACAGAAATAAAATAAATAAAAAATAGTTCTCCGTGACCTAAATTTTATGTGTAAGCCCAGAGCTGAAATCTGTTCAACTTAGAAACGAAACATAAGAAGCGGAAGAAGAAATTAAATAAAATGGATTTGCTTGATTAGAAGAATTGTGAGTTTGTACAGGAGAGACCTTGGATTTATTAGAAAGACACAATAATTTGTCTTTGATGAAACGACGAAAAACTGAGAAGAAAAAAACCCAACAAATCCGCAGTTTTGAACTTCTGGGGATTCTCAGGTGTTAAAGATTTGATGCTGAGATTAAGGAAGTGTAATGTAGGCTAATTTCTACATGTCGGTCTGGTCCACTCCCGTGCCATTCGTGCTTTGCCCTCTGCCGGGAGTATTTGTTAAATTATGTGTGTACCAATACTGAAAATAATAAATGAACCTGAACCTGGAGAGATCTTAATGCCGCTTTTGCTGTCTCTCCTTTTATTTGACTGCACTTACGGTTTTAAGGTGTGATTTTGTGATGGAAATTCTGTTCTGCAAGTCTAACGTTATATAATGCGCTTCTGTCCTTTGTCCGCCACTTAACGACTCTATTCTGCACAAGGCTGTTCAGCTCTCGGATTAACATAACTGCGAAGGTGCAGTCCCACGGGATGTACTAAGCGGTTGAATATGTCCAGTGCTGGACATTATCGACTGTCCGAACAAGGTGTGACCCATTCCATTCTCGATTCCATTTTGGACGCTAAACAGACCGCTATAGTACGGTACAGGCAAAAGAAATTTAGAAGAAATCGTAGAAATATAAAATAATATTAGGCTATAGAGAACATTTCAGTCTCTGAAGGATAGGTTGTTTTGTCCCAGTTCCATTTATTTGTATAGTATCTATTTTCTCTGTATTTATACAATATTCTACATGGTTCAAATCATTTTTATAACTAGTTCGCAAAAACAGAAAAATAGAAAATTTCGTCGGTCACAGATGAACAAAAGTATGGACCTGATTTTGAACTCCTTTTATTGTATACTATAATAAATAATAATTATAATAAACTAATATGCTATTATATACTATATTATTATCCTAACAAACGGAGGGATATAGCGGCTCTTCCCTTACCTTAAATTTTTCAAATAAAAAGTAAGGACAGATTCAAGACGATAACATTTTCAGGGTCTTTGGGTCCCGCTGTGGACGATGCGGTGACCACATCATGCCCCAGGAGCTGGTCATGCGAGCTGGCAACCTTCCCTTTCACATCGACTGTTTCATGTGCACAGTCTGCGGCCGGGCGCTGAGACGAGGCGACCAGTTTGTCCTCAGAGGTGGTCAACTGTTATGCAGAACTGACCTCGAAAGGGAGCTGCTACTGCTACATCAAGCGTCACCCGACGGCATGAACGGTAAGAACTTGATTCATAGTATAACCAAGAGCTTATAAATACTTACTGCAAGTATCACACATATATAAGCACTACATTACCCATAGTTACAAGTATTTATTAGTTTCTTGGTATAATCAGGGACCCATAAATTTCCTTTACAGGGGGCCTGTCAATAAGAGATTTCTGATGCTATCTTGAGCGCACGGAATATAGTTCGAGAAATACCCACGGTCCAATAACGTTCAAGACCAGATAGACAAAATTTGGGATTGGCTGATGGCGCCTTGAGGGAGGAGTCTCTTTGGCGCGCACGTCCAATGAGGCAAACAAGAATGCCGATCGACTCAAGCGGTGATTTTTGGAAGATGGATTTGGTTCGGTCATCATATCAATATAGAAGCGTAGGAAATGACAGGGCCCCTGTAAGGAAACGTATGGGTCCCTTCTTGGCAACTCCAAGCAACTTTCACAAAGAAGTTCACGAAGTCAGATATTTAACGCTAAGGTACAATCTTTAGTTTGTCTTTCCACAAGTTCGTTTTTCCAACTTGAGCGGTTTTGAGCCTGAAGAGGACCCTTGCCAAGAAGGGCCGAAATATAACTCGAAAAAATTTAGCTGACGTATCCGTTTTGCACTGTCAAATATGATTCGCAGTCAGCTTGGCCTCATGATGGAAGTGCAGAAAATCCGTCCAGAAAAACCTGGTGATCAGTCCGCACCATTAACCGTCCCGCGATTTCACCCAGACTACACTAAAATCGCACCAGTGGATATCGCAGATGCTACCGCTCTTCAAGCTGAAGGTAGAGGTCGTTCGACACAGAAACCGAAAACGCGGCTATAGACCTAAGTTGATGTTAAATAGCCTACTGCTGGCATTCGGAATAAAAAGGGGTGGCTAAAGCATGAACCACCAGAAACACGACGTAGCTCGTCAGTCAAGAAGCGCTGATTGTCCTGATTTGGACACCTCAGCAAAGGAGACGACGAGATAAGGAATTCATGGCATGATTACGTCCATCAACTGCTATCGCCAGGAAGAGATGCACAGAATGTGTCAAAGAACAAGTATGTAAGTAAGCTAAACCATCCCAGTCCGAGGAACACATTTTTTTTTCTCTGTGCAGGTGACGATGACGACGGAGTTCGGTCCCGCGACGGACGGCGTGGGCCAAAGCGACCTCGAACGATCTTGACCTCCTCGCAACGACGGCAGTTCAAAGCTTCGTTCGAAATCAGCCCGAAACCCTGCCGAAAGGTGATCATTACAGCTCCTTTCCTATTTTCTTTTCAAGCGCTTAAGAACAGGCAAGAATGACAAAACGATTTGGTAAGAAGGTTGAAACTCTTGTCAGCTCGGAAAAAGTTGGACACCGAACGGGACAAGAATTTCTCAGCTGACCTCAGACATTTGACTGACCTGACCAATTATTCGCTGACCAACGACAGACAATCGATACGACGACATTTACGGAGAAACTGGGGCATTTTCCTACCTAGTGTTTCTTTGTTCGGAGTAGCCTAGCCGTCGGAGAAAACTTTCGAAGTCAGTTCGTCTTTACGTAAGCACACACTTTGATCCCCTTCCTCAGTATCCTCTCTGTAGGTCTTAAACGAATTATTATTCACAGGTGAGAGAAGCATTAGCAAGAGAAACGGGTTTGAGCGTTCGAGTGGTCCAAGTGTGGTTTCAAAACCAGAGGGCCAAAATGAAGAAAATCCAAAGGAAAGCCAAGTTAGAAGCAGAGCGGAATAGTACAAAAGGAGATGCGGATACGTCAAAGTCTGACAAGAGTAAGTTCACTTCTCCGTGCTCGAATTTCCACTGCAAATTTAATTACTTCCGCGTCAGTACCGTTTCCTGACTATTCAAAACAAATTACAGATTGAATCTTCTGGGGAAGCAAGTTGATCCTTCGGCAATTTTTAAGTCATCAAACTGATGACTGGACAACAAAGAATGTGCTAGACATAGCTGTACGGCGAGCAATTGGTATTTTGTCCATCCTGAACACACATCTATTTGTTAACTTTCTATTCGCGCATGTCACCGAGATACGCTCGCCATTTCGGACGCTGGCATTGCGGGAAAAAGATACACCCAACCGTCAAATCAGATAGAATAGTGTTTATTACCCAAGTATTACCCGTTCAACTAGGATATCCTTCACCGATATTGGCTGACTCTTCCGTTCTGATACATTTTCTATAAAATACACACGTTTTGAATAACTAATTCCCTTTTAGAAAATCACCTCGTTTTGTTACTTTTGCTTTAGGCTTTGGAATTTCCCGGAACAATCCGTACCTACTAAAGAAAATTACCCTGCAAAACTTGCTTGCATATTCTCAGACTTGGACCGTCGCAAGACAAGCAACTGCGAAAGCACCTTTTGCTATTCCAAAATTTTTCCAGTGTTCTACTTCCAGAAGACGCATGTCCAAGCTGAATCTAAGGTCCTAGGCCAACATCCAAGTTCCGCCCCACGTATCTAAACATTTCCAAACCTTCTGCTTAACTCTGCCGCAGTCAATTTGTCAACAAAGCTCGTCAATCACTCTGTCATGCGATACAAAAGCTAAACTCTCCCTTTGAAATCGCAGCACCTGACGGGTGCCAACTGAAATACGAACGGGGGCCCGTGCCACTTGCGCTAAAGGGAAGGGACAATCGATTCCAAGAAAGTGTCGGCAGTCACGCATGAATGAAATCCGAGGACTAAGGCAGTCGACGCGCTAAGGGCAATCTTCTTAGGACTCTTTAAATTGAATCTTGGCAGCGTTCTGTCGTTCTGAGACCACTTTGCTGCGGAGGCGTTCAACCCCCTCTCATTAATTGCCGTGTCTGTTGGTCATCCGAGAAATTCACTCCGCTCGATTTTAGTAGCGGCTTGACAATGATCAGATCAGGCAGAATGTCGAATGCTGGCACCCAGACTATGTCAGTCGCGGGTTAGGTTTGTAGTCATGTATAAAAGCCTACAACAAATGAATATTTTTCCAAACACGTTAACTCTGGCATGTCCTTTTTGGGGATATCAAACGAAAGTGGGGGCTTTCTATCTTGGTGATAATACACCGATACAGTCCCAAACGGATTAACATGAAATCTGGTGTGGAGACTTCAGGACTTCGATGACGGGCTTCGTTGTAACTATCAAACTGGAATTTTTCACTCATCTAAGCTGTCAGTCCTGCTTAAAGTATGGTTTAACCCTACGTGGAGCTGATCAGGTTTCATTTCGCCAACTTTATTTTATAAGAGGTTTCGATCCCCCTACTGGGCACAATCTTGAGGTAGAACAATGTTGTAGCCTTAAACTATCCATTGCTTACTCAAAATCCTATTGAACACTACTAGCATATTGAAGGGCTGACATATAAACTAACTTATCAATTTTGGTTCTCCTCGCATCAATCAAGTTCTTTTCAAAACAATTAGCCGACTCTAAAACCTTAGAAAAGCAAATTACCCGAACCCCAAACACTTCCCTTCCATAAATCACTACGGACAAATATCGCCCCCGATGGGCCTGTCACCCCGACACATCTGACCTTCAGTGTTAAAGATCCTTCCGCCGTTTTCCAACCATGTAATGGATCCCTTAGGGGTGAATAATTAGCCTCTAGAAGGATAGACTGACATTTCAGAACAAGGGTGAGAGCACAGAAACGAAAACTGTCATTCGATTGATGACAAAGCTGAAAAACCGTGCCCAAATGAATCCTCAAAATAACACTCAGAACAACCAACTCTAGCGGACACTGAAACGCAGCCTACAGTCGAACGGGATTAACGCTTATTCGTCAATCTAAAGACGAATGCAACTTCGGAAAAGCAATTACATCGAAACTTTTTTCTGGTAGTACGTGCGAAAAACTTGGGTCAAGGTTTATCCCGACTGTGGCAATATTTTTGCACTTTTTCTAAATGCCCCCCCCCCAACGAATTATCCCCAATTTTAAGACGTATAACAAGGCTTCAGGAACAAGACCAAAGGTTCCGATGGGATCCCAAAAATTTCAATATCTGATCCAGACAATTGTTCTGTCTTCGCCAGATTCAGTCTTCGCCAGGCCAAACAGCTAATCATTAAGAAATCCAAGCTCAAATATGGATTCAGCATGTCCGTTTACCTCTATAAGCCGATCGAAACGATCGTGTAGCTACTTCTGTGAATTTTGCGGTTTTGGCGAACTTCAAGAACTACTTGTCCGGCGAAAAACTAAAGCTCAAAAACAGATTCAGCGTATCTCCTTACCCCTATATCCAACATCTAATCAACTTCAAATAAAAATTTTACTTCTAACAAAATTTTCCAGTTTCAGCCGGATTCCGGACGAACTATATGTCCGGCTAAAGAGTGATTGTCATATACGGATTCTGCATCTCTTCTTACCCCTAAATCTATCATCTAATCAACTTCAAATAAAACTTTTACTTTTAACAAATTTTCCGGTTTTGGCCGGATTCCGGGCGAACTACTTGTCCGGCGAGAAAATAGTTTTCGTATTCTTGTTCAGCATGTCTTCTTACCCCTACATCAAACATCTAATCAACTTCAGATAAAACTTTAAGTTCTAACAAACTTTCCGGTTTTGGCCGGATTCCGGGCGAACTACTTGTCCGGCGAGAAAATGGTTTTCATATTCGTGTTCAGCATGGCTTCTTACCCCAAAATCAAACATCTAATCATCTTCAAAGAAAACTTTTACTTTTAACAAACTTTCCGGTTTTGGCCGGATTCCGGCCGAACTACTTGTCCGGCGCGAAAATGGTTTTCATATTCTTGTTCAGCATGTCTTCTTACCCCATAATCGACTATCACATTAGCTGTTTCAAAATATTTTGCTTGTCCCTTAATTTGAACCCCCTCCCCCACCCCTAAATGTAGGGCTACAGGGCCCATCTACGAACTCGACCTTACTCTTGACCCAAAGAATGCTCACACCAAGTTTCATCAAAATATCTCATTCCCTTCGAGAGTTATCGTGCTCACAGACGGACGGACGGACGGACGGACGGACGGACGGACGGACGGACGGACGGACGGACGGACGGACGGACAGACAGACATTTTTGCGATGTCATAGGTATCCGTCACTAACGTTTTGGGATCCCAAAAAGAGTGTTCCTTATATGCAAAGAAGCGACATCAAATAAAGCAAAATAACATAACATGCTGAGTATAATGAGCAACCTCAACGTTAACGAAAACCCATTTCATATGAGCTAACCTTTCTGGTCAGTCATAAGAAAAAGCACTGAAGTACAATCCGTTTGTTCTCAATAAGACCGGGTCATTTTTTTCAATCCAAGTAGGCAGAGCGCCATTACTTTGTTTGTGTAGATAGCACGCACCTTGCGGAAAATTATAAAGGGGGAAGAAGATCGCCGAGATAATCTGCTATCGGGATGCGCATCGGAATAGTAATGAACACCAACTCATGTGCCCAAAATTTTAGGAATGAACACTTTTGTAGGCACTCTTCGCTTCCTTCTACATTTGTTTTAAGTACAATATAAATATATTGCATTTTGAAAGACTCATTCATCACTAAGATATGTGTTTGTGTTTGTGTGTTTAATGACAAATAAGCGGATACAACATTTCATGCGCTAGCAATTTGGTAGATCTTTGTCACTGTACATACAAAACAAGAACAACCAATACATAAACTTGTAAACAACTGATAACGTATTACATCAGCTGATTGTACTTTTCCAAAAATCGGGGTACGAAACTATTGCGGTACCGCTCGGTTCTACAAGAGATAGGCGCGAGTTTTGGAACTTTCGTAGCCACATCTCGTTCGGGTCGGCTTCTTTCGGGAACATGAGGAGGAGGCAGGAAATGGCGATAAGTGGGATTACCAAGGAGTTTCAGTCCAAAATTTGTACAAAGGTGTTCCCTGCGCGCCGATAGGGTAGGAAGATTAAATTCATTCAGAAGGAATGAGTACGGCATTTTACACCCACCGTAAACAATTTGAAGGGATCGCTTTTGAACCCTCTCGATCTTATCTGATTCGCACTTAGTTAGCCCATAATGCCAGGCTGGACAAGCGTATTCCAGTAGAGGACGAGTAAACATACAGTAGAGTAATATCATCTTTTTTTTTGGCACTTTAAACTTTTTCAGTACTTTGAGCATATAAATCGCCGAATTAGCCTTTTTTATAATATTCGAAGTGTTTTTATGCCAAGTTAGGTCTGAAGAAATAATTAGTCCAAGGAGTGTAATTGAATCAGTAAGAATATGGGGTGGAATTGGAGGGTTGTACTGAGGCTGTGACTTTAGAAAGGAGAAGGGGATAATTGCTGACTTATCGTTATTAACAACCATATTATGAGACCTTGCCTCAGAGGCAATCTCTTGGATTGTGGAGATAGCCTGGCTTTTGAAATTCCTCAAAAGAACTTCAACTAAAGACAGGTCGTCTACGTATTTCCACCTTTCCTCATGATCTTCGGCGATATCATTAATCATAATCAAGAAACACAGTGGACCAAGAACCGTACCTTGCGGAACACCACAAAACACTTGTTGTGGATCAGAAAAACAATTTTTATATTTTACAATTTGTTCTCTATTAGTCAAAAAACTCGCAATAATATTTACAATAAATTCAGGAATATTTTTTTCTTTCATTTTCTTCAGCAGAATTTCGTGGTCAATTAAATCAAAAGCTTTTTTAAAATCAATTGCGAGTAAGTTAACCCACTTACCGGGTTCATCAAGATTTTTTAGTATAAAATCCAGTAAACTGACCAAATAATGGGTTGCTGATGCTTTCGGGATGTTCCCAAACTGCTTATTATCAATTATATGTTTTATATGTTCTTTTAGCCAACAAGCGACGTATCCCTCATAAACCCTGCTAAAAATTGACGTTACAGTTATTGGTCTTACCCCCGAAAAATCATTAGACCCACCCTTTTTAGGTATTAGGGTTATAAATCCCATCTTCCATTTTTGGGGGTATTGTCCAAGGTGAGTCATTTTATTGTAAATATTCGTTAGAGGAACAGACAGCTCTGGAGAGAAAGCTTTAATCAACTGAACAGGGATGTCAAAAGGGGTTACTGACGTTCTTTTAAGTTTAGACAATCGAGTTCTTACATCTGGCATAGTTATTAGAGGGATTTCGTAATTACCATCACCGGGACTAGGTGTTTTCTTATCCTGGGTATTTGACACGTGAGATTCATTCACCGGATGGGATAGGGGAGGATAAGTTTGAACTATAGAAGAAAAATTGACATTTAATTCATTTGCTGTGACTGTGGGTGTTTCATCTCTCATAAATTCAACTGTGGGGGTAAGTTTTCCACTAATTTTTTTAATTCTTTGAAAAAAATGAGCTGGTTTTGATTCTAACAGATGATCAAGATGATATCGGAATGAACGCGCTGTACGGAGCTAAAAAGCTTGTCCAAAATATACTTAAAGCTATTAGTCGATTCCCCATTAACCGCATCTTTGGTAAAACTGTTACAGGGCCCAAAGATCTTGTTTGCATAACTCCACTTGTACACATTCAACAATTTAGCAAATACAACCAGCGTTTCACCCATGTCCCTTCATCAAACAAGATCCAGCAACCCCGAAGTAGCAGATACAAAGAGCCGACTGATATAATTTCTATCTCTCGTATTCCTAAGCTCTGTGGCATAGGGGGATGGGGGGATTATTTTTTTGGCTATTTAGTGACAAACACGTTTATTTACAGGTGGCTACATGTCATCAAGTGAGACAGGAGAGAACGGTAATACGTCAGGACGTCCTTTTTCGCCAAGAGGTAGGATATGATATTTTTTCCAAAAAGGGAATTCAGTTCAGTATGTCATGAACAGCTGAATGTGACAGGCCAGACTGTCTTTTAGGGTGGAAAGGGATGTGATGTATTGTGACGAAGTGTTTTTTTCTGGGGTATTTTATCTTTTGTATGTCTAATAACGTCAGTAGCGCAGCCATGTATTACATTTTTTTTTTCGGAAGACAATTCTAGTCGGGGAAAACCTGAATTCCGGCTTGCAAGTCCATGTTCACTAGCATTATCGACATCAAAATGTATAAGCCCTCTTTGACAATCCTAGCTTGTTTCTGCAACTGTTATCTTCACTAATGAACAAGGTCCCGACTTTTTTGAGTCCCTCAAAGTTTTTACTGAAGTTGGTCAACGAACCAAGTTCCAACTTACGACACAATGCGTGTTCCCATTAAAGGTTGACCAGCAAGGTTGCCACATTGAAAAAATTTAGAAAGTGACTTTTGGTCAAAAACAGAGGGTGAATCGGGAGTGAGATTTATTCTCATGCAAAAATGTGAAATGATCATTTTTGGTCGGAACCACTGCTGCAAAAATAATACATCTTGATTGGATTTCCATGAAAAAACGTAAAATATTCACTTTTGGTCGAAACTACTGCTGGAAATGACACATCTGGACATTTTATGAAATAGAGTGAATTTTGTGTCCTAAGCAGGACAAGTGACAAAAACAAAATAGAGTAACAACCCTATTGACCAGCAACTAACAACAATCTTGGTTACAGACGACGACTATCCAGGAAGTCCCGCTGAGAGCTTCTGCGGCTCTGACTTGTCTCTCGACGGCAGCTCGGGTTTCGAAGACTACGAGGGAGCTTCAACCTCAACGGAGCAACTGATGATGTCTTCAAATACCTCTCCGCGAAATTGTGTGGAACTCAACGCCAACCCCTGCTTCCAGCAACACCTAAACCCGATCGACAAGCTGTACTCGATGCAGAATTCGTACTTCAGAATGAATCCTATATGAAACCGTCAAGTGACCGGTGAAGGACTCGATGCTTTTTGGTTACATATTCAGAGCTGGGTTCGCCAACGATAAGGCTGATGTGGTTTTACCAAGGTATTACAATGTGCCACAAATCAATGACTGAAGATCAGAGCGCACAGTGGTGATAACTCATTTTTTGGAGAGAATTGCATTTGAAATTTGGGAGGTTAGTATATCGGAAGCTAGTTATCACCTGTGTCCGCTGAGTATCTCAGGGAGTGATCTGGCGAAGATTCTGATGGCACAATGAAAAAGAGCGCAAAAATGTGTACCACATGGTGCGCTTAACTCATTTTGCCAAAAAAGCGAGTTATCATGTTTGTGCGCTCAGCTCTTCAATTTCAGACAACTGAATTTACGGCTGCTGCAAAAGGATGCAACAGCGATTAAATCAGCTTCACATTATCCACGATCTCCTAACCGCGGATCATGCCAAGAACGGATAAGTTATTTATTCTTGGTCATACTGAATGGCTTTCCTAGACGTCGTCAGTTTTGTGTTGCCCTAATTTGCTGAAAGCAGCACGTTTAAAAAAGCTGATTTAGTCGATGGAAAGCCTTCGTCATTAAAAACCGTGACAAGGCCTAGCTTTGACAGTCCTTATAATCACTGCTGTTTTGTTTTTATTGTGTAGTGTATGAGCGCAATTCGTATAATCCACCAAATAAAAGTCTAGTCATTTTGTAATGTTTTGCCTCCAAACAACACCCCTTCAATGGCCATTTGTCAGTAGAGTTACACGGAAATATTATTAACAAACTATACAAACTAGTCGTTTTTATGGCACTTGCCCTCCGGCCAAGCACCATATAGCGATCGCAATTTCTGTTCCGTCCGTCGGTCGGTCGGTCTGTCGGTCCGGGTTTTGCTAGTTCGGGCACTTCCACACAAGCTAGGACGATGAAACTTGGCAGGCATATCAGGGACCCTAAATGATTAAGTTGGAAATAGCCATTTCCCCGATCCAATCGTGGGGGGAGTGGAGGGAGGGGGAATCCGGAATATTTCGGAATTTATAACTTTCGAACGGGTGATCGGATCTTAATGAAACTTGATATTTGGAAAGACCTTGTGCCCCAGACGTAAAATCTGAACCGGATCCGGTGACTTTGGGGGGAGCTGGAGGGGGGAACCGGAAATCTTAAGAAACGCTTGGAGTGGAGGGATTGGGATGAAACTTGGTGGGAAGAATAAGCACAAGTCCTAGATACGTGATTGACATAACCGAACCGGATCCGGTCACTGTGGGGGAGTTAGGGGGGGGGTTCGGATTTCTAGTGATCCCGCGAGTTCGGCACATCCTGATGTGCTATGACGATGAAACTTGGCAGGCGTGTCAGGGACCCGAGCAGATTCACTTGAGAATAGTCGTTTCCCGATCCGATCATCTGGGAGGGGGAGTCCGAAAAGTGAGGTATTTTTAACTTGCGAACGGGTGATCGGATCTTAACGAAACTTGATATATAGAAAGATCTCGTGTCTCAGATGCCTCTTTTTAAATCCGGATTAGATCCGATGACACTGGGGGGAGTTTAGCGGGGAACCGGAAATCTTGAGAAGAGAAAACAACTGATTTTGCAGGCTCACTTTTTATCTAGATACAACCTGATTGCAGGTTCATTTTTCCTAGAAGGGTCCAGGACCCTTGCCAAGAAGGACCGAAGTACCTCTGGATCAAATCTTAACTGGTTTGACCGTTTAACTTAATTTTTATCCTCTCGGCATGGGCCTTCTTCAGGCTTTAAAGCTTAACCGAATAGGGCAGTCTGGTTACCCATCGTATTTTTGTTTAAATAGGCTAGGGAATCCGACAAAAAAGCGTTACTTCGTTGATTTGTTATCCACGACTATGGAATTTTAGCTGGCGAGTTAATTCTTCCGCAACTACGGACGTACCTCTGTTAGAAATGTTTAGCAAGTACCGCGGCAAACAATTGCCGAAAATAAACAGCAATGGCGGATTTTTCATTATTCAAGCCAGGACGATCAAAGTGACTTGAATATGGATAGTGACCAGGAAGCACTTGGCATTCGCCCATACATGTTGATTCTATAGTCTGAAATAGAACATTTCAGAATCTTCACTTTGCTGGCCATTGAGACGCACGCTACTCAAATTCTCCGCCACTTGACGAATTTTTATTTGTCGTGCAAGGAGTGGAGATTCCCAACGTCACTACTAGACTACGCGGCGAACAAATATAAAAATCTCTTATAGATGTCAAAATAATTCAATGTATTTAGATCAAACGTATAAAAATAAGTTGGCTTTTCAGTTACTAGACGAAACGAACCTGCAATAACCAATTATAGCAATAAACTATAACAGGCCAACAAAAGATCGGAAAAACTAATTATTGAAGGTTCGTTTTTTCCAGAGCAAAATAACATAAGTGGGTAGCGGCAAAATTTGAAAGAAGTGACACACACTCGAATAGCAGCGACACTAGTATCACTAGCGATAGTGAACGTCCCTACTCAAACTCAATCAGTCGTGCACCAGCGCTGTCTCCAATAACTTCATATTCTGACCACAGCAAAAAAAGATACAACCTCCCCGGTTTCCAAGATGTGTGCAGACCGCGTCTTGGCTTTACTAGAAATCTCTAAATCCACAAGTTTGTCTCGCTTTAAATTCCGCAAGCGTAATGGGCGGCGCTACGACTATGGCTCTTGCGAAGCATGGAAAGGATAGGTCTTGGCGCTACTCCCTAGTGTTATTTGCTCTGTTTCTTTCTGGTTACAGCCCGATTGCGTGCTCGTTTGTTTTAGCTACAGCCTGCAGAGGATCCTTGCCAAGAAGGGTCGAAATCCCGCCGGAACCAGTCTCAGCTGACTTATCCGTTTAGCTCTTTAAAATATTAAAATCGCTGTAGCAAACATGACGTCAAATATAATAACGTCAGTGGGAACAAAACTGGCATTGACGATGGCGTACATCTCAATAGTGTGTAAACAATCGCCTCTGGAACTTCAGAATCCTCAACTAAGCGTAAAAATTCCTCTTTACTCGATCGCACCACGCATATAAAAATACAAGCTAAATGACATACCTCTAAATCACCGACTAGATAAATTCCCAGCATCTCCCAGACTGGCTTCATATTTCCTAGCATTGTGCCGGGAGAAGAACAACTTCCCATACTCATATGACGAAATCATTACTGCACAAGCAGGGGCCACTTTTATCACTCTGGGTACAACCCCAGTGAAAAGTCCGGCAAATCCATTCCGCATGTAGATCTTCTTTATCATTTCTCGGGTGCTAATTTGTACCATTTTACCTAGAAGAAACATATGCTAAATTTCAATGAAAATGAAAAGATGGCCCACACGGACCACTCTTATTACCAAAAAATTGCAGGAAAATAGGAACTTTGACGCAGAGACTAGCAGAATAGACACAGCCGAACATAATCAGAACAGACCAAACCAGAGCAAAATAACACTAGAGAATAACGCCAATCATACTTCGCAAACGGGACATACTCGTGGCGTCGCCCACGACGCTTGCGGCATTTAAAACGAGACCAACTTGCGGGTTTAGACATTTCTAGTAAAGCTAATATGTGGTATGCACATCGAGGAAACAAGGGAGGTTGTACATGTTGTTTGCTGTGTTCAGAATATGAAGCTATCAGAGCCAGCGCTGGTGCACGACTGAAAGAGTTTCAGCAGGGATGTTCTCTATCGCTAGTGGTGCTAGTATCGCTGATATTCGGATGTGTGTCAGTTTTTTCATGTCTTGGCGCTACTTCCTAGTGTTATTTTGCTCTGAACCAAACCTACACAAGAGGTCTTCCCCCAAGCTTACCATAAGTTAAGTGCTGAATATCTGAAATGGTATAGTTTGAACGATTATTTTTATTTGTTTGTCCCGCCAAGGCCCCAGGGCTTTTTTGGTGATAAACGGGTCCAAACGGGATCATCAGCAGTTTACATACACTGTAAAAAAAATTCTTGCAGTATTTGCTACTGGGATTAATCTTGTCTTTATTGATATAAGAGTATCCCTAATTCGGATTTATCTTATCCCAGTAGAGATAAGATTAATCCCAGTAGGAAATACTGCATCCTTATTCGGAGAAACTTTTTACAGTGTAGTTTAGTTACATTACAGAGTTAAAATTACACAGTGTATGCAGTTTCGACTTAGGGGTGGGCGAACTGTCGGGAAAGCTGGGTGCAGTGACGGTTTTTTTTCTGGCACGCAAATGACGGGTCGGCCAACTGACGGGCTCTCGTTTCGATAATCGACTGAAGTGTGTGAACAGATTTTGGATGAAGGGATTTAGTAAAAAATAATCAGCAAGTTGAACTTTATCCTTTTCATCCGTAGACAACGTGACGGATCATAACTTGCAATATAGCTTTACAGGACCTGGTGACGCAGAACTAACATGTGTTGTATTGCATCATTATTTGTTATCGTTGCGCAAGCACTTAATTCTACTCTGCAGTGACGGGCATGGTGACCAATTTTATTATCCTAAAACTTAGCGCAAACAAATATCGGAAGACAAGATTCAAGAAAACATATTGACTTTATAGCCCCCCTGGACACGGCCTTGTCTCTACACTATAATTGAAAGAAGCAGCAACAGATCATTTAAAATTGTGAAGCTCAGGATTCCGATTCTGAGATTGAAGCATCGGCGTTTGGTAGCATTCTGGACATATAAATTACTGAAAAGGCTTTTCCGACACCGTCTTGGTTCGTTGTCTTGGGCCAGAGCTTGATCGGAAATGAGATGAACGGAGTCTTGCGTCCAACTGGTAGGTTGTTGCACATTCGAGTCAAAGCCTGGCTTCCTGTTATGGTTTGTAGGCTTCCGTTTTAGTTCGGTTAGGTGCAATCGATCTACAGAAAGGGTTGCCACATGTAGCACGATAGTGAGAATTGTCACTCTATTTTGTTTTTGTCACTCTTGTCCTACGTATAGAATAAAATTCACTCTATTTCAGAAAACGTTCAGATGTATTATTTTTCGGCAAGGACTCCGGCCAGAATTGACTCTTTTACATTTTGTCATGGAAATAAAACTTAGTTGTAGGCATATAATCTTAACAGCGGTGATTCCGACAAAAAGTGACTATTCTGTTTTTTTTTTTATGGAAATAAGATTTAGCTTAACAGCGGCGATTCCGACCAAAACATATATCTTAAATTTTCTTTTGTTCTTTAAATTTTAACTAACCTATATTGCAGTCTGAGTATCTTGTTCTGTTGTCCTTGTTGTATCTATTCATTTTACGTTTGACATCATTTTATTTTGATACAGTTATTTTTGTTGACAAAAAACCGAAAATGCTTGAAAATAAATTGAAGCCTGGAAATCGATGTCAGAAGTAGAGAAGTAGACGTGTTTTTCTCGTTGCATCCTGTGCTTCGTACAATGAGAAGTACGCCGTTATCTGTTCCAAGTCTAAAGGGTGGTCTTTTCATTCCAAATGAAACGAGCGCCAAGAAAAATTAACAAAATACCTGACGTGAGGACTTGCTCCCCTAGCTCAATCTGTCGGTGGGTTTTCACCAAGTCGAAGGGAAGCGTGACAACTGCGGCGAATGAACCGGCTACAGCACCGCAGATGAAACTGAGTCCTAATTTATGAGGATCTGGCATGAAAACTTTCTTCAGAGATTCATACACCAACCAATAAAGTGCTAGAAGAGAAAATTGGCAAAGGTCAGATACAACCGAACAGCTTCCACACCCAGAGATCCATGAGCTTGCTATCCAAATCGTAACTGAATGTGATAGGCTACCCGAGCACTGCCCCCGAACTTTTCTCGAATAGGTATGTAATGCATATAATATTGTGACCCGCGGTCAGTTTTTAAAGCACAACAATTATTTACAATTTTTTTACAATACAATTTTCATTTTTCGAAAATACCATTGCTTGTCACGTGAAATCAGCGATGTTCTTGTTAGCGCTTGTCGACTCTATCCAGCATTCCCACTCTGCGACGCGGTGCAAGGACGCAAAACATTCGGAAATTGAACGCGACGTGGTTAAAAAATAGGAAAACCAAGCAAAAGAAAAGAACTCGACAACAGAAGATAGACATGATGGCCTATGGTCATCAAAAAGGAAAAACAACACTTTGAAGCTTCTCATGTCTTAATGTGTGAAAGGGTTTCCAAAGACCTTGAAGCACTCTGCGAAGTTAGAACAGATACGGGCTTGAGACAAGTCAGGTGAATCGCCAAATCCGGTTACAAACGAGACCAAATAACATATTAAATCACCGAATTTACGAAGGGACGGACCGAATGCGGTGAAATCGATGCGGACTGGACAGAACTTAGATGAATTAACAAATTCGATAAAGAATGGGAACGAACAAACACGTTAAATCACCCAATTTTGAAATGTGGGGACAAAAGACCGTAATTCTCGCCTTCGGCGAAAATTTGACCGAATGCCCAAAACGTGAGGGGGGGGGGGGGGGCGCTGCGCAACCCCGCCCCTCCCTCCGGGATGCCCCTGGTCCTACCTATAAAAAATAGTCTGTTCGAAAAAGTTATAATCAACCTTCACAAAATTTATTATCGTGATACAGCTACCTGTGGAACATAGGAAGATATACATTACATGCCTGTTCGAGAAAAGTTATACATAGATTATAGTTAACTATTAATGGTTCTGCTCGAAACAGTTAACCTACTTTCATCTCGTTTGATATCGCGGAATCACAAGCTCGATGGCCATTTAAAAGTATCAACCTCCCTGTGCTCGGTAGATATTTTTCATAACTTACCTCGCCTTCGGCTCGGATAGGTTATTTTAGATGGTCGTCTCGATGTTATTTTCCGATAACAACCTCGATAACCGTATCGTATTTTATTATTTATTTGATTCCCAAAAACATATCTGTGACTAAAGACTAGCAGTTTGACTACCTATGTTTCAAATACCTATGTGTCCTCGGCAATTGTAATCCTATAGTTATTGTTGTTCTGCCTAATTCTTTGGTGAGCTGCTGTAATTTGCTCAAAGCAAAATGTCTGACTTCAGTGATAAAGATGCAGAGACTTCCAGTGGATTCCTATGCTTACGCTTTGAGAGTCAAACATGTGGAGTATCATAGTTAGAACATCTTAGTGTCTAGTCCGAGTGTGCCCTTTATAAGCAAGCTGCTTGTCGATTACGCGTGTGGTCCCTACCACTTGCCGTTGAAGGAGCAAATCGGAAGAATTCTAGCGTCTCCGACATCTAGAATCCATCCAAGTCGCCAGTCTGGTGGCGGACAGGGTTGGGACATTATCACACATGGTGCTCAAAGTTAAGTTTTGCACGCTTTGTTTGTTAGTATTCTTATTTTAGCCGCTGCTGGTCTTATCTCATCATCTACGGCCAAAACTCGTTATCACAGAGAGCTCAACGCATCAGTTTGGAATCGCCACCAGAGTCTCACTTTGTGAGCTTTCGAAGAGTGCATTTTTGCACTGGGCCCACCTTGGTAGGCGTCTCTCTATGTAGTAGAATCTACGAAGTCAACACGGCGCGATATAGATATCGTTGTATTCATTCACGGAACCTACCAGCGGCAGAGCCTGTACTACTCCCATTTTAGAAATTCCAAAACAAGGCGGAAAAAAAAACAAAAGACCATCCTAATCTACTGCAACTTTGAGGATCCTTGGAAATTAAGCTTACCAGAGAAAGGGACATCGCGTAATAAAGAAGGACCGAGGCCGAGCCACAGTCCACGAACTCCCTGATTTTGCACTAAATCTCGAACAGCAACTGAAACATCTGAAAAAAAACAAAGAAATGCAATCAACACAAGACACAAAACTAGGAAAGGTATTATGTGAATCAAAATGTCACAAAACAACTGACAAAAACCCTCATCGTGAAGTTGAGTAGTTTTCAGCACTCGAGCTTTTTATTTTCGGTCCGTAGACTCTCCCAACCGTAGATGAGGTCCCCTGCAAGTGGTGTCCCATTTTAGCAGGAAGGACAGATCTGCCCCCCCCCCCCCCCAACAGATAGAGCCTCTGCTTTCAGGTTGGAAAGAGACAGGATAACATCCCCCGGTCTGATCTTTATTTCCTTAAAAGGGCTGTTTTAAATAGCTATTCTGACATTTTTAATGGCCCCTTATTAGGAGAAGAAACTGTTGACGTTGTTAAGCGTATGTTCCAACGTTCTAAGCTGAGTAGCTACGCGTTTACGGTTGACCGCTAGAACTGGACGAGGTTGTAATTCCGATGGTATGCGCGCAAATTAATTGAGCATGGTAGGTAGAAAGAAGTTACCACGGGTAATTATTTGTTAAAGTTTAACCGAAAAGGGCTAGGATAGGACAATCTAGTTATCCATCACTTATTCACTTAAACAGGCTTGAAGATCCGCTGAAAATGAGTTACTTCGTTGTTCCGCTATTCACGAATGATCGATTTTCAAATAGTGGAATTTCCGTGTGTTTTGTGGTGCCTCTATCCGCTTGTATTTTTGCTGTATGCCTTACGAGAAAGATTAATCATTTTTTTTTGTTCAGGCACTAAGCAATCTTCACCAATCTCACAACTGCCCACCAAAAAGCCGCATTTGTGTTGAGATTAAAATTTCCCGCGTCATAGTAGAATTTACGCTGTGGGGACGGCCGGAGATATTCTGAGCCTCATAACTAGAGCAGATAGTGGAAAATAAAAAAATCCCTTTGCAGAATCCAAATAATTCAGTGTATCCAGTTAAATGACACACAGATGAGTTTGCTTTTCAGTTAAACTTTAAGGGTAGAACGGATTCTGTCGTCGATAATGGAGTAGAGGAACTTGTATGTTTCTTGTGATTCTGACATCAGTACGACCCTGAGTTTATGCCAGTGAATCCGGTTTTTGACAGACATACCACACCAGCTTTGTAACAGTGGAGTTCGTTCGATGAAGTTTTCTGGTTGTCTAATTTTCGATAAAGCGCACATCCCAGCAGTACACGCTGAAAGACTCCCTAAACAAATATAGATTTTCGGGGTTTTTAGGGGTTTTAAGCTCCATAGACCTATCGATTCGTTTGGGGGTGACCTAGCCTGTCCACTAGTCGTCCCCACCGTCACCACTGGGAGTGGTGCCGCGTCGCTTGAAGGCGGGTACGTCGTATGTCTGTCAAAACCAGAATCGATGCATACAGAGCGTGTTCCACCCTACTTACCGCAGTTACCACGCATTACGTCTCGGATCCAGGCTTCTTCGCCTCAAAGCTGGAACGCATTTGTCTATTTTCGGCAAAATATCATTCCAAGGGCTAATCGGGCCAATCACGTCACAGAGATCTTAGTTAGCGTGGTAAGCAAATAGTTACCGGTAATATTAGTTACTATTTCGAGAAAGTTCGAACGGTCAGCGTAGTAACTTTTCACGGGGCAGGAACGAAAGTAGTAACACCAGGGACCCATAAATTGGGTTTTGCCATTTCCTATGCTTCTATATTGATATGATGACCGAACCATCCAGTTTCCAAAAATCCCCGCTTAAGTCGATCGGCATTCTTGTTTGCCTCATTGGACGTGCGCGCCAAAGAGACTCCTCCCTCAAGGCGCCAGCAGCCAATCCCAAATGTTGTCTATCTGGTCTTGAACGTCATTGGACCGTGGGTATTTCTCGAACTACATTCCGTGCGCTCAAGATAGCATCAGAAATCTCTTATTGACAGGCGTTTATTTGACAGGCTCTTATTTCCATAAAAGGAAATTTATGGGTCCCTGGTAACACATAGTTACTTCAAAAGGGCTGAACATGCTCAAACTCAGAGTTCATGCTGCTACCAGGACCACAAGCAACGTACCGATTCCTCAACTTCGGTGTCTACAACAGAAACCTTTCCAACTCTTTACAAATAGTTCTCGGACCCTTCTCATCTGATAAATAGCACATCACGCACATGACATGACCTGAATTATCTCTCATTGGACTGTTCGTGGGAATTTAGTTCACCGTCAGTTCCCCAAACCGACGGTCCCTCCTCCTTTACTGTGGCTCGGGACAGGCTGCTTGGACGGAACGACAATGGTAGCTTTTTAGGAATAATTCGTAGGAGGCTGGAACATACCCGGAATTAAAAATGCTCTTACCAAAATAACTAAGCTTTTGCGACTGCATTTTCGTCCTAATCAGCTCCAATGGGCTAACAAGCGTCACGGCCCAAAACCGTGCAAGACCACCAGCCATCAAAGGTATCCACAGAGGTTGCACGCTTGAACCATACATCTTTGAGTAAGTGTCGTTCATATGCACTCTAAGCTGCTCATATGTGGTGAAGTAAACAACAGTTGCCGGGACTGCCAGAACGAGAGTGGGTGAGAGGCCACTCCACAAGGAGGCGATGCCTTCATTTCTTGATATTTTGAGGAAAGCATCCTGCAATAAGTATAAACCTTAAAGTTGGCTTCCATAGCTCTACACTGTAAAAAGAAGTCTTGCAGTATTTGCTACTGGGATTAATCTTACTGAGATAAGATTCTCTCTAATTCGGATTATTCTTATCCCAGTAGAGATAAAATTAATCCCATTAGCAAATACTGCAGTTAGCTTTAATCCTTATTCGGAGAAACTTCCTTTTCCTGCTAGTTTTGTAGAAGCCTAGTGTCCTAGCCCTACAGAAACACCCTTTTGTCAAGGGTTATCGCGGAGCATAACAGATCCATCATGAATCTTATTATATTTTTTTGTTTTGTTTTTTTGTTAGCGTGTAGATATATGGCTTTTGCTGAAATAAAGTGATTCATTAATTCATTCGCTCCGGAGTTCGAATTAAGGTAATATCTGCAAGGCCCACCTGAAACGAAAACCACTACTACCGCGAAACTGGTTTCGTCAAGTAAAATCACTCTGAGCTTTACCAAGAACAAATAATCTGATAGAACCTCTGTATTTAGTCCCATGCAGCGACTATAGATACTCCGATAAAACTGAGTGGAGCTAGAGGTACTTACTGTGAGGTTTGTTTTGATACCCGTCTACTTCCCTCTTCGCCACTGGGCCTATCAGAAAAAACCGTGGGATGCCTGCAGGGGTGGAGAACCCGGTCTGCAGCGAGTTATACGTGACGTCACAATGGTAGGCAACCAATCAGCTGTAAAGGACGGCTCAGACGGCGTTCGTATTCTTCTGAGGGATTCTATTGCGATGTAGCTGTTTGTAGAGGTAACAAATTATGATGTTCTGCATAGCTCCTCCTCAGCTCGTTTGCATCGGATAGGGTATCAGATATATTCGACTCCGCATGGTCGTATGACAGAGATAGGGAGAAGGAGGTTCTATCAGATCAGTTGTTCCTGGCTTTACGCAACTTGTGTGACGCATCGATACGATATCAGACAAGCACAAAGCCATGCTCAAAATTTACCGGAGAGGACTGAGTACATGGGGTGGGTTTACTAGTTAGGATTGCAATTTCACCGGTTTGGTAATGATTGTAAAGATCCCGAAGGAGCTAATAAAGTAGAAATGATTATTTCACATACTATGTGTGCTTTAAGCTGAACTGCTATACAGCCACCTTTTCTGACTCCTAGAACCGTGATCGGACACTCAGCCTCAAAAACACTCCCAGAACACGCAGTTTCTCAAAAGGCAAAAAGCTGTTAGCGAATGAGAGATACCGATCCTTGCTCCCCCCCCCCCCCCCTGATGCCCCGAAAAACAGCAGGAAAAGACGGCAAAATAAATTAGTGCCTGTTAAAGGACGAACCTCGAGGTTCGTGAACTCGTTTGTGCCCTTTTTTACAGAGATTTTTAACAAAGTGAACAGTTGGCGTGATGTATTTTATTTCATTCATGTAAATGACCAGCATAATTGCTACGAAGTTTGTTTGTCAATAAACGATTCGATTCGATTCTCCGTCACTCGGAAACTCATAGCACATTTCTTCCACGGTGAAATCAACCGTCACTCGTCTCGAAATACTGTAACACTAACATACACATGTCACCGACGATGATTAAAGCAGATCTGAAAGGCTAAACCATCACTTTTCATTATTTGTCAGTCCTTGAGCCCATTTTTCTTTTTTGTTTTCAGCTCAACCGTTCCGGCGAAATAACTTCGTCAATCCGTTGGACTAAGGAGATGTTTTTCAAATGAATGGATCTTGAGCTCGACAGGGGATGCCATCCACGCAAAAATGTCACAGGATGGTACCATCTCCACACAAATTAGTTGAACTACTATTTTTTAATTCTTTTATTTGCTTTGTTTCCTAGTATCTAACCACGAAGCGTTCAGTCTTCAAATGTTTTGCGCCCAGCCGCCGCGTCGGAGAGCAGAAGGTTGACAGAACGACAAGCGCTAACAAGAAAATAGCTAAATTCAGGTGGAAAGTAATAGTATTTTCGAAAAACGTTTTTGCTCATCCATTTCATAGTGAAAAGATCATTTCTAGTAAGAGTTGTGTTTTAAGTTATTCGCGTGAAATCGATTTCACGGATCCCAAAGACTATACCATAGAAGGAAGGAAGGAAGGAGGAGGATCACATCCACGAGAAAACGCGTATCATGATGATGGCTTGTACCGTTGAAAATTTCCACTAAGGTAGGATACAAATTGACTACGGTTCCACCTAACTAACTGTAAAAACGCAGGCTACTCTACTTACAATGGTCCCTGTGAACTGGCTCGGTCTCTTGTACCACTGTGGCTGTGCAATGCTTCCATTGCCATTTAGGCAGGTACACAAATGGTCCATCAGGCCATTGCAATATATAAAACACCTATTCGAAAGCATCCGCTTCTGCTGGGCTTGCAGTCGGATCTTGACAACATCAAGAGGAGTTACTGCCAACATGAAAAGGAAAAGAAGATAACAGTCTTATAAAGAAACTTATCAGAGAGTGTATGTAGTTAGGTAACTGTTGGAGTACAGTAGAGGTATGCTTCTTTGGACAGTTACTTACTTCCAGGTACATCATTTCTCCATAGCAAGAGGGTGGGGGCATATTTAAGCTTACAAGGCAATCAAAAATTAAAAAGCGAGAGGCACAAGAGAGGTTGAGGTTGCTAGTAACACAAATCTTCTTCTTTTTGTGTGCTTAAACAAAATATCTTTCCTTACCTAGTAGTGAAGTTACCAGAGCACCAGAACAGGAGGACAGCATTTGCTGTGCTGGCGTAACCCTGAATCTTGGGTCATCACAGTCCTCTAATGGCCTCACAGTCGACGGCATTCTACTAACTTACACAGTCTGCATTTAGTCTTCAAAATCTTGAAGTGCTCTCTACCTGGAAAAGAAATTACAAAAATAAACTTCAGCTAGTACAGCAAAGAAGGGCTCAGCAGTACCCTAGCTAACTCATAAAATATTAAACACCCAAAAAAGGCATATTCATAATTTTGGTTTGCTGTTTATTCACATGTGTTAATTTTGTTTATTTAGGTCACTCAGTAGTTCAGGATTTTGCCATATGGACAGTTTAATGCCTTAGCCTAATCACTGAAAGATTATATCAAACACTGAACAATAATTCAGAATGATAGCCTAGACAAGGTCTAAGTCTTTCGTAACTCACCAGAGACTAGCAGCCCAAACTGCAACTTACTTGGTATTTATTTACTTTAGGAGGGCACCTCCTTTGGGTTTAGCCTTATTTGCCATCAAACTAATTGCATTTGCAAAGATTTTTCAGACAACAACCAAACTAAAAAAATGAAGTGATTTCGATGTCACAGATCTAACAATTGTTATGTTTGTGACTCAAACTCACAAAATGCAGAGAGGACCTGTTGCTTTAATTTTAAATTAAAGTTCAGTTTCAAAAGGCTGCCATTTAGAGATTATTCCAAGTAAAAGGGGAAGATCTGTTAAACGAGTACTACCATATAGCTAGTACCACTTGCCACTAAGCTATGGGAAAACTTGTCTTCATTCATTTCACCTTGTTCTGAAAATGTTCTATGAAGGATCCAAAAATAAATGCAGATAGTATCTCAATGTCTTGTGCGTCTGCACTGAAAAAAAATATCTCTTCATTACATGTTTTATACAGGAAGGGTCCATCACCATCACCTCCAATGAAATAACCTCAAAACTGGCCCCAATAAAGTTAAAAGGAAACTCCTATGCAGTCCCAAATAAGGTTTTTCCCTATTCAAGACTGCACGAGAATTTCTTTTAAAGCTTACAAAATAGGGCTGAGATATGATAGTACATCATATTTTTAACCTAAATAGGCTAGAAAACCTGACAAAACATGTTACTTCGTTGATTTGTTGCCCACGAATATTGAATTTTAGCTGACGATGTTTATTCTTCCGCAATTGTTGTGCCTCTATATGGATGTACCTATATGTCTGAGATGCTTAGCAACTACAGCAGCAAACAATTGCCAAAAAATAGCCAGTAATGGTGTATTTTCATTGTTCAAGCCAGGAAGATGAAAGTGACTTCAATATGGAAAGCGAACAGGAAGCACTTAGCATTCGCCCATACATGTTGATTCTGATGTGACTATGCATTCTAGAACAGAACATTTCAGAACTCTTTGTTGGCCATTGAGATGCATGCTTTTGACACTTTTGCAGATGTTCAAATTCTCCGCCAGTTGAAGAATTTTTATTTGTCGTGCAAGCAGCGGAGATTCCCAAAGTCACTACTAGGCTACGGATATCCACCCTATGGACATTTACAAAAGAAGTCCATTCTATAGAATGAAAAATATTGAGTCCACTCTCTTCTTGAGTGGCACCACAGAAAGTCCAGCTAGGTGGACCGCAAACGGGAAAAGCCTAGAAGTAGACAACACAGAGTCCATCAAGGTGGACCTAATATACTGCCCTAAGAAAGCTTATATGAGTCTACCTAGCCGGACTTTCCTCTAAGCCTAGGATTGCTTCATCAAGTCTGCCTAGCAAGACCTTATGATTTACCTAAGAGAATTTGCAATTCCATCCAACTGGACATTATTACTGACCTAGAGAAACTAAAAAATTCCACCTAGCTGGACTTACCAAACTTCCCTACAAAATTTGGTCTTGGGTTTTCCTAGCTGGAATTTAATCCTCTCTTACAAAACCAACTTCTGAATTCTTGCTGAGTGGACCTGAGCTCAAATTCCTGGTAGACTAAAAACGGGCCGCAAAATCAGGGGTCAGAACGTCTGATTCCCGTCTGGAACCGTTTCGGCAAAATATTCAAATTCTACTAAAAACGAGGGTATTTTCGCGGTGTACTTTTCCGTGCATGCTCCCGCACAAAGATCCACTCTGTATTAACGACAACAGTGTAAGCTGAAAGTCCTGCTAGGTGGACTTTGACTTGAAATCTAGGATAATCTGAAAGTCCTGCTAGGTGGACTTTGACTGGAAATCTAGGGTAATCTGAAAGTCCAGCTAGGTGGAATCTGAATATAGAACACCTCAGACGGCCATAACAATAGAATAAAAGGGTCGGTCCATCAAGGAATAGAGCTTCTAGGTATTTCCCAGCTCACGACTTTGATGGAAAGTCCGCCACGAGGTGTACATCATTTCCGCGAGTGTGCAACCCCTCAAAATTCTCCATGGGAAGCTTTTGGTAAATAGCCCTGAAGCGGTGTACTTTTTCCTGCATGCTCCCGCACAAAGATCCACTCTGTATTAACGGCAACAGTGTAAGCTGAAAGTCCTGCTAGGTGGACTTTTACTGAAAATCTAAGGTAATCTGAAAGTCCTGCTAGGTGGACTTTGACCGGAAATCTGGGATAATCTGAAAGTCCTGCTAGGTGGACTTTGACTTGAAATCTAGGATAATCTGAAAGTCCTGCTAGGCGGACTTTGTCTGGAAATCTAGGATTCTAGGGTAATCTGAAAGTCCAGCTAGGTGGAATCTGAATTAGGAGTCACTAGAACCTTGAATTCAAAGTCCACCTAGCTGGACTCCATTGAAGCCTCTCTTATAAGAGACTGGACTTTAAATTTTCCATTCTATAGAATGGAAATATATTTTCAAAGTCCATTGGTAGGGTAGCCACAAAAACACCTAGTGGCAAAAATTGGCAATTTTTTTTTAATGAATGCATGAATTGCTGTGAATTTTCCTTATCAGTTTTACCTATCTAAAACATCTCCAAAAAATATTTTAAAAATACCATTGCATTCAGGACAAAATTGTCTATTTTATAAGGCTAACAGTAAGATGTCCTAGCTATTTAATATTATTTCTTAATATTCAATGTAAATTTAGATGTAAAAAAAAGTAGCTGAACTTGCCTACAAAAATTTGTTGATACTAAGGAGGAAAAGTCAGCAGCCTATAGCAGCAATAGGTCTATTGGACTATAACCTTGATGATCATATTCATATTTTCTCATCTAACTCACTTGCTGGGGCTCCCCATGCACTCAAAACCAGATCAAAATCACCCAGTTTCATACAGTTTCATAGAATTTCATTGAAGCACATAGTTCCAAGCTGGTCACTAGATGGACAAAACCCTAAAGTCAATGGATGAACATAGGCATTTCTTTATGTAAAATACTATTTTCTAAAGAAGAGTTAAGATCTTAGAGACAAGATAGAGAGGTGATTTTGGCCTCAAATCAAAGCTAAAAGATAGGAGAATCACATTCTGATCTTCAAAAGCTCAGGTTTGATTAAATTTTTTTTTAGTGGCTACCCTACCATTGGGTGGAGTCCCCTAGGCTAACACAATGGAAAAAATAAAAATCCTTTAGAGAAGTCAAAATAATCTAGTGTATTCAAATCAAAGGTATAAAAATCAGTTGGCTTTTCATTTGAACTTTAAACAACAAATTTAGCCTTTGGCTTAGGATCTTTGACTGATTTTGAGGTTATGTAATTTGAGGATAGCAACCTCTCCTCTTCAAGGATAAATGTTTTACTGGGTGATACCGCTAGTTGACACTATTATGCAAGCTTTACCCTGGCTGTTTACCTTATTTTAAAGAGGCTGGAAACTGACTGGAAAGAGGAGCAAAGCCAAAGGCAAAGCCCCAAAGGCGGCAAAGGGCCTACAGCAGGAAGTAGCTACAAAATAATAAACATTTTCAGAGAGCGCCAATTAAGTTATGCAGGCCTCAATTGCACCACACTTACAGACAACGCCAGAAATCAACGTCTAATCCAAAAACGAAAAATTTAAAAGGAATTACGTGAGAAAGAGCACGTTGTACATTGTTTTTAAGTTTACCGCCATCCGTGTGGAACTCATCAGCAACTATAGCAATACGGAGTAGAATAAAGAAGCGTTCCATAGAAAAAGTGTCAACCGCTTCTTGTTTCTTGTTTTGTTTCCCGGCAGAACGGCTTTCAAATTCAAAAGCCAGTGTTGTCCTAGACATTTTATATTTCATTGGAAATCCAACATTGTTGTCATACAAAAATCATTTGTGTTTCTGATGCTATTGAAGCAATCAAATGTCTGCCAAAAGGCAGGAGTTACCTCGTAATGAGAGCTCATTTTTTATGGTATGCTTATTGAAACAGTTTTACTTTTTTTTAGAAAGTGCAACTGTACCTTCTCGTTTATCCTAGCTTGTCATCTGGGTTGCCACACCAGTAAAATGGTTTTGCTATTGAAGATAGAATATTATTTTCTTCAAAATGTGCTCTTTTTATGTACACAAATTTGTTACAACAGCCAATAGGTCACTAGTAGGCAGACACGTCGTAAAAAGCGGACAAAGTACAACCTGACAGAACAAATCTGCCTAAGCAATAACAAACCCTAAACTTTTCTTCTTCAGTTGACGTTAACCTCCAGTCCTCCACAGCATTGCCATGCCACACAGTTTCATAAGCAGAATTGCTTAAACAGAATATAAAATAAATAATGAAAATGACATTTTCTCACTCTTTTAACGACATCACACTGTCCGCTGTTGTCCGCTTGTTACATGGGTTATTTATCACTCGTCACTAATAGTCAATACTCAAAAGTTATTATACCCTGTGATAATTATGATCAAAGATCTTTCAAGTTGTGATTCATAGTTAGTTTCATACAGGTTTCATAACTGTAATACACAATTTTTTAATCAATTCTGTCAGTGCATTCAAACCTTGTCCGCTATCCATGTCGACGTGTCCGCTATATTTGACACGTCACTTTTCTTGTATGCTTTTTGACGAATGGTCGGACTTCGCGTCGTAAGCTTTTGTGTTGGTTTGACAACACTGCCGGATTCCGACATTTTATCATTGTCAGCCATTTTAAATTTGGAACAAAACGTGACCAAATACTCTGGGATAGCTTGAAATCTGATGGAGTTACAGACGGTGAAAGAACTGGAAGTGAATTAACTGTCCGGTTACTGGTAGTGGCACCCTAGTTGTATTTCTTACCTGAATTCTCCGTTCTCAATAATCTTGATGACTAACTCTCCTTGCCGATGCAAAATTGCTGTGTACCTAGCGGAAGAGCTGGAAGTGGCACCACAGCTGTCCCCAGTGATCGCTGTGATTGGTTGACACAGAAATTGACTTGTTGAGTTTGAGTAGTTAGGGCGACATTTTCTTGTTCTTCCTGAGGATCACTTGCATGTTTTGGACTTAGTTATATAGCCTAGAGTATTCTCATACTAATTACCACTTTTTCTCTTCTTGTTTCTCAGATCTCGCTATTGACAAAAACACCAATTTAGCATCCCATCACTACAGGATACCTTGCTATTTGCACCACCCCTAGTAAACTTGTGAAAATAAAGTCTAAATCATAAGGATAGGGTGTGGAACATCAAAATAGATCCATCCTGACCAAATTAATTGATATCAAATTTCATCCGCTTACTTCTATTTCTTCTTTGAAGAATTGCCTGGCACAAAACAAAGCCGAAAAGGCACAGATACATGCAACAGAAAATGCTGGTGCAAATAGTCACGCTCATGCTATTTGGGTTAGCCTGGTAATGCAAATAAACCTGGAAAAGGTGCAAAAGAAAATAAAAACAGAAGCTATACAATAAACCTGGAAAAGGCGCAAAAGAAAGAAAAAACAGAAGCTGGCGCAAAAACAGTTTGGCCATGGTCAACAGGAGTTTAAAAGAAAGGCATTTGACAATGCTGTGACTTCTTTCAGCAAAAACAACAAAGGTAGTGTGTTGTAGAGAATAATTAGAGCTTTTAATCAAGGCCTAATTTCACCTAGTCTACACTAGGCTGGAAAGAAAAGGTGGGAGTTGCATGCAGATATTTCATTCAAGGGGGGGGTCTAATAGCAAGGTAGCCTATCCAGTAACAGTATTAGTAACCTGTGAATACATATTGAAAATCCACCCTTTGTTGACCAATGAAAAAGGACTTTAGATAATGAGAATCGAGAAGCAACTTTTCAATTCTGCAGAATCGCTAAGCTTTCCCCATTCTTATTTTCAATATATGCCAAAAAGGAGAGTTGGCTATATCTCAATTGTAAAAAAAACTATGAAATAGGAGAATTGAAATAAAAAATGCAACTTGAGGTTTTATCATGTGCAGACTACTTTAATCATATATGGAGAGCACTGTTCCTATAATTAGTTTTGTGCTTTTTAAAGCAAAAAGCAGTCAGAAGAGAACAGAAAGTGTTACTTTGAAGAATTTGTTTTATTTTAAGCTACTATAAAGAGTGCTCATATTTCAGTATTTCAAAAACTATTTCAGTTTTTTCCTATACTACTTAAAGCCCGGCTACTTTTAGAGATATGTGTCAATAGTAGCACTTCCAACTCATATTTTTTCTAGTATAGGCTACTGTGATCACCTCATTTATACACTAGCCCCTGAATTTGTTGTAAAATTCTTCAAGTTTGAGTTAGGGCCTAACTTTATTTCTTTGAACTAGGATATGCTGGTTCCTTTTTTTTTATAAGACAGGAATGATAAACTAAGAACTTTACATCTGGCAAGAGCAGGCAAAGAGTAAAGTAAATCAGCCTCTTTTCCCTGTTTCTTTTACAGTGTTTATTTTCCTGTATTGGGATACTCGTTGAATACTTCTCAAATTTTTGGACCAGCTTGGTTTTGTTCTTGAGGCTAAAACAGTCAATGGTATGTTAAGAAATTAATATCAGCTAAAAACCAAGTGTTTCAGCATTCTTTTGACGTAGGAACAGCATAACAATTCAGTCAAAATCCTTTGGTGGGTTTTTATGGCACTTGCAGCCTCTGGCTCAAGTGCCATATACCGATCGCAGTTCCGTCCGTCGGTCTGTCTGTCGGTCGGTCGGTCTGTCCAAATTTTTTTGTCCCACATGTTCGAGTTAGGGTACTTCCAGATGTGTTAGGACGATAAAACTTGGCAGGAAAATCAGGGACCCGACCAAACTAACCTGGAAATAATCAGTTTCCCGATCCGACCATCTGGGGGGGAGTGGTGGGCCGGGGAATTCTGAAAATTAAGTGGTTTTTGTCACACTTTTTCGAGTTGGGGTACTTCCAGATGTGCTAGGACGATGAAACTTGGCAGGAGCATCAGGGACCCGACCGGACTAACCTGGAAATAATCAGTTTCCCTATCCGACCACCTGGGGGGGAGTGGAGGGCTGGGGAATCCGGAAAACTGGAGTAGTGTGTAACTTTCGAACGGGTGATCGGATTGGAATGAAACTTAATAACTTAATAAATGGCATACATCTGATGTCCCATTTGAAGTCCGGACCGGATTCGACGGCTATGGGGGAGTTGGGGGGGGAGACCGGAAATCTCAAGAAACGGTTAGAATGGAAGGATCGGAGTGAAACTTGCTGGGAAGAACAAGCATCTGCTCCAGATAAATCGTTTATACATTTGGACTGGATCCGGACACTGGGGGGGGGGGGAGGGGATTTTCCCGGAATTCCGAAATTAAGTAGTTTTTCTCACACTTTTTCGAGTTGGGGTACTTCCAGATGTGCTAGGACGATGAAACTTGGCAGGAGCATCAGGGACCCGACCGGACTAACCTGGAAATAATCAGTTTCCCAATCCGACCACCTGGGGGGGAGTGGAGGGCTGGGGAATCCAGAATATTTAGTAGTGTGTAACTTTCGAACGGGTGATCGGATTGGAATGAAACTTAATAACTGAATAAATGGCATACTTCTGATGTCCCATTTGAAGTCCGGACCGGATTCGACAGCTATGGGGGAGTTGGGGGGGGAAGACCGGAAATCTCGAGAAACGGTTAGAATGGAGGGATCGGAGTGAAACTTGCTGGGAAGAACAAACGTCTGCTCCAGATAAATCGTTTATACATTTGGACTGGATCCGGACAATAGGGGGGGGGGGGGTGGAGGGGAGTTTCCCGGAATTCCGGTAATGGCGGTTATCGGGATTTTCACGACGAAACTTGGGAGGCGAATCAGGGACCCGATCAAAATGACTTATAAATAAAAATTTACATGATCCGATAGTCGTGGGGGGAGTAGCGGGAGGGGGAATCCGGAATATTGAGTCATACGTAACTTTGGAACGGTTTATCGGATTTGAGTGAAATTTGATAATTGATCAGAGGACATGTCTCTGGTGATCTTTGTCATGTCCGGACCGGATTCGACAACAACTGGGGGGGGGGGGGGGGATTACGTGACCGGCTCGGACTGGGGAGATCGGGATGGAACTTTGTGGGAATAATAAAGAGATGCTCTGGATAAATCACTTACAGAACCGGATTGGCTCCGGCGACTGTGGGGGTGTTTAAGGGGGGGGGGGGTCCGAAATTCCGATGATCGCGATTTAAGGTACTTCCAGATGTGCTAGGACGATGGAACTAGGCTGGAATATTAGAGATTCGACAAGATTGGCTCAGAAATCGCCACTTTCCAAATCCGACATTCCTTAAAGTACCAATCTTGACCGTAAATTTAGAAAAATACTTTTAAGCAAATTATACATTTTCATGGTCCCCATGAGCCCATTATCATTTTTGCCTCAAGGGTTTTGCTTACAAATGAAGTTCTAGCTCCCTTAAAGTGCGAATCTGAACCGCAAGGTCGAAAACTACTTTTGTTTATCAAACGATACATCTCAACCCATGAACATTTGTGCCTCAAGGGTTTTGCTTGAAAATTTATTTTATCACCCTTAAAGTGCACATTTTAACCGAAAAGTGAAAAAAAGAACTTTTTACCAAACGGTATATATCAATGATCCCTAAGGGCCTGTGATCGTTTTGTCTCAATAGTTTTTCTTACAGATGAATTTCTAGTGCCTATAAGTGCGTATCATTACAGCCAAGTTCTAAAACAAAATACGTTTTCTCGCTAGCGCATCTGAACCGCAAAGGTAGCCTTAAAAGTACTTTTGATCAAACACTACACCTCAACCCATGCAAGTGCCATATGAGCTTACAGCTCTTGTTTTATTTCATGTTAAAAATCTGGGTCAGCTCCAAATTGGACTAAACTGCATATAATAATTTTTCTAATTTTTGTTGCAGAGGAAGAGAAAGGCTAAGGATTCTGACACTGCCAGCCTTCACTCGTTTGTTGAGGATGACTTTTCGTCTGCTGACACCTCCACTGTGCCTGAAATCAAAAGAAAAAGAGGACTAGCCAAAGTAACGTCTTTAGCAAGCATCTTGTCTTCACCCATCAGGCCCATCAGAAAAGCTAGCAATGCATTCCAGGTTTGTGCATAGATTGGTTTAGATTCAGTTTTAAAGTTGAATCTTTTATTCTTTGGCCCTTTATTATCTTCCTTAGCCTGGCTTCTAAAAGACTCCATAGGCTGGACTGCTAAGATTTAATTTGCTATTACTTTACCTTGAGCAAAATTTTAACAGGTGAGGTCGAAAGTGAACAAATGTGTCCCAGGGATAGGTAGGTTGGTCAAGCACATGAGGCAGGTTGGTCTGTCAGTCATCTCTGAATCACTTCCAAGATCAGATACAATTACATCAAGTCTTGTTTCAGTAATTATGAGTATATTTTGCTCCAATACAAATTAGCTAGCTGTTCAGAAACAAAGAAAAATACAGGAATTTTATTATTCAACTGAATACTCGCTCAGACAAATGTCAGACACCACTGCTTTCGCAGCACATTCAGTCTCTCCAGAGATCCTGGGAAGTGCAAACTTTAGGGAAGTGTCACTGTTGGGAACTACTGTATCATCAGCTGCTACGTACTGGAAAACAAATTTCGAAGAGGGAGATTTTTCTTCGAAAGAAGGTGACAGCTTATCATTCACTGGCGTTTTTCTTGACTTCACCTGCAACTTCAGTTGTGCCATCTTTCCGTGAGAACTTTTGAGTGTATTTAGGAGTCAATCGGGGAGTATTCATCTCACATGCAGTGGTGTCAAACTTTTCCCCTTCCAATATTCTCTGCACAGTCTCATATTTTCCGAGGGAATATTCCCTCGTTTCTCTGTTTCACCATTTTCAGCTTTTCTGTTGTAGGCTTATTTCCTCATTTCTGTTAAATCTTAACCTAGAAAGATGATGAAACAAAAAGATAACCATGAGCTGCATTTAGAGTTGAACTTTATTTCATCCTAGAAGAAATGATCAACCTGCCCAACAGGAAATCTAAACAAATTGTGGCTTCTTAGAAAAACTGTGAAAGTTAAGAACTCAGATACAAGCCTAATATACAACAAATTAGTTGGCTTCCCTATTTTGTAACTCATTTGAGATTGCCCTTTTCGTTTCATTTCCTCTGTAATATTACTTCTACCTACAATTTTGAGAAAAACTTACAAAAAAAAGTAAAATTTTTCGCCACTCTTTTCACAAAGAGGCTAGAGCCAAGGCGCGATTGTTATGTAAATATATTCAGTAGCAGTTCAAGAATTTGTCGGACAATGTCCAAGTGTTTAACCTGTCCCACTGGCTAACCATCCACCCTAGGCCCTTTTTCTTCTTTGCTTTGCTTTTTTCTTGCACACGCCTCTTTACTGAAAGCGCAGTGTAGTTGTTTAGTGCAAAATGAAATTCATTGTCACTCTTCTGTTCCAGCGGTCAATCAGTGGCGTTTGGGCTGCTCCTATGCAAAACCCCGATACGGTGTCCCAGCCACGAACACCATCTAGAGGTCGCAAAGCTTCGACTCTTGACTCGACCACCGTCAGTGAATCTATGGAGGGAGAAATTAGCCCTCCTACAACCCCGTCCGGAAAGCGGCGGTTAAGCCTCGTTTCTCTTCGTCGCATGTCGGGAGTCAGCCTTGTTTCGCTGAGCAACTCAGTTTCCAACACGACACCTTATAAGCTTGCCCCGCCGACTCCTACCCGTTCGCGAGCGTTGAGGCTTTGGAGTCATACAGTCAGCAACGAGGTGCTATCCCAGATGGATTCGAGAGAAATCAAAAGGCAAGAAGCCATTTTCGAGTTGTACCAAGGAGAAGTTGACCTCGTTGACGACCTTAGAATGGTCATGCACACCTACCGTGACTCATTACTCAACTTGGGTATACTATCGCAAGAAGATGCAAATACTATTTTCGGTGACCTTGCACAGCTCATTGTTGTTCATCAGGAGATTATCAATGACCTGAAGGATACTCGGGATGGTAACGAAGTTTTCTGCAGTGTGGGCTACTGCCTGTCCAACTGGGCGCCACAGCTTAGTGTATACTTTCCCTATTGCTCAAACCAGATAAAGGCTAGACAGCTTCTAGAAGAGAAGAAGAATGGAGACCTTAGGTTTGCCGACTTTCTCCAGCGGTGCCTCGAATCCCCCTTCTCTAGGCGTCTGGATCTCTGGAGCTTTCTGGACGTGCCCCGCGGCCGACTAGTGAAGTATCCAATGTTGGTTAAGCAGATTGCCAAATACTCAAACGAATGTGACCTGGATCTGATAAATGCGTGTCTGAAAAGGCTCGGTGGCATATTGGAGCGTGCAAATGTGGTGACAGGCCAAGCCCGGTGTGATGCAGCGAAGCAGAGCTTAAGTTTCAGTGTGGATGTACAGCTTCAGCCTCAAGTACTGGAACGGCTGGCTGGGGCGACGAATCTGATTTGCGATGGAGCTTTAAGGAATGCAAGTGGGGCGGTAAGTACTTCTTTACTACCCTGTATTTTCTTTTTATGTCAGAAATATTGGATAGTGTTGGTTTGGTCGGCCGTAGAAGGGTTCTTCATAATTATGAAGTTTCTGTGTTGAGTAATGGTGTATACAGCGATCATATCCCTATTTGCCTGTCACTACCTATCCAAGGTTCTTGTATTCCCCGTGATAAACCCGAGTGGAAATTTAAGAAAATGTGGGAGATTGTAGATGCCGTCCTTTTCCGGAATGTAAGTGATAATATCCTCAACAAAATTAAGGTCCCTTTTCATCTGCTCCAGTTGAGCCCCTGTTTAAGTGAAGAAGAGATCCGTATTCAGTTAAACATGTATTGTTCAGAAATTCTGCACGCTCTCAGGTGTGCCGAGCGTTCTGCAGTTCCTGTAAAAAAAGTATAAGATAAAAACAGAAAAATTTGGATGGTCGCGTAACCCTATCCTTCAAAAAGCTTGCGCTGATTCGAAGTTTTGGCTGCGTTTATGGCACGAATGTGATCGGCCTAGAACGGGCCAGTTAAACGCTGTGCGGATTCATGCAAAGCGTAAATTTAATCGAGTGTTACGAGAGCATATGGTTCAGAGTCGAGTTGATAGCGCGAAAAAGATTGAAAAAAATCCTGATTTGCTGTGGAAATTGCGTCCTGAGCCGTCATCGGTTGCTGCTGCAGATGGAATACCTGCTTCCGAATGGTTCACACATGTTTCAGATCAGTTGAAAGCCCCAAATTCTTGCGTGTCCGAGCAGTTTAACCGGCAAATCGAGACCGCCCTTGGGTCTTTGCCTAAATCTGGTTCAGTTGTTGTGTCACCGAATGATATTATTCATATTATTCGAAAGTTAAAGAAGAAGTATTCTAGTGGGATTGATAGTATTTGTGCCCGCCATTTGGAACTTGGTAGTCAACTGATGGTCAATCATTTATCTTTGCTTTTCCAGATGGTTTTTAGTGTGGGTATAGTGCCGGATAATTTTTGTACTGGAGTAATTACACCGATTTTAAAGAAGGGGAAGCCAATTTCCAAGTGTTCTTCTTATCGACCAATTACTGTATCTAGTGTGTTGTCCAAAATATTTGAGCTTCTTATTATTGATAATATTGTGACTGTTTGTAAGATGCCTCCTTACCAGTTTGGTTTTCGGCGAGGTCTGGGTTGTTTCCAGGCCCTGAAATCGCTTTCCTCGGTACTGAAAGATTCTGGTAAAACATGTGAGTTTTTAGCTATTGGTGCGTATGATGTGAGCAACGCTTTTGGGTCGTTAATCCATTCACAGGCTATGTTAGAGTTGATAAACCGGGGGGGTTATATCGGATATTATTGTACCGCTTTATTATATGTATCGACATCTGAAAGTCCGTTTAAAGACTGGGAAGGCATTGATCCAAGAGGATATTCAAGTTTGTCTTGGAATTAAGCAAGGGGCAATTACTTCGCCAACTATTTATAATAATGCTGCTCTAAGTGCGCAAACTGAAATTCCAACTTCGTGTATTGTGAAGGGTGTTGACGTTTCTGTTTTGTGTTATGCTGACGACTTATCGAACTTAAGTCGATCGATTTTGAGTCTTGAATTGAATTATCAAATAATTGAAAAGAATTATAAATGTATAGGTCTGGCGTTGAATGCTCTGAAGTCACAAGTTTTACTTTTTAATTGTCCGCCCCAGTTCTCTCCTGAGTTTGTGAATCTTGGTGGTATTGATGTAAGGCCTACGAGCGAACTGATATACCTTGGCCTTCCGATTGGCCCGTCACTGCCCGCAACTCGCAAGCTAATTATCGCTCGCACTGATAGGAAACTTCGTGGAGCCTACGCGTCACTTGTTCCGTCGCAAGTGAATATGTCGAAAAAGCTCCTTGCAATTCTGTACAACGCTGTGGCTCTGCCTCATTTACTGTTTGTGGCTCCATTCTGGAATCTTCTAACCGCTACGGACAAGAAAGAATTGAGAAAGCTGTTTTTTAAATTTGCTAAATATCTCCTCCAAGTTCCCAGTTGGTCCCGCAACCGGTAGTTGATCCAGAGGTACTCTATCGCAGACCCCGTGCTTAGCGTCGAAAATCTGGTCGTGAACCTTGTTCATAAAGATGTTGAACACCCCTGGATGGGTATTCTTTTTTGATAAGATTCTCTGTCTTGTATCTAGGTTAATGTTGTGTTTTGTTTGTTTTTCTTGTAATTGTTGTTTTCTTTTCTTTTCACATACTCCATCTTTTTTTCCGCTGTGTTGTTTGATGGGCAATAAAATACTTCATTCATTCATAAATATTCCTTCAGCCCAAGTTGACTGTGAATCATATTTGAATGTGCTAAATGGATACCCCCGTCTTGACAAGGGTCCGCTTCAGCTTCAAGCAAGGAAAACGATCCTGTGATATGCGGTATGAAAATTCAGCTGATGTATCCTTTCAGCGCAGTCTAGTAGGCTTCTCCATATTGAGGATCTGTTATTTGTGTGGGGGGGGAGTAAATTGCGCAACTTTGGCTCCTCCCTTCTCCAGCACCCCATGTACCGTTCATTCCTTCCCCCACCCTTTGTTCCTCTACGATCTCGTCCCCCCCCCCCCGAGAAGTGGCTGAGAAGGTTCCCAAACTGACCCCAATCTACTGTAACACTATGCGTTACAGTAGAAGCTTTGTGCCGAGCTTCGTAAAGCAGTATAATGATCTTTAGCATTTTCTGCTTTGTTGACAACTTATGTTTGACAACTTTGTTTATGACTAAAAAACATCGTATTTGGGCTCTGCCCACGAGAGATATGTTTTGTTTATTGTTAAATGAGTGAATGAATGTCCCTATGTCGCCTGTTGGCGTAATAGCTTGTGAAATAGCGAAAATAGCTTGTGTGTTTATGGATAGTCACTCGTGTTAACAGCGCCCGCCCACAATCGCTTAATTCTTACCCATGGAGGAACTACCGAAAGTAGAAACTTGAAATGTGGTTGTTGGGGTTACACGGCAACTTCTATATTAGTGTTACACGGCAACTTCGATCAGGCACTTACCAGTTAGCATTCATTTTGGATCGACACTATTTTGGATCACCCCTTGTGATGGTTTCTATACACTACGAAGATCATGCTATGCCATAATTCTTTCCGGTTTGTGCATTGCAGATGTGAACCTCACCTAAACCGGTACCACCTTTGCATCCAACGTTCATTGTTAACCGGTTTCAGGCGAGGCTATGGAAACCTAATACATTCCACCATGTTATAGAATTGTTTAAGCCTCTGAAGAACTTCACCCTGGACAAGCCAGCGAAGCCACCACACCCCTTCTCAACACATACGTCTTCCTGATTCGGGATTTCTTTTCAGAAACTCCAGTGCTTCCTCTTTGATACATGTTTTGTCGTGGCTCGGCCTATTTGCCAAGCAAAAGAAGTTCCATCTAGTCGTGTCCTTTACCTGGTGCAGAGTCCCCCTCTACCGTTGGAAGAAGTAATAGTTACCAACATGGGTGAGAAGGAAACCCGGAACGGGCATTTCCTCTCCGGGACTACTAATGGTGAGTGATCCGATTGGGTCAGAAAAGGGATTTTCCAGTGATTCTTGGGGTTCTGTACGTCTTATGTTAAAACGAAGTGTTGTTTCGGTCCCTCTTGGCAAGTATTCTCTTCAGGTAGTGGCTGCAGATCCAGACTTGCAATAAAACAAAACTAACTCCCTAATATTGTACTTCTTTTGTTTTATCGCAAGAGATTTGGAGCTACGGCTTGAAGAGGGTCCTTGCCAAGAAGGGCCGAAATATTGCCAAAAGTTTTAGCTATAGCTAATTGGTTTAGAACAACCCAACATGATTCGAACTTGGCTTGAGATCGTAGAACATAGCCTCGTGGGGCAATATCGATAATGTCAGTATTCCTTAAGCCCAAGCTGACTGCGAATCGTATTTGACTGCGATAAACTTATAAGTCAGCTGAGACTATTCCAGTGATATTTCGGCCCTTCTTGGATAGGGCCCTCTTCAGGCTCAAGTTAGAAAAACGAAGCTGCTCAGCTGACTTACCAGTTTATTGCAGTCAAATCCCAATAAAATCATAAATCTGTCTATCCGTCCGACCGTCAGTCTGTTAGTCCGATCGTCCGTACCTGGCCAGATGGTTAGCACGCCGAACTCCCAAGCGAGGGGTCGCTGGTTCAGGTCTCGGTTGTGTCTACAGTTTGGTTTAGGGTCGGGGTTTGTGGCGTAACCCTGTAAGACAAGCCAAAGTCCACCCAGCTTCAAATGGGTATCTTGAGAAATCTAGGGAGGTGACAGGAAGGGTTTGCGAAAGTACCAGAATGGCTGGCCCCCAACCGCCCATTGCACTTCCTGGCTGAGGGCTGTGAATCGGAGATCAGCACCGCCAGTTAGGCCTGCATAGGCTGATGCTGATACCTTTACCTTTTTTTACCTTCAGCATAATAATATTTGAAGGTTTGTCCCTATCAGCCGGAGCAAGGTCATCAATCCGCACGCTTTGCATTCCGCCAATAAAAAAAACTGGCGTGTGAATCAAGGGACTGGTTTCGTGGCGAAGGCAGAAAATACCAAGAGCGTCGAATGGGCATAAGGGAGGGCTGGAGCGGAAGGCTGTTTTCTGGCGAGGATATTGAAGAGTAGGGAATAACTACGAGAAGATATTAACGTTGTGGATCATTCTTATTGTCAAGTCATTTCCCAAATCACTCGTAAAAAATCTCGGTAACCCTTAAAGTTTAACCGAAAAGGACTGGGATAGGACAGTCTAGTTACTCATCACTTGTTCACTTAAATTGGCTTGAAGACCCGCTGAAATTGCGTTACTTGGTTGTTCCGCTATTCAGAAATAATCGATTTTCAAATAGTGGAATTTCCGTGTGATTTGTGGTACCTGTAATTTGTTGTATGCCTTACAAGAAAGATTTATGACTTTTTTTATGGCACTTGCCTTCCGGCCAAGTGCCATATACCGATCACTTTTCCGTCGGTCGGTCGGTCGGTCTGTCGGTCGGTCAGTCCGGTGATCGCGAGTTAGGGTACTTCCAGATGTGCTAGGACGATGAAACTTGGCAGGCATATGAGGGACCCGACAAAACTAATTTAGAAATAGTCACTTCCCCGATCCGACCATCGTGGGGGGAGGGAGGGGAGCCGGAATCCGGAATTTAGGGGCATGCATAACTTTCAAACGGGTGATCGGATCTTAATGAAACTTGATATTTGGAAAGACGTAATTTCTCAGATGTCCCGATTCAGGTCCGGATCGAATCCGATTAATGTGGGGGGGGGGGGAGTTGGAGGGGGGAACCGGAAATCATGTGACACGCTTAGACTGGAGCGATCGGGATGAAACTTGGTGGGAGGAACAAGCACATACCCTAGGTACGTCATTGACAGACCCGGACCGGATTCGTGCACTGTGGGGGGAGTTGGAGGGGGGTTCCGGGATTCCGGTGATACGAAGTTAAGTTACTTCCAGGTGTGCTAGGACAATGAAATTTGGCAGGCAAATCAGGGACTCGACTAGATTAACCTGAAAATAGTCAACTTCCCGATCCGACCATCGTGGGGGGAGTGACGGGAGGGGGAATCCGGAATCTTGAGGTATGTATATGATAACTTCCGAACGGGTGATCGAATCATAATGAAACTTGATACGTAGAAAGATCACATGTCTCGGATGCCCAGTTTCAAGTCCAGACCAGATCCGATGAAGGTGGGGGGGGGTCGGAGGGGGGAACCGGAAAACTTGTGACACGCTTGGAGTGGAGCGATCGGAATGAAACTTGGTGGAAAGAACAAGCACAAGCCCTATGTACGTAAGTGACAGAACCGGACAAGATTCGGGCACTGTGGTGGAGTTAGAGGGAGGGGGGTCCGGAATTCCGATGATCGTAAGTTAAGGTACTTCCAGACGTGCTAGGACGATAAAACTTGGCTTGAAAATTAGAGACTTGACATGATTGGCTTAGAAATAGTTAGTTCCCTGATCCAACCATCGTGGGGGGAGTGGAGGGAGGGAGAATCCTGAATCTTGAGGTATGTATAATTTTTGAACGGGTGATCGGATCTTAATGAAACTCGATATTTGGAAAGAACTCATGTCTCAAATGTCCTGTTTAAAGTCCGGATGTAATCCGATGAATGTTGGGGGGGGGAGGTGGAGGGGAGAACCCGAAATCTTGTGACACGCTTGGAGTGGAGCTACTGGGACGAAACTTGGTTGGAAGAACAAGCAGAAGCTCTAGATACATCAGTGACAGAACCGGACCGGGTTCGGGCACTGTGGGGGGAGTTGGAGGGGGGTCCAGAATTCCAGTGATCGCGAATCAAGGTACTTCCAGATGTGCTAGGACGATGAAACTTGGCTTGGAAATCAGACACTTGACAAGATTGGCTTAGAAATTGTCAGTTCCCAGATCCGACCATCCCTTACTAATCGCAACCACAACGTACAAAAAACACTTTTTAGCAAAATACACATTTTCGTGATCCCTATGAGCCCATGATCATTTTTGCCTTAAGGGTTTTGCTCACAAGTGATTTCCTTAAAGTACAAACAACACATTTGAGTAAAATATACATTTTCGTGCTCCCGATGAGTTCATCATGTTTTTTACTTCAAGAGTTTTGATTACAAATGATCACAACAAACCCACAAATTGACGAATTCCTACTTTCATCCTCTGACCCAGCCTTGCAAGTGCCATATGAGCTTCCAGCTCTTGTTTTGTTCAGGCACTAAGCAATCTTCACCAATATCGCCACTGCCCACTGAAAAGCCTTGTTTGTGTTTAGATAAAAATTTCCCGCGTCATAGTAGAATTTTCGCTGTGGGGACAGCCGCAGATATTCTGAACGTTATAACTAGAGCAAATAGTGGAAAACAAAAAAATCCCTTTGCAGAATCCAAATAATTCAGTGTATTCAACTAAATGACACAAAAATAAGTTGGCTTTTCAGTTCAACTTTAAGAAAACCTAAGTCTATTTGTTAAGCGTTCTGATGCGAGCACACCGCAGTGGGCAGTTTTATGTATTTTTTTGCCATGTTGTGGAGAGGAATGCCGAACGAATCGCACACGACACGTATCTGCGTCACTGTCAGTTAATGTTATCGTGTAACTCAGCGGATTTACGATGTTATAACACGTGTCCGGCTTGGCAGTTGCGAAAACACAAGGTGGACTCTAGAAAAAGCCGAATAGTGAGGAACAACAAACAAGAATAGTTTATGCTTTCAGCTGTTATTTTAAGAGACCTTTTTTAACCTTTTTTTTAACAGTTGAAGAAAACACAAGGTGGACGCTAGAAAAAGAAGAATAGTGAGGAATAATTAACAATGAATCAAATCAAATCATTTAATGTAAACAAGATACAGTCTCTCATAGGCATAGCCCAAATATGGTATCTTTTAGTCAAACAGTTAATACAAGAAAGATTTGTCAACGAGAAAAACAAAAAGAATAGGATAAAACGCACAAGTTACGAATTGTTAAAAGTACGAACAAAACTCGGCACAAAGCTTCGAGAATAACGCTGTGACCTGGAGTAAACCGGTGTCAGTTTTGGAACTTTCGCAGCCGCTTCTCTGGGGAGTCCGGATCTGAGGGGGACAAAGGGAGGCGGGAGGAAGTTCTTGTAGATGGGGTGGAGGAGGAGGGTTGAGCCAAATTTTAGGCACAGTTTCTCTGTGATAGTTTAGGCTTTTAGCTGTATTTTAAAAGACCTTTTTTAACATTTTATTTTATTAACTTTCTAGTGAAGTACTTATTCCGCGTCGAAACACAGACGCAAAGCCACACCCTCGTTACAACCAACGAACCTAACCGGAAACAGTGGGTCCAGTGCCTTTCTCGACTCACAGAGAAAGCCAAGAGCCATCTACCACCGCCTCTTGAAGTTGTTGAAAAGAAGAGGGAAAGCACAGAGCCGAAAATGAAAGCAACCTTGCTGTCTCTAAAGAGGTTGAATAAAAAGTCACTCAGACCTCAGCCTGCCAGTGCACCGAATCTTACGAGGACCTCGTCGGATAAAGAGAATGAAACAAGGTAAATGGACAGTTCCACGAGCATTAAAGGCACAAAAACTTGACTACGCAACTTTCGGCCATCAAACCGACCTGGGGGGCTTAGATACAGGGACTTCTTGTCGACAGGATCCCCTTCATTTGTTATCTCGAAATCCCTCCTGAGTGTTCCCAAAGCTAGCTGGCAGGCCATTGCCCCTTATGCACTGTAATTATGCACTTATGCACTGTAAAAGTTGGCCGTGTTGACCAACACATCGTGATAGTAGTCAAGAGGTCGTGCGTTCGAAAGGTACACAAACCTTTCGCTTTTTGGGATCCAAAACGTTAGTGACGGATACCTATGACATCGCAAAAGTTGTCCGTCCGTCCGTCTGTCAGAACGATAACTCTCGAAGGGAATGAGATATTTTGATGAAACTTGGTGTGAGGATTCTTTGGGTCAAGAGTAAGGTCGAGTTCGTAGATGGGCTCTGTAGCCCTAGATTTCGATGTGGGGGAGGGGGTTTAAATTAAGGGGCAAACAAAATATTTTGAAACAGCCAATGTGATAGTCGATTATGGGGTAAGAAGACATGCTGAACACGATGGTGAAAACCATTTTCTCGCCGGACAAGTAGTTCGCCTGGAATCCGGCCGAAACCGGAAAATTTGTTAAAAGAAAAATTTATTTGAAGTTGATTAGATGGCAGATTTAAGAGTAAAAAGAGACGCTGAACCTGTATATGACATTCATTTTTTACCTGGACATATAGTTCGTCCGGAATCCGGTTGAAACCGGATTAAGTTAAAGTTTTATTTGAAGTTGATTAGATGTTCTTTATAGGGATAAGGAGATCGTACGCTGAATTCGTTTCTGAGCTATCTTTTTTAAGTAGTTCGCTTGGAATTCGGCCGAAACCGCAAGGAGATCGTACGCTGAATTCGTTTCTGAGCTATCTTTTTTTGCTGGACAAGTAGTTCGCTTGGAATTCGGCCGAAACCGGAAATTTGGCAGAAGTAAATCAGGCAGTTTCGATCAGTATCGTCAAAATAGATATGGCTTATACAGGTATATCAGAACTTGGTTTTCTCAGATGGCGAAGAATGGATCTGGCGAAGACAAGACCTAGTTGTCTGGATCAAATATTAAATTTTTGGGATCCCATCGAAACCTTTGGTCTTGTTTTTCTGCTAACTCAAAAGTCGAATTCTCGGAAACTGCCCGGAACGAGATGGTCGTAACGAGAATTTTTCTTTCTCTCTATATCGACTCAGGGTACATTTTTGACATGTCCGCTAGCTCCCCGAGTCAAGTTTGAGTCAAGTTTTCTGTTCCTTTAAACAGCAGAGGGTTCCCTTGCCTCGTCGCCTTATGATACTCTCTGGTTATGACTTGGACACACGATCAGGGTCGGATACTCCCAGGCTGGAGTTCCTGCACGGATTTTCGGCACTTTTCTATATGGAAGTGATGATGGTGCCTGGCAGGAATTCAAGTTTGCTAGCACCCGACCCTGATTGTCTTTGCAGGACATTAGAGGTCAGGACTACACAGGTTTTTTTTTCCGATGAATGATCATTAGCGTAAGTTTTTTTTTTAATTGATCATCAACACGATGTTTGGATGTTGTTCACTTTTTTCGAACGAATCGGACGAAAAGCGGTATTCTGCCCTCCTATGGAATTGGTCTTATCAATGTTTTTGAAATGGGGACAAAATGACTCGCTGGACTGATCAGAAATGTGAAATGACTGCGAAAGGTCGTGCTTTGTGAAGGACCGTTGAGCCAGCTAGGTGAGCGTTAAGCAAATTGGCCATGAAGTCTTGGAAATTTGGTAGAGAATTTCCGTTTTCTGCCGGATTCTGTGAGAACACTAAGCAGATTTATCGATCAAAATCACCTTCTTACCCTCACGTCAGTACTTGACAACTTCAAAATCAATGCCCACATCCCCCCCCCCTCAAAATTAGAGTTCCAGGAAAACTATTCAAGAGACGACAAGACAAACCTGGACAGACCTGGATGTCCCTCCCTGTCGTTTAGAGTTCCAAGGACTAGTGTCAGCAATGAAATGGCTTCAGGTGAATGGCTAGCGGTTCTCAAAAGGCATTGACAGATGGTCTTTCATATATGGGCTGTTTGAACGCCCTTCTATCTGAAGTATTAATGTGCGATTCTGCCAATGCTTTCAAGAATTCCTGGGTCTGTACGCTGAAAGGATCTACAGCGGACAGTGCAAAGAACCGATGACATTTTTGGCATTGTACATTGTTATTACAAGGACCATTTCCAAGAACGGATCCTCAGTTTTATGTCTATATGCTTGATAAAGTAGTTAATTTTATTATTTAGACTTTGTTTTGCTGCTAAATTTGAATTTCCCGCCAAATTTGAGCAACAAAACAGAAAATCACCTCGACAGTTGTTTGTTGAATTCGAGCCACAAGAAAGTTGCGGAAACACCTCTGGGTCAGAAACAATAAACCTAAGGCGTATTCTCGCCGTTCCCCGAGGACTGCTCGGGGAATCGATGGGAACGGCGAGAATAGAGGGAGTCACTCGACGCGGACTCCGCGTACGGAAAACAGCGAGAACACGGGGAATGCTTCTAAATTGGAAAAACAAATATGCGGTTGACGAAATTTTTCTGGATCCACTTTATTTTTGGTTTTGTTTATCCTGATTGTTTTTAATTAATTTTACATTGCACCAACACCGGCAAAAATTGATTCCCCTCCGAATCTGAAAGGGAGTCCTTTTTGATGATGGTGATGATAGTCGGAGCATTCCCCGTCCGTGAGGACTCGCGAGAATACGGGGAGTGAGTCCCCGGGACAAACAAAAACGCGAGGCTCCTCAAGTGGAGTCCTCGGGGAACGGCGAGAATACGCCTCTAACTCGCACAATTTTTTACAGGACCCGCAAACGTACCTTTGGTGGCTCCCTGCCCCTCCAAAACGTGACTCCAACTGGGAAGACCCGTCGAAGTAACCGCTTGACAGATGAAAAGCCGTCAAATCTCCGCACGATGTGCACACGTTCGATGACCAACTTTCTTATTCCATGATCTGTGTTTATTTGCATTTTCTTGTGAGTTGTTTCCCACTTAGTGGGAGTTTCTTCCATGTTCTATCTTCTTGTTGTAATAATATGTTCTGCAGACTCAGACGTTGGTTTTCGATCCGGACCTAGACAAGGGGAATCCGGCAAAAATCGAAAGACCGGGCATTCTAGCTTTCATAAGCTAAGAACTAGTAAGACTTGAAGCTGAAGGAGAACTGCGTTATTTCTTGCCTCGCGAGTTCAACCATGCTCGATCAGAAAATTTTCCATTTCTTTTGGCCTTGGCAGGGCCAAGGCCAAGGCAGAGCAAGGCTTGGCAGAGCTCCGGTAGTCCTTGCTTGTTCGGGCTGTTGAGTCTGGCATCGTCTAGCTGAAGAATCCACGTCGTGTCCGCGTCTTCCTTCTTTTTTTCTTTTTTTTTGTAAATTTTAAATATAAACTTATATTAATTAAAATTAATTTTAATTTTAATTAAATTAAATTAAAATTAATTTTAAATGAATAAATAAATAAAGTAAAACTAATATAATTAGAAAACATATTAAAATTTTAATGAGCAATTAAATTCAAAAATTTTATATGTTAATAAAAATTATCGATAATTATTTTTTTTCCGTCTTCCTTCTTTTCGTGTTCTGTGGATTTCCGCGTAATCACTGCAGCGATTTGTCGGGACATTCTACTACGCCGTTTCGATTGTTCACAACAGACGGGCGCAGCTCGCGAGGGACGGGATTGCACAGCAATGAAAAAGTTTGCGTTTTCGCAGATACCATGGTGTCTGATACCACTGTCTAAAGTCGTTTACGTAGCTACCGTTACCGTTTTTGCAGTTACTGGGAATCTGGCCAGTTACCGTGGTATCTGAAAAGTCATCTCACTTTCATCATCACCAATACATAATCCTAGGTTTTTGTCAAATTGGTGGGAAAGAAGTTTGACAATGCGGAAGTGGATTAGGTATTTCTTTTGGAGTGACTTGTAAAAACGCAAATTCGACAATAATTGTCGTTTTTGCAAGGCAACCGCAGTATCAGATACCACGGTAACTGCAAAAACGGCAAAGTGCAGATCCAGTTCCGTGATATCAGATACCACGCTAAAACGAACTAGTGTAAACGTCGAGTGTCTAATCTGCGCATTGGGCCTGAAACGACAGCTACGGGGTACCATAACCTCTACCCTGGATTTATCCGCTTCCCTATATAACTTTCACCGCTCACAGAAAATGCGGAAAGTTTTCTGGATTCAACCTATCATTTTTCTATGCCCTCAACTGGTTACCTAATCCTGTAGAACAGAAAATAAGACAAATTTCTACCATTAAAAAATCTGGCCAGACTTTCGAACAAATCTGGGCAGCGGGCAACAACCTTTCGGCATCGTGTCGATCTTTGCAACTAGTCATTCCTACGTGTAGCACTGTGAATCCGAAGGTTACTCAAGGATATATTCAAATAATGCATAAAACGGATACGTCAGCTACGATGCTTTGGCAGCGATATTTCGGCCATTCTTGGCAAGGGTCCTCGTCAGGCTGTCAATGTTCAGGGTCAACGATGCCAAAGCATCGTAGCTGATGTATACGTTGTAAGGGTCATTTGAACATATGTTTCAAAGTCAGCTTGGGCTCAAGGAATATTTAGCTACTCAACGAGTGACATGTGAGCTAATCAGAAGGCCCCACGTTGTTTGTAAATAGCTTTTTGGGATCCCAAAACGTAAGTGGTGGAATACCTATGACTTAGTAAAAATTGTCCGTCTGTGAGCACGATAACTCTCGAAGGGAATGAGATAGTGTGATGAAGCTTGGTGTGACGATTCTTTCGGTCAAGGAACAGGTCGAGTTCGTAGATGGGCTCTGTGCCCTACATTTAGGGGTGGCGGAGGGGGTTCAGATAAAGGGGCGAAATTTTTTTTTCTAAGATATGTTGACCACGAATATGAAAATTATTTTCTCGTCGCATAAGTAGTTCGCCCAGAATCCGGCCAGAACCGGACAATTTGTTAAAAGTAAAAGTTATATCTGAAGTTGATTAGATGTTCGGTTTAGGAATAAGGAGACATGCTGAATCCGTATACGACAATCATTTTCTACCCGGACATATAGTTCACCCGGAATCCGGCGGAAACCGGAAAATTTGTTGGAATTATAAGTTGTATCTGAAGTTGAGTAGGGGTTCGACGTAGTGGTAAGGAGGCATGCTGAATCCTTTAATGAAAATTATTTTCTTGCCGGACAAATAGTTCGCCCGGAATCCGGCCAAAACCCGAAAATTTTTTAAGTCAAAGTTTTATCTGAAGTTGATAAGAGAGAGAATTCGTTTTTGAGCTTCATTTTTTTGCCGGACAAGTATTTCGGCCGGAATCCGGATTTTGAATCTCAGTGCGAATTTCATAAATTCGAACTGTGTGCGCGTTACTTAAGGATCGAAATACCACCTTGAACACAGATACTGTTAACAAATCGTAATGGTACAATGTTCAAAATACAGTATAATCAAATTTAAAACTAGTATAACAACGCATTTGATTCAATCAAGTCCGGCCATTCATAGCCAAAATATCAAATCGACAAACTGCACGATAAAACTGTAAAAAAAAGCATGCCGATCAAAACCTAAATTCAACTTTGTACCACGAAGACTAATCACTGCTACCTAACAAGAATAGATAAAATCCTGTGCGAGAATATCCAACCTATTTCGCAACGACTTGAACACAAGCGGTTACGGTGGAGAAGGCCAGATGGTACAGAAAAAGGAAGCGCAAGTAGCCTACCGCAATCTGATGTTATGGGAACGATGTATCCCATAGAAGATAAAATCACGCCGAAGAAAACTAATGCACTTACGGAGAGCTGGATATTTTCCCATCATGGATTTTATTATTCTGGATCCTAATGCCATCAGTCACTACTGCATGGAGGAAGCGGTCACGATTAAAAATTATCACATGTAAAATGTCACTCGGTTCTATTTTTTTAAAACGGTCGAAAAACTTGAACTTATTCGTGGGGTCGTGGTCCTTCAATGGGCATTGAGATTAGTACTTCATCCAGAAGCTGCAATGCTCGATTGAGATGCACCTGTAAATAAACTGTCATAACCAAAATGAAAGGAACAGACTTCTTGAGATACCCAAGAGAAGATGGAAATACTGGGGAATTAGACTCTCATGAAAGAAGGCAGATTTCCGTTTGATCAAGAACTAATAAAGATATGCGAAGCGGGCATCTAGGAAACGAGGAAGAAAAGCGTATTAGCTTTCATCATTCTCAAGAAAATCCGGAAGGGTTTGCTTGACTGAGCGGACGCCTTAACCACTTAGAACCAAAGGAAACTCTGGTAATAATTATAACTGCAGATGCTGCGAGGGAGGAGGCAGCACCGGCGGTACTGTAACCTTTCAAAGGATTTCAAACTAGAAACCTTGTAGAACCGCCGAAGGAAGGAGGCCGTGAAAAACTAAGTCCTGCATTCGGTCAAAAGCTACTGGAGAGTACCCAACCAGTGTTGCCACTCGACCGGCACCGCTCCGCGGCGCCGGCCTCGTCCAAAAGCGGCATTTCCGCGGCATCCTTGAACCAAAATGCGGTAAAAATCGCGGCATGCCCGAAATTCTCGGAACACGCTGTGTTTTATATTTTTGAGAGAGAATGGGTGAAAAATCTCGTTTTAATATGGATGTTGATTCAGTGTCAAGTGAAGTGTGGTGAAGATCTGTCATAAATGCGAGAAAACACGTGCTGTCTACCCTTCTTTTGAGCGGTCAAAGTTAAAGGAGATGCATCATAAGCATTCTAGCACTTGCAACGTCTAGAACCCCCCCCCACCCAAGACCCAAGATGAAAACACAACTCGATCCGACCGCTGGGTCATCTAGTGGCGCGGGTCGGAAGTGCACGACATGGAGAGGCTGGGATCATAGTTTGACTTTGTATCTAACAAATTGTTTTTATTGTATCAGGCACATGGAAAATGTGTAGAAAAATCAAACTAACTATTTGCATTACCGATTTCTTTGAGTATTTTGTTTTCTGTTTTTTTTTTTATAATTCCCGAAGTCCAAAGAATTAAGGATGTAAACCAGATCACATTAAACAAACGCCGTAAATTATACTAAATTCGTTATAACGATTTCTTAGAGATTTTCGAAGTAAGCAAAATAATATTCAGCTTCCGATACCAAAAATTGTCAAACTAGCCGAGGGTTTTTACTTCTGACATATCTAAACGTCCCCAGGGTGATATACATCGTTGTTTTAATCCTCTTACACGCCCCTTGATCTTCTCGGAGATTCTAGTATAGCTCTGACCCACAACAGGAGATCAGTGAATATTTAATGAGTAATGGCGAGTTGACGAACTCGTTTTCAAGAGTGAAAGTAATTTGTGGATTACCTTGGATAGCATGGAGATTTCGGAGAAACCAAAGGTAACAGTGTGTTCGTAAATATTCGACTCATCGTAAAATGATAGTGTGTCGTACCTTCTCGGCCCACATGAATCAACTACTTTAAGCATGGTCAGCTCAGTACGGGAACACACATTTGTCATTCATCGTTTTCGTCAAGCTTGCAACAGAATTAAAAGTGCAGAGGTACCAAAGCGTCGACAGGGAAAGTCCACGGTGGGAAAACCGAATAAATGTGAAGTGAATAGTGAAGAAATTAAAAGCGATTTTCCCTTGGGCCTTCAAGCCTATCCAATAGAATAATTGATGGGTAACTCGATTCTCGTATCTCAACCTTTTTCGGTTAATCTTTAATGATAACCAAAATCAAGGCACACAGAGGCACATTGAGTTATCAGATATGTTGCGTCCAACCAGCCGCGTCAGAGAGCAGAAAGGCTGGACATAGTCGACAAGTGCTAACAGGGAAATTGCTAATTTCGAAAAAATCTATATTTCTTAAGCTATTTCATCATGGTGATTTTGATGATCTCTTCTAGCAAGAATCGGGCTTTCAAAACTTTCGGTAAGAACTACACCTCTGGTTGTTACCGTATGATGAGTTCGAATTTTGAAATGATGAAGTAACGAACTGGCAACTACTTAAAACACGCAGTTTTGGCAAACAGATCATAGAAGCCGCCCACCCCTAGGATATGCCAGTACTTTTTGGGTCAGTAAACTCTTTCTGACCTGATGACATCCAGGGCCATAACGACTAGGGGGGAGGCGGGACGCCCCCCCCCCCCCCGATTATTGTCGGCCAGTCGTTGAAAAGTAGCCGAGTCCACGCGCAGCGCCGCTATTTTTCGTGAAAACGGTCAATTTTTTACTTGGAAACAGTCAATTTTTCTTAAAAACAGTCGGTTTCTTCTTGAAAATAGTTGTTTTTTCGTCAAAATTAGCCGATTTTTCGTCACCACAGTTGTTTTTTCTCAATAATAGTGGTTTTTATCTGCAAAAAACAGTCGGTAAAAATGATGAATACCTTGCCCCCCCCCTAAACATTTTGGCCGCTTACCATCAAACAATCCTGTTAAATAAGACAAGTCTGTCTGGTCCTTATTACTAACTTGAAAACACAAACTAGAAATGAACTGCTTGGTTGGGCTGAGCTGACAGAGGTCGTGAGATGAACTGAGAAACTGAAACGTCAAAGTTTCGTCAAACCCGCAAAAACAACTCTACCCACTGGCGAACACAATGGCCTCTCAGGGGACAAGCTGCCAACCGAAGGGTCATTAATTAAGGTCCGTAGTTGACTTCCGCGAAACGAGTCGGACGCGTCTTTGAAATCCCCATTTTATACAACAAAGACATATCTTCCCATACACTTGCAAAAGATAAGAAACTTCAAGTTGGACAAATTTTACATACGGGAATGAATGCGGTATAAAAAGCAATTTCGCGGCATAATCGCGGCGTGCGGCATGATCAAATGCGCCATTTCTCTCAGAATCGCGGCGTAATGCCGCGAAATGCGGCATAAGTGGCAACACTGAACCCAACATCGAGAGGTTCTCCCCCTGCGTATGTCCCCAGTAAAGAAAGGCCGGTTAGAGTGGTGGTTTCCGCCCCACCTAAAGACCATCCCCCACGAGTTTTTGTTATGAACGGTACGGAAAGAGCTTCATCCCCTCTTCATTTTTTTTTTTTTTTTTTTATATTAAAAACTATTAAACCCGTAGCATCTTTTCTAATTTAACTTATTTTTATATTATTTAAACAAAAACAAAAAGAAATATGTTTCGTACTTTTTGTGGCTACTCCTCCATCCCTCGGTGACGTTAATTTTGATCTATTAATACCCACTTTTAAACTATTTACGTCACTTAACTTTTGAGAATAAAAACCCAAATTACATTTACTATTCTTCCCCCCTAATACTTTTTTTTTTTTTAATATTATTTCTTGTTTATGTCATTTAAACCTTCACAATGACACGTACAAAATTTTTTTTCTCAACCAAACTATTTCTAAAAAAATAAAAAAAAGATAAAACGAAAAATATATCTTTCCGACAAAATATAACTACAAAACCATTCCATCCAAAACCATCCCCGCAACATTCAATCCAACCTCTATATTATAATCATAAAATATATTTCTATCATCAAAGTTTACTAACTACTCAACCACAAACAATAATATCTACGTTTTTTTTTGTTTTTTTTTAAGAAAAAGCTACTCCAAAAAACTTCTTAAAATTTCTTCACATGCTTTAAAAACAAAAACTAATTTACTGGAAAGACCCTCTTTCATGAGACGTTACAACACCGGTAATGGTGATTTGTTGATGGTCCCACTTGAATAAATGTACAAAATTAAATTTCTATTTTGTATTTTAATTAGTTCTTATTCTAGCTGTACTGTTAGTTTTAGTTTAGTGTTAGAACAATAGTTTGAGAAGAAACAGACTACTTTCAGTTGATTAGGTTTTAAATTATATTGCATGCTAGTTTGTACATTGTGGCTGTTATGACACATTTAATTTGCAATTGTACATATATGTGTTATATATATATGAGAAACCAACTATCGGCTACGTCCAGCTACGGTGTTTTATAATAGATGACTGATTGATTGTACATACCTCAATCCAGCAAGGGGTTTCTTTGATCGTCTGTCGAGGATAATCAGGTCCCCATCCTTTGACGAACGAGAGTCGCAATATGCAGAGCCGCCGAAGGTCATCCACGCCAATACCCGCAGCTGGTGTACCTGGAAAATGGCAGTTACTGGCGGAAAAAAATAGTTACAACTACTGCCTCAAGGAGTTAACTGATATGACAGAAAATGGGGGTAAACAATTACAAGTCGATACGAATGATTATTAAAAAACCTACGATAAAAGTCATATTTTTTGCTGTGCCCCCACAAGATTGGTTTTCTCTGCTTTTCATCCCGATGAAAAATTCTCTCAAAATAGTAGTATGTTAGTACAAAAAAGTAGCATGCAGTATCGACTGTGCTACTACATGCTTCTATGTCAAGATTACCGTGTTACTGCATGCTACTACATACTTCTAGGTCAAGACCACCGTGTTGCAGCATGCTACTACATGCTTCTACGTCAAGACTACCTCGTTACTGCATGCTAATACATGCTTCTAGGTCAAGACTACAGTGTTACAGCATGCTACTGCTTAAGATTATCCGACGCTAAATGCAATTGTATGAAAGTAGTTATACTACTACATATTACTAAGCTTGTTGAAGCAGTTGCTTAGATAGTAGCACTGATAGTCTTTCATACTTTTGATTAAGTCGCTGCGGTGTTGCACATATGATTCTTTACTGCTACATACCACTATGTTTTTCGGAGCTATAGCTGTATGAGTGATATTCCATGGTACTGCATATACTTCGTAAAAATATATGACCTGCGTCTCAGTCAGTAATCGTAGCAACCCTGGAGATGCTAGAAATTTATCATTGCCTTCCACTGTTTAGCATATGCCTTTTTTCTGTAAAGTTCGAAATATTTCCTAAACCGTTTGCGCAATTAAACTCTATTATCTAATACTAAAGCATTACCACGCAAATCTTGAGAGTGCCTGCCCTTAACCGATCAATTTTTTAAGAATTGGTCAAGTTTTTATAATAAGAATTATGTAATGCAATAATTATCAAAAGTCAGTTACACCACTTAACATGGTTTGGAACAGAAGCAGTGTTGCCACCGGCAGTAAATTTTTACTAGATCTAGTAAAAACTATTAAATCTAGTAAATATAGAGGATCTAGTAAATTTCATTTTAATCTAGTAAAAAATCCCAATTTCTAGTAAAAAAGATGGTCGAACTCGGAAGTTGTGTCATTTTTCATAGACTCTGAGGAAATATACAAAAATATTAGGACCCTGCACTCTTGCTTGTCACTCCAGAGTTCTTTATTTTGTCTGTTAACCAAACCAAGGATCGGAGCGACGACCGCACGAACCAATTGCTTTGAGAAAAATCAGGAAAAATTGACTGTTATTTTAAAAATTGCGGCGCTTCGCGCCAATTAATTTGTTCTTTGTCGATTGGCCGACATCGTTGGGAGGGGGCACCCCCCGTATTTGACGTCTGCTCTTGATGACCGAGTCCGCGGTCCGACATAGACTCAAACTTAAAACTGTCTTTCGATGTATTTCTTTATTATTGAAATCTAGTACAGGTAGACAATGCAATGCACGTGTCGCGGCGACAGCCGCGAAAATTTTTTTTTTAGTTAGTAAATTTTATTAGAATCTAGTAAAAAAATTCTCCGGAATTTAGTAAACTTAATTTTGGTCGGGTGGCAACACTGAACAGAAGGTGAATTTAGTAAAACAGTAAATCATGAAGGTGTGGTTTTAAAACAATTTCCCCAGTTACTGGAGAAATGCGACGCTAGCCCACCTAGGGCACCGAGGTTCCAGACAATTCCAGGGCTGCCCTCTCCAATTCGCACAGAACTGACCTGATCCGATTTTGAACTATGAATGGCATTATTATTTATTGCCCTGCCGGCAAAAATCCGCACGGTAGGTAACCGGTTAATTATTTTTATTAACGACTACTATATTTAGCTACTCTAAGAAGTAGGTCGAAATTGTAATGAGAACAATAGCATGGAATCGTATGCAGTGGTATGGAGTACAGACGCAGCGATAGCATGGAATCGCATGCAGTGGTATGGAGTAGGGACACAGCGATAGCATGGAATCGTATGCAGTGGTGTGGATTACAGACGCAGCGAGGTCGGAATAGATTTCCCACGCACCATGTAGTAGCATCGCATAGTACCGTGGCGCTTCATGCTAGTAGTATGCTGGAGCATGAAATACTACCTTCGGACTCAGTAGTATCCGAATACTATGAAGTAGTATAGTAGCATAGAAGTCTACGAAAAAGTTGCATTACTACTACATACTGCTACGGGGGTAGTAGTATCATGCTACTACAGGCCCAGAAATTTTTCATCGGGATCTTCAGAAGTAGGCTATATATCTAGCTCCTCCGACAGAGTATTTATTCGTCTGTATCTGTGTTTCTTTCTGATAAGAAAATCGGCAACTGATAGCTGTCGTAATTTAGATCTCAGGCGATTCCTCAAACAGTCGGGCTTTCGCATTATTGTTGCCAAATTCGTTCCCTGGTACAAAACCGGACTCACAAATTTGGAAAAGACATTAGAAGGTGGAGTTTTAAAAAATGAATGTTGGACTGCTGGAATCGTCTTGGGAATCGTCGGAAAGCGTTATGAACGCAGAGACAGTATATCAGTTTAAAGCAGGTGTTAACCATCACCTGGCAGATGTTCAAATTATAGTGTTAGTGTCCCGAAAATTCGTAGAGGCAAAACCCCATTCCCTGCATTTACATTGTTACTGGGCTACTAGAAAAAATATGCACTGAAAATATTTCACCGCGTCGAAATGTTCGAACTCGACAAATTAAATACTACAAAACAAGAGCGTTACAGCCCACATACAAAATCCGATTCATGCAGAGTCTCGAGCGAATTCTGGATACTGTTTTTCCGAGTCCGATATTGGTCTGTCAGAGCCAGGCTAAACCGAAGAAACCACTTACTCATGCCAATGACAGGTGCAGGTCCAGTTAGGTGTCCTGCTACTGCTGCAGCCTGTGCAGCTGCGGCTGCTTGGGCAGTTGCAGCTTGTTGCTGCATTTGCCGATGGCACTGTCGCAGGTCAAAAACCTGCAAAGGAATGATTAAGTGTACAACTTAGAAGTGAATTTTAAAGCCGACTGTTGTTAAAGAAGGTTGACGTTCTTTCCAAGCCTTATCTATTCTTTTCCCCGAAACTTCGTAATTTCGCAAGGTATCTTCCATCCATGCAAAAGACATTTCAACTGCACAATGACACTGAACAACAATATTCGCGCTTCAGATTTTGGCGAAAAGCTACTGGAGACTCCCTAACCCCGCCCCCTATCCTCTACTTACGCATTTAGACCGGCCAAGATGGCGGACTTTGCCCCTTCAAAACTCCAACCACTCAATTTGATAAACGGTACAGGAAAAGTTTCGTCTCCTCTTTCACGAGAAGATGTAACACCGTTAGTACAGAATTACTGTTAAAGCAAGATATGTACAATTCAAGAATTATTTAAATTGCTGATCGGTTAGATGGTTCATTGCTCTTTCGTGGGACGTTATAATACCGGTAGTAGCAAATTACTATTGAAGAAGTAAGACGTGGATAACTTGAGGATTTATTTAAACTGTTGCCTGCATATATTAATTGCCTGGCAGTGGACAGCTTATCAGAGAACTTGAGTAAGTGAAGTGGCAGTGAACAGCTTGTTAGGACTCGGGCGTGACTCGGTCTCGAGACGCTTTTTCACGGACTCTTGTCTCGTCTCGTCTCGAACGATTTTTTTTCCAGTACTCGGACTCGTGAGCTTGACTTCGGTCTCGGACTTGTCTCGGACTAGGATATGCTGGACTCGCAACAGCTCTGCAGCTTATCGGGTATGACTGGCTTCGATTTCGTTCTTTGTCCTCGAATTACTTACCGGTAGTTTCGGAAAAAAATAGCCGAGTCGGCGCGAAGCGCCGCGATTTTTAGAAAAACGGTCGATTTTTTCTTAGAAATAGTCATTTTTACTTAAAAACAATCAAAAACAGTTGATTTTTCGTAAAAATAGTAGTTTTTTCTTAAAACCAGCCGATTTTTCGTCAACACAGTCTTTTTCTCACTAATAGTCACTTTTATCCGCAAAAATAGTCGGTAAAAATGGCGAGCCAGTCGGTAAATACCTTGTCCCCCCCCCAAAAAAAACATTTTGGCTAGTAACGCCTCTGGTCCTCAGTCTTATAACCCGTTTCCAGACTAACCAGTGTCTGGTTATTCCTCACGGGTGCGGACTAGCCAAAACCTGCTCAGGCGGTCGGTTCCACTGAGATCCCCGGTGAGACGAAAAACGCGTTTCAGGAGACGAACCGGGCACGGGCGAGAAAAGACCAGAACGCAGCTATAGGCGTTTTCTGGGGCAAATTTGTGTGCTAGATGTCCGAGTGTTTGTCGCGGAAAAACAACTGTGTGCCACACACTCGACCCAAAAGTTGAACCTCGCGGAAATGCCGTTTTGTCTGTTTTTCGGCGGTAATTTCAAATATCTGAAAATAAATACTAAACCCAGATAAAAACCTCAACAAACAGAAATTCAGGCTCATGTCCTTACCACTCTGTGCAAGAAGGTTCCTCAGTTTTAAAGCTATATGCTTCACTAAGTAGCTATTTTTATTATCTTAATTTGCTGCAAAATTCGAATTTCCCAGCATGTGCGACCCACAAAATGGAAAATCGCCTTGACAGTTGGTATTCAAATTACAGCCACAAAAATCTCGTCGGTCACAGAAACACACTTGTGGGCGACACAAAGGACCGCAGAAACGCCGTTTTCGAGCCACAAACACTTTGTGGGACCACGGAAAAACGCTTTATGATGGTCGATAGCGAAAATGGGTTTTCATTACTAAGGTACGACCAATCCGCGGCCTAAAACGTCACAAATCTCACCTTAATGTAGGCAGATGGGTAGATTTTGTGAACTGCGTCACCAGGTGCGCGACCGGCTTCTCGGTCCAGGTAGTAACTTTGTACAAAGACACTATGATCTGACAAGCAACGGATCCAGACGTCGCCCTCCCCTCGCAGGTCTAATTGCACGCCTTTGCCAATATGTAACCTGAAGAAGAAAAAAAAATCACTAGATTGTCCTTAGACTGCCCTAGAGAGGTGTCGACTAAATTGTAGCGAAATTGGTTACAGTCGTGACGTATATAGTGACGTCTTGTGATTGAGGGCCTAACATAGGATTTGATTGTCCCTAGGCCGTTTCATAAATGTAAACGCGACCGGCGCCTCGCTGGCCGCTCGGCTCTATATATATATTAAAATATATATTCACCGATAGGAATAAACTGCAATTTTTCGTTTTCTGAGGTAAAATAGATCAAATCCTTGTGACGTCACGCTTGTAACGATTTTCGCTACAACTTAGTTTTGACCCCTAGAGAGGGCTGAAAAGAAAAATATGTAGACTGCGGTAGACTTACCCGAGGAAGGTTTAACGCCAGCTTTACTTTCAGATTTTCCTTCCGGATTCCAGACATCCGTTTTTGTCGAGATTTATCAAGAAGGTGAAGCCAGGCCGAAAGCGTCTGGAAGTGCGGGGTGTTCGACACCTTCCAAATTCCAGAATCTATAAGGTGTCATAGAGGCAACATATTTGAGGGACACAATGAATCTGCCAATGAAAGGGGTGGGAGAAAAGGTAATATTGGTTGACAGTTGTGATTGGGAAGCACATTATATTTGAAGGGCACATCTACGAAATACCGCGAATAGTAACATTAACTACCGTCACTGGATTGGCTTGACTGAGCGGTACTGCGGAAGCCCTGGACAATCTCCCAGAAAGTTTTGTGAATGCCGAAAATATCAACCAATTCAAAGCAGGTGTCGACTACCACCTGGCTGAAATTCAATTTAGTGTATAGAGTGTCCCGACAAATTTATAGAGGCGAAAGCCTTATTATTGCAATTATATTATTATTATTATAATTATTATTAGGAAATCTGGAAGGCGAAACCTGGCTTTTAGTTGCGATTTAATTTACGAGCGTACCGGGTGCGTGCGGATACGAACGTTCGGTAGCGATGGAAATTGTCAATGCGTTTCCAATCTCAATTCTTGATTGGGCTCACAACAGAACAGCTCAGTTAAAGTTTAACTGAAAAGCCAACTTACATTTGTATGATTTAACTGAATACACTGAATTATTTTGATTGTGTGAAGGGATTTTCTTATTTTTCACTGTTTGCTCTAGTACGACGTTCAAAATATCTACGATCGTCCTCACAACGTAAAATTCTACTATGACTCGGAAAATTTGAATCTCAATACACACGCGGGTTTTAAATGGCCAGTGATCAGCCTGCGGAAGGTAACTCACTGCGTGAACACTTATTTTTCGTAAATCGTTTTCGTCAAGCATACGACACAAGTAAAAGCGCATAAAGGTACCATTAATCCGACAGGGAAATTCCACTGTATGAAAAAGATTATTCGTTAATAGCGGAGCAACGAAGTAGCGCATTCTCATTGGGTCTTCAGGCCTCTTTAAGTGAATAACAGACAGGTAACTAGATTGTCCTGTCTCGGCCTTTTTCAGTAAAACTTAGAACTGCGAATTTCAAAAGCTACCTAAATCCAAGTTTGCAAGAACCGGCGTTTTACAGGAAGGCGGATGTGCTGAAAATTATTATCCGACCCCGCGCCGAATGTGTTTTGCTTGGTAGGATTTGTGACCTGGAGTTATACGTTAAGAAAAAAAAACCCGCCAAAGAGACCTTATCTATTATACGCAAAGCCCCCCTCACCCCTGCGACAAATCCGGGAAACGCCCAAGCACTTACCTCGCTCTTTCACTTTGTTCCGTTCGATGCACGTTGCTAAGGGCGCCAAGGCAAAACCGGTCCCCTCCAACGGGATCCACATATCCATCCACAGTAACGTTCGGGCAAGAAGAAGGAACTTTGAACGTTTCTCCAACCTGAAAACAAAACGTACCTTTTTTCGTTTCACAAAAAAAAATTGCCACAATAGCTAAATAATAGCAAGAACAAATAATCAGATAGAACCTCCGTCTCCATACTTCTGTAATATGACAATGCGGAGTCGAATATTTCCCCGTACCCTGCCCGCTGCAAACGAGCGGAGGTTAGTATCTTCGCGGCACATCACGTTTCTTTACAATAATAAGCTTGCAAAATCAAGAATCCACAAGGACGTTTTTAAGTGGGGTTTTGGTAACAGAATCGTTGATCCTTGGAACAGCCTTACCGAAGATGCGGTTAATGCTGAATCGATCAATAGTTTCAAGTGCATTGTTGATGGGATTTTCAACTCCGATCAGTTCGACTACTCAAAATTTCTTCGAGTTATTTAGAGGCGAAAGCCTTTTTCTTGCTTTGTATTATTATTATTATTATTATTTACCTCTACAAATAGCTATATCGCTGTGAAGCCGCGTAGACGAAAATTAGAAGTCGAAGCCGATTGGTTCTCTGGACAAGCTCCAGAGCGGGTCAGCGTCGCCTCCTGCGTTTTTTGCTCTGCGATGAGCAACGGCGAAGACAGAAGTAGAGTAGATGGATATCAACATCAGCTCAAAGCTAGAGCAAATACCTCTAGCTCCGCTCAGTTTTGTCGGAGTATCCGTAGTCGCTGCGTGGGACCAAAGTCGGAGGTTCTATCTGGTTATTTGTCCTTGATAGGCACAGAAGAAAACAAGAAAAAATGCTAAGATAGATAGGCATAACCCAGTGAGGTTACTAGACCGCACTTCGAGATTAAGCATACACAAACGGGAAAAAAGGAACTTTCCTCTGCAGCGGATTCAAACGAATTTTGTTGGGAGAAATTCAGAAAGTCTGTGCATTTGTTTAAGAATAAACAAAAACGATAGTTGTTTGAACATACCTGTGTGTCCAATTCGAAGTAAGCTATTGAACACCAATATTCAGGCATTGGTTGTGTAGACACAGGAGCGTGAAGGTGCATGTCGTGCTGAATGGCAGGTGCTGGTGCCCCTGTACAATGATAATTTTGTAAGTATTAATTCGATAATGTGGCTCAGAACTCACTGCACGTCTTTGCCTTTCCCCGGGGACTCAACAAGTCTCCCGTTTTTGTTTGTCCCGCGGACTAATCTCCCACATTGTCTGGAGCTAAGTGGAGTGGGAAAGGTTCCGTTATCATTATCCATCATCCTCAAAAGGAACTACTTTTCACAGTCGAGTCGGAGTCAATTTGGCGAGTCAAGAAGGTGCTCGTAGGTTCTCTGAAAAACAGACATTCGATAGCTTGTTTTGGTCGCGCAACCAGCCGATATGCCCCTGGCTATACTGATAGTTCGGCAAGGACGCTAACAGACGAATGTTCTAACAACAGGCACAAAAAGGCGCCACCTATGTTCTTCCCGTATGGATATAATTCAAGTCATCGTATTATGGGACATTTTTTCAATCGTAAACAATTAGAAACGATTGTAAACATTGTTTTTTTACGATCGGAAACAGTTGTTTGCGATTGTAAGCAGTTGTTTCCAGTTTTTTCCAATCGTTTGCGATTGTAAACAGTTGTTAACGACTGTATTTTTACGATTAGAAACAATCGGTTTCAATCGTAGAAATCTGCAATTGCAAACGACTGGAAAAATTACGATTGGAAACAAACGGTTTCAATCGTAAAAATACAATCGTCAACAACTTTTTACAATCGCAAACGACTGGAAACAACTTTTACTGTTTACAATCGTAAACAACTGTTTCCAATAAAAAAAAACAATTAATTACGATCGTTTCCAATTGTTTTCAATTGTTTACGATTGGAAAAATGTCCCATAATACGATGACTTGAATTAATTCCATACGGGTTGTAAGTTGCCATCCGAGGAGACAAATAAAAAGTTATGAAATGACCATGGCTATAGAACTAATTTTAGTAGAATTTAAGCGATTCTGGAGTTACTTTCGTACTTCACTCTGGAACTAGTACTAACTTGTGTGGAACGCACTCTTACACATAAGCACCACCACAACGGCAAACTTTATGCATCTTTCGACACGGGCGTCTTATGCTACACTTACAGGGTCAGAAGTTTGATAACACATGTTTGCGCATTCTTGGCCTAAAGTTATGAGAATAGTTGCGTTTTTGCAGATACCAGTAGACCTGCATTTCGTCGTGTTTGCAGTTACCATGGTATCTGATACTACGGTTGCTTTGCAAAAACGACAAGGACCGAAACTGCGCTTTTCGAGGTCATCCCAAAAGAAAAACTGATATCCAGTCTCACCACTAAGTGCCAAACTTTTTTCCCACCTATTTGACAAAAGCCTATAAGGTTCTATATTGTTGATGATGATGAAGGTGAGGTGACTTTTTCAGATACCACGATCAGTTACCATGGTAACTGGCGAGATACGATAACTGCAAAAACGCCTTTTGACCGTGGTATCAGATACCACGGTAACTGCAAAAACGGCTTTAGACCGTGGTATCAGATACCATGGTATCTGCAAAAACGCAACTGAAATTTCTGTTGTAACTTTTTATATGTTATTTTTGTTCAGAAACATAACACATAAAAGGCTCATAACAGATTTATTCCCATAATATTTAACACAAGGATAAGCAGACATGTGTTATCTGTTATCAAACTTCTGAGAGTGTAAGAACGTCTAATCTACGTCCTCTAAGCGTCTCTTAAAGGACCTCTCTTGCTTGTTCTGCCTTTCATATTATCCCTAGCTCCCTTATGGGATTATAAGATTCTGAAGTCCCCGTCTTTCGCCATTGTTTCGTTTTGTACCTACGACTCTTTAGCGCTCTTTCGGCCTAGCCGAGTTTTGAAAGTCACGCAACGCGAACTTCGCCAAAAGCATCAAGGTCCGTCAACTCTTTCAAAAATAAGGACATGAAGCTTCAAAGAATTATACTTCATTTTGGAAGACACGGTTGACCAACTTCTGTTAAACCAAGGCGCGTTCAATTTTCAGATGTTTTGCGTCCAGCCGCCGCGTGGGAGAGAGGGAGGCTGGATGAAGTCGACAAGCGCTAACAAGAAAATCGCTAATTTATCGCGGAAAGTAATGGTATTTTTTAAAACGATATTTCTGAGCTTATTTCATCTTGAAAAGATCATTTCTAGTAAGAGAGGATCCAAAAATTCGTCCACTCACAGAATCCTGGGTGGTGTGCTCTCAGATCAGGTGGCTGCATTGTTTGAGTGTAGGCTAGAGTGCTTCCTTGCTGAGTATGCGATGCTCCAGGAACAGGCGGCCCTGGGGGGACTTGAGCGACCGGTGGATGCAAGGGCCGGGTAGCCGTTTGCGGGGCGACAGGCAGGGGCCCAAGAGGCGGCATGGTGGGGGCGGGTCCAGGGGGACCTAAAACACATATTCTCAATAAAGGGTCGAGAAGGTCCTGGCGATTATAATAAATTAATATAACACCAGCACATCGTGCAGTCCCATGATATCAGTCCTATCCTACCCAGTGCCAAAATTTTCTGGTATTGCCCTGATGTTAAAAGAAAACAAGACCAAAGGTTTCGATGGGATCCCAAAAATTTAATATTTGATCCAGACAACTAGGTCTTGTCTTCGCCAGATCCATTCTTCGCCAGGCTAATCATCTGAGAAAACCAAGTTCAGATATACCTGTATAAGCCATATCTATTTTGACGACACTAATCGAAACTTCCTGCTTTACTTCTGCAGAATTTCCGGTTTCGGCCGAATTCCAAGCGAACTACTTGTCCAGCAAACAATGATAGCTCAGAAACGAATTCAGCGTATCCCCTTATCCTTATAAAGAACATGTAATCAACTTCAAATAAAACTTTAACTTATAAAAAAATCCGGTTTCAACCGGATTCCGGACGAACTATATGTCCAGGTAAAAACGACTGTCATATACAGATTCAGTGTCTCATCTTACCCTTAAATCTGCCACCTAATCAACTTCAAATAACAATTTTGCTATTAACAAATTCCCAGGTTTCGGCCGGATTCCGGGTGAACTACTTGTCCGGCGAGAAAATGGTTTTCACCATCGTGTTCAGCATGTCTTCTTACCCCTAAATCGAACATCTAATTAACTTCAAATAAAACTTTGCTTTTAACAAATGTTCCGGCTTTGGCCGGATTCCGGGCGAACTAATCGTCCGGCGAGAAAATGGTTTTCACCATCGTGTTCAGCATGTCTTCTTACCCCTAGATCGAACATCTAATCAACTTCGAATAAAACTTTAACTTTTACCAAACTTTCCGGTTTTGGCCGGATTCCGGGTGAACTACTTGTCCGGCGAGAAAATGGTTTTCACCATCGTGTTCAGCAAGTCTTCTTACCCCTAAATCGAGCATCTAATTAACTTCAAATAAAACTTTTGCTTTTAACAAATGTTCCGGTTTTGGCCGCATTCCGGACGAACTACTTGTCCGGCGAGAAAATGGTTTTCACCATCGTGTTCAGCATGTCTTCTTACCCCTAAATCGAACATCTGATCAACTTCGAATAAAACTTTTACTTTTAACAAACTGTCCGGTTTTGGCCGGATTCCGAGCGAACTACTTGTCCGGCGGGAAAATGGTTTTCACCATCGTGTTCAGTATGTCTTCTTACCCCATAATCGACTGTCACATTGGCTGTTTAAAAATATTTTGTTTGCCCCTTAATTTAAACCCCCTCCCCCACACCTAAATGTAGGGCTACAGAGCCCATCTACGAACTCGACCTTATACTCTTGACCCAAACTATCCTCACACCAAGTTTCATCAAAATATCTCATTCCCTTGGAGAGTTATCGTGCTGACAGACGGACGGACGGACGGACAGACGGACAACTTTTGCGATGTCATAGGTCTCCGTCACTAACGTTTTGGGATCCCAAAAAGTTCCAACCGGGCGTTATCAAAATAAATAACGCCCGGGCGTTATTTATTTTGATAACGCCCGGCCAGCCATGCCATATCAAGTGAAAACGCACGGTTGGATTTTTTTTTTCTTTTAACATCAGGGGAATACCAGTAAATTAAAACAAATGTAATAGTGTTATAATCATTATCGCCCTTGCTTTTCTTCGGGCGATACTATATAATGAGTGATTCGTCGGACAGGTCAGGCAGAGGTAGCGACCACTCCGTACTGAAGTGGGAAAACAATAAGAAACCTTGCAAAATGGAATATCAGGAGATTATGACGTGCTCTCCTCTTTAAGCTGTCTCGAAATATTCAAATCAGTTTTGTTATGAATTTAGAGCACAAGAAGCCATTCCCAATAAAACCAAGAATTGACAAAATGTGAAAACATATCCTCCTGTCAACGATCGACTTGTGCTTTGCCAAAACTACAGCCATGTCCCTATTACATTTGGATTGTTATCGTGTTTTCCTGAACTGGCCGCTTAGAGCCTTTGGCATGTTTTCAGTTCAGGAATTCATCTGTTGATTTTTTTCTTTTTTACAAATAAAGCAATCTCAAATCTCAAATCTCTCAAATCTCACAATTCCAATATCTACACCTTTTCAACACCAACGTTTAGAAAAACCTTGAGTATATTATATGACCGGTAATTCCTCTCAGATGTTCAATACAAAAACTTACTTTTACTTAGGCTATTCCAAAGTCGCTATGCCTATTCGCGTCCGGCATAGTGATGTATGCCGAACTCTCTAGGTCTAGCCGGATGGTTTAGTATCGGAGAAGAGTCCACGACCCGCACCCACTCCCTCCATTACCTTCCTTTCCAACCCTCAACCTCAAACCCAAAACCCAAAACCTGAACAGTTCAAGCGCTCGCTCACGTCTGCAATGTAATTCATTTCTCGATCCGGACAACGAAATACAATCCATTCAAAAAGAACCTCGATAGCTCGAGGCAGACGTGTTCAGGTGGTCACCTTGGCAAGTCCAAGTCATTAGGGCTTGGCGTCATACGAGAAAAGAAGGAAATATCACAACACCAAAAAAATGCAAACAATAATCGTGGAAAACTTTAGATCTAAAGCTGCTACGGGCTTCATTTTGTTTCACCCTAAGGACCTTTTCAGTTACAGCCTGGAGAGAATCCTTGGCAATGAAGGCCGAGCCATGAGAGCCGAAGCCACTTAACAGAAAACACAGAGCAAAATAACGCTAGGTAATAGCCCCAAGACCTGAAAAAAGTGACGCATACTCGATAATCCTCGGACTGTCGTATGTGTCATACGAGGATAGCGTCAGCAAACTCAACATCCCAACACTTTCGAAGAGACGCCACGATCTTACCATGACATTTGGCACTAAATGTCTTAGATCTGAGCACCATCGTGACATCCTACCGGAATTCACCCCCCTCCCCAACAATCGAACACGTCGTGCCGAAAAACTTAAGGGACTCGATCCACTCCTTCAACCACCACCGACAAAATCAAGTCAACGCTACACAAAGTCGTTTGTGCCATATTTCATCCGTCATCACAACCTGAAAATAGAAGGAAAAGAAGACAATGAAGCATTTGACACGATATGAGTTAATCGTATATATTAAGTGTTATTTTATGTATTTCATGACGCGTATAAATTGTTGACCTCCCAGGTTATTTTTTCCCTTGTGTAAAGATATTGGGTAAATAAAAATGATTATGATTATGAATAGCAGCGACAATAGCTAGACTAGCGATAAAGAACGTCCCAACTGAACCTCAATCAGTCATGCAACAGCGTTGGAAAACTGCTTCCAAACACACACAAAAAAAGATACAACCTCCCCTGTTTCATCGATGTGTGTCGACAGCATCTTGGCTGTACTAGAATTTTCTAAACCTGCAAGTTTGTCTCGCTTTAAATGTCGCGAGCGTAGTGGGCGGCGCTACGAGTAAGGCCCGTTTCTGATGCATGGAAAGCACAGGTCTTGGCGATATTCCATAGTGTTACTTTGCTCTGAGAAAACATGATCTGTAGTCATTCTTCTTCTTTTAAACGCAATAGTCGGACCTCAGTTCATATAGCTATGGCTCGTTCAACGGTAGAGAACAAGAGAAATTTTGGATTTTTTGTTCTATACCTGTTCCCGACGCAACTTGTTGTTGCTGTGAAGGCGAGCCAAACTGCGATGTCAGCTGTGGTAGCGAGAAATTTTCGTTCTTCATATTCTGGGGAGGGGACATGGCAAACTCCGGTTTCATAGTCAGAGGAGGGGGGAGAGGGAACCCATTTTGCTGCTGTTGCTGAATAGGCGGCGGAGAATGCAGAACGTCTGGAATAAGGAAGAATATCAACATCGCCTTAGTCTGTAAATGTCAAAAGACCGTCTTTCATGTAAGCACGGTAACCCCATCGCTCAATAATGCCCACGAAACTACTGAACAAAATACAAATCCAAAACAAGAAAAGTGTTGGCGGTAATTACTTTAATTGTTTTTTGAGAGGGAGGAGGACTAATGAACATGCGACGGGGGCGGGTGCTTAAAGTTTAACTGAAAAGCCAACTTATTTTGTGTCATTTAGTTGAATACACTGAATTATTTGGATTCTGCAAAGGGATTTTTTTGTTTTCCACTATCTGCTCTAGTTATGACGTTCAGAATATCTGCGGCTGTCCCCACAGCGAAAATTCTACTATGACGCGGGAAACTTTTATCTAAACACAAACAAGGCTTTTCAGTGGGCAGTGGCGATATTGGTGAAGATTGCTTAGTGCCTGAACAAAAAAAAAGTCATAAATCTTTCTTGTAAGGCATGATGGAGTTCTGTTTGAGGGAGTGAAGTTGATTTGAGTAATTTTTAATAGTAGTTTTTCTTTACAACTATGTTTGTTTTTTAATAAAGTCTCGCGCAGGTGACCCATTGTCCCCTTTGCAGGCGGAATACTGAAATTCTTGTGTGTAGCCTACACGTGTGTGATTTTTTTTTTGTCTGCATACCGCTGAAGGATACAAAACAAACTGAACTTGCTGTCCCTTCTCTTGTGAGAGACTGCAGTTGGCATTTGCAAGTGGCTGGCTGGAAAGGAATGCCGCAACATTTATCGGCGTTTAGCTCATGTGGTGTTTCTATGGTATGGTCAGTTACCATACACCAGTTCAGCACTTCACAAGGGAACTACTGGAAACGTAACGAAAATACTAGACGGGCTGCGGACAAGTGCAGAAACGACAGTTTAGCTTAGCTAAGACTGTAGCTTTATTTATAAAAAAAAAAAAAAAATCCCTATATGTCAATGGGTGGCAAAAACACGGCGGCAAAAACTTCCGACGTTCATTGGAAGGTAAGGTAAGGTAAGTTACAAATTTATTGACAAATATCAAGAAACCTCATGTTGCTCAAAAGCGTCAGACAAAAGCGTCCTGGCATAAGAACACGTCACTTCACTAACTCTGATTTGTTCGTAAAAATTATTAATAAAATCCTAGCCTAAGGCGTTATAAAGAAAAAGCAAACGAACAATTAACACACACCAACACTAGAATTTTAGGACAAGATTAAGAGATTGAAGCCTAGAGATTGTCTGGATGGTCTGTACTGATTCATACTAAATGAGATCTCACCTTGGGTATGGCCAGGCTGGGACGGAGAGAGCGCAGCCGCCTGATTGCTCATCATAGGAAAGGTGTGGTGAGGGGTGTGAGTAGGAGACATCATCTGAGATCCCATTGCTACTGAAGCTGGAGATCCTACCCCTTCAACGTCCATCGAGGAAATGCCAGAGAAGTCATCTTGTGAGGAATGGGGGTAGTGAAGGCTCAGACCGCTGAGATCTGCAAAATTGAGCAGAAGTAAAAAGAACTAGCCAATATCCTAACCCGCAAGTGCACGACATTCTTAGCCAGTTTTTTTTTTTCTTGAACCGTTTAGTGTTTTTGTCAATATATCACAATCTTATGTGTACTTAGTGTGTTTTTGAAGTGTATCTATAGAACGCAAACATATTTAGTTATATTCTGAGATACATTTTATTATATTGAATACACTATTAGTTATTATTAATAATAAATACTTAGTATATTTATTCTAAATGTTATTGTTATAATAATAATAAAATTCACAGGCAACAGCCCAGGCGTAACCCCCTTCAAAAGGGATATGGACGCTAACCGGGCCAACCAATATTGGAAGACAGAGGAAGTGCCCCCGAATCGGCAACTAGGAAATGAAGTGAGCCAATACCTATTCCAATCGATGTGACAGGATGAAAGTCCTTAGTTGCGTTTTTGCAGATACCTTGGTATCTGATACCACGGTCTAACGTCATTTTTGCAGTTACCGTGGTATCTGGGCAGGTACCGTGGTAACTGATCGTGTATCTGAAAATTCATCTCACTTTCATCATCAAGTTATTATGTTATGTCACCCTAGATGTCAATGGATATCAGTATTTCTTTCTTGATGACTTCTATAAGCGCAATCCGGCAATTGTCGTTTTACAAGAGCAACCGTGGTATCTGATACTACACGGTAACTGCAAACACAACAAATTGCAGATCCAGTTACCGTGGTAACAGATACCACGGTATCAGAAAAAATGCAACTCTTATTTCGCTTGCACACAATTCAGATTGTAGAGCTCTCAAATCACAGTCTAGTGACTGAGAAGCTGGTTACTGCCCCAGAAGCAGTAACCAGGAAATAGCCACCATCATCAATTGCAAGCTACTCCTCGGGATACAACATCCTTATTGCTTGCAGGTGTAAGGTAATTTAGTCAGCTATAAAACGAATGGCAACTATGCAACTAGCAACTATTCTCGGGTTTGCTGAGGGAGACGTTGTAATGAAGTCTCGCGCTAAAGCGGCTTTAACAAAATCTTACCAATACCTGGTGATACCACTCTCTCATAATGGTAAGGATTCACACAGACAGAGTCGCACTTCAGGTCGAAGGCAAACTGGCAGTATTTGACATGCTTCAACTCATTTTTGTGCAGGTCCGGCCATCTCCATATTCGAGCGTAGATAACGTGAGGAAACCCTTTTCGACCAGCAACCTGAAACGAATGCCATTTCGAGCGTGTTCCACCCTTGTAACAACAGTAACTATCAATTACTATTTCCGTTCCAACCTCGTGAAAAGTTACTACACAGACTGTTCCAACCTTCTCGAAATAGTAACTAATAATAACTAATTGCTTACCACGCTTGGGAGCGTAGTTAGCGTGGTAACTACGATATCTGTGACGTGATTGGTCCAATCAGTCCTCAGAAAGATAAGATAAGATAAGATTTATTCCACTAAAAGCACAGAGGCCATGGGAAAAAAAATGACACACAAAAAAAACAAAACAAAAATAAAGAACAACAAGAGCTGTAAGCTCATATGGCACTTGCATGGGTTGAGATGTATTATTTGATTAAAAGTAATTTTCGACTGCGCGGTTCAGATGCGCACTTTAAGGAAGCTAGAGAAAAAGTATTTTATCGTAGAACTTGGCTGTAATGATGCGCACTTTAAAGGCACTAGAAATTCATCTGTAAGGAAGACCCTTGAGGCAAAAACGATATCAGGCTCTTAGGGATCATTGATATATACGTATGATCAAAAGTATTTTTTTTCCGCTAATGCGGGTAAAATGCGCACTTTAAGGGTGCTAGAAATTTTTTTTTTTTGCAAAACCCTTGTGGCACAAATGATCATAGGTTGAGATGTATCGTTTGATAAAAAGTACTTTTCGACCTTGCGGTTAAGATGCACACTTTAAGGGAGCTAGAACTTCATTTGTAAGCAAAACCCTTGAGGCAAAAATGATCATGGACTCATGGGGATCGTGGAAATGCATAGTTTGCTTAAAAGCATTTTTCTTAATTTGCGGTCATGATTGGTATTTTAGGGAATGGTCGGATTTGAAAAGTGGCGATTTCTAAGCCAATCTTGTCGAATTTCTAATATTCCAGCCAAATTTCATCGTCCTAGCACATCTGGAAGTACCTTAACTCGCGATCACCGGAATTCCGGACCCGCCCCTCAAACTCCCCCCACAGTCGCCGGAGCCAATCCGGTTCGGTTTTGGACTTGTTTGTTATTCCCACAAAGTTCCATCCCGATCTCTCCAGTCCAATCCGGTTACATATCCCCCCCCCCAATTGTTGTCGGATCCGGTCCGGACATGAAAAAGATCACCACAGGCCCTCTGTTCAGTTATTAAGTTTCACTCGAATCCCATCACCCGTTCCAAAGTTACGCATGGCTAAATATTCCGGATTCCCCCTCCCTCCGATCCCCCCACGACTATCGGATCGAGTGAATTTTTGTTTACAAGTTAGTTTACGGGTCCCTGATACCTGATACGCCTCCCAAGTTTCGTCGTGAAAATCCCAAAAACTGTCATCACCAGAATTCCGGGAAACTCCCCTCCACCTCCCCCCCCCCCAAGTGACCGGGTCCAGTCCAAACGTGTAAACGATTTATATGGAGCAGATTCTTGTTCTTCCCAGCAAGTTTTACTCCAATCCCTCCACTATAACCGTCTCTCGAGATTTCCGGTCTCCCCCCCCCAACTCCCCATAGCTGTCGAATCCGGTTCGGACTTCAAATGGAAGATACAGAGATATATCATTCATTCAGGTATTAAGTTTCGTCCCAATCCGATCACCCGTTCGAAAGTTACACAACACTCAATTTTCCATATTCCCCCGCACTGAATCACATATACAAACCCCTTTGACCCTCGAATGCACTAGCTCTTTCCGATGTTAACAGAGTGATCCGATGCAAAGAGTGACGTCACGCCGTGCGCAGACCTACTAGTCAGAAGAAAGTGGTAGGGGTTTTACAAAAACTACTAAATTCTCAGGATTCCCCGGCCCACCACTCCCCCCCAGATGGTCAGATTGTGAAACTGATTATTTCCAGGTTAGTTATATCGGGTCCCTGATATGCCTGCCAAGTTTCATCGTCCTAGGACATCTGGAAGTACCCTAACTCGAAAACAGTGGACCGCCCGACCGACCGACCGACCGACCGACAGACCGACCGACCGACCGACCGAAAAGCGATCGGTATATGGCACTTGAGCGGAGCTGCAAGTGCCATAAAAACCAAATAAATGGTAACTATTTTACACATTCCTTTACAGGAACCTTTCTCTGTGGTTCATCGAAACCGAAAGGAATCTTCCCAACTTTTCAATATCACCAAATAATTTACTTCCCATTACTTTTACCTTTTACCAAGCAATCCTCCCCCCAATAACTAACACCAAAAATTTCCCCACGAAGATCTGAAAGCTCAGGGCAAACACACATTAAGTGAAAAATATTTTCATCCAATTGCCCGCACATTGGGCAAAAGTAAGGACCAGACAACACTCTTACCTTACTTTTTTTTGCCGAAAATATAAAACTGTGTTCCACCCTTGACGCCAAGAAGCTAGGGTCCGTGACGTCATGCGTAGTAGCTACGGTAAGTAGGGTGGAACACGCTCCTCATTATGATCCAGGGTTTTTATACGCCGGACGACTGCAACCGAGGCAATAAAGTTGCCACCCATGGTTTTATATGAGGAATTTTTATCCTAACGGTTCTGTTTTTAGTTCTGCAAATATGTAGTTTCTTTCTCTCTTTCGTTACTCTACTTATCTCCTACCAGATCCATATGATGTTTGTACGGTTATTCGCAGCCGGGTCACTCGACCCCAACGCCAGACTAGGGTGACCGAAACGCTAGAGCATCTTTGTTTTCCAAGATCAACAAAGTTATTTCTTCTTCCATGTTAATGCTGGAATTGCAATTTTCAAGGAAAGGGGGCTCCAGTGTGTTCCACCTTAATCCGCCGTTGGCATCACCCTATTTCATCCTTTGGCTTTCCAACCCTTATTTTTTTTTTTTTACGCCAAAATATGAGGAGCAAACTGAGCAAAAGAAGGCACACGTCATCGACCAGCAGCTATCATTAAAGGCCAAATGAAAGGAACAAGTTTCTTCAAGCCCGATCACGTCCATTGCCACACACTACCTAAAACCTTTAATACCCACGAACTAAACACTGACCCATTTCTTACTTTCCCCTTGTGAGTTATAACGCAACAGGCAACGACCCATCTCTTTTAGACGTGCTCCAGAAAATGGTGCCGAGCCACTTCTCTCGGACGTGGACGCAGACTTACATGGACCGTTTTGCGTCCAATAATAATTGACAGAACAGAATCGTCATTGCCTTTCAGTGAGAATGAAGAATGATTTGGCGTGAAAAAACACTAGATGGCTGGTGACAAAGTAGGACGCTGAGAAGCAACGAAAAGCGCTACTTTCGGCATTCAAAGTGTGAGGTAGCTTGAATTCATTCACGCAGCCAAAGACAGCTATCGATCACATCGTTTACAGGTTTATTTATTCATTTTCTCTCTGAAGAACTGATAATCCTTTCAGAAAACTTGCTTACTCTTGAGCGGGTCTTCTCCCAAGCAAGCGTAGAAGCGTGGTGGCAATGTCCTAACGTTGCGCCGATATAAAGCTTGGTGCCTACAGAACACGAATCTTTCCCGCTTAATCCCAATTCACACAGATAGCAAATTTCGCCACGGCTAGACGATATCCGTCAAGCCATGGCTTTGAAAAATGCATCGTTAGGTCGCAAAAACGCTTCGTCAAGCTTCGGCTCCGAGCCGATAAAATTCGCAACGCCAGGCAAATGGTTTGAAATACAGAAAGAACGTACGTAGAATAGCTAATCAGTTTAGTTCAGTATTACCCAGTCATTTACGGTATCGGTATCAAGGAGTACAAAGACAATGGATTAAGAGAAAATACATGGAAGGGAATAGGATTCGGGCGAATATCTCACCCTGTGATTTCGCCTAGACGTCACAAGCGTACTTTTGCCTGCCAACATTTAGACGCCCTGGATTCCGCTTTACGATTGTTTTCCCTTCGCGCCATACGGCGATTTCGTTTTGTAGCCCCACCGAAGCGCACACTTGAAGGAATTCGCAAGGACAATACAAACCAGGAAAAGTAACATTGCCTTATCATTTTAATAGGCTATCTGAACAACATCCTTGTCAAACAATATCCTATGCATACCTCTGTCAACAAATAAAATCCCTGTTAGTAATATCCTTTTCTACTTTGGCTATTTCTATTTCCATCAGGTAATCCAGACGAGGCGAGAAAACAATTCGACGGAGTTTTTCGGGGCAAAATTTTGGCCTGGCAAAGCGATTTTTTTCCGCTCAGAGACACCGAATACACCGGTGCGAATCCGCGTTCTGTGAGCACCAAGCTTAACGGTGTAGAGGCTCTGATACTAAGCTGCAACTCAGAGAAGTCTAGAACTGCAAAAATGTATGCACCTCGGGGTCGTCGAAGATTAGGGTAGAAAATGTAGCCCCTGCCTACCTGTAACCTTCCATCAAGTGTCCGCTGGATGGTGACGCACTTGCTCGGGTGCGCTCCATTTGTTGTAATGGCAGTTATAAGACTGTCAAGCTCATCTCTTTTTTCCTGGAAGATATACAAACTGAACCAAACAGATAACTGAAGAACACGGAATAGTACCCTAATAAGGTATTCCAAATAGGCTACTCAACACCCCCTGCCCCCTCTAACCCCCCCCCCCCCCAACAGTGTGGGTGCAATTGTGAAAGTGCAACCACAGTCCGGAAAACCCATCAGAATACGACAAAGAACAAAAATCCTCTAGACCTTAACTTAACTAACACAAAACATACTGCCTCAACCGAATAGGTTCAAGAAAAGTTGTATTTTTGATAAATAATAAATACAATGATCAAACAGGGATGTTACGACTCACAAGAAACCATGTTCAGTACCTATTCGGAGACAATTAAAGAATCCATCTACAATAGTGTTTAGAGACCAAGACCACAATTTCAGAGACCAAGACCAAAAATTTAGAGACCAAGACGTCAAACGCTAAAGTAGCAACACCAAAGGTTTGATGGGATCCCAAAGTGGAATATTTTTTGGACTTCTTCACCTTATAAATTCGCCAGGCCTTAATCCTTAATCAATAATCATCCGCTTACAAATGTGCACAAGAATATAGTTGTTGTTTTTTCGACGGATTACGACTGAGAAAGACAGAAACAAATACAGATTCAGCATGTCTCTCTAGCCCTGTTTCAGAGCTGTAATCGCTTTCAGAATTAACTTTACCTTCTTCCCAATTTCCGGTTTTCGCCGGATTCCGGGAGAATACGCATAAGACGAAGAGAAAACAAAGTTCAGATACGGATTCAGCATGTCTCCTTCCTTCTAAATCAACTATCTATTTTTCTTAAAAAAAACACCCTTAATTTAACCCCCGTCCCCCACCCCCAATAAATACTCCTTGAGCCCACGCTGACTGGGAAACATATATTCAAACAATGGATAAAGCGGATACGTCAGCTACGATGCTTTGACAACGATATTTCAGCCTTTCTTGGTAAGGATCCTCGTCAGGCTGTCGAACGTCAGGGACAACGTTGGGGTATTGCAACGAACCTGCGATACTGCGTAGTCTGCGCACCTGACGTATTCGAATCCACCCCGCCCCCAAATTATAGGGCTACGGAGCCCAACCACGAACCTGACCTGCACTTTGACAAAAAAAAATCCTCACAGCGGTTGAACAGACGGACAGACAGAATTTGCGAAGTCATGGGTATCTCGTCACACGTTCTGGGATCCGAGAAAAGGAAAGAGACCTACTCCGAAATCAGGACCAATTCAGTGGAGTATTTAGACAAAAAAAAAATCTAAACTTCTTCAACCCGTCTCACCCAGAGGTTCCCAAACAAGCAAACAATCCTAAATGCAATGCTTAAGGTAAGGCTAAGGTTAAGTTTCCTTACTTTTAACTTCTTGACAAGGCTTTCAATGGCTCTCTTTGAGAATGGCTCTGATTCGCCTCCTTGACGGTGACATAGCAGGCTGTGAACGATACTGAGGCAAGCATCAGCTGAGGTAGGAGACGTGGAGCTCGTCATGTTGCCAAGTATATTCTGTCCGGACTAGATCTACAGGAACAAATCCTGTGAGAATAGCTTAAATAGAACCTCCAGAATACAATGTAGCTTACCGAAAGTATTCCTTCAGCCCAGGCTGAGTGCATATCATAATTAATGAAGCAAAATGGATAGGTCAGCTACATGTGTTCTAGCGATATTTCGGCCCTGATTAGCAAGGATCCTTTTAAGGCTCAAGCTAGAAAAACGCACGTGACATTCTGTTAGTCCCAACAAAAAAGCTTACTAAGATTTTTCAAGCAAAGTAATGGGCCAGAAAATGGGTGGCTGGACTGGCTGGAAAATCTGGATTCAAAATTTCTGACACAAACTGTAACACCCTGCCTGACTTTAACCAGTATTCAAGCAATAACCTTCTCAGACCCAGTCTAGTACACTAGCCCCTTTTCAGGCACGGTGCTCTAACGTCTAGCACCATGCCTGGGTGCTGGACGTTCAAGCACTGTACCTTGGATTTCAAGTATGGTGCATGGATTCCAGTATACAGTGCATGCATGAAAAACACAGTTTCTGTCACCACAACTTATCAACGGCTCGGACAGGGCTGAAATTACTACCAAGAATTAGAGAAATCAAAGACAATCCTTATCGTATTTTTCCTAACAAAAACAACAGGACGTGACTGATGATGGAGATGAAAAATCTGACAGCAGCCTATCTATTTTCCATGTAGAGTGCCCTAGGAGCCAATATTCTGGTTGACTGTTAGGTAGAAAAAGCTGAGGCACAGGACACTTTGCATGCAAAACCCTTGACTATGTAGAAAAAGAATTGAGGTTTTTCATCTCCCTCATCAGTCGCGTCCTTTTGTTTTTGTTATGAAAAATATGATAAGAATTGTCTTTGATTTCTCTAATTCATGGTAGTAATTTCAGCCCTCTCCGAGCCGGCGCTCAGTTGTGATGACAGAAACTGTGTTTTTCATGCATGCACTGTATACTGAAATCCATGCACTATGCATGAAATCCAAGGTACAGTGCTTGAATGTCTAGCACCCAGGCATGGTGCTGGACGTTTGAGCACCATGCCCGAAAAGGGGCTAGTGTACTAGACTACTCAGACCTCTCCTGCCAGTCCTGCCCCTGTAAACTCGCATTCCAATTCTTTCAAACAAGACATGAGGAACTGGGAAGATACACACAAACACATAATAGTTTAACCGAAAAGGGCTAGGATATGACAATCTAATTACCCATCACTTATTCACCTAAATTGGCTTGAAGACCCGCTGAAAATGAGTTACTTCGTTGTTCCGCTATACACCAATAATCGATTTTCAAATAGTGGAAATTCTGTGTGATTTGTGGTGCCTCTATGTGATTGTATTTTTGTTGCATGCCTTACGAGAAAGATTTTTTTTTTTTTTTCAGGCATTGAGCAATCTTCACCAATCTCACCACTGCCCACTGAAAAGCCGCATTTGTTTTGGGATTAAAATTTCTCGCGTCATATTAGAATTTATGCTGTGGGGATGGCCGGAGATATTCTGAGCCTCATAACTAGAGCAGATAGTGGAAAATAAAAAATTCCATTGCAGGATCCAAATAATTCAGTGTATCCAATTAAATGACACACAAATAAGTTGGCTTTTCAGTTAAACTTTAAAAGTCATTTTCATTTACTGAATCTCAGGAATGGGTTTAAAGATGACTGATATACATTACATACTACCTGCATTTGCAATTTTTGTAAGTGTAGAATTTCTATTATACACTGTTCAGTTACTGGAGCAGCACTGGCCATCTCTGTACAGTTCTTTTAACTGTCAATCCAATTTTCCAGTTTTCAAATCTTTGCTATCTAGAATGTTTCACAGCCTGTTTACAACCGCTTAATGTTCGCATTCTTCTGACCACAGGTGTAACTAAGGAGGCGGTCTAGCACACTCTTCCCTTCTCTGATAACCATGTTCAAACGCTGGGGCATGCTGGCATTGGTGTGCATGGTATAGTGAGATGGATCACACTCTTCCATGATCACTCTGATATTACCTGAGCTGACACCTAAAGTCCCTTGAATACTTGGTGGGTTCAATGGACTCTTGCCAGTTGCCTGTTTTTAGCGCACTACTCGCAAGCTGTCTGCTCCCAGTGCAGCGCTCGACATTGCATTTTTACCGCTTTCACAAAGAGGTAAAACCAGGTAGCCTATATAAGGAAGGACCAGTGTGCATGTATGAATTAAGTCAGTAGTGCTTCAGTAGAAGTTCATGTTACTGGACCTTAAGACCAAAGGCTCTTTCAAACCCCTGTATTACAATGATTCTGATACCTATTTGTATCCCTTATTCCCCAAAGGGATACTGTACCAGTAAATATAATTTTTTGCAAAGTACCAAATTGTTAGCATGATTGCATGATACCAGTACTGTATACTGGTACCACTCTAGGGAATAAGGGATAAGCATGTGAATGGGTAGCAATGCTCACCACTGCCAGCACGCCCCAGTGTTGAGCATGGTTAAAAAAAAAGGGCTTAGTGTACTAGACTGGTAGGGGAAGGGGGGACTCTTCACCCAATGTGGTGTGAGAAGGAAATTATTCAACATTATTTTATAAAACCGAGCTCAGGCCTATTGTAGCCTACTAGTAGCAAAGTAGGGTAGAGTATACCAGCATTTCTTTTCAGCACATTTTTGTACAAAAATAATCTCCTGACAAAATCTTGTTACATCCACTCAGTAGCGTATATTCCAATTTGTTTCGGGAGGGGCGACAGCTCAGTGAAAATATGCGGCCAAATGCCAGCCCCTTTCCGGCCGGAAGGGCGAAAATTTGTTGGCAATTTTTTCATTTTTTGACCGTTTTTAACACTAAAAACACCTCTAGCCAGACTAAAATTCGATCCAAATGACGATTTTCTTGAAAACGAGGTGCAAACAACACCTTTTAATCTTGTAATCATTCACATTACGACTCAAAAACTGTTTCTGAGATCTATTACTGAACCGTGCTGTAAATAATTTCGATTGATCTTCTCAATTTGTATTTTAGCGTACGTTTTTACCGTAAAAAACTTCTTTTCCGAGAATTTCGGGTGAGGATCGCCCCTGTCGCCCGTGTTTCGCACACGTTTTTCCCACTAAAAATCCCTTTTTCAAGAATTTCGGGGGGGGGCGATCGCCCCAGTCGCCCCCCCCCTAATATACGCTACTGCATCCACTCTGTTCTACAGTAGTAGGCATATTCTGCTTCAAAATCCAGCTTGTCCGCAGAGTATATATTATAACACAAAATGGGAATGAAAAAAGCTCAACTGCTCCAGCCTATTATGCATCAAGTAGCAAATGTACGATAGGCTAAACCAAAATTTTTGGCCTTTAGCCTCATTGTTTTTACAAGAATCAGCTCCTAAGAAAAGCCTGTTGAGTCAACAACTATATTCTCGTAAGCACACTGGGCCCGAAAAAGCCCAGGCCTACAAGACCAGTACAAGACAGGAACAGGAGGGGTAACTGACCTTGTTTTTATGCAACCTCGAATTTTGCCACGAAAATGTTGAAATGAAATTTCCATGCTGCTGACAGCATACTGACAGTCAAGAAGCAAAATCTTTTTTTTTTTTTTAAGTTGTGTCCCAAAATATTAGAATTATTTGTCTTTTCTTTGTTTTGAACATGGTTTAAAAGGGATTTTCTGGTTATTACCTTTATCTTTTCCATCACTTAGCATGTAATCTGACCTTAGGTAAAAATGGGTAATACTTTTTGAAAATGAAAATATGTTAAATAGAAAAACTGAAGTAAAATTTATTTCCCCAATATATAACTATTCCATTAGCTTCGATCTAGTATTTTTGTCATATTTTTGGGTTCCTTTTTAAGCCAGATAGATTTCACTAAAGGAAGATTACTCTGGAAATTTGAAATCTTGTCTGAGGTTGGGTACCTCTCCTGTACCCGGCCTTGAATGAATGTACATAACCTTGAGTTACACTCAAAAATGTTAAAAGGAAATTTTTTGCCATCTAAACTAGCTCCTAACTGTCCAGAAACAAAGTCTAATGACTTAGGACCTTGTACGGACTGCAAAGAGATTCCTTTTAAACATGTACAGGCCAATTATGGTGAATTACGGGGCTTACAAGACTGGTTTCTAGCATAATGGCAGGTTTGTACCGTACTTGCTTTGTGCTACCCTACTGTAGGGTCACGAGACCAGTTATCAGACAAGTTTTATTTTAGGACAAACCTACTTTTAACACATTATTCAGTCAGTACTCCTGAACTAACTGAGTTATAATAATAATGGAACCAACGCCATTATTATATTCGTCTTCTTGTTCTGATCCTGATGGTGTGGCATGGGGTGTGGTCCTAGGTGACGTCCTAGGTCCTAGTCACTGGTCTCATGACCTACAATTTTTACAACCTTAGTTAGGGCTAGGCTCTTACCTGTTACCAGTTTTATTCTATTAAGCTAGGCTACTTGTAGCCTTGTAGCTGACTTGCAGACAGCTTGCAGAGCCCTGGCAACAACTGGCAGAGCCAAGAAGACCAGAAAGAAGAGGAAGAGGAGAAGACCAGAACCATCAAAAGGATGAACAGAGGAAGGAAGTCATCAAAAATGTACTCTAGCCTAGCCTTCAGTAAAGCTAGTCCAGAGGAGATTCTTCAGTGATGTCAGGGACCTTATCTTGGGGTGTCAGGGACCTAAAGTTGGCCCGAGTTCTGAAAAAAAGCAAATTCTTTATTCTGTTTCTTCTTAGGAAGAGAAAAACTACCAAACTTCGTGATAGCCATCTATGAGTCAGAATAGCTCTCATTCATAGATGGCGTACAGAGTAGTGCAATTGCTCTTCTTCCTACAGCCTGACGAGGAACCTTGCCAAGAAGAGCCGAAATAGCGCAAGGATAAACCTATAGTAGCTTATACATTTAGCGCAATCAGACGGAAAGGAATTACGTAATGGATCTGGATCAGAGGTTGACTAGGGATAAATCACATGTTTATTCAGGAGTTTGGCGAGACCCGATTCTTTGAATTCCAATTAATACCCCCCTCTGAGCCTACTTAGACCTTTGGTCTTGTTCTTCGTTCATAAGGGGTATTCTCGCCGTCCCCTGGGAGCTGGGACTACCGTCCAACAACGGAGTCTCCGTGTTTTTATGGCACTTGCCTTCCGGCCAAGTGCCATATACCGATCACTTTTCCGTCGGTCGGTCAGTCCGGGGTTTACGAGTTAGGGTACTTCCAGATGTGCTAGGACGATGAAACTTGGCAGGCATATTAGGGACCCGACCAAACTAACTTGGATATAGTCACTTGCCCGATCCGACCATCGTGGGGGAGGGAGGGGAGCCGGAATCCGGAATTTAGTGGCATGCATAACTTTCGAACGGGTGATCAGATCTTCATGAAACTTGATATTTGGAAAGACGTCATGCTTCAGATGTCCCATATCAAGTCCGGACCGAATCCAATGAATGTGGGGGGGTCGGAGGGGGGAACCGGAAATCATGTTAAACGCTTAGAGTGGAGCGATCGGGATGAAACTTGGTGGGAGGAACAAGCACAACCCCTACGTACATCACTGACAGAACCGGACCGGATTCGTGCACTGTGGGGGGAGTTGGAGGGAGGTTCCGGAATTCCGGTCATACGGAGTTAAGATACTTCCAGGTGGGCTAGGACAATGAAACTTGGCAGGCAAATCAGGGATGCGACCAGATTAACTTGAAAATAGTCAGCTTCCCGATTCCACCATCGTGGGGGGAGTGGAGGGAGGGGGAATCCAGAATCTTGAGGTATTTATAACTTCCGAACGGGTGATCGGATCATAATGAAACTTGATATGTAGAAAGACCACATGTCTCGGATGTCCCATTTCAAGTCCGGACCGGATCCGATGAAGCTGGGAGGGGGGTCAGAGGGGGGTCCGGAAACTTTGCGACATGCTTGGAGTGGAGCGATCGGAATGAAACTTGGTGGGAAGAACAAGCACAAGCCCTATGTAGATCAGTGACAGAACCGGACCGGATTCTGGCATTGTGGAAAGAGTTAGAGGGGAGGGGTCCGGAATTCCGGTGATCGCAAGTTAAGGTACTTCCAGACATGCTAGGACGATGAAATTTGGCTTGAAAATTAGAGACTTCACATATTGGCTTAGAAATAGTTGGCTCCCAGATCCGACTATCCCTTAAAGTACTAATGCTAACCGCAAAGTACAAAAAATACTTTTGAGCAAAATATACATTTTCGTCATCCCTATGAGCCCATGATCACTTTTGCCTCGAGCGTTTTGCTTACAACTGAATTCCTTAAAGTACAAACAATACTTTTGAGTAAAATATACATTTTCGTGCTCCTGGTGATCATCTTTTTCCTTCAAGAGTTTTGATTACAGACGATTTTCTAGCGCCCTTAAAGTGCGCACACCCAAATGCATTGCCAAACGATACAGTCTCGTGATTTCCAAGGACCCATGATCGTTCTTATCTCAAGGGTTTTGCTTACAAATGATCAAAACAAACCCACGAATTGACGAATTCCTACTTTCATCCTCTAACCCAGCCTTGCAAGTGCCATATGAGCTTCCAGCTCTTGTTATGGCACTTGCAACCGATCACTATTTGGTTGGTCGGTCGGGCGGTCCACTCTTTTCGAGTTAGGGTACTTCCAGATGTGCCAGGACGATGAAACTTGGCAGGCATATCAGGGACCCGATATAACTAACCTGGAAATAATCAGTTTCACGATCCGATCATCTGGGTGGGAGCGGTGGGCCGGGGAATCCTGAAAATTGAGTAGATTTTGTCACACTGAGCGTGTTCCACCCTACTTACCGTAGTTACTACGCTAGTTACCGTAGTTACCACGCTAGGCTGGAACACTTTGTGGGATCCCAAAACGTTAGTGAGGGATACCTATGACATCGCAAAAGTTGTATGTCTGTCCGTCCGTCCGTCTGTCTTTGAGCACGATAACTCTCGAAGGCAGTGAGATATCTTGATGAAACTTGGTGTGAGGATTCTTTGGGTCAAGAGTAAGGTCAAGTTCGTAGGTGGGCCTTGTAGCCCTACATTTAGGGGTCGGGGAGGGGGTTGAAATTAAGGGGCAAGCAAAATATTTTGAAACAGCTAATGTGATAGTCGATTATGGGGTAAGAAGGCATGCTGAACACGATGGTGAAGACCATTTTCTCGCCGGACAAGTAGTTAGCCCGGAATCCGGCCAAAACCGGAAAGTTTGTTAAAAGTAAAACTTTTGTCGGAAGTTGATTGGATGTTCGATTCGGGGGTAAGAAGACATGCTGAACACCTTGGTGAAAACGATTTTCTCGCCGGACAAGTAGTTCGCCCGGAATCCGGCCGAAACCGGAATTGTTAAAAGTAAATTTTTATTTGAAGTTGATTAGATGACAGATTTAAGGGTAAGAAGAGACGCTGAATCTGTATAGGACAATCATTTTTCACCCGGACATATAGTTCGTACGAAATCCGGTTGAAACCGGATTTTTTTTATAAGTTAAAGTTGTATTTGAAGTTGACTAGATGTTCTTTATAGGGATAAGGAGATACGCTGAATTCGTTTCTGAACCATCTTTTTTTGGCTGGACAAGTAGTTCGTTCAGAATTCAGCCGAAACCGGAAATTCGGCAGAAGTAAAGCAGGAAGTTTCGATCAGTATCGTCAAAATAGATATGGCTTATATAGGTATATCTGAACTTGATTTTCTCAGATGATCAGCCTGGCGAAGACTGAATCTGGCGAAGACAAGACCTAGTTGTCTGGGTCAAATATTAAATTTTTGGGATCCCATCGAAACCTTTGGTCAACTTTTCGTTCAAATATCAGGCCGCGGGCTGATGGAACCAATCACGTTGCAGAGATGCGTAGTTACTACGTTAACTACGCTCCCGAGCGTGGTATGCAAATAGTTACTATTAGTTACTGTTTTGAGAAGGTTGGAACGGTCAGCGTAGTAACTTTTCGTGAGGCTAGAACGAAAATAGTAACTAATAGTTACTATTGGTAGAGGGGTGGAACACGCTCACTTTTTTGAGTTGGGGTACTTCCAGATGTGCTAGGACGATGAAACTTGGCAGGCATATCAGGGACCCGATATAACTAACATGGAAATAATCAGTTTCACTATCCGACCATCTGGGGGCAGTGGTGGGCCGGGGAATCCTGAAAATTAAATAGTTTTTGTCACACTTTTTCGAGTTGGGGTACTTCCAGATATGCTAGGACGATGAAACTTGGCAGGAGCATCAGGGACCCGATCCGACTAACCAGGAAATAATCAGTTTCCCAATCCGACCACCTGTGGGGGAATGGAGGCTGGGGAATCCGGAAAATTGGAGCAGTGTGTAACTTTCGAACGGGTGATCGGATTGGAATGAAACTTAATAACTGAATAAATGGCATATTTTTGATGTCCCATTTGAAGTCCGGACCGGACTCAACAGCTATGGGGGAGTTGGGGGGAGGGAGACCGGACACCTCGAGAAACGGTTTGAATGAAGGGATCGCGGTGAAACTTGCTGGGAAAAACAAGCTTGTGCTCTAGATAGATCGTTTACACATTTGGATTGGATCCGGACACTGGGGGGGGGGGGGTGGAGGGGAGTTTCCCGGAATTCCGGTAATGGCGGTTTGGGGGATTTTCACGACGAAACTTGGGAGGCGGATCAGGGAGCCGATCAAACTGACTAAAATTTACATGATCCGATAGTCGTGGGGGGAGTAGCGGGAGGGGGAATCCGGAATATTGAGTCATGCTTAACTTTGGAACTGTTGATCGGATTCGAGTGAAATTTGATGAATGAACAGAGGGCATGTCTCTGGTGATCTTCGTCATGTCCGGACCGGATCCGACAACATTTGGGGGGGGGGGAGGAATACGTGACCGGCTTAGACTGGTGAGATCGGGATCGAACTTTGTGGCAATAACAAAGAGATGCTCTGGATAAATCACTTACACAACCGGATTGACTCCGGCGACTGTTGGGAGTTTGAGGGGGTCGCGACTTAAGGTACTTCCATTAGTGCTAGGACGATGAAACTTGGCTGGAAAATTAGAGATTCGGCAAGATTGGCCTAGAAACCACCACTTCCTAAATCCGACCATTCCTTAAAGTACCAATCTAGACTGCAAATTCAGAAAGATACTTTTAAGCAACATTTATATTTCTTGATCCCCATGAGCCCATTATCATTTTTGACTCAGGAGTTTTGCTTATAAATGAAGTTCTAGCTCCCTTAAAGTGCGCATCTGAACTGCCAGGTCGAAACGAGTCGAAAAGTACTCTTTCCGAGACTCTTTCTTTGTAAACTATAAATCTCAACCCACGATGATTTGTGCCGCAATTGTTTTGCTTCAAAATTTGTTTCTATCACCGTTACAGTGCGCATTTTAACCGAAAAGTGTAAAAAAATACTTTTGACCAAACGGTATACATCAATGATCCCTAAGGGCCTGTGATCGTTTTTGTCTCAATAGTTTTTCTTACAGATGAATTTCCACGCCTTTAGAGTGCGCATCATTACAGCCAAGTTCACAAATAAAATACTTTTTCTCTAGCTCCCTTTAAGTGCACATCTGAACCACAAAGGTACTTTTGATAAAACTATACTATACTATACATCTCAACCCATGCAAGTGCCATTGCCATATGAGCTTACAGCTCTTGTTTTGTTAGTAAACAATGATATTACTCCTGAGAACTTGTGCGACTCCCATCTTGGAAAAGGGGATTTGAACCTATAAAAGCCTGTGGAGCGTCATAAAACTGTGTGTGCTGGCTTTAATTTTCCGTCATGAGTTTTGTCTTAAAGTAAAAAAAAATCTTAAATACGTCAGACCTTAATTACTTTTTTATGAAGCCATTTTTTACTGGTCTAAAAAAAAATACCGCAGTAAGACATGATTTCTAAAGTTGTAGCCTGTATTTGTTCTATCATATAATGGCGCTGTTTTATCGGCCATTTCCAGGAAATAATCAGTCACATCCGACATCATACGTTATTCCTTACTTCCGAATAACGAATTTTTGCAGCCTGCGGGCCAATGTTGCCAGTGTTGCCACCAACGGCACCAACAGTATTTTGATACTGGTTTCAGTATTATTTGACCAATTTAGTACTCTCGCTCAGTATGAAGACGAATTCAGCATTTTCTGTCACTGTTAGACGATTTCAGTATTTATTACATTTATTTATTGTACAGAGGACAAAGTCCTCTGTCATTTCTGCTAATTTGACCGTTTTTGGCAGAGAGGAGTCTGGCGCAAATCGTCAACTGATGTCCGAGCTGCCAATCTCCTTTCTTCGCAGGCCTGGGCAGAAAGGGCTTATTGTACAGAGGACAAAGTCCTCTGTCATTTCTGCTAATTTGACCGTTTTTGGCAGAGAGGAGTCTGGCGCCGTTCGTCAACTGATGTCCGAGCTGCCAATCTCCTTTCTTCGCAGGCCTGGGCAGAAAGGGCTTGGTCCAAAAACGACCAAAATAGACGTGAGGAGTAAAGGCTTGGTGTAAAAACGGGAAAATGGACCAAGGCCTTGGTAGATATAGGCACAAAAAAAACGCGACTATTGTTTTTTTAGGTAGGCTTATGTTACGATCGGTTACGACATGTCTCTAGTGGAGAAAAGAAATGAGAAAAAAAAATGGCATGGTCCATCAGGTTATCGCTGCTGTTTTTGGAGAAGGAGGCGAAATTATATTTGGCACCTGCAAAACTCAGAAAAATTCGCCTTCTTTTCTGGGCACACTGGCTCGTCTCCGGCTATGGCAAATAAAAACGCAAAGGGGAAGAAGAATTACGATTTTCTTTCAGCTATCAGAACATCAAAGACGGGTTCGTGTGCGCAAGCGCACACGCAATTTTTTTTGGGTGAAAACAGTACTTTTTCAGTATTAACTTTTTGGCCGACTTTTAGTACTATTCAACTTGGTTGAGTGGCAACCCTGGCCAGTGCTTCCACTCTGCAGGATTTATCCTGAAAATCAGGATTTTGGGATAGCAGCAGCAGCAGGATTTGATTTTTTTCAGGATTTTTGATAATCCAGGATTTTCAGACTTTTTCAGGACTTCCAAGGATTTCTTTTTTAATAAAAATAAAAAAAGAAATTCCGCAAAAAGACACTTAGATCATCAGTGTTTCCAAAAAAAATTTGCCTGCGGCGCATTTTATAGTAATAAATTCCCTATTTAAAAGTAGGAAGCGTCACATAGTTGCCGTCGAAGGCTTGGCATTTTGGGGGGTTTAAACCACGCTAAAAACTAAAATGTAAGTCAAATTTCGCCAGAAAAAAGGCGTATTTTAAAATTTTCGCCTGCGGCTCTTAGTATAATTTATCCTGGCTACAGTTGTTAGCGTCGTTGCGGCTTCGCTTTTTGTCGGTACATTTTTAATTCCCTTTGGCAAAACTGGACGCCCCCCTCCAAAGGTGAAAGGCTAGTGAAACCCCTGTTTAAGGGCCTATTTAGTCGTTTAATGTGCATTTAGTAATTACGGCAAAAATGTCCTTGATCCTCCCAAACGTATATTCAGCTGCGTTTGGTCGAATCTTCAGACTGTAGGCCTCACAACCATCCCTTCAACTAGTGTGGGAACGATTTTTTTTTTCGGCATGATTTTTGGCAGGATTTTTTACTTTCCTAGCAGGGTTTTTCAGGATTTTTGGGGTTCCCGGCAGGATTTTCGAAGAGGCGCAAGTGGAAGAACTGCTGCGGGCTCCCATTATTATCAGAGAAATCAAGTTGTCGCGGGTGGGGCTTAAGCCCCGTCTGCATTACCGTAAACCGACCGTTTTACGGACGGTCCGTAGCCGCAAAAATGTGGTCTTCATTAGGTCCGTAACCGCAAAAATATGGTCTACATTAGTCCCAAATAGGTGAATCTTGGGTTAAAATTTAAAAAACAGTTTAAATGTGACTTGAAAAACAGTTGAAAAACAGTTACATGGGACTTTGACAAAAAAGCAGTCTTCACTACGTCCGTTTTACGGTTACGGAGGGGTCAGTACCACCGTTTTACGGCTACGGCCGTCCGTAGAGAAAGACCCGTCTTCACTGCCGTAACGGTCAAACGGTCGGCCGTAAAACGGTCGGTTTACGGTAATGCAGACGGGGCTTTAGTCACGAAGTTACGGCTTCTACTGTTGGGCGATATTGAGGAATATCGATATTTTCAAATTCGATAATCGATTTTCGGAAACATATATTTGGTGTACTTAAAACTGTTCATACTGCAACAGGTTCAAACATTCCCATGAAGAAAGAGTAGCGTCCACTTTTTTCCATCTCAGTCTCTTTCTCCTCCCTAATCGCTCAAGTCTGAAATCGCTAATCATTCTTTTATTCCGAACATCTCAAATAATAGAACAGATGTAGATCGTAATGTAAGTATCGAAAATATCGATATTTGAAAAGTCAATATCGATATTTTAGAATAATATCGATATTTCGATTATCGTATTGAATATCGCCCAACACTACCGGCTTCTGTGTTGAGATGGGGATTTCCGGGATTAAACTCTTGGTCCTAGGATTCCGGAGTTTTTCTTTCAATTTCGGGATATGGCCCGGATTAACCCTTTCCGACCCGACTTTTTTCCAGTGATCGAACGTATGCGTTCCCTCATTATGTACTGTATCTTTTTTCAAGGCTTTACCTCAACTGGAACATAGAAATCTGGAGCGTTGTCATTTGACAACGCTCGGCAGTATGACAACGCTCGGCAGCAAGGTAGTAAAAAGTACCAGTTTTTTGGTACACACGATATTTTTTTTTTGAGAAGTAGTCTACAAAACAATGTCGCTGAACACTTTGTCGACTACCGAAGAAGGTTAGCAGCCCCCCCCCCTTCTTGCAAAATCCGGACGACCACTTTGAGCACCTAGGGTTCTGAATCTGAGCCTTCTTTCTAAGGTTATATTTTTTCCAGGCCGGTGATAGTGTGTCGTCTCAGCAGCAAGGTCAAAAACAAATCTTGGCAGATACCTCTCGAAGTACTCCAGAAGATTCGGTCCATCTTGCTGTGTTTCGTTTACGCTACCGCATGGTCCTTCATTTGCTTCAATTTCACAATGGGCTCACCTGTAGGCTGCTGTTTTTCTTTTCCTTTTCCGACTCATTCCTTATTTTGGGTTCTGATGCAGTGTCAGGTTCCCGCTAAAGATCAGCTTCTGATGTTTCTTCATGGTCGAGCTCGACTACGATCTCTTCTTTTAGACTGTTCCGATGGTTTCCCTCTTCTGAGCATTCGGGAGCGCAGCCAGCTTCATGATAGGAAGGTCTGTAGCAGTGTAGCTTGGGTCCTTGTCGTCGGAAAGGTCGCTGAAGTCGGAGTAATCTTCAAGGCGAAAGAAGACATCAATGACAGCATTGAAGTCAAGTCCCCGAGTGGTCTTTGAACAAGCATCTGCTCCAGATAAATTGTTTATACATTTGGACTGGATCCGACCACTCGGAGGGGGGGAGTGGAGGGCTGGGGAATCCGGAAAATCGGAGTAGTGTGTAGTATGGGTGGTCGGATTGGAATGAAACTTAATAACTGAATAAATGACATACCTCTGATGTCCCATTTGAAGTCCGGACCGGATTCAACAGCTATGGGGGAGTTGGGGGGGGGGGGGAGACCGGAAATATCGGGAAACGGTTAGAATGCAGGGATCGGAGTGAAACTTGCTGGGAAGAACAAGCATCTGCTCCAGATAAATCGTTTATACATTTGGGATGGACCATGACATTAGGGGGGGGGGGGTGGAGGGGAGTTTCCCGGAATTCCGGTTATGGCGGTTTTGGGGATTTTCACGACGAATCTTGGGAGGCGAATCAGGGACCCGATCAAACTGACTTATTAAGAAAAATTTACATGATCTGATATTTGACAGTGCAAAAACGGATACGTCAGCTAAATTTTATTCGAGCTATATTTCGGCCCTTCTTGGCAAGGGTCCTCTTCAGGCTCAAAACAGCTCAAGTTGGAAAAACGAAACTTGTGATAACCAACATCACAAGTTTCGTTTTTCCAACTTGAGCGGTTTTGAGCCTGAAGAGGACCCTTGCCAAGAAGGGCCGAAATATAGCTGGGTCATTCCAGCGAAATAAAGCCAGGCAAAAAAATCGATTTCTCAGATTTTGACGAAAATTTCTCAGAATGATCTACCAGGGTCCAGGACCTTCCCGAAATTTTTTTTCGGCAAAAAAATTTTTTTTTCGGACTCTGACGAATTTTTGAAATTTTCGGCCAAATATTCCATTGTTAATGGTCGAAAAAGTCAATATTTTTCAAAAATTCGACAAAAATCAGGGAAATTCAACACGACCTTGAAATTTTTTGAGCTTCTTACCTACCTTTAGGACTTCAAATCTCGAGATGTTCAAGTATGTAGGTACTCTTCTTTCCTTTTTACGGTAATTTTGGCAAGGTAAGGTAAAAAAAGTGGGGCTTGGTAGATCCACTCCAGAAGAACCGGCCAGATCGCGAAAATTCTGAGATTCCCCATGGTAGTAGAGTGAAGAACGAGCTACATTTCTGCATTAGCACTTTTGTGGCTATCGAGCCAGAAATGCTCTTAAATAGCGATGTTAGAAAACGGAAATTCTTGGGAAAATGCATTGTTTTTATGACAAAATGAATTAGTCTCACAACCTAAAAATATAAACTGAGAAATGAATGCCAGGCAAAAAAATCGATTTCTCAGATTTTGACGAAAATTTCTTAGAATGATCTACCAGGGTCCAGGACCATACCCAAAGACATCTCGAGATTTGAAGTCCTAAAGGTAGGTAAGAAGCTCAACAAATTTCAAGGTCGTGTTGAATTTCCCTGCTATGGGGGAGTGGCACTTTTTCGCAGCTTCACACGGGAAGTCGACACGGGACGGGGTAGGGGGTACCTGTAGGTGATTGGCAAGAAGAGCTAGCCTCCAAGGTCAGCTCATAACTTGTGCTTTATGCTTGAGTCGAGTTATGCTGGAGGCCCGATTCCGAAGTGTAAAACCAGTAAACGGGCCAAGGAGTCACCGCTCATTCATTCATTCCACCTACTCTTTTCCCAAAAACCAACCCCTTCGATCGCACTAGCTCTCTCTCTCTCTCTCTTACGTTAGCTCTGCGCAGAGCTACACTAATTTGAAGAAAAGGGGTAGCCGAAAATTGGTCGACAAATTTTGTGTCCGATTTTTGCCGGATTCCGGGTGGAATACTCGTCCGGTGATAAAATAACTTTCATATTAGGATTCAGCATGTCTCCTTACCCCTAAAATCAACTATCTCAATAGATTTAAAAAAAGTATTTTTTTCCCCTTAAATTGAAACCCCTCCCCCACCCTCAAATATGGGGCTACAGAGCCCATCTTCGAACTTGACTTGTTCTTTGACCCGAAGGATCCTCTCACCAAGTTTCATCAAAATATCACAATCCCTTCGAGAGTTATCGTGCTAACTGACGGACAGACGGACAACTTTTGCGATGTCACAGGTATCCCTCCACTTACGTTTTGTGATCCCAAAAACTTGTAACTTCGCCATAATATTAGCGTGTTCTACATTTCTTTGTACATAGTTGCAAATACAAAATTTCAGTTTCTTAAAGGACCCCTCTTGCTTATTCTGTCTTTTATAATATACCTAGCTCCCTTGTGGACTTACAAGTTTCCAAAATCCCCACCTCTCTCCATTGTTTCGTTTTGTGCCTACGAACTTTTAGCGCTTTTTCGGCCATGCCGAGTTTAGCCCGTCACACAACACAAAGTTTTGCCGGAATTTTCCGTGTCCGCTGACAACTCTATCACACATAAGGATACGAGAATTTTCTGTTTCTTACTTCTTTTATTTGCTTAGTTTCCCAACTTTTAACCACGGCGCGTTCAGTTTTCAAACATTTTGCTCCCAGCCGCCGCGTCACAGAGCAGGAAGACTTGACCGTTTCGACAAGCGCTAACAAGAAAATCGCTAATTTCAGGTGGAAAGTAATAGCATTTTTGTAAAACGTTTTTCTGATCCCTTTCATAGGGAAAAGATCATTTCTAGTAAGAGCTGTGCTTTAAATAGTTGCAGCCTATAGATAATAAAAATGTACTGACAACGGAACTCGGTTAGCGTTTCAGAATTGGGTATAACCAAGTATCTGAGTAATTTACCACCCTCGCGCAAACTTACACGTGAAAAGAGCAAAAGCATGCATTGGCAGGTCTAACAGTATGATCTGAAAACTGAAACCAGGGTCAGAGCAGCATTCATTTCCCAATTTTTATTTTTAGGTTGTGAGACTAATTCATTTTGTCATAAAAACAATGCATTTTCCCAAGAATTTCAGTTTTCTAACATCGCTATTTAAGACTATTTCTGGCTCGATAGCCACAAAAGTGCTAATGCAGAAATGTAGCTCGTTCTTCACTCTACTACCATGGGGAATCTCAGAATTTTCGCGATCTGGCCGGTTCTTCTGGAGTGGATCTACCAAGCCCCACTTTTTTTACCTTACCTTGCCAAAATTACCGTAAAAAGGAAAGAAGAGTACCTACATACTTGAACATCTCGAGATTTGAAGTCCTAAAGGTAGGTAAGAAGCTCAAAAAATTTCAAGGTCGTGTTGAATTTCCCTGATTTTTGTCGCATTTTTGAAAAATATTGACTTTTTCGACCATTAACAATGGAATATTTGGCCGAAAATTTCAAAAATTCGTCAGAGTCCGAAAAAATTTTTTTTTGCCGAAAGAAAATTTCGGGAAGGTCCTGGACCCTGGTAGATCATTCTGAGAAATTTTCGTCAAAATCTGAGAAATCCATTTTTTTGCCTGGCTTTATTTCGCTGGAATGACCCAGCTCGAATAAAATTTAGCTGACGTATCCGTTTTTGCACTGTCAAATATGATTCGCAGTCAGCTTGGGTTGAAGGAATATTTATGATCTGATAGCCATGGGGGGAGTAACGGGAGGGGGAATCCGGAATACTGAGTCATGCGTAACTTTGAAACGGCTGATCGGATTTGAGTGAAATTTGGTAATTGAAGAGAGGACATGTTTCTGTTGATCTTTTTCATGTCCGGACAGATCCGACAGCAATTGGGGGGGGGGGGGGGGGGGGGGGCGAAAATACGTGACCGACTTAGACTGGTGAGATCGGGATGGAACTTTGTGGGAATAACAAACAGATGCTCTGGATAAACACTCACGGAACCGGATTGGCTCCGGCGACTGTGGGGAAGTTTGAGGGGGGGAGGCCCGGGATTCCGGTGATCACGATTTAAGGTACTTCCAGATAATTTAGGAAGATGGAACTTAGATTTGACAAGATTGACTCAAAAATGACCACTTTCCAAACCCGACCATTCGTTAAAGTACTAATCTTGACTGCAAATTAAGAAAAATACTTTTAAACTAAATTCATATTTTCATGATCCCCATGAGCCCATTATCATTTTTGCCTCAAGGGTTTTGTTTACAAATGACGTTCTAGCTCCCTTAAAGTGTGAATCTGAACGGCCAGGTCGAAAAGAACTTTATTTCAAACAATACATCTCAACCCATGATCATTTGTGCCACAAGGGTTTTGCTTAAAAATTTATTCTGTCACCCTTAAAGTGCGCATTTGAAATGAAAAGCGAAAAAAAACTTTTGACGAAACGGTATACATCAAGGATCCCTAAAGGCCTGTGATCGTTTTTGCCTCAAGGGTTTTGCATACAGATGCATTTCTAGCGCCTTTAAAGTGCGCATCATTACACCCAAGTTCAAAAATAAAATACTTTTTATCTAGCTCCCTTAAAGTGCGCATTTTAACCACAAAGTCGAAAAATACTTTTGGTCAAACAAATATCTCAACACATGCAAGTGCCATATGAGCTTACAGCTCTTGTTTTTTGTTCAGGCACTAAGCAATCTTCACCAATCTCACCACTGCCCATTGAAAAGCTGCGTTCGTGTTGAGATTCAAATTTCACGCGTCATAGTAGTACGTTATGGGGACGGCCGCAGATGTTCTGAACGTCATATCTAGAGCAGATAGTAAAATAAAAAAATCCCTTTGCAGAATCTAAATAATTCAGTGTATTCAATTAGATGACACAAAATTAAATCGGCTTTTCAGTTAAACTTTAATGAAACTCTACATTTGGAAAGACCTCGTGTCTCAGATGTCCCATTTCAAGTCCAGACCGGATCCGATGAATATGGTGGGGAGTCGGAAGGAGAGCCGAAATCTTGTGACAGGGCGATTGGGATAAAACTTGGTGGGATGAACAAGCAAAAGCCCTAGCTACATCAGTGACAGAACCAGACCGGATTCGGGTGCTTTGGGGGGAGTTGGAGGGGGATCCGGAATTCCGGTGATCGCGTTTTAAGGTACTTCTAGGTGTGCTAGGAAGATGAAAATTTGTCTGGACATCAGAGACTTGACAAGATAGGCTTAGAAAAAGTCAGTTCTTCGGTCCGACCATTGTGGGGGGAGTGGATGGATGGGGAATCCGGAATCTTGAGGCATATACAACTTTCGGACGGGTGATCGGATCTTAATGAAACTTGATATCTGGAAATTACTATTATCTCAAATGTCCCAAATCAAGTCCGGACCGGATCTGATTAATGTGGGGGGGGGGGGTGGAGGGGATAACCGGAAATCATGTGAAACGCTTAGAGTGGAGTGATCGGGATAAAACTTTGTGGGAAGAACAAGCACAAGCTGTAGATACATCAGTGACAAAACCGGCCGATTCGGGGACTGTGGGGGAGATGTAGGGGGGGGGGGCGGAATTCCGGTGATCGCGAGTTAAAGTAATTCCAGATGTGCTAGGACGATGAAACTTGACTTGAACATTAGAGGTTGACAAAATTGGCTTTGGGGGGTCCGGAATTCCGGTGATCGCGATTTAAAGTAATTCCAGATGTGCTAGGACGATGAAACTTGACTTGAACATTAGAGACTTGACAAAATTGGCTTAAAAACTGTCAATTCCCATATCCGACCATCCCTTAAAGTACTCATCTCAACCGCAAAGCACAAAAAAATACTTTTCAACAAAATATACATTTTCGTGATCCTATGAGCCCGTGATCACTTTAGCCCCAAGGGTTTTGCTGTGAAATGAATTTCTAGCCTTCTCGAAGTGCACTTCTTAACCGCGCAGTGAAAAAAAAACTTTTGACCAAATGATACATTTCATGATTCCCGAGGGCCCATGGAATTAGTGCCACAAGAGTTTAGCTTAAAAATGAATTTCAGGCATCCTTAAAGTGTGTATCTTAACCGGAAAGTTAAAAAAAATACTTTTGACCAAACGATATATGTTCATGTCCTAAAGGGCTCATGATTATTTTTGCCTCGAGGGCTTTAGGATCCTCAATTTCTAGCGACCTTAAAGTGCACATCATCACAGCCAAGTGCAATAGGCCTACATTCTCGTGATTTCCAAGGGCACAATATTATTCTTATCTAAAGGGTTTTGCTTACAACTGATCACAACAAATCCACGAATTGGCAAATTTTTACTTTCGTCCTCTGACCCAGCCTTGCAAGTGTCATATGAGCTTCTAGCTCTTGTTGTTTGTCCAGGGACTCACTGACAGCCAAAGACTATTTACACCTGTTTACCTTTGCTGACAGCATTCTGGCAAGTTCCCACAGACGGGTAATGCCCCGATCATCACATCATCTGAAAGGGACTCCCTTTCAGATTCGGTGGATAGGTCTGTTGTTTATTTTTTGAAAAATAGATGTTACAGGGATGGTTAAAAGGAATATCTGAGATCAACGTTGAGTTTAGTCGTGAATAAGACTGCAGGTTTGAGAAAAAGGCATTTATTAATTGTGATTTTTTTTATTAGGAGCATCGCATCAGGATTATACCTTAGATTGTTCCGAAGTGCAATTGAAGGTAATTTAAGGTAAATGTAAAATTAATTTAGAACAAGACCAAAGGTTCCGATGGGATCCCAAAAATCTTCGCCAGGCCAAACAGCTAATCATTAAGAAATCCAAGCTCAGATATGGATTCAGCATGTGCGTTTACCTCTATAAGCCGATCGAAATGATCCTGGCTTACTTCTGTGAATTTTGCGGTTTTGGTGAACTTCAAGAACTACTTGTCCGGCGAAAAACTAAAGCTCAAAAACGGATTCAGCGTATCTCCTTACCCCTATATCCAACATCTAATCAACTTCAAATAAAAATTTAACTTCTAACAAATTTTCCGGTTTCAGGACGAACTATATGTCCGGCTAAACAGTGATTGTCATATACGGATTCTGCATCTCTTCTTACCCCCAAATCTATCATCTAATCAACTTAAAATAAAACTTTTACTTATAACAAATTTCCGGTTTTGGCCGGATTCCGGGCGAACTACTTGTCCGGCGATAAAATGGTTTTCGTATTCTTGTTCAGCATGTCTTCTTACCCCTACATCAAACGTCTAATCAACTTCAGATAAAACTTTAACTTCTAACAAACTTTCCGGTTTTGGCCGGATTCCGGGCGAACTACTTGTCCGGCGAGAAAATGGTTTTCATATTCGTGTTCAGCGTGGCTTCTTACCTCTAAATCAAACATCTAGTCAACTTCAAATAAAACTTTTACTTTTAACAAACTTTCCGGTTTCGGCCGGATTCCGGGCGAACTACTTGTCCGGCGCGAAAATGGTTTTCATATTCTTGTTCAGCATGTCTTCTTACCCCATAATCGACTATCACATTAGCTGTTTCAAAATATTTTGCTTGTCCCTTAATTTGAACCCCCTCCCCCACCCCTAAATGTAGGGGTACAGGGCCCATCTACGAACTCGACCTTACTCTTGACCCAAAGAATGCTCACACCAAGTTTCATCAAAATATCTCATTCCCTTCGAGAGTTATCGTGCTCACAGACGGACGGACGGACGGACAGACAGACAACTTTTGCGATGTCATAGGTATCCGTCACTAACGTTTTGGGATCCCAAAAACCAAAAGAAACAGAAGTGAAAACAAGTGGGACATAACCTTTACAGGCTGATTGCATCACCCAGCAGAATATTCTTTTTCAGACAAAATTCACGCGGAGGCAGTCCCAGTTTTCTCGTTGTTTTCCGTCCGGGAACTCCCCACTAAGAGACTCCCTCTATACTCTATATGACTAAGTCCGAAACACGCCAGTGAACCTCGGGTAGAACAAGAAACGTCAACCAAACGAACCCTCAAAACTGATTCAAATCCCGTATAAGCCAATCAGCAACGTTTGTTGTCGTGACGTTTCTGGCTCTTCGCTGGGTACACGGCGATTCTTCATCGCCAGGAAGAGTCAGTAATCAAGAGTATTCTCGTTGTTCCTCTCGTATCCCCAAGGAGTCCCTGGGCAACGGCGAGAGCACAGGATCGTAACTGAACCATATCTCAGGGGTAATCCGATTACGCGTTTAATAGTAAGATACAACATTATACAAAACTATTCTTTCTACGAAACATGAATCGAAAAACTAAGGTACTCAAATTCACGCTGAGAAAAGTTGCTCCACCCATAACCCTTCCCATAACGGCTCAAAAACGGCACAGGTGCGGCTCACTGAGCGGCAATTTCTTTCAAAGCAAACAATGAAAAAAACAAATAGATGAAGTTCTTTCCGATATGGCCGTTAATTCTGTCCCTAAAGCAGAAGCATGCCCTACTATGGCGGCCAAAAAAATTTACAAGCCGAAGTCTCAAACGAAGAAACACAAGAATGAATCAGTAAAACATCTTCCCCCCAAGCCCCTCACCACCCACTCTGGCGGCAAAAAAATTTTCTAGCCGAAGTCTCAATCGAAGAAACACAAGAATGAATCAGTAAAACATCTTCCCCCCAAGCCCCTCGCCACCTACCCCCTAAGAAACCGTAACAATACAAGCACAGCCCTGGCAGCCAGTAAGTGAAGCATAAAAGACAACACCTGGTAGTTACGGTACAGCGTACAAGACTATAAGAAATTCAACTGCATTGAAATGTCGATGTTGTCTTCAACCATTTTGTCCAGACTAGTAACGTCTTCTCTATTCTCAAGAACTGCTGCCCGGCTGCCGACACTGAAAAAAAACTTCAAAAATGTGAACGTTCTAAGCTCTAAGGCGTCGTTTCGTCGAAACAGTGTTCCCACGATATTTTGTGTGGCCCACAAGTATGTTTCCGCCACCAAGCAGGTTTTTGTGGGCACGTGTGATTCAAATTTGACAAACAGCTCTCGAGCGATTCTTCTTCTTTTGGGTTTCTTCTGGTCAAATATGAAAACTGGCTATCTCATTTAGTATGTACACAACAAACGAAGATCCGTCTAGTAGAGTGGTACTGATATTCTGTTTATTGAAATTTCGTTTTTTGGGAATTTCCAGAGCCCCCTCCATCCCCCACCGTGGTAGGACCCGTTCGAACCCTAAAATATGTCATCTAGAACATGTGATCTCTGTACAGTCCAAGTTTCGTTCAAATCGCTCCACTTTGTCCCCTATGCGAGCCACAACATTTCCGGGACTCCCCTTCCAACTCCCCCCACTGTGGCTGAATACGGCTCGGAAACATAAACGTCGCATCTCTGACATCTCCTATTCCCGTCCTGTCTAGGTCATCAGTTCTTATCACCCATAAAGTTTCACTCGAATCGGACCACCCGTTCGCAACTTACGGTCCCCTCCAGTTCCCCCCAAACTCACCGGATCCGGTCCGGATTTGAAGTGGGTCGTCTGATACACGTTGGTCTTCCCAAATTTCAAGTTTCATTAAGATCCGATCACCGACTCAAATGTATAAATACCTCAAGATTCCGGATTCCCCCTCTTTCTACTCCCCCCACGATGCTCGGATCGGCGAAGTGAATATTACTTAATCTTTGGGGTCCCTGATATGACTGCCAAGTTTCATCGTCCTAGCTTATGTGGAAGTGCCCGAACTAGCAAACCCCCGAGACCGACCGACTGGCGGACAGAAATTGCGATCGCTATATGGCACTTGGCCGAGCGATACACTCCAGAACTTTTATATCTTCTGCCAATTTATTCTCCCAATTTATTTGTCGGAACGACTCATTTATCTTGTACGTGTGTAGTCGTTTGTATAATATGGGGCCGAGCTAACGAGCTTGTAACCCTGCCGGCTCCCAGTGATCGATTTATACTGTTATGGATTGTTTTTTACGGAGGAACCTGAACCTATTCCGCAGCAACGACCTTCCAAGTTCCAAGGGAACCGAAAATTCCATAGGGTTTATACAGGAACTTCTAAATAATGCCATAGCATTAACGTTGTTTTTTCGGGAGCTCTGTAGGAAACTGAGTGTAAACTGTAACTGATTCTTCTGACGCACGTGTTGTACCTTGGTCATCGATGACGCGCAAGAATCGCACATCACTTCGTACTTAAAACCGAGGAGCTCGTCAGTCAGGACTCCTAAAAAGCTTCAAACTTACGATATTCACCGTAATAGGGGAGCAACATCTGTGGGTTCCAGACCGACTATTTGTCGAACTTCGTTGGGAACTGCTGGGGATATCCGCAGCTGCTCAAAGATGGCCTCGGCGCGTACAAGAAGCTCGTCAAGGTCCAAGCGTAGCGCCAAATCGTTGACGTGCTGAAAAGCGAAGTTAATTTGATGACGAAATTCAGTATAGAAGGATCTGTTTGATTTTTTAATTTAATGATTTCTCTATGCCTTTCAGCCCGCTTATGAATCGGAAAAAATGACGAGTCTTCATTGAGGATCATCCTCACAATGATTGTAGGACACAAGGTCACACAAGCTCGTATTGGTCCAACCGGGTGGAATTACCCGAAGTAACATTTGACTGATCTTTGGCTTGAATTTTCATACGCAACATTAGCACATTAATAAGAATTATCTACTGTTTGTCAAAGCTGAGCTTTCTCTCTGCTCTTAACTTCCTGTTTGATGTTTTTTTCGAGTGTTTGATTCACAAGTTCTTGATTGCAAACACGGGAGGTGTAGGCTACTAAGACGTTTTGGCAAGGATGCAACGGATTGTCAGGTTTGGAGGATTTTGGGGATCATAGGTCGAGCTTCGAGCAGCCCTTTTTAAACCCTGTTTTTTTTCCTCCAGTTTCTCACTCTCAGCATGTTAAGGAACTTAAACTCTTGGGAGTTCACATAACGGCGGATTTGGAGCGGGATGGACAGGTTGAAGTTATGGTAAGGAGACGTAACATGTCCCTCCGTTCTCTTAAAGTATTATCTCGTTATGGAGTCCCACCAAAGCTTCTCCTAAGAGTTTCTTTATTTCATACGCCCACTTCTAGAATACTCTTCCAGAACCTTTGTGGCATTTTGGAATTACTCGTGAACAGTCTGATTCGCTTGATAGGATACAGTTCAGAGCCCTCCTTGTAGTTTCCAAGTCCCCTAAAGTACCGTATATGGACCTCTTTAATCCTTTCAATTTAGAAACCCTACTGAAGCGCCGTGAAAAACTTTCGTTAGTGTTTGGAACTAAAATCTTGAATACACCAGCACTACGTGATATCCTCCCCCCCCCAGATTTTTCAGCGGCGAGAGTAAGGCCTGAGAGAGTGGTAGCCCAGCCAATACCCAAATTACAGCCAATTAAACACGCAACGACCGTTACCTGAGAAGTTTTGTTCCCGCTTTCGTCAACCATTTTTAACTCGCATCATTAACTGTATATAGATTTGAATATTTTGTGTTATGTTTGACAAGTTTTTGATATATCCAAACTATAGTGTAGAACTATCTTTTTTATTTAATTAGTGTTAATATGGACGAAAATCACCAAATCGGCTTGACCGTTATACAGGTTTTGAGAATAAACTGAATTGAACTGAACTGTAAAAGTTACCTTTAGTATCTCTGTAAATCCAAATCTGTTTTCCAGTATCATCGTCCTCTGCGAGTCCAATATGGCGAGGGCAAATAGCAAATGGAAATTCTTCGGTAGCCCCGCATCCTCTGAGTTATAACACGACCATAAAACCTCCCACAACTTCAGGACTTGGGGATATGTGAATTCTCGCTTGAAGAGCACAAGGAGCCAGCGAAAACAGAAGAAAAGATTTCCCGACTCTCTTGATTCCAGATACGACCACAGATGGGGGTCGACGACTTGTAGCAGTTGGTTGAGTTGTTTTAGTTGCTTCTTCATGCCAGCCTGGTCAAGGCTGAAGTTTTCTTTCTAAAAGGAGGTGAACGTTTATAACGGCAAGTTATAAAACCAAAAAGGCAAAACCAGAGCAGCAAAACGTCAAATTATCTGGGCGTGGAGTTTTCTTAGGGCATTACAATCAAAGGACATCCCGGTTGTAAAAGCATCGTCCAATGTTTAATTTCAAAAGTGTCCCGATCTCTGAAATGTTTCTGAAAGAGAAGGTGAAGAAGCAGACCTATGGATAAAGCCGCGTTCGATTCAACAACAGTTATCTATTATTGTCGACTACAGATACCGTTTTATTGAACTGTTGCGCTGTTGTTGTTTTATTTAAAGCTGTAGTCGTAGTTCTATGAAACCCGTCGGATAATATCCGAAATTCCCTTTTTTCGTTCTAGGATTTCTGTCGAAGTTTTAGCGATGATGAAAATCGTTCGTCTGTTGTCGTTCGATTCGCTCGACGAAAAATGAAATTTGCGTTGGGAATGACGATTATCCCTGAAGAAACTGAATGGCGGAACACAATCGCGATGCCCTTCACGAGAAGTGCTCAAATAAGCATATCTTTCTTGTAGGTAAAGCTTCTGGAATCCAACGTAGCTCTCCCTATCGTTATGTAAAAGCAGAGATGGGCGAATCCGAATCCGGATTCGATTCGAATCCAGGATTCGTCCTTCTGGCCGGATTCGAATCCGGATTCGAATCTTCTGCTTGTCAGACTGGATTCGGATTCGGATTCCAAACCCTCGATCATTCGAATCCGCTCAAATTTCTAGTCTACATCCTTCTACTTTCCGTTTCCCAATTTTTACACAGTTGGCAATTCAACTTTTTGATCTCCATCACCAACCATCGTCAGTAATCTGTCACGTTATCCGATCGTCTTAGACGACAGTGATTTTTGTCATCTCTGATCATTAAACTATAACCATTGTATATGATTTGATTTTTGTTAAGGTCGGATTCGAATCCTCAGCACGAAATGGTGGATTCGGACTCGGAATCGGATTCCTACCTAGTTCTGGATTCGGATTCGAATCCTTTCATGATCGGATTCGCCCATCTCTGTGTAAAAGGTGTTGGAAATGAGTTATTTCGTTGTCACCCTTATAAGTATCTTAGTACCCCTAAACAAGTTTTGAAATATAAATGTATGCTTATTTAACTTCAGCTGAAATTCAAATAGCTTGGAAATCTTGATAAAGTAAAGACGAAAAAAAAACTGGCGTCTTACCAATTGTTCTAGGAGCTTCGCGAAGCACCAGAAAGCATCGACTTCATCATCCATTACAAAAAGAATCGGGGCGAGAATGTCGCTCATCCCCTGAACATAGCCGAGATCGAAGTCGTACATGATGTAAGTCATCAATATGTCGGAAAGAAAGTCCAGGTTCGGATTCCGGTCGCCACCGAAATACGACACATTTCGGTCGGTGCGGTTGACATCTTTCTCTAGAAAAGAACTCAACTTGTTGGTTTTCTTAAGTTCTAAACAGGTTCCAAAGGCAAAAGACTACTAATAAAAGTTCAAGATCAATAAATCAGCTAAAAACAGTCAAACAGTAGTTGCATTTTCGCGGTAGCCCAAAGTTACTCTCAGCCGGTGAGAGTGCACTCTCGTCGTTTTTCAGACACCCGGTTCCTACTATCCGGTAACAGTTTTACCGGTTACTGAATTTTTCGGTAGCCCCGGTTTCAGCAGGGTTACTCGGTGACAGATTCCAGGGCATCCAGGGTTTACTAACATGTCACTGGGTGACTGACAAAACGACAATTTTTCGAGGTAACACATACCCGGTAACTGCGAGAAAAAAATCGTCAGAATTAGAGACACCCAGGTACCGCAAAAACGCACTAGTTTCTCAAAAAGCACGCCTATCAAATACACAGTACATGAACGCCAACCCCGCTAATGCTTGCGTTTTTGCAACAAAAAACATACTGAGTAAAGGAATCCCCCATCGAGGCTTGGATCCACCCTTGAAGCCAGATAACCGTCCGTGACCAAGCAACATTCGAGAAGAAATTTACGGTGCGAATAGGCAATCTGACCGTCGATGATTCAAGTTCCTGCCTGGAACTGCCAACACCATCTTCAATTTCGAACGGAAAAGTTTAGAATTTTTAAAGTTTAACTGAAAAGCCAACTTATTATTGTGTACGTCATTTAGTTGGATACACTGAATTATTTGAATTCTGCAAAGGGATTTTTTGATTTTCCACTATCTGCTCTAGTTATGAGGCTCAGAATATCTCCGTCCGTCCCCACAGCGTAAATTCTACTATGACCGGGAAATTTTAATCTCAACAAAAATGCGGCTTTTCAGTGGGCAGTGCAGGTGAGATTGGTGACGATTGCTTGAACAAAAAAAAATGGTAAATCTTTCTCGTAAGGCATACAACAAAAATGTTGGCACCACAAATCACAAGGAAATTCCACTATTTGAAAATCGATTATTCGTGAATAGCGGAACAGCGAAGTAACTCCTTTTCAGCGGGTCTTCAAGCCAACCTAAGTGAATAAGTGATGGGTAACTAGATTGTCCTATCCTAGCCCTTTTCGGCAAAACTTTAAGTTTTTCCAGCCGGAACTGACGAAAGTGCAGGAAAATTCGCCAGGAAATTCTGATCATCTCTAAGCACTATTAGGAGGTTGCGCATCGCTAATACTTACCTATCAAATCTTTCCTACACCTGAATCCGGCAAATCGCATTTCTTGATCAAGAGACATGGACTTCCATTGCAATTTCATTCGGTAGTAGTCATCAGATAACCTCTTCCTCAAGTCGTGTCTGTCAGCGTGGGTCATTTTCCAGGGATAGTAGTCCAGTAGAAACTTCCAGGCTTCTTTTCGAACGCTTTCTTCAAGTCCCTTTTGGAAAAGATAAACAAGTCACAAAATGTCTCAGGCGTTTCAGGCCTTCTGCCGGTCTCCAAAGGAAGCTCATCAGTACGATAATCTGACCACTCGCTGACAACCGCAAGTACCAGGGGAGGTACCAGCACAAGTTCGGTAAAACGAACTTGTGGACAAACTTTGGACCCTTGCCAAGAAGGGCCGAAATATAGCTCTAATAAAATTTAGCTGATGTATCCGTTTTGCACTGCCCCCCCCCCCCGAACCGATAGAACTTACCCCTCTGAATATGAGCCGCTTAACTTCTGCGACGTTTTTGACAATCCCCGCGTCATCAAAAAATGAGCTCCAAACATCTTCAGTCACTAATTCACCGCGCGAAACTTCAGGTCTGTTCACAAGCTCTGATTTAATCGTCGTTATAACTTCGTACCTAAATGAAACGGAATTTTGTTAGAGTTTCGAAGTGTGTGTGTGTGGGGTCGAGGGGGGTAATTCTTTACCTCTTTGGGGGGAGGGGGTATTATGCGCGAGGCTCTCCCCGAAACTAAAAAAAAAAATGCTAGCGATGCCGATAGAAACTGCAGTTATCCATGGAATTACGGTCAATTTCCTCTTATCTCTCCTCTTCTTGAACATCGCCAAGAGTCCATGCTTACACCAAGAACGCTGACAAAGTTTAGCATCGATTCATCAATCCGATCTTGGGAGTTCAACTTGATACTTTTCTGGCTTTCACTTAAGGAAAAAAAAAAATCCTTTCTCAAGTCAAGTCGTTAGCTATAATCAGGGACACTATAGGGCCCACGGCTCTTGGGAATATCTACACGAACAACGCTCTTATGGAAGGCGGGAGGGGTTCGAGAGGTACGGAAGTTACCACCATGAACTCTGCTCCCCGCTGATATCTTTTGCCGCGTAACGATTAGGCTACTTAGGTTTGCTGCTTACACAAAAAATATTCCGCAGAAGAGATCCCCATGATGACTGAAGGCTCTACCCCAGTAGCTCAACTTGAGGAGGCATGTCTGGGTTGGTCTGTCCATAAGGATGGTATTAGCCTATCTTGTAGCCATAGTGTTGAATGTCTTTCCCTCTCCTAGGTTCTATGATTGTGAAAATGCAATGTTAATCTTACGACCCCTGCCTGGACCATCATGTCTAAAGTCTAAATGATACTCCCGAGGACTCACCCGTCTTCATTGTTGGCTATAACCTCTTCCTTGCCATCTTCTCTTCCCTCTGGCCTCAGCCGACAGTTGAAATTCTCCTGAAGAAGTTCCGCCAGCTCGTCATCTGTCCTCTGATCATACTGGATGTCATTCTCATCGTGAACTTTTTAGTAAACAAAAATAATGAAAGCGTTACCGAGACGACACGACGATTAAAACAATAACGAAGTTTTGATGAGATCCCGAAATGTTTATTGGACTTCTTGATCCAGACAATCGGACCCCTTAAGCCCGTTACTATTCATCCCTAATCATCCGCTGTCATTGACGACATCTGTGAGGAGGCTGTTGTGGATGACATGGTTGTCAACATGGACAAATCTGTCGTCCTAACCATACATTTTTTAAAAACCGAACCACAGTTTTTCCCATCCCTTCCCAAGCCCCAGCAGGTTGATGATATCAAGCTGCTTGGAATACATATCACTCACGATCTAAAATGGAATAAGCAAGTAGATAGCATGCTCAAAAAAGGTAATATGGCAATCCGGTCACTTAAACTCCTGGCCCGTTATGGAGTACCCACTGACCATCTGTTGGTAATTTTTTTGACTTTTGTTCGTCCAACCCTTGAATACTGTTGCCAGGTTTGGCATTTCGGGTTGACCCGTGACCAGTCGGATCTACTTGAACGGGTGCAGTATAGAGCCCTCCTTGTGGCCTCGAAATCCCCCAAAGTCCCTTATCTCGAATTGTTGAAAAAATTTAATCTAGAGTTGTTAGCACAACGCCGAAAAAAGTTATGTTTCAGTTTCGGTCTAAAAACGTTGGAGAGCCCCGGTCTACGAGAAATTCTTCCCCCTGAATATCAACCTATTAGGCCGAGACCGGCACGAGCTGCTGCCCAGCCTGTTCCTAAGTTGCAGCCAGTATCCTGTTCCCACGACCGATATAGAAAAAGTTTTGTTCCGTCATTCACGGATCTTTTTAACGGGCATTCCGGAACACCTCCTTAATTTTACCGTATTCCTGTGTGTTTATTGTTACTGAATTGTAAATATTATAATTGTAGATAATATTTAGTGTTTGTTTGGGGTTATTTTTGACCAAATAAGAAAAAAGATGTTTGCTTGGTAGATGTTATTTATGATGTAAGGTTTATTGCGAGTTTTATTGTGCGACACATGTAATTTGACCAAATGAAGATTATTTGTAATGTGGCTGTTGTTTTTAATTGTTTAGTTGTGATGATACTGTATACGACGAAAAAATTCAGTGTTCGGCTTTGTCCGTGAAGGAATTTTTGAAAATAAATTGAATTGAAATTGAAATGTACAAGCAAATTTTACCGTAGTGATACTTTTGACAAATTACGGCCAAACGGCTAATCAGCTACGACAATCAAGTTCAGGTATGGATTCAGCATGTATGTTTACCCCTATGTCTCATCACTAATCGACTTTAGAAAAATCTTTTACCTTTACTTTTTTGTCCGGGCGAACTATATGACTGGCAGGAAAATAAAGTTCAAAACTGGATTCAGCACGTCTCTTTATCCCTATATTGAACCTCTAATCAACTTCAGAAAGAAGTTTACTTACACCAGATTTCCGGTCTTCTCCGGATATTCCGACGGAGCTACTTTCCAGCAAGAAAATAAAGTTCAGTTACGGATTCAGCAGATAATTTTACCAGTATGTCGAATTTGTCATCGAAGTCTAGCCGCTCTTAAACTTCGTAAAATGTATGGGGACCAAAATAGCCGGTGAATACGAGAGGCGAACCAAGAACCTGACGCTTTACAATCTGACGCTCTAACCAAGAGTCTCTGTGTTTCGTTGCGAATTGTCGACTTTGCAAAAAGAGCTTCAGTACAGTCGACTCAAAAATTCAACTTTTCGAGTCTACCAAATTTCCGGGTTTCGCAAATTTTGTCAGAATTAGGCCACTTGTCCTCCAATCGACTTGAGAATAAACTTTTAATTTTAACAAACTTCCAGTTTCGGCCGGATTCCGTGCGAACTGTTTGTCCTGCGACGAAATTAGTTTCAGCCATGGACTCGGCATGTCTCCTTACCTCAAAATCGGCATATATTTTGTGCGCCCCTTAATTTGACACCTCCTCCCTAACCCCTTAATATGGGACTACAGAGCCCATCTACGAACTCGACCTGTAATTTGACCCAAAGGATCCTCACACCATGTTTGAAATAAATATCCCAATCCCTTCCGAGAGTTACCGACACTTAACGTCTTGGAATCCAAAAGCGGCTTGATCAATACTGGCGCGCCAAACCATTGAGAAGGCTTTCTATTTAAAAACCCCCGAATGTAATACATCTCGTCAAACAGTCCTTTCTGGATATACGCAGAATATACTCACGCAGGAAATCATACAGCTTCGAGAAGGTAGTCATCGTCGTAGAATATGGGTCCTTCTTCATGGAGGACATGAACTTCCAAACCACATCCGCCCCCTGCTGGATTTTCTCACTGGGGATATTACCCACAAGCGGAATGTGTAAGCTGTCTGAATCGCCATTGGCTCGCCGGCTGTGCCTGGCTCTTGAGCTGTCTATGTGCTCTTCATCTGGGCTCAGGCAAATGATCAGGGAATCATCCCTGCGTGACCTAGGATTAGAAAGTACAGTTTTGTAACCCCAGACCCTGGAACATCCTCACCAAAGATGCATTTTATAATACATAATAATAATAATACAAAGCAAGAGAAAAGGCTTTCGCCTCTAAATAACTCTAAGAAATTTTGAATAGTCGGACTGATAGGAGTTAAAAATCCCATCAACAATGCACTTGAAACTATTGATCGATTCAGCATTAGCCGCATCTTCGGTAAGGCTGTTCCAAGGATCAACGATTCTGTTACCAAAACCCCACTTACAAACGTTCCTGGGAAATTTTGATGTTGCAAGCTTGTACGCGTGCCCCCACCATTTTATGCTCAACCCACCCAACAGCTACTAGCGCAAAGCAGATAAGATTTATAAATCTGTTCAGTATGGTTTTCGGAATTTCTAAAGTGGGCAAAATGGAGTTCCGGAAACAGAACTGTACGAGGATTCGGTGATCTAAGATAAGAAATTGTTTTTGTAAGTGAGCAGTGTTGAACAACTGCAAACTCTGCTCGGTTATCGTAATTCATAAGGTTTGCAAAATGGAGTTTCGGAACAGAATTGTAGAAGGAATCGGTGATCACGACAAGAAAGTGGGTTTTGTAACCGAACAGTGTTCGACTCCATGCAGTTTATGCTCAATCGATAAACTGCTTGTATCTGTTACCTGACTTGTACTTGGCCTTGGGGTTATCTTCACATGAAAGCCGCTGATTAACACACACAAATCATTTCGCAGTAAACCGCTTAGGGGGCTTATTATTATTATTATTATTACTACTTATTTGAATCCTTCGATACTGATGAGTAATATATAGAAAACGAGAACAACATGTCAATCGAACTCACACACACTTACAAAGATAGTACACTGACAAACAACTGACCGTTAAAAACAAATTAGCCTACTAAATCTGCGTTGACTGATGATATTAGTGTGTTTTTTGGCGGGATTTTTCAAAAAGGTGTAAACAATGCATCGCTTTTTCGCACTACTCATGTTGGACAATAAAGAGCACCAGAACATATCCGTTTACTTTTACGCTAAAATTGTGTCAATGCCAGCGTGTGTGGGTCTGTTAACAATACTTGTCCCCCCGTTGCGTGCGACCCGCTTTAAAATGTTTTAGTTTTAAGTTGCTTTTATGTTGTTGTTGTTGACTGTTATAAACGTTTTTTTTTACCATACTGTGTTGTGTTATAAGTTGACTGAACAAAATGAACTGAACTGTTATAAAATTGGCGACCTGAACAGTCTGAATTATTTTGCACTTGGTTCCTTTTGTTTTTTTCATGTACAAAACAGTACGAAATAAACAGTCAATTTAAGAAGTATATGGATTTCAGAAGACACGACGGTGCTGACAAAATAATGAACGGGCACGATACTGGCATAGCCCCTTAAAAGTCTCACAGTCTAGTTACACATCAGTGCATCACTTAATCACTTAAATAAGCCTGGAAACGGGATAAAGTGCGTTGCTCCACTTGTCCGCTATCAACAGATAATCGATTTCATCGAATGATCTTCTTTCGGATTTGTGGTACCTCTATGCGCCTGTCCCTCCATGCCTGAGATAATTTACCAACTACAAAGGTAAGCCATTGCCGAAAACTAAACTAAAAATGGAAGATTCCTTGTAAGACATATCTTAACATCATTTTCCTACTTTCGTCAGCCATGACTTTTCCTGGCGCCTCTTTGATCCTGGAAATGCAGGCTTTTTTTGAAAATCAAATTCTCAGCGTCTGAATTAATTTTGGGTTGTCGATCGAGCAGTTCAATTTCTTCGTGACAAGGAGAGGCTAAAGCTTTCCTATGATCAAACATGGTCAAATATTTTACTACATCGTAGGCTACTTTCCACTCTGCTCAGTACGACTATTCCCGAACTCTTTAGGCGTATTCTCGCCGTTCCCTGAGGACTCTACTTGAGGAGTCCACGCGTTTTTGTTTGTCCCGGGGACTCACTCCCCGTATTCTCGCGAGCCCCACGGACGGGGAATGCTCCGATTATCATCACCATCATCAAAAAGGACTCCCTTTCAGATTCGGAGGGGAATCAACTTTTGCTGGTGTTGGTACAATGTAAAATTAATTAAAAATAATCAGAATAAACAAAACCAAAAATAAAGGAGATCCAGACTAATTTTGTCAATCGCATGTTTGTTTTAAGAACAAAATCCGTTTTGAAGCATTCCCCGTGTTCTCGCTGTTTTCTGTAAGCGGAGTCCGCGTGGAGTGAGTCCCTGTATTCTCGCCGTTCCCTTCGATTCCCCGAGGAGTCCTCGGGGAACGGCGAGAATACGCCTTTTGTGATCAGTATAGGCGAGACGCCTTTTTATGATGAAATACACTATAACGCCGTACCTACTATGTACAACGTGCTATACGTACTTACCCCCCCCCCCCCTTGTCCGCTTGTTAATGGGAAAGGCGGGGTAAACAAAGAAAAAGGAGAAAAAACAACAAAAGAAACTAAAGAGAATATAAACATACACTAGATCCTAAAGCTTACATACGAATTTATTTACTACGTGGCTTGCGCAAACGTTTGGATCGCTTGTTCGAGAACTTCTTTCAATTGTATGTATTTTTCTATAGGGTTTATTGGTAGGGTTGCACTTAGCTGATAACTCCGTGTTTGAATTTAATAGAGGGACACTGAGGAAATTTAGCGTACTTGTATTACATGGTGCGTACTTTTCTAAGATCTGCTATCTTTAAAACATCTTAAGAAGCTCGAACTAACAACCTTGAACGAAAGACGGCAAGAACTAATAATCAGCTTCGGGAAATTTGTCTTATCGAGTCGACACCGATCAATCCTACCGCCCGAACCAATTGCAAAACAAACTACCCGTCAATCGAATAAGCTGCAACCGGTGAAGACCAGAACTAACCGATATGCAAATTCATTCGTGCCACATTTACTAGTGCTTTTAACGATATGAAATGAATAATTGTGTATTTTTGTAATACCGACGTAATTTAGTGAGTTTTATCTTAAATCTTACTACGAAGTCGTGTAATAAATATATCTATCTATCTCTCAACATGGCCTGCACACTTTAGTCTTGAGCAATCCCTCCAAAGTGAACTCATCGATCTGCCAGTAGCCTAAGGAGTCCTTAATGTCCCCCATGCTTTATATTTTTTGTCAGGTTAGACACAAACAAGAAAGAGGTGTTCTACCTACCTCCTCAAGTTAATAAATGGATTCAGAGCCTCCACAAATTTCTCGGCGCTTCCACTCGGGAAGACCAGGGCCGGAAGCGTTGTCCCATCTTTCTGGGTAAGAGTGAGGCGACAGGTCTGACTAAGGTTCGGCGCGGGCCTGTTTCGACTAGGGGGTCCATCTTGGTCATTGCTTATTGGATGCGCAAGTTGGATGCACTGGAGGTCAGAGACATCTATCCGCAGTGGTCTGACGGCTGGGAAGTCGGTGATCGGAGCTGCCGAGTCTGAAATAAGACCATTGTTTGAAAGGTCGATGGCGAGTGAAGAACTCGAACATGCGACACGAAACAGAACAAAAATTTGTAAATACTATTAAATGCTATACAGATTGTTAAGCTCGATTCTGAATTTTAACTTGAATGTCCATTGTGGCCATCACATCAAACTCCAGGAACACATCTTCAGAAGGAATCGGAAGGTGGTCGTCAAAGAATGGAATCTCGGTCTCTTGGAATAACCTTCTTTCGAAAATTGTCTAAAGAGTTTTATTCTTAAAAGGTAACTTATCAACGCATCACTTGTTACGCCAATCGTAACACCGACCTATCCTTAGCAAGTGTGGTTAAGATAATTCATAAAGTGATAGGCTACCAGAACCATCTGAAATTGTAAAGCATTTTGCAATTAGGAAACAAGAAAAAAACATGCCCATGTGAAATGGTTACCCCTGGGTTACCCTTTGCCAAATGCTGCACCCTAACCCTGACCTAGCCCACTTTGAAGGAAGTCTGAGTTGTTGTTTTCCATACTTCACTCACATCACCGATATTTTATCTGGTAAGGGTACCCAGCATTGGGCATAGGGTAGCCGGCTACTAAACTGTGGGTATACCCAATGTTTGGAATAGCCTATCCTAAAATCAGGGATGTGTCATCGACTGTGTGAGATTGAGACAGGGAAAATGCATATAAAGAAAGCAGCTAACTTACCCCCATTTCGTTTGTTCAGCCTACCATAAAAATCACAACACGGGGTTCAAGAAAGCTTTTTAAGGCCCAAAAGATGTAGAAAATGCTCAAGATTTTTGCACCATTGGAACCAGCACCTACTCTTCTTCCACACACCATGCCCAACTACGGCAGTCAGTTTACGAACCTGGAAAAATCTTAAGAGCCAGGGACGAACCTGTCGGGCTGATAACTGTCCATTCATTTTCTGAAGTTGGAGAGGCTACCTGCTGTTGACGATTCAACGACGGTTCCGGAAGCCAATAAACATACGTACCAATCCTCTGGAAAAGAAAAAAATAGGGCTTGCAGCCTAAACACTTTTGAAATAAATGTCGGCGAAGTGCTATTTATGTTGGTCAAGAAACACCATAGTAGCTGGCAGGTCAAGTCTAAGGCATGTAAACATTAAAAGTTCGTGAAAGTCGAGACGAAAGGTAAGGTAAGGTACAATTTTATTGACAACTTTAGTATAACTGCAATAAATAAAAGTGACAAACATGCCAGTGGCATACAAAATGACGCTTCGTTAATTCTAACTGATTTATGAAAAAAAAATACTAAAACGCTAGCCTGAATAAAAAAAATAAAAAAAACCAACAACATCAGCTCGAATTTTTTTAAGACAGGGTAATTAATTAGTGATGGTGATGGACAAGCTACTCACTTGTTGTCTCTGTTTTTTCCTTTAAGGTTTTTTGGATTCGCTGTTGACCGTTGACATAAAACCCTTATTACACAGGGCGGAATAACGAGAAGCTGGTGGGGAAGCAAGTTCTAGTGAGAAGTCATTGAGAGATGGTAAGACAAAAAACCTCATAGAGAAAATACTAGACTCAAGTGAGTTAAAAACAGAAACTAGTAGCAATGCGACAAATGTACCATATGGATCCTAGTTCACAGGTTTGTGCCACTATTATTCGTGGAATCGACCATCTTTTCACAAATATGAAACAGAAAACAAAACAAACTAAAAAATTCAACCTACCTTTTTGAGAACCTGTATGGATCCAACATGAAATTCTTCTCCTAGACCATGTTCAAGGAGAATTCCCTCCTGCTCCCAGACTGTCTGCAGAAAGATATAAAATCAATATTGTAGATGACCCAAATAGGACTCCCCACATAGTTAACCAACTTCAATTCAATTCAATTCAATTCAATTCAATTTATTTTCAAAAATTCCTTCACGGACAAAGCCGAACACTGAATTTTTTCGTCGTATACAGTATCATCACAATTAAAAATAACAGCCACATTACAAATAATCTTCATTTGGTCAAATTACATGTGTCGCACAATAAAACTCGCAATAAACCTTATATCATAAATAACATCTACCAAGCAAACATCTTTTTTCTTATTTGGTCAAAAATAACCCCAAACAAACACTAAATATTATCTACAATTATAATATTTACAATTCAATAACAATAAACACACAGGAATACGGTAAAATTAAGGAGGTGTTCCGGAATGCCCGTTAAAAAGATCCGTGAATGACGGAACAAAACTTTTTCTATATCGGTCGTGGGAACAGGAGACTGGCTGCAACTTAGGAACAGGCTGGGCAGCAGCTCGTGCCGGTCTCGGCCTAATAGGTTGATATTCAGGGGGAAGAATTTCTCGTAGACCAGGGCTCTCCAACGTTTTTAGACCGAAACTGAAACATAACTTTTTTCGGCGTTGTGCTAACAACTCTAGATTAAATTTTTTCAACAATTCGAGATAAGGGACTTTGGGGGATTTCGAGGCCACAAGGAGGGCTCTATACTGCACCCGTTCAAGTAGATCCGACTGGTCACGGGTCAACCCGAAATGCCAAACCTGGCAACAGTATTCAAGGGTTGGACGAACAAAAGTCAAAAAAATTACCAACAGATGGTCAGTGGGTACTCCATAACGGGCCAGGAGTTTAAGTGACCGGATTGCCATATTACCTTTTTTGAGCATGCTATCTACTTGCTTATTCCATTTTAGATCGTGAGTGATATGTATTCCAAGCAGCTTGATATCATCAACCTGCTGGGGCTTGGGAAGGGATGGGAAAAACTGTGGTTCGGTTTTTAAAAAATTTATGGTTAGGACGACAGATTTGTCCATGTTGACAACCATGTCATCCACAACAGCCTCCTCACAGATGTCGTCAATGATGACTTTTGCACTGCTCTTTATGTTCTTTCGGCAAACTTCCAGGAGCGACAGGTCATCCACGTATTTCCATCTATCTGTGAAAGACAGAGCAAGCTCGTTGACCATAACTAAAAAAAGAAGCGGTCCCAACAGGGTACCCTGTGGAACCCCACAAAAAATTGGTAAACTATCAGAAAAAACTGTTTTATACTTAGTTTTTTGTGTTCGATTGGACAGAAACTGAGCAACCAGTCGAACTAGGAATGGTTGAATTTTGAATTTAATTAAAAGTTTGTCAATGAGCTTGCTATGCTTAATTAGGTCAAATGCTTTCTTTAAATCTATTGCTATTAAATTTATCCATGTACTGGGTTTATCCAAATTCTTTAATATCCGATCTAATAAACTAACTAAATAATGTGCTGTTGATGTTTTTGGCAGGTTGCCGAACTGCTTAGGGTCAACATGTTTCAGGATGTTTTCTTTCAACCAGGATGAAAGGAACTGTTCATAAACTTTACTGAAAATAGGGGTCATAGTTATGGGGCGCACCCCAGTAAAATCATTAGGAGAATCCTTTTTTGGGATAGGTGTAACATATCCAGTCTTCCAAACTGCGGGATAATCACCAGATACCGTTATTTCATTAAAAATTTTAGAGAGTGGACCACTTATTTTTTCTGGAAATGCTTTAATAATCTCTATGGGTATATCTACTGGTGTTACACTAGTTCTCTTAAGTTTTTTCAGTTTTTTAACTACATCATCTTCACTAATTTGGGGGAAATCAAAATCAGGTTCTGCATTAGGAATCTCATCCCGGGGAAGGGGAGGGAGAGTCTGAACAATCGACGCTAAATGAGCATTTAGTTTATTTGCAGTTTCAAATTCACTTTCATCGAGGTTGAAGACCCCGGCGCCGCGCCGAAAACGACCGCGACGCCGCCGATTTGACCCCGGCGGCGCCGCCGCCGAAAATCCAGTGGCGCGCCGAACACGCCGCCGCGGTGTCGGCGTGACTACGCCGCCGACAGCTTTATTACGGAAAAGTATGAAACGAACGAATGTCTGTTCAACTCACGAACTCTCACACACGAAACCCGTGTGCTATCATAATTTACAGTCAGGCTCTTCTGTTTCAGGAGATATTTGTTTTTCAGAACTTCAGACCTGTGCGTTGGCAGACTTTGTTTGTTGATCTCGTGGGGTAGTACTGTCGCCGCCATAAAAAACGGACACTTGAAATCCCACAAGGAAAAAGTAAATCTCCTTGAAAATGCTCTCAGAACCTCAGAGTTTACCTGTTTGGGAAAACAGGTAAACAATAAGCGAACTGGTCTGTATGCATAAACGATATCTTTGTAAGTTCCGAAAAGGCATACACCATAGTGTTAACGAGAGCCAATTTCCTCCTTATGGAATTTCAAGTGTCAGTTTTTTGTGTCGGCGATAGTACATCAGTGTCAATATTTATTTGGTCATTTTGCAGAGATTGCCCATTTTAGTTGATTAAAAAATAAGAAAAAAAGATGCCTTTTCTAGAATATCCTAGGCACTGCAATTCCCAAGATGGCAAGGACAGTGCCATCTTCAAGTACTGCACGCGTACGGTCCCAAGCAGCCGCGCTGGGAACCGGTGAGATTTCTTTCAGCAAAAGAACTGAAGAGTGGTCTTCGCAAGCTCGCCATAATAAACGAAATTTTTATTATTGTGATTCAGCTCTGATCTGATGAGCCATGCTGAGGAAGATAATAACCTCAGGATCTAGCTAGTTACAAAGAAATTTTATTAGCAAAAATAACACACTTCTTCAGACTTTCTCGGGCTTACGTACACCTTCTCGGGCTTACGTACTTAGAGATGGCACTTATGGTGTGGCTATTCGTTCGTAAGCGAAGCTGCGCGTTCCGGAAGAACCAGTATTCTAACACGACCAAAATTTACCATTTTTTAGTGTTTTTCTATATTGGTCGCATTTATTTTCGGAAACGCCGACCTCCGCCGGCGGCGGCGCCGATTTCGTATCGGCGGCGCCGCCGCCGAAAAATTTTCGGCGGCGCTGGCGCGCCGCCGAACGCCGATACTTTTTCCGGCGACGCAGCTGATTTTAGTATTCGGCGCGGCGCCGGGGTCTAGGTTGAAGTCAACACCTTTCTGAGACTTACCCATCATTTGTTTTACATCACTATACCATTTTCTAGGGTTAGACTTTAGTAGATGTTCTTTCCTTTTGGTATAATAATCGGCCGCAGCATTCCTCGTAATTTTGCGAATTTTGTTTTTTAGACGTTTTGCTTGGTCATTCTTACCAGCTCGAAAAAGCCGCAGTTTTTCAAAAATAAGGTCTTTAACGGTCTTCGTAATATAAGGCCTGTCGGACGAGTGTCGTTTTACTTTTTTTTCCGGAAAACATTCATGATATTTTTCAAGTAATGTAGTTTGAAGGATACTAGCTTTACTATTCACATCTTTTGCCGTGTTGACTGCCTCCCATTTCTCTTGGCAAATCCAGTCGCCAAACTTCAGGAGGCCCTCATCGGTGATTGGTCGGCATGTAGTTTCTGTCGTCGTATATTCTATTTTAACGCTGTTGCAAGGATTTAGTTCTAATGTATAGTGGTAACTGCCCCCAAGGGGAGAACCAGCAACAGGTTCTTCATAAAATTCAGACATATTCGTCGAAATCACATCCAGCGAGGTTCCACCTCTAGTAGTAGGGCACTTTACCAACTGCTTAAGCTCTAATCCTCTATTAATATGATCTAGACGTAATTCATTCGCATCACCAATAATAAAAATTCCACAACCTGAAAATTTTCCGGATACATAATCTGCACTTAGTTGGAGTTTCTCCAAGAAGGCTGAGCGGGACTGCGCATTCTGCCCGGGTGAATAGTAAAAAACGCATAGTGCAATCCCATTGAACTTACGCGGGAGCCGTTTGGGTTTTAAATAAACCCACATAATTTCATCTGTTTCCTGGAGGCAAGGGACATCAACAATACGAGAATTAATTTTAGCATGTGTATATATACCGACCCCACCACCTTTCTTACCTAGACAATGGTCATCTGGTCGAAACTTCATGAACATATTATATCCTGAGATGCTGAGTAGCTCAGGGTTTTGATGGTGGACTTCAGTTATTACCAAAACTGAAGCTTTGGTAATGCATGCCAAACTTTCTAGTTCTGCAGTTTTTTCCGGATTAAGACTCTCAGCGTTGCTATAAAGGAATTTGGGGAAAAAATACTCACTGGATTTATACTCCTTTGTTTTGGTTTTGATACGGCTTTTAACAGAGGGCTCCGGCTGCGAGTCAAATGGAACTGCTGATTTCTCAACTAGCCCATCGTGGTCGTCCGGTAAAGCGAGTGCGCTAAATCGATTGCTGGTGGAGCAAGTGGCCGAAACCATGCTTGATGACGATTGGGGTAGAAAAAGGACTGGGGGTAGGGTGGGGGTTGTGTCAAGTTCGGCAGAAACGGGCCGCCCGCGTGACTGGTCGGAGTCATATGTGGCTTCGAGGCCGATACAGTTGGAGAGGCCTGGTCGGTGAGAGGGCGGGGGTACCGAGAGGCTAAAAACGATGGGTGGGGATACCCCGGGTGGTTGAAAGTGTTCCGCGGCTTTGGAATTTCGTTCATGAGCATACTCGATCCAACGTTTGTCAGCGGGGGGAAGAAGTCGGTGTTGGAGGGAGGGGGTGGTAGTGGATCGAGTATGCTCGGTAAAAAACGCTGTACATTGTCACTTGCACTAGGTAAACTTGACAATCTTTTCGGGTGCCTTGTTACTCTGGCTCTCGACTGATTTAGGCGCAAGGTCTGAGAGCACGCGGGTGCCGAGTGCTGGCTTTTCCAGCTTTTTGGCAGAGTAACGTGAACTTTATCGCATCCGAAACACGTCCCAGACGAAAACTTTCTACATACTAAAACATGATCATAAATGCACATTCCTCCATTGCGGCAATTTCCTATCACAAAGAATTTACAAATGTGTTTACATTTACAATTCGTTCCCATTCGGCATTTTCCGGCCAAAAATTGGGTGCAAACACCTCGGCAAACACCATCCGGAACATCTCGGTTAGACCTTGACTCGTTTTCTCGTCCTGATTTCCTTTGGATTCCATGGTCCTCGCGATTTTCACTATTCACTTTCCGTACGGCCACGTGATGAAAATCACAGTTGCTACCTGATCTGCATTTACCCATTAACAACCAGTTTGTACAGGTATTACTTTTCCTGCCTTGGTTACTAGGAGCGACCGGTTTGGGTGACAGGTCAAGGTGTAGGTCAGTAATGGCATTGCAGATATTTTCGTCACTATCTGCAATGCGGCAAACCGGGTCACTGAAGGGGCTGGGCGAAGACGAAGGTTCACATAGAGGTGGCAGGGGGAAACGGTTTCGTAGTTGATTTAGTTGCATCGTTAGGGCTTCAATGGTTGAAGTTTTTTCGTCTGTTAATGTTTCTAGCTTACGGATATCGAACTGCAGGGAAGCGTGGGCCTTTTGTAGCGATAATAGTTCATTCTGGATTGAGAGAGAGTTTTGCTCCCTTTTCGCTATTTCATTTTCAAGAGTAGAAAGGTCAGAAACGCGTTTTTCCCATTCTTTCTTACCCATCGAGAGGTCAGCAGAAAGGTTCTTCATTTCACTGTCAAGCTTTTCAATAGCAGAAGCACGATCAGCAAGTTCATTTTCTAGGATAGAACATTTACTAGTTAAGACTGAAATTTCTCGCTTATGTTCTGTACATTTCGCACAAGGGGTGTCATCCTTACTGTTGGGCCTAGAAACTGTTTTTATTTGGGGGTTGGAAGTTCTGGGTGTGACTACAGGTGTCATGCTTTTGGCAGCGAGTCTCGGGCTTGCTCTTGGCGTGACTTTTGGCTGCATGTTAGGGAGTTTTCCAACGTTGGTGACTGAAGGCGAGGAAGGGAAGTCACAGTTTAGGCAGAGCCATTCCTGTAATTTTTCTCTGGTCCCAAGTGTGATTCTTGCACATTTAGGGTGCCACCATTGGCTGCATTTGGTGCACTGAACTGTCCCACTAGTTGCAGGGTGTCTGCATTCTGGGCAGTAATATTTTGGCATGCTTATACTCAATAAAGGGAGTTGGTGCTGCGCGCTAGGCTGATTGGGAAGAGGACTACCTCAAACCCGCACACCCCGTCTTCACCTGGGGTTAAAGAAACCACAGAAATCTCTACCTGTTTGCGGAGCTCAAACATCCATCATTATTCTCATAATCGAAAGTTCAAATAACCATCATATCCATATTCTGTCAGCGCCACTGCACAAAAGTAGAATTCGCACAGCACCTTTCCGCAAACAGGTCAGATGAAGACTTACTTTTCTGGTTGAGGGTCTGAAGGTAATCAACACCCTGTCAGCTGTTCCCAGTTCATAAAAATACTCCGACTTACCTAGTATAATCTAGGCTAGTAACTGAGCTAGTAATAAAGTTCCAGATTCTGATCTTTGCCATCTTGACATTTACTCTTTACGCAACACATACAATAACTGTCTGTCAGACTTCTTTAGGAACTCTATTGAACACAAGAACCTCTTGGTCATGTAGAAAATGCTCCCCTGCTCCATTCAACCACAAACTCCAAACTTTGGATAACATATGCCAAAGGCTATCTAGCATTTGGAATACCCTATATCTTACATCTAACGCTGGATAGCCTATGCCAAACTCTGGATACCTGTTGGTAACCTAACCCAGACCTGCTCGACTATAGATGAGTTCTTATTGGTTGATTTCTGAGCTTCACCCAAATCATCAATATTTTATTCAGTATCCAGCACAATACAATAACTGTCTGTTAGACTTCTTTAGGAACTCTATTGGACACCATAACTCCTTGGTCAGGTAGAAAATGCTCCCCTGCTTTGCTCCAGTCAACCACAAACTCGTGACTTTTGATAACCTATGCCAAAGGCAGGGGGGCACTGGTATGAAATCCTAGGGTATACACTCCTAAATAGGTCAGTCTTTCTACAACCCACCCACCCCACCCCTTGACCTACGTACAAAATTTTGACTTTCTAAAATGACCCCCCCCACCCCACGTCCAAAATTTGGACTTTTCAAAATGACCCCCCCCCACCCCACGTCCAAAATTTGGACTTCTCTAAATGACCCACCCCACCCCACGTCCAAAATCTAAACTTTTCAAAATGACCCCCCCCCCCACCCCACGTCCACAATCTGAAATTTTCAAAATGACCTCCCCCATCCCGCGTCAAAAATCTGAACTTTTCAAAAACCCCTTACACAGACTCAACTAAAATCTGGTCTATACATAGCCTACTGCCTGACAAAGGCAAGGTATCTATGCTTCCTTACCACACCAGTGATGGTGATGAACGAATTACAGACCCATCTTGACTACTAGGTTACATGGGTCTTCTATCCTTAAATCTGTAACACTCCTTAATTTATAATTGTTCGAGAAACAACTCTATCACATTCACTTATCATAATTATTGTCCTCTTCATCACATCTTACAATCCCTCCCGATCACAGTTAAAAATTGTTCAACCAGCTTTAAAATCTCTATACTCTCATGCATTTGTAAATTCATATTTCTTGCCACGTTTTGTAGTCTTGGGCTAGATAGGAGAGATTTCACCCTACCCGAAGAAAACGGATATTTCTACACCCTCATCGTCGTGGATCATAACAAAGAAAATTAACATTACGAGGTATAGGACTTTCAACTTTGAGACTCTTTTGAGACTAAATTACCGGCCTTGGATGGCTACTGTGAGTCAGAGAGTTGTTGGAATCGTTATCTCGCTTCTTCTTGTTGGAATAATACAAATTTCGCAAATTAATGGTTTTTATGGCACTTGCCCTTCGGCCAAGTGCCATATAGTGATCGCAATTTTTGGCCGTCCGTCGGTCGGTCGGTCTGTCGGTCCGGGTTTTGCTAGTTCAGGCACTTCCACATAAGCTAGGACGATGAAACTTGGCACGCATATCAGGGAATCCAAATGATTAAGTTAGAAATAGTCACTTTCCCGACCCGAACATCGTGGGGGGGAGTGGAGGCAGGGGGAATCCGGAATATTTAGGAATTAATAACTTTTGAACGGGTGATCGGATCTTGATGAAACTTGGTAGTTGGAGAGATCTAGTGCCCTAGACGACTCGGTTAAAATCTGGACCGGATCCGGTAACTTTGGGGGGAGCTGGAGGGGGCAGCCGGAAATCTTGGAAAATGCTTGGAGTAGAGGGTTTGGGATGAAAGTCGGTGAGGAGAACAAGCACAAGTCCTAGATACGTGATTGACATAACCGGATCCGGTCACTGTGGGGGAGTTGGGGGGGAGGATCCGAATTTCTACTGATCCCACGAGTTCGGTACTTCCTGATGTGCTAGGACGATGAAACTTGGCAGGCGTGTCAGGGCCCCAAGCAGATTGACTTGAAAATAGTCATTTCTTGATCCGATCAACTGGGGGGGGGGGGGGTGGGGGTGGAGGGAAGGGGAATCCGGAAAAGTGAGGTATTTCTAACTTGCAAAAGGGTCATCGGATCTTAGTGAAACTTGATAATTAGAAAGATCTCGTGTCTCAGATGCCCCATTTTACATTCGGACCTGATCCGGTGACATCGGGGGGAGTTGGAGGGGGGAACGGAAATCTTGGGAAATGCTTAGAGTGAAGGGTTCGGGATGAAATTTGGTGCGAAGAACAAGCACAAGTCCTGGATACGTGAATGGCATAAGCGGACCGGATCCGGTCAGTGTGGGAGAGTTGGGGGGGGGGGGGGTCCGAAATTCTAGTGAACCCGCGGTACTTCCTGATGTGCTAGGACGATAAAACTTGGCAAGCATGTCAGGGACCCCAACATATTGACTTAAGGTCGGGCTTCACTACCCAGACGCCCCAGCATCTGGGGTTCGGATTATGTGAAGATGGTCCCAAAGAGAAAGTAAATAAATGTCTCTTCAAGTCCACTTTTGGGCATTTTTCAGCACTTCTGTCATTTTCTTAGATTTTACCGCCTCAGCACAATAATTTATCCAAGTCAAATGAAAACTACTTTCAAAGTCCCGCTTCTTTTCACCCAGAATCCGGGAATCTGGTAGATTTTTCTACCCGATTCCCGGACGCGTCCGGGGTGCTTTCGGACCGTTTCAGACCTGTCTTCACTACCCATACCGGTATCGAAGAAAACGGAACCCAGAATCCGGGCGAAAAATCTGGTTAGTGAAGCCCGACCTTTAAGAATAGTCGTTTTCCCGATCCGACCATCTGGAGGGGGGAGTGGAGGAAGGGGAATCCGGAAATTGAGGTATTTTTAACTTTTAACGGATGATCGGATCATAATGAAACCTGATATTTAGATAGACTTCGTGTCTCAGATGTCTCATTTCAAATGCAGACCGGATTCGGTGATTTTTGGGGGAGTTGGAGGGGGTAACCGGTAATATTGGGAAACGCTTATAGAGAGGAGGGATCGGGATAAAACTTGGTCGGAAGAACAATTATAAGTCCTAGATACGTCATTAACATAACCGGACCGGATCCGGGCACTGTGCGGGAGTTGGGTGGACAAGATTTCTGGCAATCCCGCGAGTTCGGTACTTCCTGATGTAGGCCTACTAGGACGATGAAACTTGGCAGGCATATCAGAGACTCGAACAGACTGACTCAAGTGCCATATACCGATCGCAATTCAGTCTGTCGGTCAGTCCGAGTTTTTGTGTCAAACTTTTTCGAGTTAGGGTGCTTCCAGATGTGCTAGGATGATGAAACCAGGGCCTCGCAACCAACCACTAAAGTGTACGAGAGTACAAGCAAAGCGCATAGGAGTACAGAGTATGTCCTATCCTTGTACATGGGAGAACTTGTGGGAATACAGGAGTACTACACACGGTAAAGCGTACAAGAGTACAGCTGGTTGCGGGGCCCTGGATGAAACTTGGCATGCGCATCAGGGACCCGATTTAAACAACCTGGAAACAATCAGTTTCCCGATCCGACCATGTGGAGGGGGGAGCCGGGGAAATTTAGTAGTAATGTCATACTTTTTTTTTAGATAAGGTGGGTCTTCACATTCCGGAATCTTGCTTCCCAGATTTTCCGAGATTTTTTTTCTTTTAATTTCTTCTGCGATTCATAAAAATTCCGGAAATTCTGGAAGTTCAAAAGCCCCCTTTTCGGGATTATTTTGATATACTTTCGGACCGGTTCATATTCCAGATGCAATTTACAGAAGACGTCAAAGAATAATTTGGAAGCCCAGATTCCGGGAGTTCCGGGAGGTGAAGACCGGACTTTAGGGTACTTCCAGATGTGCTAGGTCGATGAAACTTGGCAGGAGCATCAGGGACCCGACCAAACTAATGTGGAAACCAGTCAGTTTCCCGATCCGACTATCTGGGGGGGGGGGTGGATGGCTGGGAAATCCGGAAAGTTTAGTGGTGTGTAAGTTTCGAACGGGTCGTCGTATTGGAATAAAACTTAGTAACGAATAAATGACATACCGCTGATGTCCCATTTCAAGTCCGGACCGGATTCGACAGCTATGGAGGAGTTGGGGGGTGGGAGACTAGAACTCTCGAGAAACGGTTAGAATAGCGGGATCGGAGTGAAACTTGCTGGGAAGAACAAGCATCTGTTCCAGATAAATCTTATATACAATGGGATTGGATCTGGACACTGGGGGGGGGGAGACGGGGAATTTCCCGGAATTCCGGTAATGCCGGTTTACGGTTTTCACCATATTTTGTGGAGCTCATTACTCGTGAACCAGTGGAAGTATCAAGTTCAAACTTGGTACACTCGCGGGTGTTGGGGTCTAGTTGTGCTTTTTGGGAGTCTCGACACCCGCCACACCCACCCGGTTCAGGGGAAAATGGGCCAAGATTGCCCAGTGAATAATGTTCATAACTTGTTCCTTGTACTGTGCTTGTTCCTTGTTCTGTGAAATTACTTTCAACGTTCCACATCCCCCACCCAACCCGTTCAAGGGCAACTGGGCCCAGATTGCCCAGGAGTAAAGTTCGTTACCCGTGACAGGAATCAAACACCATATTGACATTTCTCAAGCTCAACTCTTGTGTACTTGTAGATATAAATGTGTATAGATGCGACTTTTGGTGTAATAGCAACAAATAAGACCACGCGGCATACTTTCATTCTCAATCGTGAGTCGGAAACTGGACGGTTTTATCATATGATCGATGATTTGCCGATCTTAATGAAGTTGGACAAGGGGAGTATCAGGAAATAAAACGATTTGGTTTTCTTACACTTGTTATTGCCTTGCTAATGGAAAAGAGGGTTAAAGTGTCGGACTGGCTCAGTATTGAAACATACACCGTTCTTGCAAGATTTCGAAGATCTTCTTTGGATTTCTAAATGCTGTTTGTTTAAACTTTTAAACTGGGATGATTTCAAATTAGGTTATTTAATATTTGTTGGCTATTGGGGATGTGAAGTGTCCTGGTTCTAACGCTCTTTGTATATAAGATCTGATAAACATTTTACTTTCACACTCTACGTCTGAGCTCTTGCGCACTTGTTTTGCAATAATCCCGATCAGTCTGGTTAAATTTCATTTTGTTATTTATTTTTTTAATCGGGTATATATTGGACAATGACAACACGGTAACAACCATGAGATGTTAAATGCTTCTTAACATAGTTTGCTCCGTCGTAATCAGCGATTGAATAGTCGTCTTGCTCGTTTAAACGAAAATGTTGGAAAATGTTGGTATGAAATTCTTTTTTTTCTTGTAAGAAATTCTTGTTTTTGAGTGAAATTTGACACCCCACCCCCAAAACAGGTATGAAAATAATAATAAACATAAAATTTTAGACACCCCACCTTGCTATGAAAAGTGCCTTTTGGAGCACTAAAGGACCCACCCCCACCCAGCCCGATACCCTGGAATTTAAGACCAGTGCCCCCCTGGCCAAAGGCTATCTAGCCTTTGGCATATCCTATATCTTACATCTAACACTGATGTAAGATATAGGCCTATAGCCTATGCCAAACTCTGGATACCTGTTGAAAATGCTCCCCTGCTCCAGTCAACCACAAACTCCTGAACTTTGTATAACATATGCCAGAGGCTATCTAGCATTTGGCATACCCTATATCTTACATCTAACACTGGATAGCCTATGCCCAACTCTGGATACCTGTTAGTAACCTAACCCAGACCTCGACTATAGATGAGTTCTGATCGGTTGATTTCTGAGCTTCACTCAAATCATTAATATTTCATTCAGTATCCAGCACAATACAATAACTGTCTGTCAGACTTCTTTAGGAACTCTATTGGACACAAGAACTCCTTGGTCAGCAGGTAGAAAATGCTCCCCTGCTTTGCTCCAGTCAACCACAAACTCTGACTTTTAATAACCTATGCCAAAGGCTATCTAGCATTTGGCATACCCTATATCTTACATCTAACACTGATGTAAGATCTAGGCCTATAGCCTACGCCAAACTCTGGATACCTGTTGAAAATGCTCCCCTGCTCCAGTCAACCACAAACTCCTGAACTTTGGATAACCTATGTCAAAGGCTATCTAACATTTGGCATACTGTATATCTTACATATAATGTTGAATAGCCTATGCGAAACTCTGGATACCTGTTGGTAACCTAACCCAGACCTGCTCGGCTACAGATGAGTTCTGATCGGTGGATTTCCGAGCTTCACTCAAATCATCCATATTTTATTCAGTACCCAGCGTTTGGGGTAGTGTATCCGGTGTTAAAGCATAGGATATAAAAAAATCAGGTGTTTGTGGCTGACTGCCCTGCACAGGAGTTGCTGGGGAAGATATGAGTTACCCTCTCCCTAGTCCAGAACACTTTTATAGCCTCCTAACTGTGAGGTTTCTTTTATCTGATAGTTGTCGCGTTTTTGCCAAAAGAGATTGTAGGCCTCTCTCCCAAGTCCGCTGTCCTTTCTGCTAATTTAGCCGTTTTCTGGTAAGGAGGAGTCTGGCGCCATTCTCCTGAGCAGATTGGTCAACTCACCTCGGAGTTGCCTATCTCCACAGGCCTGAGCAGAAAGGAGAAAGGCCTTGGTCCAAAAACGGTCAAAAAAGCAGTGAGGAGTAAGCGCTTGGTGCCAAAAACGGGCAAACGAATCAAGGCCTTGGTATCTACCAAAACGCGACTAGTATTCGCGCCAGCATCTTTCTGTCGTATGTATTTATACATTTTCCTCTTTGTTCTGCACCAGGTAATTTTTAAAAAAAGAAACAGAAGTAAATGGATAACACTTGTGACTTGATATTAATTAATTTGGTCACCAATGTATGTTTTCTGATGTCTTGGCTTGGCTTGGCAGGAAAAGAAGGACACGCGGCGTAAACCCTATGTGCCACCAAACTTAACGGATTTGTAAATATTTTGGCAGATACCAACTAAAAATCTACAAAAGAGTGATTCTGAAATCACACGTACAACAACAATCCTGTCGTAGTTTTCTGATGTTCCACGTTTAGTATTTTTTTTTTTTACACAAGTTTACTAGGGGTGGTGCAAATAATTGGGTGCAAATAGCAAGGTATCCTGTAAAACATTGGCATTGCAACCTGATTGCAAGGAAAGTGCTGGCACTATCGTGTGGTGGCACCTGCCCTGCACCTGCCTGGCACCATCCAAAAAGACCTCAGGAGAGCCGTACCTCTCCTGAGGTCTTTGGCCAAATTGCGTCGACATGTTTTATGCGAGCAAGCCTTGCTAACCTATTACACGGCCCATATGCGTCCAATAATGGAATACGCATGTGCCGTGTGGCATGTGGGCTTCACCACTGAAAAAAGCACTAAGCTAGAGTCTGTCCAGAAGCGAGCCTTGCGAATAATCTTGGGGGACAGCCTCACAGCCATATACCATACGATATGTGTCTCTCACCAGTCAACCACAAACCCCTGATTTTTGGATACCCTATGCAAACGCTGGATATGCCTAGCGTTTGGCATTGCCTATGCTTAACCCTGGACACCCTATGCCAAACGCGGGATAGCTGTTGGCACCTTAACCCTGACCTATCTCACTACAGGTGAATTCTGATTGGTTAATTTTTTAGCTTCACTCAAATCATCAATATTTGATTGGACCCCTGTATCCAGCATTTGGCATAGTGTATCCAGCGTTTGGCATAGCGTATACCAAACGCTAGATATACCCAACGTTTGGCATAGGCTTTCCCAAAATCAGGGATTTGTGGTAGACTGTCTCTCACAGCTCAAGCTGACCACTTTGAAGGAGAGAAGGCATGAGTTGGTCATGTCTTTTGGACATGGCTTGCTATCGTCTTCCAGTCTAGTACACTAGCCCCTTTTCAGGCATGGTGCTCAAACGTCTAGCACCATGCCTGGGTGCTAGACGTTCAAGCACTGTACCTTGGATTTCATGTAGGGTGCATGGATTTCAGTATACAGTGCATGCATGAAAAACACAGTTTCTGTCATCACAACTGAGCACCGGCTCGGATAGGGCTGAAATTACTACCATGAATTAGAGAAATCAAAGACAAAAGGACGCGACTGATGAGGGAGATGAAAAACCTCATTTCCTTCTCTACATAGTCAAGGGTTTTGCATGCAAAGTGTCCTGTGCCTCAGCTTTTTCTACCTAACAGTCAACCAGAATATTGGCTCCTAGGGCACTCTACATGGAAAATAGATAGGCTGCTGTCGGATTTTTCATCTCCATCATCAGTCGCGTCCTTTTGTTTTTGTTAGGAAAAATATGATAAGGATTGTCTTTGATTTCTCTAATTCTTGGTAGTAATTTCAGCCCTATCCGAGCCGTTGATAAGTTGTGGTGACAGAAACTGTGTTTTTCATGCATGCACTGTATACTGGAATCCATGCACCATACATGACAGTCTAGTACACTAGCCCCTTTTCAGGCATGGTGCTCAAACGTCTAGCACCATGCCTGGGTGCTGGACGTTCAAGCACTGTACCTTGGATTTCATGTATGGTGCATGGATTCCAGCATACAGTGCATGCATGAAAAACACAGTTTCTGTCACCACAACTTATCAACGGCTCGGACAGGGCTGAAATTACTACCAAGAATTAGAGAAATCAAAGACAATCCTTATCATATTTTTCCTAACAAAAACAAAAGGACGCGACTGATGATGGAGATGAAAAATCTGACAGCAGCCTATCCATTTTCCATGTTGAGTGCCCTAGGAGCCAATATTCTGGTTGACTGTTAGGTAGAAAAAGCTGAGGCACAGGACACTTTGCATGCAAAACCCTTGACTATGTAGAAAAGGAAATGACGTTTTTCATCTCCTCATCAGTCGCGTCCTTTTGTTTTTGTTATGAAAAATATGATAAGGATTGTCTTTGATTTCTCTAATTCATGGTAGTAATTTCAGCCCTATCCGAGCTGGTGCTCAGTTGTGATGACTGAAACTGTGTTTTTCATGCATGCACTGTATACTGAAATCCATGCACTATACATGAAATCCAAGGTACAGTGCTTGAACGTCTAGCACCCAGGCATGGTGCTAGACGTTTGAGCACCATGCCTGAAAAGGGGCTAGTGTACTAGACTGATACATGAAATCCAAGTTACAGTGCTTGAACGTCCAGCACCTAGGCATGGTGCTAGACGTTTGAGCACCGAGCCTGAAAAGGGGCTAGTGTACTAGACTGTCGTCTTCCAAATACCATGACATCCTTCCACCGTCAAAATCAGCCCAGCACTACACCCGACACCAGAACAAGTTGGAACCATGCAACCCTGGTGCGTCGACGAGATACAGGCAGTCATTCAGACAATATTTTGTGGAAAATTTAACAAGTGACAGACATTTCATTTTTGTAACATATATTGTTTTATTTATCCTCGCGATATTAACAATAAAGTTAATCATTCATTCAAAAACTGAAGATCTGTCTGTGTATGACTGGCATGTCCAAGGTAAGGAAACTAGTTTGGACTTTTGACGAGTTACCTACTTCTCGTGAGTCTGGGCCTCTGTGTTCCTCCATTATGACAATGCAAGCTCAAACTCTTCCTCTCTACGGTGGCACAGCAGAATCAAATACGGCTAGCTTACACTGTGGCAGGTTAGTAGCCTAAATAACAGGTTTATGAAAGTGTGAAACCCTTAAAATGAGTCATTCATTTAGGTTGAATCATGTTTTGTTTACTTTATAAGCTGATGCTGAGGAACATGACTAACTCTTGCACACCGCGCCATCTAGTCGTGATGTGAAGTTTTTTAAGTTTTAGGAAATAACAGATGACGTTAAAGACGGATTCTCGCCGTTCCCCGAGGACTCCCTTTGAGGAGTCCGTGTATTTGTGGCACTTGCAGCTCGCTCAAGTGACATATTCCGATAAATTTTCGGTCGTTCCACTGTTCTCGAGTAAGGGTACTTCCAGAAGTGCTTTATATTTTCAAAGCAACTCTTCCCCATGATACCGCGCATCCATTCTTCATTCTGTCTCCATTCGCACATCCTAAATATTCCTAGCCAGTTCGTAGCCCAAGTCCACCCATACTTTAACATCCACACGAGGCATACACATATCAAATGCTTTCTCATACTTATCAGACACGAGTAAGGACCAGACCAACCCTTATCTCCCCAGTGGCAGAGTGTCTGCCCTACAACTAAACAGATTCTGAGATTCCCCTTTTGAATCGAAACCCGCTTTGAAGTGTAACTTCTTCACACAAATCTCTTGGACCGCGCTTAGATTTGTCCATAAAACTTTAGAGAAGGCGACCCGTCCTTCACCACCTGTAAAGATTGGATTTCTTGGTCCGAAAAACGAATTTCCAGCGCCCACTGGGAGTCCAGGCCTGTCACCGTTATACCAAAGCTCTGAAAATCCACGCTTCACGCTCAAGTGAAATTTCTATCCGGCGTAGGCCACGGTAGTTATGCGAAAATGTTGTATAATTAAACTGAAACTGCACACGTCAGTCGTCACCGGGTTGGTGAGCCACGTAACCCACATTGCAACTTCCACAAATAAAGCTGAACCTCAAACGGGTCCAGAGCGCCCATCATCATTCGTATCAGTTGCGAAAATTGTCCAGCAGCGCTAGTGTATGTCATCGAAAAATAATCGGCTGCTCCCCCAAGAAAAAGTCTAACCCCTGTCGAACGTTGTGACTCTAAAGTGTTGGGTTGAGCCCCTGAGGCTCTTTACAAACATTCATATCATCAATATGTCGGACAGCTTCCTTCCTGCTTATTTCACTCTTGGATAAATCACTTTTACGCAAATCGTATCTTCTATTTGATGTCAAGTGATTCTTCTAGATCCGTTATTAACATGCTTTTGTGGGACAGGGGCAAAGATCAGGCGAGCATGAGTCTTGGCTGATGGCTTCTTCCCAAGCGGGTTTGCTGCTTTCTGGCAGTTCCTACTTATTACTTGGTGGCGACACACAAAGTTGTGCTAGATTCTTTCCCGAAATCGAATAAAAATGGTAAGTTAAGATCGTGTGATATAATCGTCGAACAAAGAAGCATTATTGAAATTATATATACATATCTGCGTAAACTGCGAGCAAGACGTGACGGGCATGATAAAAAAAAAAATATATATGTGTCGATCCTATTTTCTCTTATGCAGCTCTAATCAAATCGCCGCCTGCCTTGGGTTGCTCTAGTTTCTCTAGTTGGTCAAGAAACAAAGACAGGGAGAATTTGAACAATGCCTAACGGTAAGCTAGTTACTGTTTCAGACTGATTGACTGCGCACCGCAGAAGTCTCCTACAGTAGCTCTGGAACAATCTCAAATCCGTTCCCTTTCGGGCTTAGAACTGAGTGTCGGTGCGCTGACCCCCCAGTCCAGCCACCGGTTTCAGAATAACCTTGATCAAACTAATGCTGCGAATAGACGATTAGGTCACGGTCGGATTTTTTTCGCTTTCAATAAGAAGTTGAAAAAGTCCAAGTTTTCGCGTTTGGAACTGGTGATGGTGCCAAAAATCCTGGCAGGAATTCGAGTCGCCGAGCACCAAACCTTGCCTGTCCGCAACATGAAACTAAAATCTAGAGATCCAGCTACGGTGACCATGCAAAAACTGAGTGCCTGATATAAGGGCGATTCTGGCGATCTCTTGGATTCGCTTTCCGGAAAGCAAATCGAGAATCCGCCGAGCGCAAGAACACACGGAAAGTCGTTGCGCCTCAGTTGCACCTTTACAACTTCTCGCCGACTTGCCAAATCACTTTCCACTCGCGAAGTGGATTCGCTTTCCAAGCGCTCGCGGAAACTAGCGGAGCGCGAGAACAGCTCTGGAAAGCGAAGCGAATTTTAGCCGAAGTCGCAAGAACAGTCGGCGCATAAGCTCGCGGAGCTTTCCAGACCGCCAGAATCGCCCTATAATCGCGACGACTGGTTTTATTTACTGTCAATCTTTGTAGTGGTAAGCGGTAAGCAGATGTATTGACTTGTTGTCCCACAGTGCAACGGTAAATGTGCTGAATTTGCCAAACATGTCAGACATAATAGCGGCAACTTGCTAGTTTTCTTTCTTCTCATTCTACTGTTGAGACCAAGGGTGTGCTTCAGCCTCTCCGAATAGTGGCTACCACCGTCGTTATCTCTTCATACGGATTCGAGCGACGATTGGAGCTTGTAGGTTATACCTCGAGATTATATGACAGGGGCAGCTTTTCGTAACTATTGATGGGGCGTTTGAACATACCCTGGAAGAACTGAAAAATAACGATTTGCCTTCCATACGATTCTGCCTCGGGTCTTTCAGGTAAAATTTCTGCGTTCCGGGCGAGGACGTAACCAGGTTTCGTTCGCCGACTCTGTGTCTATGACGGGCGGGGATCAGGGGTTGGAGGCTATAGACTTCGCGAAACTTCCCGTACGGTGAAATAGCATCGAGAACCCAAAGCACCCAACAAACAGAACTCCAAGCTGGAGAAAAAATAAAAGAACAGGATTAGGGCAAAAAGAAATTTTGAGTTATCAAATATTTGTCAGAATTGACAGAGGCGAAGAGATTTCCAATCTGTCAAGCTTGCTCTTGAGGAATTGACATCGCCAGGAGCTACATGACGGCGTGTCAGTTTAGATCCTAGAAATATGTAGTGGCTGTGACCCGAACGTTTTAAACTGTAAAACTAAAGTGAAGAGCTTTTCATCTTCTACATCACTATAAAACGAGTTGACGTAGCATAAATTCTGATATTGAAATCGGTAATCCTAGAGCGGACTTTCTATGAACGGGCTGGAGGTTCGTCTGGATGATTCCCACTCTCCCATTTTCAAGCAGAAATACAGAAGTGCCTGCCAACCTTTTCACTTTTGACGCCCGTGTGTCCATTTGTGACGGAAAGTGCAAGCATTTTCACTTGACCGCAACTTCACAGGTGTAACTGACTGTTCAAGTGTGTATCGTCCAGAAGTTACATCATATTGTGATAATCGCCTCCATCCGCAGCAAGGATGCTCCGACTTGGCAGATACTAGACGAAAAACTTTTGACTACCTGTAGACAAAGTAGAAGCTCTGCGCAACTTAAGCTTAGATACTAATACTAAAGTAACGTGATGTTTTGTTCATAATAATCCGTTATGAACAACCAATGATGGTCCGTCATTAATAGTAAGAATTACTTTCGATGTTACCAAGCACAGCCCACCTCAGGGTAGTGGTGGTATCGGGTGGTGCCGAGTAAGTCCCACCCTTGATAACCTTACAGCATAGCTTTAAGTTCCTGATGCAAAGTTCCTGCTCCTAGGATTTCCTACTGCACACTCAAATAATCTTCGCTACATTGGAAGAACAACACGCTCCTAGAAAGCTCACATAATCAAAGACGTTTCGTGGAATCAGACTAGGTCATGACCTTCATTCACTTCTTTTCTTTTAGGTATTCCTCACCGGCGTGCTTGCCCTGTGCCTCCTTGGCTCCGCCTTTGCCGGCCCTGTTTCTTCCACCCAACCGGGCGACCTATCCAACGAGCTCACCAAGCAGCTGTTGTCTGACAAAGATGTCGTCCAAGGATTTCTGGACAATCTCGATACAATCAAGATCTTCGTAGAGAACATCGAATACGTTAAATGGTGGCTCGCTTCCGTTAGCGAATCCAGTGAAGAGGAGGAGGACGAGGAAGAGCCTTCTTCAGCCAATCTGAAACCATCAAGCCCCAAACCACCCTCCTCGTCACAGACGAAGAAGGAAAAAGTTAAAAGAGCGTTGAAAGACCTTACGAGGCTTATTTAGACTTGTTAGAGAAATCGAACAAATTATGGCAGTGTGAATGAATGCTGGTGGTGAAGCTGTGAAACTCTTCCTGGTTTGGGTGATACTGACTGTTTGGGAAAGTGATTGGTTGTTTTGATATTATGTTACCTACTTCGTCTTCAACGCTGTGTTATTTATTTTTTTCGAATTAGACGTTTGACCGAGAATTCTATTTTTTCTTTCCAAAAGTCTACCCTCGAGAACTTCCAGGTGGTTGGGCGGACAGTGGGGGGGGGGGCTGTGGTTTTCGCCCCACTACTAAAATCATTCCAGTCTGTCAGTTTGCCGGCTACCGACTGTGAAGAATTTCACACCTCGCATGCGAGACCTTAGATCAAATTTATAATCAAAAAGCAAAAATAACCAAGAAATCGCGTGGTACGCACAACTGCCATCTACAAGGTGAAAACGCAATTCGTTACAACGAATTAAAGAACGGAGCATTTTAGAACAAAACTGATGTCCAATTGAAGCAGCACCTTATCTCCGCGAGCCACGTAACCCACCTACGAATGTTGCAGGAGATTTGAGGCACAGAAAAAAGTCTTTCGTAGTGTTGAGCGGTAGGAATAAACAGAACCAGGTCGGTTATGACGGTCTACATAAAGTTCGCAACGGACTCGGATGTCATCAAATCTAAAAAGAAAGAAATACCTTCAGGCCGCGTCCGACTTTTTTCTTGCATCACTTTTTCCATTCGCCTGACCTTTGCACGTCTTTGTGAGCTAGGAAAGAAATAAAAGTAGCGAAGAACAAACTTATGGCTTATTTCACTTCCGTTTGTTTATTTCTTAACAGTCCCCCTCCTCCTACAAATCACGCATGACGGGTAAACGGGTGGTTCCCAAAATCACCACGATCTTTTTGCCCACGCTCATAATGCCCACGATCAAAATGCCCACGGTTCAAAATGCCCGCGATTAAAATGCCCACGTTTCAAAATGCCCACGATTCAAAATGCCCACAATTCAGGTCGAACACCCGAAATCGAAATCGTCCAAAATGCCGACAGTTCAAAATGGTCACAGGAGAGGCTAATATAGTCTTGGTTCAAGATGCAGACGGCTTAAGCTGTCCACAGGGGAGGCCAGCATCATCCTGGGACAATGGACTACGAGATTATAAGGGATAGGTTAAACACGGAAAAGGTTTTGAAAGGAATTATTATATTGTATGTGCATGCAAGAAGAGCCAAAACCCGCCAGAAAAACATCCGCTGACTTTTGTTAATCGTCGTGATATCGGAAAAGTCAGCAGATGCTTTTTCAGCGGTGTTCCAGCCCTTCCTGGCAATGCTTGTGTAAGGTTCTCCTTGGGGAGGAGTGTTCGCGACAGCCGGTTGAAGCGAGGCTAGTGACCCCGGTAAGGTCTGCTTGGCCTCGGTCTCTGTAGTTGAAGGACCTGTGAAGCGCCGCTGGCTAGAGTAGCGTTGAACTCGGAGCTGGCGTGAGGGTAACGACAAATATGGTAGCGTGTCAAGTCTAGTAGCTGTGCGTATGGGTTCTCTTTTCTATCTGCTACGGTGACAGTCTACCCGCTTTCTAAGGCCTAAATAAACCTCACGATCTCTCCAGACACAAGAATTAATTTAATTTAGAACTCCGTATAAATATGGAAGAAATGACGTTTAACGGACTGGATATTCCTTTAAGGCATAAGGTGAAAGTTGATGGCGAGGAATAAGTCTGAAGAGCCCGGTGTTGACTTGGCCTTGTGGTTGTTGACGAAGTGTATCTAAAATAAACTTACGTTAGTATTCTTCTCTAATTCCTAGTCGGGGTGATGCTCACGGAAGAACGGTTGGATCAGAACTCCCCGAATAGTTCTCTTTTTCGATCCCACTTTTCTTTCGAGGGGAGATATTCTTTTGGGGGAGTGGTCAGGGCTGAAGCTTTGTCCTTGGAATTGCCAGCGTCTGATTGGCTGTTAGGACCGTTGTGCAATTGCTGTAAATTCTGCTGGTGACTTTTGTTCTTCTTCGGTTCTTATTTAATTGCCTCTTTGACCGTGAGAAATGGTTTTAAAGCTTACGTGATTTATGGGTGAAACAACTGTCGAGCAAATGTCCGTTAGAAAAGGACAGCAAAAAGAATCTTAAAGAGGGAGCCCTATTGTAAAATAATAAATCAACTGAAACGATCTCACCTTGTCTGTCCAGATGGGGAGGAAGGACCCTTCTTACACTTGTTATATAATGTTTGCAAAATCATAAGAGCGAAACTCCCAAGTTGTATCTGTTGAAACCGCGCATCCTTGTGTTATCTGTTATGAACCTTCTGACAGTGTGGTAGATTTTTAGATATTTTCTCTGGCTTTCTTTCTTCTTTTCTTCCTGCCTCATTCAGATAGACCTACTTCACTTTCTGATTTTATTCCACATTAGGCACACTTTCGCAATTTCCCGAGGACTCCTTGGGAAGCCACCAACGTATAAGTTGTGAGAATATTTCAACGCGTTTGAAAACAGATGCAAACGGAAAGGAAAATGAAGCGGAAACAGAGCAAAATAATACTAGGGAGTAGCATCAAGACCCATGCTTTCCTTGCTTCGCAAACGGGCCATACTCATAGGGCCGCCCACTACGCTTGCGACATTTAAAGCGAGACAAACTTGCGGGTTTAGAAATTTCTAGTAAAGCTAAGATGCGGTCTGCACACATCGAGGAAACTGGGGAGGTTGTAATTTTTTTTGGTTTGTTCAGAATATGAAGTTATTGAAGCCAGCGCTGGTCCACGACCGATTGAGCTTCAGTAGGGACGTTCACTATCGCTAGTGGTGCTAGTGTCGCTGTTATTCGAGTGTATGTCACTTTTTTCAAGTCTTGGCACTACCCTCTAGTGTTATTTTGCTCTGCGCGGAAATAACAGTTACGGACACGGCCGTTGGCAAACTCTGATGTCAAAAACTCGGTCCAAAAAAGCTTCTCTCATCTTCTTCAGCGGTACTTATTCGCTTTCCATTACGTAAGAACACGTCAGTCTCAGGGCTGCTAAACCTGATCGGTTACAACAGAATATTTTTGCGTCCTCGCAGCAGGGCCCTAGTTTATTCATTCGGAATAAATTACATGCGCATAGTCAATAAGGTGCCTAAATCTTCGCAGTTCACTACTTGGATCAGTTACAACCATTCGAGGACTGAGTGAACTTTGAAGATATTTCGTAAGTATGGCTATACCGCGATACTCAGTGGTAACTAGTACTGGCTAGAAGTAGGTAATATCAAGCAGTTTCATGAAAAAGTATGATGGCTTCCCATAGTTCTGGGGCCAAGATCCGTACGTCTGATTCTCAAGTATCACGTTAAATACGATACGTGCCTAATACACCTATACGCCCTTCATAAAATTCTTTCCGGGTTAGTTATTTTTGGCCGCTAGATGCGCTAGCATAAATTAAACAATGACACGTTACTTCTTGGTGCAGGCTACGTTTTTCCAGGTTTGTTTGGCTATTTTCAATTCCTCTTAGGCCTAGCCATGTTCAAAACTGATTAAATTGCCTCTGCCTCTATTTGTGCCCTACCCTGTCAACTTCATCAACTTTGTCAACTCTGGCTTCTGACTTCAACATGCGGACTGCTAGTTGACTTTTCCACGGGGCTAAAGTGCGACTTTGCGACTCGGTATGAGCCGAAAAATTTCGCTAGTGCATCTGGCGGCAATTCGTCATTGGATTTTATGAGGGGTGTATTAGATAAATACAAGCAAAGCAGTTAATTTCTACTGAATAGATGGCAGCTTAACAAATCCCGTGAGGTTCCTGAGATAAGAGTTTGTTTTGTTCTTACGCTCACAGAAGACCAGGTTTTCCGGTGGGATTTTCTCCATTTTCCACCAGCCCAAGCCGGGAAAGTTAAAGAAATCTCAGCTTTTCCGTACTGACGGGGCTACAGATCCCCGAAACCCCTACACTACTCAAAATAAGCAAGAGGGGTCTTTTAAAAATGCTTGATGACCGATGAGAATGCGTTTCTCCATTGCTCCAGTATCCATGTAAATGATTTTTATCAAATGAACTTTTAGTTTCGGATTTGTGGTACCTCTATGTGCTTGTACCTCTATGCTTGAAGTATTAAGCCTCTATAAAAGTAAACTATTGCCGAAGAATATTTTTTATTTATCACACGCAATAGCGGGCTTTCTTCAAAAGTGGCCTTACAATCTGGAACTAAGCATTTTCTGAGCCATTAGCCATTGAAATGCACGCTTTTGTTCAAATTCAAATTCTCCGCGTCGGGATGAACTTTGTATTGTCGGGCCAGCAGTGCATGTTCTGAGCGTCACTACTAGGGCCCAAGGTGAAACAAGACCAAAGGTTCCGATGGGATCCCAAAAATCTTCGCCAGGCCAAACAGCTAATCATTAAGAAACCCAAGCTCAGATATGGATTCAGCATGTGCGTTTACCTCTATAAGCCGATCAAAATGATCCTGGCTTACTTCTTTGAATTTTGCGGTTTTGGTGAACTTCAAGAACTACTTGTCCGGCGAAAAACTAAAGCTCAAAAACGGATTCAGCGTATCTCCTTACCCCTATATCCAACATCTAATCAACTTCTAACAAATTTTCCGGTTTCAGCCGGATTCCGGACGAACTATATGTCCGGCTAGAGAGTGATTGTCATATACGGATTCTGCATCTCTTCTTACCCCAAAATCTATCATCTAATCAACTTAAAATAAAACTTTTACTTCTAACAAATTTCCGGTTTTGGCCGGATTCCGGGCGAACTACTTGTCCGGCGATAAAATGGTTTTCGTATTCTTGTTCAGCATGTCTTCTTACCCCTACACCAAACGTCTAATCAACTTCAGACAAAACTTTAACTTCTAACAAACTTTCCGGTTTTGGCCGGATTCCGGGCGAACTACTTGTCCGGCGAGAAAATGGTTTTCATATTCGCGTTCAGCGTGGCTCCTTACCCCTAAATCAAACATCTAGTCAACTTCAAATAAAACTTTTACTTTTAACAAACTTTCCGGTTTCGGCCGGATTCCGGGCGAACTACTTGTCCGGCGCGAAAATGGTTTTCATATTCTTGTTCAGCATGTCTTCTTACCCCATAATCGACTATCACATTAGCTGTTTCAAAATATTTTGCTTGTCCCTTAATTTGAACCCCCTCCCCCACCCCTAAATGTAGGGGTACAGGGCCCATCTACGAACTCGACCTTACTCTTGACCAAAGAATGCTCACACCAAGTTTCATCAAAATATCTCATTCCCTTCGAGAGTTATCGTGCTCACAGACAGACGGACGGACGGACGGACAGACGGACAACTTTTGCGATGTCATAGGTATCCGTCACTAACGTTTTGGGATCCCAAAAAGTTAGATTAAAGACATCCCTTAGCAGAGTCTAATAATTCAGTGGATTCAGATCCAAGATATAAAAACAAGATGACTTTTCAGTTAAAGATAGATATGGGATCTTTCAGCTAAGAGAAACTGTAAACCAAAGTAGCTGTGATGTCCAATCTCGCCGATATTGCAACTTTTCCCACCAACCCGCTCCCCCCTCATCGAAAAAGGGATGAATCTGTGGCACACGCGCCCTTCAGGACTCACGGGCTTGTCCACGCCGACCAAAAGGTATGTGTCCCATTTCTATTTGTTATAGGGGTCATCACTCATCGGGGGAATCATTCGGATGCGGAAGGGTTGGGGATACGGGATGTAGCCTTAACCCTTGTCCTCACTGCCCAGATGCAATATTTAGCTTTACCAGAAACTGAAATGTGCGAGCGTGGCTTTGTGCTTGTCAAACCTGGCACCGATCCAAAACTTTGATCGCAGGCTCGTTTTTCTAGGTTGGGACTAAAGAGGAAACTTAGGACCCCCCCCCCCCCAACTTACGCGGTAACAAAATCTGTGGTTCCCCCTCCCTCGGATCCAGAAAGGAAGGTTTCCTTGAACATTGGGTCAGGTCCTTTATATGCGTACCAAGTTTCATCGTCCTAGCTTATGTGAAAGTGCTCAAATTAGCACAAGTTTGACAGAGGTACAGACTGACACACAAATTACAATCGCTATAAGCAAGAAATCCTTATTTATTCTTGCTATAAGGTACTTGTACTTCGAGTGCCGTAAAAACAGCAGGAAATGGGTTAGAACAATGAGTAGTGTGAACCAGGCTATACTAAAAAAAAAATATCAGGGACCCTGGATGCGGGGGGGGGGGCGGGGGACAACTAGCCTATAGCACGAGACAGGGGCTTAGCGGTCGCATTAGAAGGTTGGAAATTTCCAGATGTAGAAGATGTCCAGACGTATAGGCGCGTTACTGGACGAATAACGGAAGGAAATTATGTGATAACGGTCGGGATTGTTTCAGCTTGCCCTGCGCAACGCCCTTCGCTATTTCCCGTCTGAAGTTCACGCCCAGTTGATGACGGAATTCGCGCAAGAGCTCCGTGATTATGGACATATTTATATCTACAGGTTTATGCCGACGATGGATCTTAGGTAAGTGTGACAAGTCCCGCTTTAAAGTACATATCGTCACCTAATAACCTTGCATGTGTATTCACTCAAACTTTAGAAAAATATTCCTTGCCTTGTCAGATATAACTTTTGGAAAGAAAACCACGTTTGTAATAGCGACCAGTCCACCTGCTTCTGTAAATACGATCACAACTTCGTGAATTTGTGTGTGCCACGCGAGCACTGAGCAACTGGCAGTTGGCGCATGGATTCTACCAAGAACAAATAATCCAATAGAACCTTCTTCTTTGGTCCCATGCAGCGACTATGGATACCCCGATAATACTGAGCGGAGCTAGAAGTACTTGCTGTCAGGGGCGGATCCAGCGTTCGACTCTAGGGGGGCGAATGCTTTGATAAAACTGTTTTCTCGACCCTTTTTTTTCGGCCTGAAGGCCGAAAAAAATTTGATGTTTTTACAACCTCCCCTCATCATTTTGAGAGCACAAATTCTCTGTTCTGTACCACCAACTCCACATTTTAACGACAAAGCAGTTCCACGTATCTGCAAATTCATGTGCGCTTGATCTAAAACAGCATTAAAACGAGACTTTTTAGTCCGTCTAGGGGGGGCGATCGCCCCCCTCGCCCCCCCCCCCCTGGATCCGCCCCTGCTTGCTGTGAGCTTCGAGTTGAAATGATACCCGTCTACTTCCCTCTTCGCCGCTGCGCATACCAGATGAAAAACTGTAAGAGGCCTGCAGGCGTGGAGAGCCCGCTTTGCAGCGCGTCACATGTGACTTCACAATGGTAGACAACCAATCAGCTGTAAAGGACGACTCGGACGGCGGGGCTGTACTGCGATATAGCTGTTTGTAGAGGTAACGAATTATGATGTTCCGCGTAGCTCCTACCCTCCGCTCGTTTGCATCAAGCAGGGTATCGAGAATATGTTTGACTCCGCATGGTCGTATTAGTCTAAGTGCCCACATAACGCGAATTCGCGTTCGCCTGGGCTAATTTGACGTCGCGAGCGGAAAAAATTCGCGCCGCGCCGTTTCAACTCCAAGTCGAATTTGTTTCGCGCCGCGTGGCAGAAAAGATTCGCGTTCTGTGGGCACCTAGCTTTACAGAGATAGGGAGACGAAGATATTCGTGATTATATGTTCTTAATTCTACTCCCGCCTACTCTAGCTCTCAGGATTCCTTCTGACTGCGAATCATGGTTGGTGGTGCTAAACGTAAACTTGTCAGCTGAGATTTATTCTAGTGATATTCCGGCCTTTTTTCGCAAGCTAGAAAAACAAACCTGTGATTATCCATATCATCTTGTTGATTCCACTTTATTCAAAATAAAGTGGAATCGTATATCCCGGAACATAATTAATGGGTCATTTTTAATTAGTTGATTGGCTTGTGGTGCGTTGTTCATCCATGTCTCCCTGCATTCCGGTCCTATAAAAAATATTATTTTTTAGGTTGGAATTTTATGGTTGGTGGGTGGCGGCGTGCATATGTTGTATCTTTATTAATTATTTTGTATTTGTAGTTTTATCAGTAGTTAGTTGACTTCTAAGATCCGGCCTTCATGTGCTTTAAGCTCTGCAGGATTTGTTTAAATTTTTATTTTGTAGAAGTAATTATATTAATAGCTGAAATGAGAATAGCCCTGAATAGCCACGCGGGACAAATCAAGAAGTTCTCATTTTCAGATTCGGTTTGGGGAGTTGCTAGTGTATAGATCGCAAGTTGCGAGCTGAGCCTGACGAGGACTCTTGCAAAGAAGAGGCGACAGACTGATCTAACCGTTATCAGCTGACTTGTCCGTTAAGCGCCATCATTGTGCGGCCGCGAGGATTGACAAACTCGTCAATTCCGAATCTGGAGATTTTTTTGTGGATTGATGATTCCAGGATACAATGATAAACCTGCCAGGTTTTGACACACGCTTTAAGAGAAAATTTACAGAAGTCACCAGCTGCCGCTACTGCAGCGACGCCGTAGTTATGTAGTTATGCCAAGAACAAATAACGAGACATAACTGCTGTCTGCCTCTCTCGGTCATACAAACATGCTGAGTGGAGTAAAATACGACCGAATCCCGATGCAAACGAGCGGCTTCGCGCCACATCACGTTTCGTTTCCTCTACAAATAGCTAGATCACCGGTAAGTTGCTAAAGAGGAAATCTAGAAGTCAACGCTGATTGGTTCTATGGACGAGCTCCAGAGCGGATCAGCGCGCGGAGTACGCCTCCTGCTCGCCTCTTTCGATATTTCTTGCGCGATAGGCAACGGTGAAGACGAAAGAGGAGTACACGGGTATCAACATCAGCTCAAAGCTAGAGTAAAGACCTCCAGGTCCGCTCAGATTTGTCGGGGTTTTCATAGTCGTTGCATACGACTAAAGACAGAAGTTCTTTCTGATTATCTGTTCTTGGTTATGCGTAGCAAACCAGTGTCACCACAGGGACGAATGCTCGCGAAGACTTTCCCTAGCAGACACCGAGAATAAAGTGCTACTAAAATGGACTTTATGGACTCTATCCGACTATACAAAAGCGCCTTCCAACGATATACATACGGATACACCGGGCAGTATAGTGTCCGGCTGTATCACGGCTCCGGTCAACTTGATAAGATAGGGATATGGAGGCGCGCTCGAGGCGGCTGCATATTTTTTATTTATTTATTTTTTTTGTTCAGCCAAACTATGTCTTAAAGTTTAACCGAAAAGGAGTGGGATAGGACAAATCTAGTTACCCATCACTTATTCACTAAAATTGGCTTGAAGACCCGCTGAAAATGCGTTACTTGGTTGTTTCGCTATTCAGGTATAATCGATTTTCAAATAGTGGAATTTCCGTGTGATTTGTGGTACCTCTAATTTATTGTTGCCTTACAAGAAAGATTTATGACTTTTTTTTGTTCAGGCACTAAGCAATCTTCACCAATATCGCCACTGCCCACTGAAAAGCCTTGTTGGTGTTTAGATAAAAATTTCCCGCGTCCTAGTAGAATTTTCGCTGTGGGCCGGACGGCCGCAGATACTCTGAACGTCATAACTAGAGCAGATAGTGGAAAACAAAAAAATCCCTTTGCAGAATCCAAATAATTCAGTGTATTCAACTAACTGACACAAAAATAAGTTGGCTTTTTAGTTAAACTTTAACAATTTCTTACTTCCCACTTTTCTGAGCAAAAGCAAAAAAAAAATAAAATAAAGGGTGTCGGGCACACAGATCGAACTTTTTATCAATGCACCGCTCCATGTCAACTATATTGCAACTCGTCTCCCTACGCCGCTCTTCATCCGCACGACAGTGGACAAAAGCGATCACAAATAAAGGGGATGGATAAAGCATAGGCTGAGGAAGATCCTTTTGAATAACGAAGTTCTGAACAACTTAATATGCGCCCTTGATTCTGCTAATTGGTTTCATTCCAGAGCATACCCCATCGGAGACTATCCAGCCAAAAGCAAGCAAGCTGCTGCGATCATGCTTATGATTATGAACAACCTGGACAAGAAGGTGGCACAGTTCCCCCAAGAACTCATCACGTACGGAGGAAATGGACAAGTGTTCTCTAACTGGGCCCAGGTAAAGTGTCTTCGTTCTAACCCCAGACTTGCAAGTTTAGCTCCGCAGCCTTTGCGAACAGTTCCGGATCCGCAAGAATACCACAGATCGCGTTTCAGAGTTATGACGCTTTTGCGTTTTCGGCTGGTTTTGCGTCAAAAGAGACGTTTTGAGACGTGTCTCGAAACGTGACGCATTCGCTTGAGTCTCGACACGTTAGGTCTCTCGACACGTCGTCGTTACGTTAGAGTTCGTATTATACCGGTAGTTACGGGTGGTTCTGTTTCCCATCTGGAGCACGAAATCTTCTTGAAAAACGTGTTCGAGGGCTTGACAACTCCCGGCCACAGCTGTACAATCGGATCGGACATCAACCGAAAACTAACCCTGAACATATTAGCCTAGACACCGACCGAAAATCCAGGAGCAAAGGGTAACATACAAACATAGAAGGATCAACCCCTCTGGTGTTCTGAATGTTTTTGTTATAATAAGATTTTGTATTTAAGTTTCGTTTGATGATGAAGTACCTATCTACGCTGGATGAAGAGCAGACACTCGTTATGTACTCCGGCCACCCTCTCGGATTGTTCCCATCAGGCAGGGGATCCCCGCGAGTGGTGATCACCAACGGAATGGTTATCCCTAACTACTCATCCCGCGAAAATTATGATCGCATGTTTGGGCTAGGAGTAACAATGTAAGTAAACCCCCTTTTTAGCAGTTATGTGCTAACTGTAATGTTTTTTAGACCTGCTGTTCGGGCATCGAACTCGATGCGGGAATAGCAAGGACCAAATACTGAAGCATGACTTACCAGCTTACTTTACTCTCGACCATTTAGGAAACCACTACGAAAATACAACTTCTTAAAAAAAAATTAGTGCTTATATTTATATCATATTTATATTTACTTATTTATGACCCAAACAGTACAAAAAGAAAAAACGGTGCTGCAAACGAAAGAAAATGACTCATGAGTGAAACAAAAGGAAAAAGAATTGGTTAAAAAAAATGGGCACGGCCATATGGTCCTTATCGACTAGCAAGTTAAAGGAACAGTAAACTTGACTACGCAACTTTCGGCCATCGAATCGCCCGGGGGGCTTGGATAAATATACAGGGTCTTATTGTCGACAGGCCCCCCCTTCTTTGTCATCTCGAACTGTCTCGAACCCCCTCCTTAGTGTTCCCAAAGCTAGCTGGCAGGCCCTTGCCCCTTATGCACTGTAATTATGCACTCATGTACTGTAAAAGTTCGCCTTTTTACATGTAGACTGCAGAGTAACGACCTCCCGACTAGACGGCCGGGGTTCGATTCCTAGTCGCGGCACACAAACCTTTTGCTTTTGCAAACCTTTTGTCCAAAAGTCGAATTCTCGGAAACTGCAATGGTCGTAACGAGAATTTTTCTTACTCTCAATATCGACTCAGGGTACATTCTTGATATGTTAGCTAGCTCCCAGAGTCAAGTTTGAGTCAAGTTTTCTGTTCCTTTAAGAAAGCTTTCTATGCAACGATGAAAGAAGTAGTTGTGTCGAGTCCATTTCTTGCACATAGAAAACTGTAATTGTTTAAGTACTGAATTTGCATGAAAGGTACAATTTAACACGATTATACGTTCGGTTATGGCCGGGACAGAAGACCAGGGGGCGGTTGGGGAGTGGAATTCACGAGGAGATTCATCCCAGGATTTCCGACACCGTCATCAGTTCTTTACGGAGAAGTTGATCGTTTTAACTTAGCGTACGTGAAAGTACAAAAAATACTCAACGTTTGGCATAGCCAATGAATTAATTCAGGGATTTATGGTAGTCTATCTGACACCAGTCTGACACTGACCCGTTGAACCACCGGTAGAATGGAATTGCACGACTCGCGTCTTCATTTTTTTGTCTTCTTCTTAATTGAGAAACAGGAACCCTGTTCTGGTGCAATTTTTCTCCTTCTCCTTGACAAATACTGAACGTGTCCGAAACGAACGAGAATGCTGAATTAATTCAGGATTTTATGCAGCATTTCGCTTTCGGACTTTAATTTTCGCTTATATAATGCAGCATTAATTCGGCATGAAATTCATCGAAAAATTCAGCGAAGATGCTAAATTTTACGCTGAATTTTCAAGAAGAAACTGGGGAGCAGACGATTGAGGCTAAATTTCGGTATTCTAAGGCGTATTCTCGCCGTTGCCCGAGGACTCGTCGTATTCTCGCCGTTGCCCGAGGACTCCACTTGAGGAGTCCCCGCGTTTTTGTTTGTCTCGGGGACTCACTCGACGTATTCTCGCGAGTCCCCACGGACGGGGAATGCTCCAATTACCATCACCATCATCAAAGAGGACTCCGTTTCAGATTCGGTGGGGAATCAATTTTTGCTGGCGTTGGTGCAATGTAAAACTAATTAAAAACAATCAAAATAAACAAAACCAAAATTGAAGTGGATCCAGATTAATTTCGTCAACTGCATATTTCTTTTTCCAACGAAATCTGTTTTGGAAGCATTCCCCGTGTTCTCGCTGTTTTCTGTACGCGGAGTCCGCATGGACCGACTCCCTCTAGTCCCTCCCGCTAGTTAATAAGCTTAAATGGAATACCTTATCTGAACTATATTCAGTGGTGGTTCGATACAGCTGCTTTTTCACTCGAGTTTGCAGTGACTTCTTCATACTTCACTTTGGTTAAGCCCCGTCTGCATTACCGTAAACCGACCGTTTTACGGACGGTCCGTAGCCGCAAAAATGTGGTCTTCATTAGGTCCGTAACCGCAAAAATATGGTCTACATTAGTCCCAAATAGGTGAATCTTGGGTTAAAATTTAAAAAACAGTTTACATGTGACTTGAAAAACAGTTGAAAAACAGTTACATGGGACTTTGACAAAAAAGCAGTCTTCACTACGTCCGTTTTACGGTTACGGAGGGGTCAGTACCGCCGTTTTACGGCTACGGCCGTCCGTAGAGAAAGACCCGTCTTCACTGCCGTAACGGTCAAACGGTCGGCCGTAAAACGGTCGGTTTACGGTAATGCAGACGGGGCTTTAGATTGAGTTTTACACTTCTGCTTTTGTTTGTCGTCATCAGTAGTGCGCGCTACCTAGCGGAAATTTAGACCGCCACACCAGAAGCCGTCAGTAGCCACCAGTCGTCGCTTCGCGGCCATGAAGGTGAAGGTGAGTGGTGAGAAACAGCGTAGTATTTGAAATTATCGAAGTCAGCTTAGTATCAATTAAGAAGTGTTACAGATTTAAGGACAGAAGACCCAGGTGACCTAGTAGTCAAGAGGGGTCTTTAATTCGTTCATCATCATCATCATCATCATGTCAGCTATTGGAGCCTTCTGAATCCAAGAAGTGTTGTCGTTAAAATATGTTTGATTCCCAGGTATGGACAGATGACTGCTGGCAGCTACTGCTATATTGGACCTCAAGGAATTGTCCATGGAACAACGGTATGGAACAACTGGCTTCTCTTTTTATGTTCTTTTTTGCAAGCATTAGCATTTGCCATTAGTATTACTATTATTAGTAGGCTAGTAGTACTAATAATAGTGAGTGTTCTTTGCAAGCATTAGCATTAACAACAACTGGCTTCTCTTTTTATGTTCTTTGCAAGCACTAGCATTAGTTAACTTATAAAGCTTAAGTTAACTTATAAGTCTTTATTTTACATTCACACTTATTTTTTTCACTTACTTTTTTTGCATTACATTCGCACTTATTTCTGGGGCTATGCTTACGCACAGATAGACGCCGAAGCCACGCCGTCGGCGCACCACCGCCGTTTTTCAGATGGCGCCAGTCATGCACAAATCCTCAATTTTTGGGCATGGTGCCCCAACGTCAGAGCATGCCCCAAGGTATGGGCATGGTGCCCATACGTTGGGGCACCATGCCCTGGAGCATGGGCATGGTACTAGCATGGCACCCCCATGATATTTGGTTGAACTGAGATTGATTACAAGATACTTGATCTTATGTCCTATCTAACCTCTTTTTCCAATTTTAAAAATATTAGAGAACTTCCAAGAAATTTAGCCTTTAATGAAGACCACTTTTTCCTATTGGTTTACCATGGTTTACCTATCCATTTCAAGGGAAAAAGGGGAATTCATTCATTTCTTGGAAGCTCTCTAATATTTTTAAAATTGGAAAAAGACATTAGATAGAACATAAGATCAAGTATCTTGTGGTCTAGGAGAGGAAGAAGGCCCTATTTAGGTATGTAATCAATCTCAGTTCAACCAAATATCATGGGGGTGCCATGCTAATACCATGCCCATGCTCCAGGGCATGGTGCCCCAACGTATGGGCACCATGCCCATACCTTGGGGCATGCCCTGGCGTTGGGGCACCATGCCCAAAAATTGAGGATTTGTGCTTGACTGGATGGCGCCCCATAGCTAACGCTGTCTAACGCCATTTGAACGGCGGCACGCCGCCGTGGTTTTTTTTTTGGAAATACTTTTCATTGTTGCCCACCGTGTCTTTTGACAACGAAAAAGTAATCAAAAGACCGTCATATACAACTGATGTTTCTTTGAGCACGTCCACGTACTCTGTCCGACCATGTTTTTTTTTTTTATGTGAATTAAGCTTGTCTGGGACTTACCGGTACATTGGTTTGCTCAAGTACCATAACGTCCGTCTTGCTGTCGGCAGTCGGACTTTCACTAATCCGGGCACTTCCAGATAAGCTAGACCACGATAGTTTGCGTGCGAAGAAAGGACCCAGAAAAAATGCTTACATTTCATCACAGCATCCCATCGTCGGTTGGGGGGGTTTGGGCAGTCAACCACAAACCTCTGATTTTTGGATACCCTATGCCAAACGCTGGATATGCCCAGCGTTTGGCATAGCCTATGCTTAACCCTGGACACCCTATGCCAAACGCCGGATAGCTGTTGGCACCTTAACCCTGACCTACCTCACTAGGGATGAATTCTGATTATATTCTGATTATAGGTAGCCTTTAAGCTTGATAGGCTACCTGGCTGGCCAGTCAACCGATATTTTAATTCCGTACTAATTATTTACACCTACAGCCAATTCAGGCACTAAATTGCTCCAAATCATGGCCGCAAAGTTCCAAAATTTTAGCTAAAAAAGTCCGGAAAACGGCGCCAAAAAGCGGCGCACCGCCGAAAATTTTCTGCGGCGCGCCAAGGGTTTTCCGGCGCGCCGCCGCTGAAAAAAAAATTCGGCGCGGCTTCGGAGTCTACGCACAGACCTGCTGAAAACAGACAGGAAAAAGATTGGTTCAGATTGGTTTGACGTGTACTTGTGTACTGCAGTAACAGTGCCAAATTAGTGAACAGCTTCATGCAGCTTCATTAGTGAACAGCTTCATAGGGAATCAGTTGAATCAGTTCTGTGATTGTCGACTCTGCTGAAATGCACCCGTCTGTTTCCCGCATTGTGGGTTGATGTCGAATTGCAAGGTTTGTCATCGAAAAAGAGCGAATGCAACCTGGCAACGCAATATTAAGGCAATTAGCACTGCAGAAGATAAGTTCTTACCGAGGTTGGCTATGACTATGTCGAGACATTCTAAGTACCGTATGGATCTTCACCCGCTCCGGACTGTACCCCCGCTCCCTGCAAAGGCATATCAGAAACAGTGGATCATATATTGTCTGAATGCCCAGGATATAGTTCCCAAAGGAGCCAGCTGATTCGTAAGCTGGAATCCACAAAAGCTAGCCCCATCTACAGCTTTGGTACTTGGATATGCGACGTTAGGTAAATACAAGGATTTACGCAAATTATGCAAATTTGTTTGCTCTTCGGGCCTTACCGCAAGACTGTGAATTAAGGGGTGTGACGAATTTGGTGTGAATTTTAAGTAGGAGACTATAATGTTGGACGATTGACTGAAAGTTTATATTTGGCGGCGTTTAGGGCGAAAGCCGAGCGCATTCACACCCGACAAGACAAGACAAGCTTCATAGGGACATAGCCAATAGCCATGGGAAGAAAGAAGGAGAAAACTAAGAGGGGAGGGCAGGGGAAAGAAAAAAAGAAATATGCGACTGACAAGTGGCAATGTTTTTGTCACTTTGAGGTATATATAACCTGTAAGTTCTGGGTGATTGACAGGCAACAAAAATGCAGTCATAGAGAACGAAGTATTTTTCTTCTTTTTTTTTGCAATCCCTCCTGTATTTTATTAAATTCACTATCTTCCTTTAATCCAGAATTTTCTGAACACATTTGCAGTTTTCAAGTCAGGCACTGATCAGGCATAATAGTGTATTGTTCAGCATAGGCCAGTGAAGTCGCAGACCTTATTGCGCAGCATTGAATTCGATGTAGGCTAGTGTTGTCCAAGATAAAGGATTTGTTGCTGACATGGCTCCAACTGCCTGTTTCTGCTTAGGCTTTGCACACACCCTGCTGTAACGTTTGGTCAGTGGTTCTGGAAATGCTTCCAAACTGATTCAGGTACTTTTCTGAAATTGGGCTTATAGGAAAGTCAAGGTATTACAGGACTTGACAAAGGACCCCTAAATCCACATTTTTCCCACTGCCTTGCATTTTGCACTGAAATTGCATCACACGTTTAGGAGAGGTTTGTATTTATGGAGTAGGATTTGAAGGGAAAAAATTAGATGCAAGCCTGGACGGAATATTTTTATCAATTTTGCTCCGTAGCTTTTTGTACTTTGGTTTCTGCTGTCTGGAGCCTTCTGCCAGTCCGCTAACTTGTAATTTCTGAATTCTGAATGCCACTACCAAGTTGTTATTGTATTGGAGAATATTGTGTCTAGTGCTCCATGTCTTACAAGGCATTTTCCACTAATTGCAGTTTTGGTATTGTTCCAGCTTACTGTCTTGAATGCTGGTCGAAAATATTTGAAGCTGGACAATCTTCATGGAAGGGTGTTCTTGACGTCAGGCCTTGGGGGCATGAGCGGTGCTCAGGCTAAAGCTGCAACTATCTGTGGCTGTATTGGAGTTGTTGCGGAGGTAAGTTTGCTAACCTTACGTTCGGCTCTCCTTTGAGTGATTGAACAGTTTGTAACGCACTGCATAAATGGCTGCCTGTTTGGCAGCCAAGTGCAGTAAAAAGAACAAAGAGATAGAAAACTCTAAAAATACAGAAAGGTTATCCAAAAATAAAGATTAAAGAGATGGGGTCGGGGACAAGTAAGCGGTCAATCGTAGAAGGTGAACTTGAGGAGAGGTTTTCGAGTGTCAATAATGGGTCGGGCATTGACAAACGGCTGACCAGGTAGTTTTAAGTGCGACGCGGTAGGTAGGCCTATAGCAGAAATTTGAAAAGTATGTGAGTGAAGCCGTCGTAGTTGCTTTTTTCTGAGTGGACAGGCTTAGAGTGGATGGATCGGGATGAAACATGGTGAGAAGAACAAGGGCAAGTTCTTAGATACATTTTAATAGAAACGGAACGGATCGTCGCACAGTAGGGGGAGTTCAAGGATTTTTTTTTCGGGAATCCGGTGATCGCGAGTTAATGTACTTCCGGATGCACTAGGACGATAAAACTCTGCATGTGTATTAACAGGGACTCAATCAGATTGACTTGGAAGCAGTCATATCCCCGATCCGGCCATCTTGGGGGGAGTGGAGGGAATTGGAATCCGGAATGTTGTGTCATACTATCGAACGGGTGTTCGGATCCGGAGGAAACTTGATCATTGACAAGAGGACGAGTTTCTGATCTAACGATACCCTTTCGAAATCCTCAAGGGCTCATGATCATTTCTGCCTCAAGGGCTTTGCTTCCAAATTAATTCCTAGCCCCCCTTAAATTGCGCATCATAGCTGCAAAGTGCAAAAAAAATACCGTTGACCAGACGATACTAAGGGCCCGTGATCATTCGTTCCTCAGTGGTTTTGCTTACAAAGGATTACGATAGTAAACCCACGAACTGACAAATTCTCAGTTTCATCCTCTGACACAACCTGCAAGTGCTATATGAGCTTCTAGCTCTTGTTATAAGAGGTGTTGTGAATTAAACGTTCTGAATGATTACAAATTAAATATAAACTTATTATTTTTTATTTTAATGAGAAACCTTGGCACGAACTAGAAAAAAGCGAGATTTCAACGTTTCTTGTACGGCTAGCTTACTTTTCAGGTCAGTTATGAAGCATTAAAGAAGCGCTATGATCAAGGATGGTTGCTGGAAATCATTGACAACTTGGATGAGCTAGTTGCCCGAATCCGGGAAGCGAGATCAAAGACGGAGGTATGGTAAACAAAACATATGTTTTCTGAAAATGGCTGGTCTGCTCAGGTTTTTTTTTTTTTTTTTTTATTACTGAAACTTCGTTTACTACCTACAACAACAACTGAAAAGGTAATCAGCCTGGGTGGAATTTGCAGTAAAACAACAGTACGTTTGTCCTCAAGCTACGATTTGTGTTGTTTTTTCGAAGTAAACTAGAAACTAAATGACTGAGAGGAGTAGCTTGCCGCTGTCTCGAAGTCTAGCTGAGCATCCTTTCTTCTCAGATACTGCTCTCAGATTTTATAATGATGAAGACAAGAAAACTTATGAAAACCAGTGCTACCGCGTCCGGGGTTTTATCCGACGACCATGCGATACCATCTACCGCGTCCGGGGCAGCCGACGAACCAGATACCGCGTCCGGGGAAGCCGACGGTGTGACGACCGGCTCCGCTGGAAAGATTACTGATGACCTGACGACCGGCTACGCCGTAAACGCAAGCCCCAAAGTGACAAATCCTGCATCGGACGCTCCGCCCTTTTTTACCCCTAAAACAACATTGGCAATAGGAACTTTAAATGTAAGGACCCTGGCCAAGGAAGGAAAGAAGGATCTACTTATACGAGAAATTAACAGGTATAAATGGGACATCATTGGTCTGTCAGAAACCCATCTCCCAGTAACTGGTGTTGAAAAGATTGGGGACGCAACTCTACTTCTGTCAGGTCGCAACGATGGAATTCACCGCCAAGGAGTAGGATTTATTCTTTCGAAGAAAGCAAAGAAATCACTTATCTCCACAACTCCAGTCTCAGAGCGTATCATGGCCATCCGGCTGAAAGGTTCGACTTCGAATCTCAGCATCATCCAAGTTTATGCGCCAGACTCTTCTCGTAGCGATGAAGACTCGGAGGAATTTTACAGCCAACTCCAAAGCCTCACAGACTCCATTCCAAAAAAAGACATAATCATGGTCATTGGAGACTTCAATGCAATTGTGGGCGCGAATTCCGTCGGCAATGAAGACGTCATGGGAAAATTTGGACATGGAACCAAAAACAGAAGAGGCGAGCGCCTTCTGGAATACTGCCGTGACAACGAGCTAGTAGTGGCGAACACTCCACTCCTGTGTTTTTAAACACAGAGAGCGACGTAAAGTCACATGGAGATCACCTGACGGAACCACCAAAAATTGCATCGATTATGTACTTGTTCCGAAACGCTGGAAAACTAGCATGCTAGACACAGTCGCTCTCGCAGGAGGAGACTTTGACAGCGATCACACACTGGTAATGGCATCTTTCCACCTCCGTCTGAAGTCGGCAACAAGTCTCCAGAAAAAAGTCCCAAGATTCCGTATCGAGCTTCTGAAAGATGAGTCAACTCGCAATCGTTACCGGATGAATCTCGATCTGGGTCTCAAAACCCTATTAGAGAGTTCTTCAATGAGTCCAGAAGAAATAGACATAGACGCACTAGTCGACAAGAGCACCGAGATCTTCATACAGACAGCCGAGTCAGTCCTTGGAAGAACCAATGGCTCCGAAAAGCCATGGATCACCGATGAGATCATTCAGCTCTGTAAAGACAAGCGTGCTGTCGCTAATAGGCAAGACCCAGAAAGCAGAGACACTTATAAGCATCTTAAGCGGCTAACGGAAAAGAAGATCAAGCGCGCTCTAAACGCGTACATTCAGAACAAATGCGACCAATGCGAGCTTGACTTCCGAAAAGGCAATACCCATGCTGTGTACAAAAGAATACGAGAGCTGTCGAGGCGCAAAACTACACTTACCAATGTACTTCTTGATAAAGACGGGACTCCCATCGACGACGCAGCAGGAATAAGAGAAAGGTGGAAACAACATTTCCAAGAAAAGTTGAACCCCCCAATCAATCCTGACCCTGCTGTTCTTAGGAACTTAACCATCTCCCCATCGGAAGCTAGCCCACCACCACTCAGAAGCGAAGTCGAAGCTGCCTTGAAGTCACTCAAATCAAATAAGTCGCCTGGACCAGATGGATTGCAAGCAGAACTCCTGAAAGTCGACTCAGAAGTCGTAACAGACCTCTACCACAGAATCGCCACAGCTGCCTGGCACAAGGAATATTTCCCGAAAACATGGTGTTCCGCTACCATAGTTCCACTACATAAAAAAGGATCCAAAGCCGAATGTGACAATTACCGTCCAATCAGCCTGACAAGCCAACCTGCCAAAGTGTTGACTAAGATACTACTGGACTTCTACTGGACTACTGCCTTCTTACAGTTCAGACCACGAGCCGGAGTTCATTGAGTGCCTTAACCGGCTCAAAATTTACCTTGAGTGCCTTGAATATACTGATGTAGCTATACTGGGTGATTGGAATGCTAATTCTAAGATCGGATCTTCGTCTAGTTACTACAATGACCTAATAGAGTTTGCGGCTTCATACAGTTTGATTATTTCGGATGTTGTGCTACTGCCAAGTAATTCGTATACGTATGTTAGCGAGTCTCATTGTGGCTCGACATCATGGCTGGACCACATATTAACGTCATCTGCTTGCCATTCTCTGATTGAAGACATTAGTATACTCTACGAGTTTGGTCCAGATCATTTACCTATAGTGTTTATTTTGAATTTGAAAGTCGTGAATTATTTCCCTTCATGTAATATTATTCAGACAGATAGCCTTGATTGGGAGTCAGCTTCCCAAGAAAATCTTCTTAATTATTTGCTGTCTACAAAAGAGGCCTTTGTACAAGTTGGTCATACTAGTCAGGCTTTTATCTGTGAGTCTTCATGTTGCAAGAATGAAGAGCACAGACTAAGTATAGCTGGATTGTACCTTACTTTCATAAATGCAATTATTTTAGCGGCTGGTTTGGCAATCCCGACTAAGCAAGCATCTCGCGCTCGAAAGGGTTTTACTTGTATTCCTGGGTGGAATGTGCATTTACGTAGGATTTACCAGTCGTCTAGAATAGCGTTCTTATCGTGGGTGCAGGCGTGTCGTCCTTTGTTCGGACCAATTTACGAGGCAATGAAAACTGCGAGAGCGAATTTCAAGACACGTTTGAAGCATTGCAGAAAAAATGAGAGATTTTTAAGAGCAGAGAGACTTGCTGAGTCGTTTCTGTCCGCTAGAGATTTTTGGGGACAGGTCCGTCGTAATTTTTGCCCTAAGCAAGGTGTGGTGGGGACTTTGGATAGTGTTGTTGGTGACCGGAATATAGCTGAACTGTGGAAATGTAAATATTCATCTTTATTTAGTTCTGTAGATAGTGATTGTTCGTGGGTGGAAGGTCTCAGTTCTATGGAACCGATTGATAAGATAACCCCTGATTTAGTTGAGGTTTTGTTGAAGGATCTTAATGTAAATAAGGCTGGTGGTGCGGATGGTATTTCGGCAAGACATTTAAAATATGCTGCAAATGAAAAGTACACTCTGTTAGCAACGTTTTTCAATCTTTTTATTACGCACGGTTTTGTGCCGTCATCGATTATGGACGTTAGTATTGTTCCGATCCCAAAAGGTCGTGGTTGCGATACTTCAAAGTCTGAAAATTACAGACCGATTGCTTTGGCTACCGTTACTTCTAAATTGCTTGAAAAATGTGTGCTCACAAAATTATCTGGTTGTTTACAAACAAGTGATTTTCAGTTTGGGTTCAAGTCTTCACACGGAGTAGACTTTGCCATTTTTTTGTTTAAGTTCGTGGTTGAATACTTCTGGTTTTACTCAACACCTGTATTTGCGTGCTTCGTTGACTCAACTAAGGCATTTGACAGAGTTAACCATGGTAAAATTTTGAGAATTTTGCAGGATAGAAAGGTTCCGGTGCAATTTCTTCGCCTATTGGCTTTTTGGTTCCGGAATCAGCGGTTTTGTGTAAAATGGGGTTGTGAAACTAGTAGTTCATTCGGGTTGTTAAATGGTTTGCGGCAAGGAGGGGTGCTATCGCCATTGCTTTATGCTGTTTATGTTGATTTACTTTCGCAAAGATTGAAGGATTCAAATACAGGTTGCTTTGTTGGTGGGGTTTGTTTTAACCATTTTCTTTTCGCTGATGATCTTGTTATTCTTTCCCCTACGGTGTTCGGTCTCAATAAGCTTCTGAGGGTGTGTGACACATTTGCCGAGGAGCATAACATTCTGTTTAATCCTAAGAAAACTGTGGCTATGGCTTTCCTACCTATTGGTTGTTCTGTACCTAGGAATCCCATTCTGTTGTCGGGCCGTAATGTTTGCTACGTCACTGAATGTAGATATTTAGGTTTCTTCGTCAATGAACATTTGAAGGATGATACTCACCTCCGTGACCTTGCGCACAGTGTTTGTAAGAGAGGGAACGTTTTAACATGGAAATTTGGTTTTGTGAACAGTGCAATTAAGATTAGGCTGTTTAAGACGTACTGCTACCAGTTCTTTGCGTTAGCTTTATGTTATAGGTGTACTAACAGGTCTTACTATAATCTGGAGGCTTGTTACAAGAGAATTTTTAGGCGTCTGATTCGTCTTCCGGCTCGAGAGAGCATAAGTCAGGCATTCGTCCAGAACCATTGCTGCAGTTTTGCTGAACTTGCTCGTAAAACCCGGTCATCTTTGGTTGTAAGGATATGGCGGTCAGAGAACTGTCTTGTTCTCCTGGCAGCAAACCCCATTTTCCACAATCTACCAGTTTGGAGGCATTTGTTGGAGGTGCCATAGTGTTGTTTTATGTTAATTGTTTGTTTGTTTGTTTGTTTATGGCGAAAGCTGAATTAAAAAGTTAATAATAATAATAATAACCAGCCACATCATCCCTGAGTATCAGGCGGGTTTCCGAGCGAACCGCTCAACGATAGACCAGATCTTTGTCATCCGTCAAGTAATGGAAAAATACCTTGAATATGGTCTGGACCTCTATCAACTCTTCATCGACTTCAAGCAAGCTTTCGACTTAATTTGGAGAGAAGGCCTCTGGCATATACTACTGCACTACGGCGTCCCGTCAAACATCGTCTCACTCATTCGGAACATGTACGATCAATTCAGAAGCCAAGTACAAACAGTTGAGGGAACGACTGAAGGATTCCAAACTTCTGCTGGTGTTTTGCAAGGATGCATCCTCTCTCCCCACATGTTTAATCTTTTCCTCCACTGTGTCATGTCGCATGTTGAAGCAACTAATGGGGCAATGATAGGAGGGGTTGTAATCGACAAGCTGGCATACGCAGACGACATCGACAAGCTCGCCGGATCCGTCGATGAACTGCAAACCGAAGCAGATAACCTGGAACTAGTTATCCGAACCTTCGGAATGAAAATCAACGAGGAGAAACCGAAAGCCATGCGCGTGTCAAGATTCACGAATCCACCTCCACCAAAAATTAAGCTTAATGGAGCGGAAATAGAATGGGTAGACAGCTTCACATATCTGGGGAGCCAGATCACGAGCGATAACAATCAGTCAGTGGACATCAAAAGACGACTCGCTCTTGGTAGCGCCGGCTTCAAAGCTCTAATGCCAATTTGGAAGCAAAAACGAATTTCCGTGAAGCTAAAACTTAAACTATTCTGCTCCATCATCATCCCTATAGCAATGTACGGCTGTGAAACGTGGACAATCAGAGTAGATGATTCCAGACGACTCGCCGCATTTAAGACAAAGCTGCTGCGTCGAATCGCCGGCATAACACACGTAGATCGAGTCTCAAATGCCGACCTACTCGAAAGACTTCAGTACAGGACTACCATCCTGGAAAGAATCCGCCTCCAACAGCTCAGATGGCTCGGCCACGTCCAGCGCATGGCCAACGACCAACTGCCGAAAATTGCTTTCGAAGGTCGCATCCATGGTTCTCGCCCTCGAGGTCGCCCTCCGAAGCGCTGGAAGGAAAATTTCTCCGAGTACAACCTCCCTAGTCTTCTCAGATTGTCACACAACAGAGAGCAGTATAGGCGGCGTATACATTCGCTCGCGAGGAGAGAGGCCCCGAGACGGCCACCAAGGCCGGATGGGACTTAAGTCAAGTAAGTCAAGTCAAATGACTGTCCCGTGCTACTCAAATAAGGAGTGTTTGCATCATTCGCGGCCCAGCCACGATGTGTTGTTTTTTCGAAGTAAAATAGAAACTAAATGACTGTCCCGTGCTACACTCAAATAAGGAGTGTTTGCATCATTCGCGGCCCAGCCACGATAAAGTCTGGAACCAAATACGCGTGCATACGGTAGCGCATAAGTGATTTTATTAAGGCACGAATCGGTTTAAAAACCCAAGCCCAAATCAGTAAAATACAAGAGCTTCCCGACACTGTCTGAAATTTTGAATTCTAGGTTCTGTTCTAAATTCTTCTTCTTCAAAGGGAAACAGGCTAGTCTTCAGTTGGGAAGAATTGACGGAACACACCAGCGGAACACAAGTTCCTGCCCAACTAGGAAATATATTTTAGCACACTTCAGCTCTCAGGCTCATTGAACAGTCTTAAGGTTTAACTGAAAAGCCAGCTTATTTTAGTATTTTGTCTCGAACACACTGAATTAGTTAGACTGTATCGAGGTATTTTCTTTTTCACAATAGGCTTCCCGTGATAACGTTGTTTCAGTTCAGTTTTATTTCCAAAACGGGAAGCCGAATATTCGTTTAGTCGTCAGTATAAAAATTGTGTCATTAATAAGCAAATATATACATGAATAGTGTATAAGTCAATGTTTCTAAAAAATTCCAAACGAAACTAATCAAATATATTCTAGAAAGGGAGACAACGAAAGGGATTACAGGTCAAAAACTGACTAATCTATTATATTACAGTAAAAACAAAACTAAATGGACGAAGTACCTAGCAGATGAAAACCTAAGGTAGATCGCGCAATTTCAGTTTCATCAAGGACGCTTTTTTCAGTAAATGAAAGAAAGTCGAAGACGCTGCTATATCCCTGGCTGCAGTGGAAGTACAAAATTCCCACTGGCCTTGGTTAATGGATCGCCTAGTTTAATTGCTGTTGTTGTTTCTAAATATTTGAAGTGACATGGAGCTACCATGAGTCTGAAAGATTTTCACACATATGAAAAATCGTTTATTCGGGAATATTGGAGTGATTAGTTGCGTTTTTGCAGATACCATGGCATCTGATGCCACGGTCTAAAGTCGTTTTCGCAGTTACCGTGATATCTGATAGCACGGTCAAAAGGCGTTTTTGCAGTTATCATGGTATCTGGCAAGTTATGGTGGTATCTGATATTCAGATACCACGGTCTGACCGTGGTAACTGATCGTGGATCGTGGTATCTGAAAAGTCATCTCACTTTCATCAAATTTTGTCAAATTGGTGAGAAAGAAGTTTAGCACTTAGTGATGTAACTGGATATCAGTTTTTCTTTTGGGATGACTTCAAAAGTGCAATTTCGGCAATGGCCGTTTTTGCAGTGCAACCGTATATCAGATATCACGGTAACTGCAAAAACGTCTAGTTGCAGATCCAGTTACCGTGGTAACAGATACCATCGGATTTTCAGGCCTGGATAACTGAATAGTTGATCCATAACTAGATTCTTACATTTCAGTGTTATTGAGTGCACTTTAGAAATGCTGTTTTTTTTTCTTAGAGCACAAGTATTGGATTCCATGGAAATATTGTTGCTATCTGGGAGCGGCTTGTAAAGGAGTTTGAAGAGACGGGCGACCTCCTTGTCGATCTCGGCTCGGATCAGACCTCTTGCCACTGTCCGTTTTCCGGCGGATATTATCCGGTCCAGCTCGGCTACGATGAAGCAAACCAGGTGAGAGTTGGTACTTTTCCCTCCTGAACATTCGAAATGCCGTAGCCAATCCAAACCCGCGCGATCCTGAAGAGCTCCCTTGCCAAGAAGCACGGAAATATCGCAGAATCAGACCGACTTTTAGCAGCACGATTCGTGATTCGCAGTCAGCTTGGGTTGTTTGGTGTAATTATGTTATTAATAGCTGATATTGAGAGGGAAAGAAGCAAAAAGCATGTTGGAGCCATTTATCATTAATCCTTCGGGCGGATCTTACGAAACCGAAAATTAACCTCCTGTCAAAAGTCATTGATTAGTTTGTTTTTTATTTGATTTTTTTTTCTCGTATCATTTGGCAGGAATCGGCGAAAGTTGCTAATTCGGTGATAAACTAAAATACAGTGAAAACCGAAAATCGGCAACATTGCCTTCTTCAAGAGCTTATCACATATCCCCCCGTCAGGAATCCCACCTAGTCCTCTCGTCTCTGTTTCAACGTCATTGGATGAAGAAAAAAGTGTGACGACATCGATCGTTTTAGTAGGCCTATTTAGTATGAGTGTGGTGCGTCCGAGCCGAGCGGTCACACGTCGGTCACGCCAGGCCCGTATCCAGGAATTTATTTCGGGGGGGGGGGGGGGTTGCCAACGGGTTGGACCAAAAAAGACATAGATCAGAGGTTAAAGCCTACACAAAACTATTACTTTTGTGGGTCTCGGGTGGGGGGTCGAACCCCCTACCCCCACTGGATACGGCCTTGGGTCATGCCCTAAAAATCTAAGCAGATACAGGCATTTAGGAAGAAATATGAATTTGGACTAATAAATGTGTATTTTCTACTTTATTTTGTTGGTTGAGCTGCAGTGTAATTACGATTAGTATTAGTAATTATGAATATTGCCTAGCGGGTAAAAGTGCAACTCTTGTAGTTTACGTAGATGGCGCGGAGGATGGATTAGCGGTCGGGACCATGGCATTTGTTTGTTAGAAATTGTAGCTATCCCCAAAGAGTCTCTAATGGAAGAAAAAGGCTAAAGGATGCATTCTTGGATAGCCAAATATGATGGAGTGAGAGTTAGTGTGGGTATCGAACTTCCTTGGCAATGCTTCTTCCAAACAGTCCTTGGGCCACCTCTCTAAATTAACAATGGAATACTCAAATGGCAGCTTCTCCCAAATTGAAGGCCCAGAAGAACAGGTTAGATTAGCTGAAAACTTTCTTAAAAAATTGGGTCATTGATAAGCAACCTTGGTCAGCAAAACCTTTTCGGGTTCTTTATAACAATTATCTTCGGTGGCTTCACGGCCTTCCCCTAAACTGTAGTGTTTCCGGCATGTTCGTTGGTGATGGCGTTCCATCTTTTCCGGAACTGAGTAGGAAATCTTCCCCTTCAGTTCTAAGAAGAGCTTCGGACTATCCGATCCTCCCGGTGGTGTCGGGGCCGCTTTTCGTCTGTCTCTGCCGCTTTGGCGGAGTACGGGCGAGATTTACGCTCACCAGCCTTAAAGTTGAGCACCATTTTTCTTTCTTTTTCTTTTTCTTGTGTTTGTTGGTGATATTCAGTTATTTTTCATTAATATCTTATTTGTTTTTTTTTTTCGGAAATTTGTTGTTTTTTGCGGAAGCGGAAAGCGTTCCGCAATTTAAAAATCGGTTAAAGAAACACCTCCTGGAGGGTAGTTGGTGAGTGGAGGGTTTGGAAGACGAGAGAGGACAAATAAATTAATTAATATTTCGTTTATTTTAGTGAAGGTTTGATTAGTGGTAGTAAATATGATATGATTATATGGTAGTAAGTGTGTACCGGTTGCGTTTTTCAAGCACGTATGTGCTTTGTTTGCAACCGGTCGTCAAGCCGGCATGAATTTTTTTAGTAAAGATATTGAATCCTTTGAAAAAAATCCTTTTCTTTGCCGTTAGTTCAATAAGATAAATAAATAAAACTTACATTTTTCTTCTTTTTAGCTGCTTGCAACGAACCCAGAAAAGTTCCGCGAGTTGGTGCGCGAGTCGCTTCGCCGCCAGGTTGAAGCGATTAACTTCCTGTCAGGAAAAGGGCTGTTCTTCTGGGATTATGGAAACGCTTTTCTCCTTGAAGCAAAGAGAGCTGGAGCTGACGTTTCCAAGGCCGAAGATCCATCTGGCCTGCTGTTCCGCTATCCGTCCTACGTTCAGGATATTATGGGGTAAGAACGCGACGATCTTCCGAGGATTAAAAGTACACCGTCACTGACTGAATTCTCGCACCTTAGAGACGGTCTCAAAATGTGCTATCTCTGTTGAAACTCTCTGTCTACTTTCTGTTTCGTGGTATGCATCTTTCTTTCATCGATATGTCGTAAATAATGACAAAAGAGCGCAAACATTCACTGCCTTCAGTTTGCTACACCGGGCTTCTCAAGTTATATAAAAATGACTCAAAACTGGTAAGTCTGCTAGGTTTGCTTACTATAAAATAAACTGCCTAAACATAAACTGTTGTTGTTGTGGGTGGGAGCCTAGCTATAGTAGTCAGCGAACCCTTTGCGATGACCTTATTTCGAATCCCCAATCCTTCGGAGAGATGATGGGGTGTGGATTCTGGAATTCCAGCCCCCGATTGCCAGGATTTTCGGCTGCCGTCCCGTTTTCGGCTGCCTTCGGGATTTCCATTCTGAAAATTTTAACTTATTTGAAAGTGCAGAAAATCCTGCCGATTAACCCTGGTCGTTTGTCTGCATCATAAGGAGATTTGTAATCGATTGGTGACGTGTAATCATAACCTTGAATCCTATCTATGTCTTTTATGTTAGAATCGTAATCCAACGGTAGCTCAGGACCTAGTGTTTGCGAAGGGCGCCCGAACTTTGGAGTAAGGTGCCCTGGTCCCTCTCCCTTCAGATTTTACTTTGGGAATTCACCTGATGGAGCAATAGCGCTTGAGCGTTGGAGCATCCTGCACACACCCTACTCCGTGACCAAGTTAATATCTGGGTAATTTAGGCATTAAGTTATTATGGGGTCTGATTTTTATTCACTCATTTTCTTTCTTTGTAGAGACATTTTCTCTCTTGGCTTCGGACCGTTCCGCTGGGTCTGCACCTCGGGTTCCCGGGACGACCTCGCAAAAACTGATCAAATTGCTGCCCTCGTCCTGGAAGACATCTTATCAGGTAAGTTCTGCGTATTCGCGTATTGCGCCTATCAAGTCTGTAGACCAACCAAAGGTCTATTTAACCAGGGACCCATAAATTCCCTGTAATGCCTCGCCATTCAGGGGGCTTGTCATTTCCTATGCTTCTATGTTGCTATGTTGCCCGACCCTCTCCTACTTTCCAAAAATTCCGCTTGGGTCGAATAGGTGTTCTTGTTTGCCTCATTGGACGTGAGCACCAAAGAGACTCCTCCCTCAAGGTGCCAGCAGCAAATCCCAAATTTTGTCTATCTGGATAGTCGCGTATTCTATCCCCGTGGGTATTTCACGAACTACCGGACGGTCGGTCAAGAGTGCATCAGAAATCTCTTATTGACAAGCCCCCTGAATGGCGAGGCACTACAGGAAATTTGTGGGTCCCTGATTTAACTGAGGTGCTAACCTCTTCCGCCAATGTCCTAGGCTACTCGTGTCCTACTCCTATTTACAACTTAGAAATTGCTTCCGACGCTGGTCCTCTACTTTTGATTTCATTTTCATTCTTCTTCGCCAAACCTAACTTCTTGGCACATGAATTAACTTCTTGGCACATGACTTTGGAAAGTTTGTTTGGCCGTGTGAAAAAGTACACAGTTGGACACAGTGAAAAACATGGTTCACTGCTGTTTGCCACTCGGAAATTGAATTCCGAGTTTGGTCCCTCTACTTTTGATTTCCTTTTCATTCATGTACAGTGAAAAACATGGTTCACTGCTAACGGAAAAAAATGAGTATTCTGTTATCGCGGAAGTATCAGTTCCTAGATACAGTAGACGTATGCTCATTTGAACACCTCTCTCTTCCATACCTGGGCTTTGTTTCTTGCCGATAAAACAGTTAAATAGGAAGGGAAAATAACAAACATCAGTGAACAGCTAGTTGTTTCAGCAATCTTAGTGTCACAAAAGTTAATTGAAAAAGATTTGTTGACATAAATTCTTCGAATATTAAAACTTCTTCGAATATTAAAACTTTTTCTTCCATTAGCTGGCTTTAATGAAAAAGAAAATCGGAAAGAATCGTCTGCCGGCTTGAACGCACTAAATATCGGTGAAATTAAAATTTCGATGAAGTTTATGCGGGGGCATCAACTTGTTGACAAAAATGTGTTTTCGGGCCGTTGTCTTGGAACCTTGAAAAAAGAAACAGAAGAAAACAGTCCCCAAACATTCAAAGTTGTGTTGAAACATTGCTAATTTAAGTATGAATTAAACGTTTTTGGCAAGTATTTCGCAGCAAAAGTTGCCTGGTAGGCTATTCCTTTAGTTTTCTTCCGCGACGGTGAATTGTTGGGGTGACTGCGTTCGGTTTGACTTGAGAATAGGAATAGATTTATTATACGAGTCCCAAATATTCGAGAGAATAACACTGGAACTTTAAGGCAAAAAAATGTGCGAGAAAATTAAGACTTAAGCACTTTTTTGTAGTAGTTCGTGATTTAGTAGGGGACAAACGACTTGGATAGCGCTGGGGTGACATGAACGGGGTGGTTGGCGAGGAAAAGTATCTCCTCGCATTTCGTCTCAAGACGTGTTGCTGTCGATAGTCCTCGATTAGGCGATAGCTCCGGTAGCAGGTCCCGATGGTCAGGGGACAGGAGGCAGCCCTGCCCGAACTGAATTGCGCGACGATAGCGCCTTTCATAGAGAGATTCATTTTGAGGGTATGTAGGCTCTTCTCGTAAGAAGAATATGCATGGGCAAGAATGGTCTTGCAGGCTGTCTGCTGCAGGGATTCAAGGGCGTCACTTTGTTCGATGGTCAAGGAGCTGTGCTAGCAAGGACACGCACAATCGAGTGACGCATTACGACTAGAATATCCGTCCGAGGCGGGAACGAACGGAACACGAGCTTTTTCTGACCCCAGGTTCTGTGACCTCTTCCCACTTATTCACGATCCTCCAGAAGTAGACCCCCCCGGGAAAAATCCCAGAAAGTCTCCAAATTAACACCAGTAATTTGCACTCACGAAAGATACAGGAAATGCTTCGTTCTATCTTTCGTGACACGTTTTAATTTTCACGACTAAAAATGAATTTGTTTTGTTCCATTTGCATTTATATAGTTTGGTTGTGTTTCATCTGCACATCTGCAAATCTGCTGTAAATGTCCATTGACAACGTTTTCGTTTATGATATGTTGACGAGAAATGCAAATTCGGCATGATTGCTGTGAAACTTGTGAAAGTCATTTTCGAATTAAATTCTGCTCTACTCAACTCTACTATCCATTCTCATTTAATGATAGTTGCAAACTGCATTGTATGTATGTATGTATTTATTTATAACCCATCTACAACAGCTACAAAAGCATGAGACGGAGTACAGAAAAAGAAAAGAAAAAGAAGGAACTAATAAACTCATACCCAAATACAAAACAACAACAAATTCGATAAATACTAAAATAGAATGCCGCTCCAGGGGTGGTGAGACGGCTTGTCAGCAGTCATCCGCTTGAAGTGTTCGGCCATTTCAGTTACCGGTTCCCGCAGACCGTATTTTCGAACTAGAGGTCTATTTCTTGACCAAGACGGGATTCCAAGGAGATATTTCCCATATTTAAAATAAATTTTTCGGAGGTCAGCTTTATCACTGTCACTTAATATGTCCCAGAAGGGAACGATATACAGAAAATGGCCCATGACTGAGCTGTTGAATATTCGAGTAAGTAGTTTCCTACCCAAATTTAGCTGGGATACAACTACTGAAACGTAAGAATTACGCACTTTATTCTCAATGTGCTGTACCAGAAGCTTCCGCGTAGCAGCAATAGTCCGACCGATTGGGATACCCAAGTACATGAAGTGATCGACTGGAGTAGCAACAGTATCTCCCAAATTAACCGGAGCTTCAATAGGATCTTTGCAATTAAACAAAAGTACTTGGGATTTATCTGGATTCAAAGACATACCAATCTTATCATAATTAGTACTTAGATCCCGGAAATACCGTTCAAGACCAGCAACAGTTCGACTTATCTTAAAAAGATCATCCGCATAACAAAACTTCGAAACATCTAAACCGCGGAATATACAAGACGTATCAATGTTACTCTGGGCAGGCAGAAGCGCATTGTTAAACACATTAGGGGACGTTATCGACCCTTGTTTGATACCCTTTTCTACCGGGATATCAATAGTTAGCTTTTGTGAATGAGGCAATTTAACCTGCACTTTAAGTTGACGATACATGTCGTAAAGTGGGGCTACCACATCTATTTCAACCCCCAACTCCCGCATTGAAAGGTCCCAGATCTAGCTTTTGTGAATGAGGCAATTTAACCTGCACTTTAAGTTGACGATACATGTCGTAAAGTGGGGCTACCACATCTATTTCAACCCCCAACTCCCGCATTGAAAGGTCCCAGATCTGCTGAAGCAACGCAAGTCCGCAGAACATACTAAAGATTACTCTCTGTTGGGATCGGATAAGGTTTTACCACTCTCTATCCATCGCTTCCGCTTCCTCGCTGTTCTTCATTTGCCACGCGAGAAAATCTGGCACTCGGCCAGTTTTAGAAAGTTAGCGGAAATGATTTGATTTTCTCCGGTGGAAAAAGCAGTATCGCGGAATTCTACAAATGAATGCGGCGCCGAGATATTGCTACAAAAGATTGCTTTTAGGAGCTTTTTATGTAAGACGCAAATCCGGACGAGGGAAAAGGTTTATGATAGAAGAAAATGACAGAACGGCCCGGGCAGATACTATCTTTATTGCGGACTTTATTTGAGTGGAAAGGCTTGGACGTCACGGCCAGGGCCATTCATTGTTAGTTAGGGACCCAGTATGTCAAGAAGCACCATAGAATAATGACTAATAACAACTACTACTAATACTACTAATAATGAACTATTGAAACTATTAAATACTGACCTGCTATTAATAATGAACTATAGAAGTGCCTCTTAAGAATTCCGAGTGTTACAGAGATCTGCTTAACTTATCCCTTTCTGGAACACAGGAGTTGGAATTGGAAATCGAACGAAAAACCTTACAATTTCTTCCTTGTATGCTTGGAATTGTTCAACACTTGTTATAACTTTTTCATATGCAGTCAATTTAATATTGCCAGGGTAATGGAAGTAATCGGTATGGGTATCAAGGTTATTGTTTATCAGGTTATTGTTGTAGTTTAAGCTTCGGATGCTAGATGTCGCCCGTTCGTTTTCGTCCCGAATTCCCGACGTGTTACGGACTCGATCCCATGCGCCTTTTTGTGTGGATTAAAAAAATTCCGTTTTATCGTAAAAACATCATTTCTAGTAAGAGTTGTGCTTTAAATAAAGTTATCTGTCTCCATCAGATTAGGGTCAGTTTATGCAAGCATGGCAATCTATTAAATTATGTGAATTTGGATCTTACTGCTACCAGCTGTTTGATATCGTGTTGGTTTATAAGCACTCTGTACAGGCTGATTATGAGCTTAATGTTTGTTACATTAGTATTGTCCGTTGTTTGCTGAAGTTTTGCCACTTCGCTAGCACTTCATAATCCCTGGTCCGGAACAGATGCTGCACATATAAAGAGCTTAAACCAAAAGTTACTTCGCCGCTTGTAACTAGGTTACTCGACTTGTGTCACGACATTTACCACAGCTTTCCCTTGTGGCGACATCTTTTGTCGGCTTACATTTTTTCTTTGAGATTAAGGTTTTCTGAATAAATGTGTTGTTTTCCTTATTTTATTGTACCGTTTTTCAAAATAATTATAATTGAAGAAAGCAAGGAAAATTAATAGCTCACTGAACGCGGGTGAAAAAAAAAAGAGTGACTTTACTGTATTGTTTACTTGTTACCGTATCTTATTCGTTCGTCTTTTCTCTTTTTTATCTCATATCTTCCTACTCCAGTATTTTTGTTTGAAAACCTTTTGTGGGTAAGAAATGAATAGTAACAATAGTAAAATAACTTTATTCCAGCCGAAGGCCTACGATCAATGAGAACAAAAAGAGAATAAAACAACACCCGGTATTCAAGCACAAAACGAGAGCTAAGGACACACGTCCCCTTTTTTCGTTCGATTTACCGCATAAAAAAGAAGTGATTGATTGATTGATAAGGTTTTCCAAAGTGGTGGAGATTCTGAATTCAGTTCCGAATTCCGACTCTCCGCGGGAACCATGCTTATAAAGTATAAACCTCTCCGGAAATGCCATTTTGGGAACTAAATCTGCAAAGGAACATCTTTAGTAGCTTCATGTTAGCAAACCAAAAGGAAAATAGGAAATGGAGAGCAAGTTTCCTTATCACGAGCCACCAGAGCCTGGCTTGGGATGAGTTTTCTGGAAAGGGATTTGCATATTTTGTGGATATCACGTTATTTACAAAAACCAGTTATTATTCTTTATGCTTCATTCCTTTGTCCTTATGAGAGTGTATTTACACCGGAAATATTGTTTTTTCGTTTTCTTATCATGTATAGAAAACTCGGTGAATATTTACCAACGAATTATCGGTTCATATATTTTTTAATATTTTATTTGATTTTATTCCCGTACATGATTAATTGGTGCCGCTGAATTTTTCAGAAATTAGGAACTTCTTAACCATAAATGATCTATGCAAGAGGGAGCAAAAAACAACCTAAAGTGTGAAAAAATTTAGTTAACGATTGAATTTCTTTACCCAAAACTTTCTTCAGAATATTAATGGTGAGAATTCAGATTAAGATCTTAACATTTTCCTTTATTTGTGCCTTTGAATCTGCCGCTTTTATTATAAGCAAACAAATTAGTCAACGGTCAAGTTTTCGGTTGGTTTTGGTGCCCGAAGTCTCGCTGAAGTCGTTACTTGGGGCTTTTTGTGAACGAATCGTTTAAATGCTCAATTTTTGTAACTACCTGCCACAAGGCAGCGAGAGGTATGTACACCGCGGGAATCGCGGGATTTTCTAAACAGTGTGAAGTTTGGGGATCGACTAAAAGGAGGAAGGGAAGGGAACACGAGAAAATCAGGAAGACATACTAAAACCAGGAAGGGCATACCAAAACGAGGAAGGCTATCCCAAAACGAAGAATGATGTCGTCAGAATTCAAGTCTGCGAAAACGAGGAAGGCTGCATCGTTCCCTTCCTCTGTTTAGTGTTCCTTGAGGGGTCGGTAACTATCAAAATTCTTAGTTCACCGTTCCACTAGTATCCTGACATTTCCATCTGACCCGTTTGCAAAGTTATTTTCCATTGCCAATGTCCTTCATGTTTATGCCCTTGACCCTTTTTTCCGCCTTCGATCTGGGAAGAAGATTTTTAGACCCAATTAGTCCCTTTTTCTTTTTCTGTGTTTGTTTGTTTGTTTGTTTGTATCTTCTGCATTTACTCCGTTACTGAAAGCTCCGTGTAGTTTTTGGGATCCCAAAACGTTAGTGACGGATACCTATGACATCGCAAAAGTTGTCCGTCTGTCCGTCCGTCTGTCCGTCTGTCCGTCTGTCCGTCTGTAAGCACGATAACTCTCGAAGGGATTGAGATATTTTGATGAAACTTGGTTGGAGGATCCTTTGGGTCAAAGTACAAGTCAAGTTCGAAGATGGGCTGTGTAGCCATATATTTGAGGGTGGGGGAGGGGTTTCAAATTAAGGGGCAAGAAAAATATTTTTTAAAAGCTATTTAGATAGTTGATTTAGGGGTAAGGAGACACGCTGAATCCGAATATGAAAGTTATTTTCTCGTCGGACAAGTAGTTCGGCCGGAATCCGGCCAAAACCGGAAAGTTTGTTAAAAGTAAAAGTTTTATTTGAAGTTGATTAGATGATTGATTTAGAGGTGGGAAGACATGCTGAACACGATGGTGAAAACCATTTTTTGACCGGACAAGTAGTTAGCCCGGAATCCGGCCGAAACCGGAAAATTTGTTCAAAGCAAAAGTTTTATTTGAAGTTGATTAGATGTTCGATTTAGGGGTAAGAAGACATGCTGAACACGATGGTGAAAGTCATTTTCTCGCCGGACAAGTAGTTCGCCCGGAATCCGTCCGAAACCGGAAAATTTGTTAAAAGTAAAATTTGTATTTGAAGTTGATTAGATGATAGATTTAAGGGTAAGAAGATACGCTGAATCTGCATATGACAATCATTTTTTTTACCCGGACATATAGTTCGTCCGGAATCCGGTTGAAACCGGATTTTTTTTATAAGTTAAAGTTTTATTTGAAGTTGATTAGACGTTCTTTATAGGGATAAGGAGATGCGCTGAATTCGTTTCTGAACTATCTTTTTTTGACTGGACAAGTAGTTCGCTCGGAATTCCGCCGAAAACGGAAATTCGGCAGAAGTAAAGTAGGAAGTTTCGATTAGCATCGTCAAAATAAATATGGCTTATACAGGTATATCTGAAATTAATTTTCTCAGATGATTAGCCTGGCGAAGACTGGATCTGGCGTAGAGAAGACGTAGTTGTCTGGTCAAATATTACATTTTTGGGATCCCATCGAAACCTTTGGTCTTGTTCCTTTTCTTGTTTTGTAGGGATGATGTCCCTACGTCGACACGACACTACGAAGACACGACACTACATCGAAACGAAAAAACCGTCAGTACATGGACACGTCACTACATGGACAGTCACTACGTAGACACGACGCTACATGGACAGTCACTACATAGACACGACGCTACATGGACAGACACTACAGAGACACGACGCTACATCGAAATTCTTTGATTTTCGACGTAGTGACGGATTTTGTCCTCTGAGTGACGTGTCGACGTACCGTCGTGTCTCCGTAGTGTCGTTCGATGTACCGTCGTGTCTACGTAGCGTCGTTCGATGTACCGTCGTGTCCACGTAGTGTCGGCTTTTTCTTGTCGACGTAGTGTCGGGAAATTTGTCCATGTAGCGTCGGATTTTGTCCACTCAGTGACGTGTCGACGTAGCGTCGTGTCGATGTAGGGGCGCGTTCCCGTTTTGTACTGCGCTATTTTCCTTTTCTTGTCTAGTACGTAAACAAAATGTTGGGATGTTGGGAAAATTGGAAAATCTTCTGTGTCTGAGGGCATAGGCAACAAGAACATGTGTATTTGCACGGGAAGGGGGTTAATGGAGACCAGTCGCCGGTTCCATCGTTTAGTTTAGTATTGATTTAATCTTTTCTTCCAGGTGGCCTTGATCCAGCTGTTGCCCAGCAGTACGAAGACAACCTTCACTGGATAAAAGAGGCAGGAAAGAACAACTTGGTCGTTGGATCCCAAGCCAGAATACTCTACGCTGATCAAGAGGCTCGGGCTGCAATTGCGCTGGCATTCAACAAGGCTGTAGCCAACGGCGAGATTTCGGTATGTATAAGTAGCAGGTGCATGGCGATCGGAAAACTCTTCAATACAAATCCGTTAGGCAGAAGCACCTTCGGATCCTAGGCCTGAAAAAACTGTAGCTTTTTCTGAACATCCTATTTGTCGCCATGCGACTTAGTGTTTTCGCTTTGTGTCCCGTTTAGTAGCACTGTCAAATCGCTTTATCGTAAAGGACACTAAGTGACCGTGGTGCAGATACATCACCTGAGCCATTCCTAGAGAAACGTTTGGCACTCTTCGTCGGGGGCACGGTCAGGACAGACTTAAATCAGCCTGCTCGGTGTAACTGGCAACAAGTGATAAAATAAGAAATAGATTTAGGTCAGTTTTGAGATATGTTATGTCCATCCGGGCACACCGTATCCCTTTTTCTAGCTCTGAAAACTGTGATCAAGGTTATTAAGCTATCTTAGACAGAGGAATAGCTCTAGGGCTTCTTCGAATACCTTTCATAGTCATTGTCGTCTTTCGCGAACTTGATACAGCGCACTGGACCGGCGCAAATGTTCTACTTCATTTTCATTTTTAATTCCCAACGGAAGCAACCGTTTGTGTCGACAAAAACGAAAAGAATTATACCAGCTTGGTTTCTTACTGCTTACTTGTACTTGAATCAGGATACCGGCTGCGAGCCTTCTCTGGCATCCAAGAGTTGTTCCACTGTAGAGCTCCATCCATAGAGGTCTTGGGTCCATTCCTATGTGAGTTCTAGCCAGTTTCAGGATCAGCTGTCTTAACCACGGGTGTTATTATTAATCACAAAGGCCAAGATTAAGACTTTCATTTGAACTTTATTAGCCCTTTTCGTTATTCTGTAGGATTGCGTCATCATCAGTCGAGATCACCACGACGTCAGCGGTACGGACAGTCCCTTCCGTGAGACTTCAAACGTTTACGATGGCTCCGCCTTCACAGCTGACATGGCAGTCCAGAACTTCGTGGGAGACGCCATGCGAGGGGCCACCTGGGTCGCTCTTCATAATGGAGGAGGAGTTGGATGGTAAGTTGTGACCTTCGATTTCCGTGTAAACTTAAACATGGTGGTTTCCGCTCCGATGGGAAAACTGGCAGCAGCCGTGATAACTACTTCTTTTCTTGTCAACACAAATCCTCATTTTTTGCTGTACCTTCTCCCATAGGGCGGGGCCAAAGAAACTCCTCCCTTAAGGCGGAGACTCGTCTTTAGCAGCCAATTCCGGGCATCCTTGGACTTTGTGAAATTTCGGTCAACGAACCGGGATCCTGCCCCCTTTCGTATGAGCACCGAATCTCATAGGTTGGGGTACATGCCCTGGAGTAAGGCCACAGTACCCCCATAAAATGAGTTGAATTGAAAATCTTGTTTCTCGAGCAGATTTTTATGGGGGTGCTTTGGCCTTGCTCCAGGACAGGGTGTCCGACGTTGGAGCACTGTTGAGCCTGTCTGAGCGCCCTGAAATTGAGGATTTGTGTATGACTCGCATTACTCGGGAGGTAGCGTGGTCTTCAGCTCGAATGGAGCTGGGGGTTTAAGACTGGACAACAGACGAGGAAGAGCGTGTTTGATACCAAGAAACTTTACTCCGTGCTTTGGTTTGCTCTTCTTGTAATGGTTGAGCAATGGTCAGTTATTTAGAAGTGAGCTACGCCCAGAAAGCACGCTAGTAGCAACACGCGTGATTTTAATGAACGGTATGGGAAAGGAGAGACTGTTGAAAGTAGTTTTTCTCACATTGCTTAAACGAAGGCCCCATAATTATTCCCTCGCCGTTTTCGATTTATAAGTTTGCATATCACGCTAAGATTTCTTTGCAGAGTATTCGTAGAAGATGACGTTTGTTTCTTGTTAGCTAGGAATTCCCACCAAGGAAACCCCGTCATCAGTGCCATAGGATAGCGAGAGAAAAAAAGGCATTTTTCCGTGACACAATATTGTGGGCCACACACTTCTGAGTATTTTTCGCGGAAACGCGATTGTGTGCCACACAGTCGAGCCACAAGTTGAAACTCACGGAAACGCTGTTTTTCCCTTTTTTCGGGTGGTAATTTCGAATGTCTGAATATATAAATAAAATCATGTAAAAATCTCAATAAGTAGAACTCCAGGCTTTCGTCCTAACCATTCCGTGCAAAAATGATCTTCAGTTTTATGTCTAAATACTTGAGAAAGTTTTTAATTTTATTGTTTTGACGTTATTTTGCTGCTAAATTTGAATTTCCCGCCAAAATCGAGCCACAAAATCGACAATCGCCTCAGCAGTTGTTTGTCAATCCGAGCCACAAAGCGAGCCACGAAAATCTTGTTGGTCGCGGAAACACACTTGTGGGCCGCACAAAAGGCCGCGGAAACGCTCCTTTCGAGCCACAATCGACCCACAACCTGTTTGTGGGAGCACGGAAGAACGCCTAAAGAGTGGAGGCCAACAGGGGATTAAAGTTGGGGACATTGCAGCATTAGAAACATGGCCTCTAGTAGCAAGCATTGCTCGAAAAATCATGGGCCCATGCATTGTTGTTCATATTAAAGATGGCTTTCCATTAGCATGATTTCTCTGCATTCTTCTTCTCCCATACAAGTTTCCTAGACTTCTGCTCTGTGACGTGTAGCTACGACAAAAAGTAAATGCTACTCTGCTTTCAGCACATACGAAATTCACTTGGTCTTACCAAAAAGAAAACTAAACATTCCATGAATGAGTTATCTTATTCAGTCTGACCAGATGGGCCTTGCAGTGCCATACCATGCAGGGGACTAAAATGAATCTAAACGAAAGCGTAGGAAGATCCGTATATTAAAGATAGGAGGTGGACGAGCCTTTGAGTGACTAAGTTATGCACACATTATCTTAGGCCCTTGCTATACAAAGAACGAAATAGGTGTCTTTGGAGGGCAGGTGTGTGTGGTGCCAAAAATGTTCGCAGCTCATCGGGTATTACTTGTACCGACAATTCGAATCATTTGAATACCATTAGAAAAGAGTATGAAAAGCAGCGCGTAAAGCTTAGCTCCCGCTTCGAATGTTCAAAGTCTTGCGAAAGAAGACCAGTGTTTTTATGGAATACCAAAGGGGAATATTTGGACTCCTCTCTTCATCCGGGTCTTGTAGATTCGCAGTGGTATCACGTAATCATGTTATTTGTCCCTAACCAACCCCTCTTCGAGATCCAGAACAGAGCAGATAGATGGGTTCGGATCCTGTAACGACACAAACACCTGGACAAGGCATTTATTAGAACTAATAAATGCGTTCTAATAAATGCGGAGTGTTCCCTGCAGACGAAAATCGCAGCAGGACCTACGTAGTAGACCGACGAAATTTGCCATGCTCTTGAACAGACCGGGGCACTGTGCACCATAGGTTTAGGGGGGCTGCAGCCTCCAAGTCGTTCAAGCGATCTCTGAATTGGGAATATTTCCTTGTTAAGAATGATTCCATCCAGAGGCATTGGGAAAGGCTGCTTATAATGAATTGTATTGATTATAATTTTAAATGGTCTCGCTTTCCGTGTAAAAAAAATAGATTTAAATGGAAAATTAAAGTTAGTGAAGTAATTTCATTTAATGTTTACTGAATCCAGTTTGCACACTGAATTTGTTTTATTTTTTTTTAAGATTTTAGTTATGGCCTGAAGAGGACCTTTCTCAAGAAGTTGCGAAATGTTGCCGACGCAGAATTTCAGCAGACTAATCCGTTTTGCACAACAGAACGTGCATTCAGCGTGTACTCAAGGAATACTTAAGATAAACTGTCGTTTTCATTATTGAGTTTAAAGCATCTGTGCTAGTAACCATGTCTCATACATTCTTTTTCGCAGCCCTCGTCGTGGATTTTCAGTCACTAAACACTAATTTTCACTGAATTTCTTTTTAAACAAGAATCGTAATTAAGTATTTTTTCACCAAGCACTTGAATTAGCATAATATTTTAGCCTGATCAGGATCGAACCCTTGATATCCTCTCCCGAAGTTACCATAGTTGTACCCGATAACGTCACAGTACCGACCGGGTTTAATAAAAGCGCCATGTATTTGCGTTTTCAGCTTCGTTTTATTTAGTTTTTTACACACAAAGGGAAAAGAAGACGAGTGCAAAATAATTTTAAACGTTGTAGTTATCAGTATTAGTGAAAATGCCATCATTAGCTTCCCGAAAAAAAAATAAAAAAATTAGCCAGCGGAAACTGGAACGAACATGTTTCCGTTAGCTGCTTATCGCGCAAACAGAGTAGTATCAATAATTAGCCTAGCTAGACAGTTTTTGAAAAATCCGCCACAAAAGAATAGTTCTCTGAGCGTGTTCCACCCTACTTACCGTAGTTACTACGCTAGTTACTGTAGTTACTACGCTAGGCTGGAACGCTTTTGTATTTTTTCGGTCAAATATCATGCCGCGGGCTGACCGGACCAATCACGTTGCAGAGATGCGTAGTTACTACGCTCCCGAGCGTGGTAAGCAAATAGTTACTATTAGTTGCTATTTTGAGAAGGTTGGAACGGTCAGCGTAGTAACTTTTCGTGAGGCTGGAACGGAAATAGTAACTAATAGTTACTATTGGTAGAGGGGTGGAACACGCTCTCTGTTCAGAGCAACTGTGAACTTTCTCACTTGTTAGTGAGAAATACGTTTTCTGTTAGAAATAGCGGCTTCCATGTGCACAATGCCTACTGGGCAAGTGTAAATCAGGTGAAAAAAAAAATAAATGGTGTCATGGGTGCTTTAAAGGACCCCTCTGGCTTATTCTGCCTTTTGTAGTATACCTAGCCCCCGTACAGAATTACAAGCTTCTAAAATCCCCACCTTTCTCCATTGTTTCGTTTTGTGCGTACGAATTTTTTGCGCTAGTTTGGCTTGCCGAGTTTTCCCCGTCACACAACGAAACGTTTGCCGGGATCTTCAACGTCCGCTGACAGCTCTTTCACACGAAAGGATTTGAGAAGCTTCTGTTTATTACTTCTTTTATTTGCTTAGTTTTCCCACTTTTTAACCACGGTGGTTTCAGTTTTCAAATGTTTTGCGCCCAGCCGCCGCGTCGGAGAGCAGGAAGGCTGGACATAGTCGACAAGCGCTAACAAGAAAATCACTAATTTCAGGTGCAAATTAATGTTATTTTCGAAAATGTTTTTTTCTGATCCATTTCATAGGGAAAATATCGTTTCTAGTAAGAGTTGTGCTTTAACAATCTTACTTCTGGGCGCCTGTGCAGTATGCGTGATGGACCCTTCTCGCGATGAACGAGCCTGTCACCTCAAGTCGTTTTCTCGTCACGTTCTGATGTATCAGATGCAAACTAAAATTATCCATTGCTTCTGTCTGCTGTCGATCATCCGATAGCTATTTGCCTACCCTTCGTGCTTCGATTAACGTCAATGAATTATCAGTTGCGAGTGAGTTATGCTTTCCTCGTGAATGAGATGCGTGTTCCTGATGACAAATTCATTGAGTCATTTTTTTGTCTCAATGGGTGGATTCCCGCCGTGATTTATTCACCTGGGAAATATTCTGAATATTTTTGGGTTAAAAAGAACTGGTGGAAGATAACTCGTGTCAGTGAATGAATCTTACGTATCTAAACCAGGGTATCCTAATCTAATGTTCAGCTTTGTTCAAATCCATCCTCTGTTGTGGCCCCGTCAAGATGAGACAAGATGTCAGCACCAAACATGCTTGTGCTACATTGCAACGCATTACAAGCAAGAAAGAAAATCAAAGTGAAAGAAGACATCCAAAATGTTTAGAAGGGTTAACTGCTTGAGTTGACATAAGAAACCCGTGAGTCTGCGCTGGGTTCGCGATAAATTAGTACCCATAAGATATGTACGAAATATAAAAAAGGAAAACGAACCATAACAGATTTCGCGTGTGTAATGAATAGACTCGGGCATTTGTTCAGCGGTAAAAGTACAATAATAAATGCCACCGAGGCTTATATCTCTTGGTTTTGGTCATTTCCTGTTTGTCTCATAACCACTGTTCTTGTCTACAGCTTGATATTCGCATTGTAGCCCTTTTGAAGATCATATCAGGACGATTTTCAGTCAAAACAAGGTGCAATGTATGTCTGATTAGGCCATAAAGGTGCATCTGTGTCAGTTAATCGCCCGCCAGGTGGAAATAAGTTATGCTCTCACTAGGCATACGTTGGTAGGTAAAAGGCCAAAGGTTTCGATGGGATCCCAAAAATTTCATACTTGATCCAGACAATTTTGGATCTTCTAGATATCCGGTCTTCGCCAGACTCCTTGAAAATTTTCACTATTAAAATTTAGAAACAGATTAAGGCCAGTGCTAATCATCTGATAAAACCAAGTTCAGATATGGATTCAGTGTTTGTGTTTACCCCTATACGTCATCTATACTTCGACGAAATTGATCAAAACTACCAGCTGCCTTACTTCTGCCAAATTTCCGGTCTCTGTCGGCTCTGTCGGACTCTGGGCGAACTACTTGTCCGTTAAAAAAAACACTAAAAAATGGATCCAGCATATCTCCTTACACCTATATTGGCCTTCTAATCAACTTCAGATGAAACTTTTAACTTATAACGAATTTTCCAGTTTCAGCCGGATTTCGGGCGAACTATGTGTCCGGGTAGAAAATGATTCTCATATACTGATTCAGCATGTCTTCTTACCCCTGAATCGAACATCTAATAAAGTTCAAATAAAACTTTTACTTTAAACAAATTTTCCGGTTTTGACCGGTTTCCGGGCGAACTACTTGTCCCGCAAAAAAAATAATTTTCCCATACGTGTTCAGCGTGTCTCCTTACCCCTAGACTCAACCTCTAATCAACTTAAGATTAAACTATTATTTTTCACAAATTTTCCGGTTTTAGCCGGATTCCGGGTGAACTACTTTTCCGGCGAGAAAATGATTTTCGTATTTGAATCAGCATGTCTCCTTACCCTAAATCGACTATCTCATTAGCTTTTAAAAATGTTTTTATTCGTCCCTTAATTTGGACCCCCTTCCCCACCCTTAAATATACGGCTACAGAGCCCATCTTCGAACTTGACCTGGACTTTGACCCAAAGCGTCCTCGAGCCAAGTATGAACGAAATATCTCAACCCCTTCGAGAGTTATCGTGCTAACAGACGGACAACTTCTGCGATGTCATAGGTATATCCCTCCACTTACGTTTTGGGATCCAAAAATTAAGTGGTCCATGGAACCATGAAGAAAAAAAAAACTCTTACATCAAATATTAGATTGTTCAGTTGATTGCGCTCTGACAGAATTTTTTTTCTGGCTAGGCTACATATTGCAAAATTGTGGTGAAAAAAGACGGTGGTAAAGTTGTGTTTAACCCCTGGTTCACACTATTGGGTATTCGCGCAACACTCTGCGTTTCGCGATATACAACATAAACTATGCGTTTTCTCCTGTCGGATTGGTTGAAATGTGTCGATTTGTCCGACAAAACGCATGGTGGGGTAGAAAAAAACAAACAAGAAACTTAAGTATTTGAAGGCTAAAGGAGCTCCACCTTTTCGAAAGAAAATATTATGGATTATAGTTAACTAGAGAAGTATGAGGTTTGGCTGGACCATGTATTCTCTCTGCCCTATGGAATAGGATTTTAAAATTACTTGATACCTCTGTCTGATTAGAGACTTCAGAAACGATGACCGAAGACGTCTTTATTTTAGGGGCGAAGTCATTAACGGTGGCTTTGGACTTGTCCTTGATGGAAGTGAAGAAGCAGAAGGGAAGGCGAGATCGATGCTGAACTGGGACGTCGCCAACGGAGTAGCTAGAAGGTAAGACTGAACCAACTATGATCGAGAGGCCTCAGGGTTCCCCCGCCACTTAACTTTCTCCCCGGTTCGCACTTAGGCCTCGGCAAGGTTGAGGGTATCCTGGATTGCACTTTGGAGTTTGGTTCACCATCTCGAGTCCTATGTGTCGCTATAGGCGTATTCTTGCCGTTCCCCGAGGACTCCACTTGAGTAGTCCCCGCATTTTTGTTTGTCCTGGGGACTCACTCCCCACGGACGGGGATGCTCCGATTATCATCATCAAAAAGGACTCCCTTTCAGATTCGCAGGGGAATCAATTTTTGCTGGTGTTGGTGCTATGTCAAATTAATTAAAAAGAATCAGAATAAACGAAACCAAAAATAAAGTGGATCCAGACTAATTTCGTCTACTGCATATTTTTTTTTTTGAAAAAAATTCCATTTTAGAAGCATCCCCGTGTTATCGTTGTTTTCCGTACGCGGAGTCCGCGTGGAGTGACTCCCTCTATTCTCGCCGTTCCCTTCGATTCCCCGAGGACTCCTCGGGGAACGGCGAGAATACGCTTCATGTCTAGTTGTTGTTCTGTCTTTGTTTCGGGTTAGGCCGAGGTTTAGGCTTGGCCTATTTCAGATGACACTCAAGGAATCGAAGTTAAACTTGGGTCTGTCAGCTTTACTTCTCTAATTTAGTTCAGTTTATTTATAACACGTCTAAACAGAGATGATGGAAAAGCAAAAAAACAAAAAATAAACAGTACCCCCCCCCCCCCTCCGGAATGCTCCCGCTTTATCAGTGTAGAGGGGTCATGAAGATTCGTCTCAGAATTTGTTTTCTTCGAGTTAGTAATCCGGGGTAGAGGCCAGGGTATCTTAAGAATTTAGGGCTAATATCCGCATTGTTGGCTTGACAGTAAATCAAGAAATTCTGTACTACGCCATTTCTTTCTTGTGGTTGCAGTTTGGAAGGCTTGACAGTAGTTACAAGTAGAATGATTGTATTATATTGCTAGAAGACCCGACGCCTTGTTGAAGGGGGGGGGGTCATAAATGCTCCAAAGTTTCTCAATGTCTCCGAGTGAAGTACAAAACAACAACACATCGGTCAAATTAACAAACAACAACATGAATATAAAGCAACTGACTAAGCCTGCAAATACTATGTCAGTTGTATCGGTCACCATCCTTAGGGAGCGCGGGTGGGGCCGTCGTGTAACCATTGACGTACCACCGAAATGGTGGGTTGACTGAGATGAGACTTGGTAGGAAGCAATCCCACATGACATAGGTCTGAAATTTTGAGGTTCAAACCATATTTGTCTCCCCTTGCATAATAGTGTCACGTAAATCAGATTCTATCTATACCGGAGAATTGCTGACCCCTGAATGTGAAGCTTTTATCAGTTTTGCAGAGAAGTTAATAATACCTAACATCTGGCGGTTAGAAGTGGCGTGTGCCTGTTGGCGGTGTTCTTCGTCAGAGATTCAAGTGGTTTTGCAAAAGGGCTCAAGTGGCTTTTGGATGGCTTCCGCGTAAACAGTCTCTTCAGCAGTTGTTACGACTGCCGTTTCCCCCGTTGCGTCCCGGACCCGATACTTCCCTGTCTGGCTTTATTCCCTCCTTGCAATAATTAACTGAACAACCTGTTTCAGACGATATTACTTCGTTATTTTGTAAAAATTATTAATTTTTAAGAAAAAAAAATTCGGTAAAAATGACCACCAAGTCGTTAAATACCTTGTCCCCCACCCCAAACATTTGGCTAGTAAAGACTCTAATAGCAATACCTTTATGTCAGGGATGAGCAAAATATCATGCAAAATATCTTGCTCTTTCCGCGGTTCTTCAAGTCGAGCTTACTGGAAGATGGTTTTCCGGTCTTTTCGCGGTGGAGACGGAAAACGATTACTTGGACAAGTTTCCTGGGTTTCTGCGCTTCGCGTTGGAAGTGATTTGGAATTTAGCGAAAACCTCCTCAGGCTCAAGACTCCAACTTCAAACTCTGTTATCACCGAAAAAGAGGCCCCACGAGCCGGCGAGAGTGCTCCGAATATCTTTGCGAATAGCGAAAGTCCTGTGAAGAGCTTCCGCTAACTTTTATTGGTCGTTCGTGAAAGGAAAGCCTTCCCTCTAAAAAGAAAGACGAGGTCTGTACCGAGACTTCGAATTTTCTCTCCTGAATTTCTTAATTCTGATATTTTGCCCCTGGAAACTGAAACGTAATAGCTTTTTAACAACTTAAGAATCCCGACGTCAAATCATCATCCTTCTCGTAACTCTTCTGAGTTCTCTGTAGATTAATTCGAGATTCATTCAAAGTACGACGCTAGATTCCAGTTCCATCATTACGGAGGTGACGTCGTGCATGTGTAATTAACCCCTCGCTCCATCAGTTCTGAGCCGTTTATGTATCAAGTACGACTTGTAGGATCATGTTTGATTTGTCGTGTCGCTATCAAAAGCAGAAATGAAACCTGATACACTGTCAGAAGTTTCATAAGTTATCATAACAGACAACACAAGGATGCGCGGTTTCAGCAGACAGTGCGTAACATAACATACAACACTTGGGATGTTATATGGTGCTAGAAAACATTATACATCATATGTTATACACAACAAGCATTGCCAGGAAGACTGAAAAAACAGCATTTAATGACTTTTTGTTTGTCGTCATTATGTTGGAAAATTCAGCAGATGCCTTTTGGCGATTTTTCAGCTCTTCCTGATGGCAACGCTTGTTATGCATAACATTTTCAAACACAACGGACAACATCCGAAGTGTTGTCTGTTACGCATTGTCTGTTCAAACAGCGCATCCATCTGTTGTTTGTTATGAAACTTCTGATAGTGCACCAATCCGTTACTTTCCATTTCGATATTAAGCGCCATCTATTCCGATTTTCCTTTCACAGTTGTTTTGTTTCAGGCTTTTGCACTCTAGCCAATTCTAATCTTCCTACGGAAAAAATTTCACAGTTAAGCCTTGGCTCTTGACTCAAACTTGACTTAAACTTGACTTGGGGAGCTAGCTAAAGAATGTACCCTGAGTCGATATTGAGAGTAAAAAAAAATCTCGTTACGACCATTGCAGTTTCCGGGCAGTTTCCGAGAATTCGACTTTTGAGTTAGTAGAGAAAAGCAAAAGGTTTGTATGCGCGACTAGGAATCGAACCCAGGCCGTCTTGTCAGGGAGGTCGTTTGTCTGTAGTCTACACGTAAAAATGCTAACTTTTACAGTACATAAGTGCATAATTACAGTCCATAAGGGGCAAGGGCCTGCCAGCTAGCTTTGGGAACACTAAGGAGGGGGTTCGAGACGGTTCGAGATAACAATGAAGGGGGGGCCTGTCGACAATAAGACCCTGTTTATTTATCTAAGCCCCCCCCCCCCCCGGGCGATTCGATGGCCGAAAGTTGCGTAGTCAAGTTTACTGTTCCTTTAAGCCACACGACACCTCTTACCAATCGAGGAGCAGACAGACTTGCCATTTTCGACCCTTCCCTGATCTTTTCGTCTATATGCGAATACTTTGGAACGTAGGCTATATCCTACTCTCAAAATAATGTTTTCCGAAAGGGCTTGTCCCCTTTGTAAGAACCAGGAACTACCGATATGAGCCTCTGCAAAATAAGACTTCCTCGCAGGACTCGAGCTAATATCTGCATTGCCGTCTTTATGGCTCGAGAGTTAAGCGGATTAGAAATTCAAATTAGAAGAGCTGAGGGTACTTCTTTCTCGAACGACTGGCTAAGGAAATTCAGGAACGGTGTATCTTTTCCTTTAGGTTTCGTGGCAGAAACCATTTATAACTGTCGCAGTCCTCTTAAAAACTTCAAGGATAACGAATACCGGATGGTGGAAAGGATGGTGCTTTTAGCTCAGGTCCCAAATCGAATACATATGCTGGGTCTCTTTTGAAAGTTTTCTTAAGATTGGAATGCGGAAGGGCCGGATGCCGGATGTGTCCATTTCGGAAACGCGCTCTTTGAAAGCAAGAAACGTGCTAAAAGTGGATTGGTCTTGTTTGTACATAGGACATGAAAACATCTTAGAACTTGTGGGGAAGCAATCACTAGAGTGGCGTCGGTTTCACCCCCCCCCTCTATATGCTGTTGTTATAAAAAATTTGGCCTTAGCTAAATACACTGTTTCTACTCAAACCAATCTGTCCCGTGCAGGCTTTTATTTCCACCAAAGAGTCATAAAATGCCACAAATGCACAGAGTTTTGTTTCCTTCATCTTATTAATTGCAAAGTCTCTACACTGTCGGAAGTTTCAAAACAGACAACACAAGGATGCGCGGTTTCAACAGATAATGCGTAACAGACAACACTTGGGACGTTATATGTTGTGTTTGAAAACGTTATGTATGAAATGTTACGCATAACAAGCATTGCCAGCAAGAGCCAAAAACAGCAAAAAAAAGCTTCTGCTGGATTTTTTTGTTTGTCGATTTTGCCGGAAATTCAGCAGATGCGTTTTTGGCAGTTTTCGGCTCTTCCTGGCAATGCTTGTTACGCATAACATTTCATGCATATTACGTTTTCAAACACGACAGATAACATTCGAAGTGTTGTCTGCAGTTACGCATTGTCTGTTGAAACAGTGCATCCTTGTGTTTTCTGTTAAGAAATTTCTGACAGTGTAGTACCTTTGCTCATGCTCATTTGCTCATACTCTGTTGCGTAGCTCCGCAAGCCAGGGATTATCAAATTCTCTCCATTAGCGTAATGAATCATCAGTGAATCACAAGCATGGCGATATTGCCATGGATCAGAAGGCTTAGATAGGAAGTATGATTCAAGAATCCAGATTTTGATATGGAATTTACGTTAATGACGACATATAGGTGTCGGAAATTTCCTTGGATTATAGAATTAAAGTTGAGGTTCTTCGGACGCAGGAACATACAAATCGGATATTTTGTCTCGGTAAATCCGTACAAAACGATAAAATGCCTGAACATGCTGCGGACGATTAGGCCTACCGATGTAGCCTACTGAAATTCACGAACACAAATCCTATTGTGAATTTTCTTTAACATTAGAATCGTTGAAATTTAGGAATAAATAAAGCTCAGTCTGGATTGTTTCGTTGTGAAGGTGAAACCGTTTTTTGGATCCCAAAAAATGTAAGTGGAGTTAGTGGGCTTAGAATGTACCGTATGGAATTCGCGAGAATTATTCGGGTCTCTGTGTTCAAGAATGGTGGAGTGGTTCGAGCGTACGCATACAAAAGCTAGGGATGAAAGGACCGTTGTCCGTTATAAGTGAGGATCAACGGTTTTCAGTGTGCTGTGATTGGTCTATCGTCTAGATTGCGAGCGTGTTCGCGCGGTTTATTATTGTTGTTCTGACTGTTTTTGGAGTAAAGGTTCTGATAATAATTCTTATTCTCAGACATCTTATTCCCAGAAAACAATAATAAATTATACTAAGCGCGTAGTCCTGTATTTGAGCGCTGCGTAATCTAGCACAACAACTAGACTAAATACAGCCTTGCCTCTTGCTCGTGTTCTTTATTTAGCGAAAATACTTGCAGCTTCATTAATGACCGGGAAACACGCAACCATATTAGCCCATATAGACCGACTGTCTGATTGCTAGGTTGCAAAGCGCCAAGTCTTCAGTTCAAGTTCTCCTCTCAGCTTACCAAGCCCCCGCCCCAAAAAATAAAGAAAAAGTAATAACACGTAAAAAGACGCGTAAAAAGATTAGGAGCGAAGCAATTTGTATTTTATTGTAAATTTTATATGATAGTTTGTTTTTAACGGTCAGTTAATTGTTTGTGTACTATCCCTGAAGTGTTTGTGACATGATGTTCTCTTTTTTTAGTTACTCTTCAGTTTTGAAGGAATCAAATAAATGAATGAATGAAACCAGGCTTTGAGACTAACATGTGGTTCACATTGAAGCGAACATTCGCAAAATAGCCCGTTTTTTCGTTCGCCACAAAGCTACAGATTCGCTAAGATATTTTTTTGGGATAATCACTGTAGTTGGAAAATTTCAGCTGTGGCTACAAAGTTCGCGCCCAAAAAAATGGTAACAATTTACTGAACAAGAGCTGTTAGCTCATATGGCACTTGCATGGGTTGAGATGTAGTGTTTGATCAAACGTACTTTTAAGGTTACCTTTGCGGTTCAGATGCGCACTTTAAGGGAGCTAGAGAAAAAGTATTTTGTTTTAGAACTTGGCTGTAATGATACGCACTTTATAGGCGCTAGAAATTCATCTGTAAGAAAAACTATTGAGACAAAACGATCACAGGCCCTTAGGGATCATTGATATATACCGTTTGGTAAAAAGTATTTTTTTTTTCACTTTTCGGTTAAAATGTGCACTTTAAGGGTGATAAAATAAATTTTTAAGCAAAACCCTTGTGGCACAAATGATCACGGGTTGAGATGTATCGTTTGTTGAAAAAAAGTAGTTTTCGACCTTGCGGTTCAAATGCGCACTTTCAGGGAGCTAGAACTTCATTTGTAAGCAAAACCCTTGAGGCAAAAATGATAATGGGCTCATGGGGATCATGAAAATGTATAATTTGCTTAAAAGTATTTTTCTAAATTTGCGGTCAAGATTGGTACTTTAAGGAATGTCGGATTTGGAAAGTGGCGATTTCTGAGCCAATCTTGTCGAATCTCTAATATTCCAGCCCAGTTCGATTGTCCTAGCACATCTGGAAGTACCTTAAATCGCGATCACCGGAATTCCGGCCCCCCCCCCTCAAACTCCCCCACAGTCGCCGGAGCCAATCCGGTTCTGTAAGTGATTTATCCAGAGCATCTCTTTATTATTCCCACAAAGTTCGATCCCGATCTCCCCAGTCTGAGCCGGTCACGTATTCCCCCCCCCCCCATTGTTGTCGAATCCGGTCCGGATATGACAAAGGTCACCAGAGACATGTCCTCTGCTCAATTATCAAATTTCACTCAAATCCGATCAACCGTTCCAAAGTTACGCATGACTCAGTATTCCGGATTCCCCCTCCCGCTACTCCCCCCACAACTATCGGATCATGTAAATTTTTATTTATAAGTCAGTTTGATCGGGTCCCTGATTCGCCTCCCAAGTTTCGTCGTGAAAATCCCCAAAACCGCCATTACCGGAATTCCGGGAAACTCCCCTCCAGCCCCCCCCCCTAGTGTCCGGATCCAGTCCAAATGTATAAACGATTTATCTGGAGCAGATGCTTGTTCTTCCCAGCAAGTTTCACTCCGATCCCTCCATTCTAACCGTTTCTCGAGATTTCCGGTCTCCCCCCCCAACTCCCCCATAGCTGTCGAATCCGGTCCGGACTTCAGATGGGACATCAGAGGTATGCCATTTATTCAGTTATTAAGTTTCATTCCAATCCGATCATCCGTTCGAAAGTTACACACTACTCCAGTTTTCCGGATTCCCCAGCCCTCCACTCCCCCCCAGGTGGTCGGATTGGGAAACTGATTATTTCCAGGTTAGTCCGGTCGGGTCCCTGATGCTCCTGCCAAGTTTCATCGTCCTAGCACATCTGGAAGTACCCCAACTCGAAAAAGTGTGACAAAAACTACTTAATTCTCAGAATTCCCCGGCCCACCACTCCCCCCCAGATGATCGGATCGGGAAACTGATTATTTCCAGGTTAGTTTGGTCGGGTCCCTGATTTTCCTGCCAAGTTTCATCGTCCTAACACATCTGGAAGTACCCTAACTCGAACATGTGGGACAAAAAAATTCGGACAGACCGACCGACCGACCGACGGACGGAATTGCGATCGGTATATGGCACTTGAGCCAGAGGCTGCAAGTGCCATAAAAACTGAGATTAGCTGTCAGATGGGGACAGACATAAGAGACAGACATACACAGACATTGGGACAGACAGACATAAGACACACAACACCCTCTTGTTTCCGTCTTCTCCTCAAGGGAGATAGTACCATTGCAAGCTTTTGATTTGAATTCCTGACCATCTTTTGTAGCTGAAGTAAGCTGAACCCTATTGTCGTCTTTGAACCTTATGCTTGCTGCGATTCTGTAGCTGCTACAAAACTACAACGGAAATGAAGCTTCGCGCCCAGTTCTCTGTGGTGAACCTAAATATCAGCAAAAACCGATATTTAGACGTGCAAACATGAAGAAGCCATCCAGCCTTTCAGCGAGAACAATAAACAAAAATCATGCGATCGTTGCTTAAAAAGCTGGGAGTAAACCACAATTTCTGATTCTTTGTTAGTTTTAATACACTACTCACTACTTTGTGACTTTGTGAGTGGTACGTTAATATATATAATAAATAGTTGAATACATACCTACGGCTCCTGATCGTCTGCCTGGATATACCTTTTCTTTCGCTCTTAGGAGTTGGTCTGGCAACGCCAATGCCAAAGCAACGATCCAGAGGACAATGCAAAGACACCCAAACCTTCACGTTACCCTACCAAACCAAGTTGACGATGACGACCTTCTCGAACAAGCTCTGGCAAGTAACCTAATCAATGGTTCTCAGTAGGTAACTCATCCATGTGTCCGTCCATAATTAATGAAGGAAAGCCCTTTCTAATATGTTAAAGAACGTTAAAGAACGAAGGTGGTGAGGGATGCATTCAGCAGTTGACCCCAATACCTAATTTTCTTGTAGGCTATATTGAACGCTGACAGGGGCGTAGCTAGCTCTTCTCTGTTGGGGGGGTGAGAAGCGGCGTTGTGCCGACAGTTGGCGTCGTAAAGTGTGGCGCGTGGGGGGCTGCGCCCCCCAGACCCCCCTTTCGGGTCCGTTCCATAGTCATAGATCCCAGGGAATTGCAGCAACGAACGGAGTCGCCACGTACAGTGAAAACAACGAATTTTGCAGTAACCGTACGTACTGGAATAGGGAGTAAGAAGGGACTTGAAAATGTACCGACAAAAAGCGTAGCCGCACCGACGATAGCGACTGTAGCCAGGATAAATTATACTAAGCGCCGCAGGCGAAATTTAAAAAATACGCCTTTTTTCTGGCAAAAGTTCAGTTATAGCTTTTAGTGTGGCTTAAACCCCCCCCCCCCAAATGCCAAGCCTTCAATGCCAACTATGTGACGCTTCCTACTTTTAAATAGGGACTTTATAACTATAAAATGCGCCGGGGGCAAATTGTTTTGGAAACACTGATGATCAAAGTGTCTTTTTGCGGCAGTTCTTTTTTTATTTTTGTTAAAAAGGAATTCCTGGGAAGTCCTGAAAAAGTCTGAAAATCCTGCTAAATCCTGGATTATCAAACATCCTGGAAAAAATCCTGCCGGGATCAAAAAATCCTGAATTTCAGGATAAATCCTGGAAAGTGGAAGCACTGGCTACCACAAACATTACTGAATGCGAGCGAGATTTCGTGTCGCATAGCAACATCATAGTATTTCACTGCATGCATAGCGTCGTGTTCCCAGAGGCCGGATGTGCGGCAATGCAAAATCTGAGGTCAGACGTGAAACTTCTATATCGAACTTTTTCTTGAATCTCCTGACCTTTAGAGTTGCGTAAACAGAACTGAATTGCAGAAACACGTATGGAAAACGTAACAGTATGTAAATATACAAAACAAATTCCATAAACTAGCACGGACCAAGCGACGGCGCTTCGCGCCGACGCTTGGCCCGTGTGGCGACGATTCGTGCAACATTGGGGGGGTGTCTCACCCCCACCTCGCTACGCCCCTGAACGCTGGTACTAACAGAAGGTTAAAGGTTTCAGTTCGGCTGAAAGCGAATCCTGAACTTTTTGTGAAGTAGGGTAGCCCTAAGTTTGGAATAGACATATCCTTTATCCTTACCAGGGTCAGTCATTCACAAATCCTCAATTCGTGGGCAAAGTACTTGAATGTTATTTAAGGGATGCCCCAAGGCATGAGCACAGTGCTCCAACGTAGGAGCACAGTACCCTGGAGCAAAGAGACAGTACAGTAGAGGTATGCTTATGTGAACACTTTTCTAACTGTTACACTACCTTGTTTTTTTCAATTGCGTATTATAAAAAAGTAAACTGGAAAAGAAAAATTACAAACTTAAAATCAGCTAACAGCCAAGTATTTCAGGGTTATCCTAGCACAAACTTCAAGTAGAAATTCAATTGACTTTCTTTGATTATGAATTTAAAAAAAAAATCTTCTTCCTCTTTTGAATGCATCTTGGGGTTCGGACCGCCATCTTCTGAATAGAAGATGCGTTCCATGTGGCAACATTTTCAAATATAACACAGGAAAACAGCTGACAGTTTAATCACTTTCAGCAGTGAATAGCAAAATATTCAAAAAATGCAAATGGTGTGAATGGTTATTATTCAATAACACCAGTACACTGTGCAGTCCCATGATAACAGTCCTATCCTACCCAGTGCCAAAATTTTCTGGTATTACCCTGATGTTAAAAGGAAAAAGTTCCAACCGTGCGATAAAAAGTGATAACGCACAGCCAGCCGTGCGATAAAAAGTGATAACGCACAGCCAGCCGTGCGATAAAAATTGATAACGCACGGTTGGTCGGTTCATCAAGTTCATCGAGCATTTTCCCTCAAGTACTGAAAAATAGAGCCTGATCTCCAAAAAATGAATAAAAGACATCACTTTCAGGAGGAAAAACAAAGAAACACTAAAAAATAATATAGTAAACAAAAATGCTGGAAAACGTTGTCAGCAGTAAAGTTGCAGTCTAGGCCACCTTGCAGTAGTGATAGCCAACATAAAAAAGCGCCATGCAAAAGTACCAAGTGGACTGATGTGACAAAATCAGGATGGGTGCTAACAACCAAGAACCATTAGCCTAGGTAAACAGCCATGCCTCACCTCTTAGATCTAGGAAATTCTCAAATTAGAACAAATCTGGCTTAGCTCACAGCTCATGTGATAAAATCCAACTGGAATTTGGCAAGAGCAAACAAAAGCAAAATAAGTGCGGTTAATCTTTCAAACAAATTGCCATGAAGCACAAAACGCTAGCCAACTCTCCTTCCCGCTGCGTAGATCTGCGTATCATACAACCTTCAATCTAGTAATGTCAGAAACTCATCTTTCTGGTAATGTTCGCTTCATCATTCAACAGGCCCGGCCCTGTTTACCTGTAGAAAATGGACGGTCTAGCCACCTAGGCTCGTGAGAGTTGTTCAAGATGTTTCTGACGCTAGATGGTACCGTTTTGATGATGGATTGAAGGTGAATGATCTACACTTTTCGGTTTTTCTGGCAAAGATTGCAAGAGGAGTTGCTATATAGCTACTAGCAATATTAGCATTAATTTGTAAGAAAAGATTGATATAAAACAGTTGCTTTTCTACCGAATTTCCGCCAGGAGGTATCATGGGGCTGCACAGTGTACTAGTGTTATAATTATTATCGCCCTTGCTTTTCTTCGGGCGATAGCGCGAGGGTGATATCTGCCTATCATGCTGCCCAAGGGCCAAATTTGTCCGCTATCACCCTCAGGAAGGGCGATAATATATAATATTTATGGGAAAAAAAATGCCTGGTTTGGACTTTAGTTTTTTCGTCGGCGATCGTTCACATTTACCAGACGTTCACATAAGCGTACCTCTTCTGTACCTGGACAGAACCCCCATGGAAATGTGTTGAAATGAAAATCTGCTTCCCATGGGGGTACTGTCTCCTTTTTCCAGGGCACTCCAACGTTGGAGTACCGTACTCATACGTTGGGATATACCCTAAAGTTGCAGCACTGTGCCCCACAATTCAGGATTTGTGTACGACTGACCAGCCTTGGGCCCAAGTATCCTCTGTACATGAAGATTTTTCGCTAGATAACGCGGTAAAAAAAATCGACATGGATTTGACTGAATGAATGATTCATAACGCACTGCCCAAGGGCATAAGTGCAGTAGAAAAGGACAAAGAAATACAAAATAATTACAAAAAAACTCAAAAATATTTTCCAGAAAGGTTATTCACTAATTTAGAATTTAAAACAACGCGAAGCACATTGTTCCCGCGTCGGATTCCCCCTCACAGATGGGATTCCGCGGTCTTTGAATCCTGATCTGTGAGGCCTGTATTTTCTTTCTGTTTTAGGTGTAATTAATTAGGTAGCTAGGAGTGGCCGTAACACGTGCTGAATAACTGGATATACCGCAGCGTTCAGCAGAGCCTATCTGAAATCAGGCATTATTGGTAGACGGATACCAGCGCTGAAAATAAAATGCGAACTGACGCCACGTCATTGGCAGAGAAATGGGTACATTGAAATTTGTTGTGTGAATTGGTAGGCGTCGCATTACGCGAAACGTTAGTTTGACTCTTTTCTGGGTCAAACATACATCCCACCTCCAAAAAATACCAGTTTCTTATTTGCGAGTGAAAATTCCATTCCTAAATACGCCTAACGAATTTTGCTACTGTTTTGGAACGAGGTGGCGTTTAACATCAAGAAGGATGTCCCGTGATTTTTAGTGATAGAGTTTTAGTGCGGTGAGGTTTTCGTGTGATGGATTTGTAATCTTCTTGAAGCTGTGTTGTCAGTTAATCTACAATAAATTGTTTGAAATAAATATTATCTTCAGCCCTAGACCCCTAAAGTACTCCTAGGTTTTCCCTGAAATGAGGTCGCAGTGTTCGAAAATTCCGGCCTACGACATTAGTTTCCCATGCCTTTGAGTAAGAAATCCTGGCAATAGGTAAGGATTGAATTGGCCTTAGAAACACGTTCTAGCCGTAAAGCCCCTTGAGAAATGTTGTCCCTTTGCCTAAAATAACCGTTTTGATAACCTCGACCTCATAACAACAAAAGGGTGGTCCGTGTGAAATGTTATCAGTGAGTTTGATGGAAGCGGTGGAACACGGCCAGGTATTTGTCTTATTTTCTCCCGATAAGTTTTGATATTTGTCTCCTACGAAGATTGATAGGCTGGGAAATTTTTTATTCATTGCAATCCCATTTCCGGATTTCCGAAAAATTCGGCGTAATTTTGGCAGAAATGGCAGAATAGTAAGTAAATAGAAAAAAGAAAGAAAATTCTAGGCCTGTGAATAACAAAAGGGTGGTCCGTGTGAAATGTTATCTGTGATCTTAATGGGAGTGGTGGAACATGGCCAGGTATTTGTCTTATTTTCTACCGATGAGTTTTGATATTTGTCTCCTACAGATTGATAGACTGGGAATCTCTTTTTTCTCTGCAATCTATATTCCGGATTTCCAAAAGTTTTGTCGTAACTTTGACAGAATAGTAGCCTAAGTAAAAAGAAATAATGGTTCTATCCTTATCATTCTGAAATCATCCTAGATTTTTCTCGAACGGTCATGACGCCAGTGGCGAACTTGTGCCTAGGCAAACTTAGCAGCTCCTCACAGGCCAGAGCCCCAACCGGAAGGGACCCCGGTCAGGGGCAGAAGTTGTAAATGTAAAATAATAACGTTTAAAAAAGTATAGCTGGTACTTATTTATTTTATTTTTAAGTCCACTTGTGAGAGTTAGAGTACGAATCAGAATAAATAAAAGTGAAGTTTCCTTTCGCTAAATTACCAAAAAAGGTAATTCTGGTAAGGACTCTATTATACTCAAAATATTTTCTAAAAGCCATTGAGATAGTTGATTTAGGGGTAAGGAGACATGCTATCCGAATATGAAAGTTTTTCTTGCCGGGCAAGTAGTTCACCCGGAATCCGACAAAAACCGGACACAAAGTTTGTCGACCAATTTTCGGCTATAGCAGTTTCTACCCCTTTATCAACGCCAGTGAAAGCTCTGCGCTTGGATGGCGACATACTTTGTTTAATCTATGAACGTCGGAGAGACCTAGTGTAATCGAAGGTCGAAGGGGTTGATATATCAAGCTTAGTATGAGGATTCACTGGCAAAGTACAGGTCGAGTTCGTAGATGGGTCCTTTAGTCGTATATTTAGAGGCAGAGGACGGGTTTCGAATTTACGGTAAAAACATGTGTGTTTTATAAGCTAATAAGATATTCATTTAAGGGATAAGGATGTCCGCTGAATCTATATCTGAACTTAGTTTTCTTGCTGGACAAACGATTCATCACGAATTCGGCCGAAACTGGAAATTTGTTTATGAAGTCGATTAGAGATTCGGTATCGGGGCAAGGAGACATGCTGAATCCATTTTACAACTTTATTTTTAACAGTAACAATCTTCAAGGAATCTGGCGAAGACTGATTGGCGAAGACAAGACCCAATTGTTTGGATCAAATGTTAGAATCGTTTTTTACCCTAACGCATAGTTCGTCCGGAATCCGGCTGAAAACGGAAAATTCGTTATAAGTTGAAGCTTTATTGGAAGTTCATTATATTTTCCATATAGGGGTAAGGAGATACGCTGAATTCGTTTTTGAGCTTTGTTATTTTGCCGGACAAGTATTTCCCGATTTCGGCAGAAACCAGAAGTTTGGCAGAAGTAAGCTAAGGCATGAAGTTTCGATCAGTTTCGCCAAAACAGGTATGACTTTTAGGCAGGTCCGTATCCAGGAAATTATTTCGGAGGGGGTTTTACCCGCGGGTCGGACCCAGTCCATACTGGAACGTTCAAAAAAGATATAGACTAGAAGTTAAATCCTATAAAAACAGTTATTTTTGTATGTTTCGGAGGGGTTCGAACCCCCAGCTACCCCCCCCCCCTCTGGATACGGCCTTGCTTGTAGGGGTAAACACATGCTGAATCCGTATCTGAACAAGGTTTTCTCAGATGATTTTGATGACAGATGATTTGGCCTTAATCTGTTTCTGAATTTTTGTAGTAAAAATGTTCAAGGAAATGTTCTTGATCTGGATAAGACAGCACCCAATTGCCTGGATCAGATATTAAATTTTTGGGATCCCTTCAAAGCCTTTGGTCTTGTCACTTATTATTAGGCTTCCAGGTTCCAACTTTCAGAGCAATGAAAGCTAATGTCAGGATGCGGTCCACTAATGATATTGACATTTTTTTAGTTCATGGACCTTCTTTCTTTTCGTATTTTGATAGTTCCAGCTGACTTTCCGACCCATGTTGACCCAGTATTTTGCGTTATTTGCCTTTGATTTCAGATTACCTTCTTTTTGCCGCCACGACATAAAGTAGTTAAGTTTATAGTAATTTTTATTAGTTATTTTGCTCATATTTATTTTTCATAGTTATTTAATAGTTAAATTAGTATAGTTATTTTTATTAGTTTGTATTTTCCTGAAACATTTGCGACTTGGCCCATCAGTCTACAACAGCCTGTTGAGAGCTCGGACAAAACTATTTAAAAAGTTATTTAAAATTGGTTTAAAAGTGTTCCTTCCTTGTGGGACAAGAACGTTTCATGTCTGAATTCTTGGCTGGTATTTATTGTGGCCCAAAAGAGAGGGAAGGGTTGTATCAAACAGACGCTGAAAAGATTAGATTAGAACTATTAGAACTAGCGTGTCAAAGTTTATATACGGACTTTAAGGGTAGGTTTGCCCCTGCCCCTGCAAGTCCGAACAGGGTCTAGGAGTTATTGCATACCCGTGATATAAGTTCAGTTCAGTTAATATTTGTTAAACACAAAAACACAAAATAAATGTCGACCCCTACAAAGCTCCATGGCTCGTTACATAGGGGTGAATAACAAAAACAATGTTCATTTAAACGAGGCTCTTCTGTAACCAATCAAAAAAGCGCAATTGAAGAATTTTGTTTTTAATTGGTGCTTGCCGCTTCATTTTCAAATTTACGTCCAGGTCCACACCGATCTCCTACAATTACTAAATTTTAAGATAAAAATAAATAAATCAAAACTACTCAAGTCTAGCACCCAGAGATGTGTTAGGTTAGTCCGTACCCCTAAAGTACACTGAAGCTACGCGCACATACAGTCCGATAGAATGCAGCATGCAAAAATACGTATCCGAAATTCGCATCACTATCGGCAAACCTGAATTCGGTGCGTCAAAATTGCGGTAGGAGGAAATTCACATCCGACGAGCGATAATCGGACTGTGCACGTATCTTAAGCATTGTTCAAATAGATGTAATAAGCTTAAGAGCGCTAAACGCGATGTTTACGTCTTAATACACACGCCCGTTCAAATAGGCAACCCGAGAGGTCCTCATGAATGTGACGTTCGGTGTTGCAACGTTGATACAATTTTTCGAGCTCTAAAAAGATCAGAAAAGGTTCTTAGTACTACTTGAAGTACAGGAGTCTTATTTGACGCCCATTATATCGTAAAAAAGCTATTCAGTTATCGGATGGACAGCATTGGACCTCGAACTAGCAATAAGCAGTCGTAACAAAACAAAAACGTGTTCTTTCGAAGAAAATTTGTTTCTTTAGCTTTCAACAAATATAACTTTCGTGCTTCCTTTGGCAACCCTGACGACGCTGCTCCTCTCCTCGGCCCGCTGGCGGAACCAACCAAGTGATCTGATTGGCCCTGCATAACGGAGAATAGGACCGAGCTCTATTCTCCTTATTCGCCTTATTACAGCGCGCTCCGAAGAAAAGAGGAATCTGTAATACAGCTTATACGCCGTATTACACCTTACTACACCTATTTGAACAATGCATTAAAGGCCCCACCGTAATCCAGGGACCACAGACAAATCTGGTATTACGTGACTTTTTCGTTGCCCTACGCACTATGACTAAGCGGAAGGGATCAGTGAATCATTCCTCGAAAACAAATCAGTGGAATCTGAATTAATTTGAATTAAATTCAAACCTCTAAACGAGCCCATTGCATGTCTTTCGCTCCTTTAGCTCGTCTCATCTGTGGGTGGTATCTTTCTAGACGATCAGTGACAGTATTTTCTAAATACATTAGGACTGTCATTCGAGACTAATTTTTCTGATGGATTATATCCATTTTATGATGTCATGAAGTTTAATAACTCTTTTAAACAGTTTTAGAACTCACTCGAAGGATAATAAAGTGTGTGAGGCAGCCTGAGAGCTAAAAGTGGTTTTGGGGAGCGGCTTGAAAATATATAGGCTAAAAATAAAAGTATTATTTCATCCAAAGCTGACAGCAGATCATGCCTGGCATTGCTACACGGATTAATCAACTGAAGTCTTAATTCTTCGATAATTTTGGTCTTCTTGCAAAGTACCCGCAGCTAAGAATCCGAACGTTCGATCGAAATGTTGTGTGAACCAAATGACTTGCAGTAGAAGCATAAGACTAGGGTCCAAAATCGGCCAAAAAATCGCCGAATAAGAATTATCAGCTGACTATCGGTGTAGCACCACCAGATAATCTTTGATTCATATTCAGCTTCGGCTGAAGGGATACTTGTAGTGTAGCAAAAGGTGAACAACAAGGGAAAGAAGAATAAAAGTGAAGATGCTGAACACCCAGAGTCCCCGGGTTTGTTTATGGACGGAGCGAAGGCAATCATAAGCTGTCGGAAGCGATTGTAACGTGTAGTAAGCGGCCATTTTGGCGGTTTTCTACCAATGAGAGCACTCGTGGTCCGGACGAGCACGGTTACGACGGACTTGCGGTTGCCAGTTGAGGACCCACTTATAGAATTGGTATCACAGGTACGACTGTTCCTTTAATAATGTTCCTCTCTCAGCAGTTTGGCGTTTCTGGTTTCTGTCCTTGCGAGTGTAAAATTACATGGCAGAAAATCTGAATTCCTTTTCTACTCATACATTCGTTGACATTCTACCTATACATTTTTTGACAGTATAAGCTACTTATACATTTTGACGAAATCTGTTCTTGAAAAATACAACAGGCAGCGAATCTGGCAGAGAAGAGAACTCGATGGTAGTATGGGCAATATGGCAAGCATTACACTTGGAAAATGCCTCACTAATATAATGGAAGCAGATAATACACCGGTTGGCAATGGGCCTACATTGAGGTCTGTCGGGTCTACTCCAACCCTCAAAGGGCTCTCCTCTTCGTCGAATTCAAAGGACTATAGAGTTACGCCTGGAGGATTCTTATAGTTCTGGTTGAAGAGGCAGAGGTTCGCCAACGGGTTTAAGGCATTGTGGTTTCTTAGATCCAAGACAACGGAAGTATACTGTACTATACATGCTCTCTTTAGTGTAATTTTGCAGTGTGTAGCCTACTTTGAATTTACGTTTCTCTTGTTGCCATTAAAGCTCTTTTTTCTTTATTTTTTTTCTTTGGTTTCTCATCCTTTCTTAATTACTCCGTCTTTTTGTACATTTGTGCACCGTGATGGAAAATAAATCTATAAATAAATAAACAAGTATTCCACTAAATATTCCTTCAGCCCAAGCTGACTGCGAATCATATTTGACAGTGCAAAACGGATACGTCAGCTAAATTTTATTCGAGCTATATTTCGGCCCTTCTTGGCAAGGGTCCTCTTCAGGCTCAAAACCGCTCAAGTTGAAAAAAAACGAACTTGTGGAAAAACACACTTTTTTCCACAAGTTCGTTTTTTCCACTGCTCGTGATCACCGAAATGATTAAAAGGGGTCGCATGTTCACGTAACTAGCACAATCCTGTTACAGAGTGAATAGTAACCATCATCCATCGAAATCCAATCCAACAATATGGAACATTTTTAACCGAAGTTGCTTGCAACAAAAAAGGGCTCGTGTAGTCCGAAAGATAAGGAAAAGATGATGGCATGTCTGTGGTTATTACTGTGGCCCGGTAGTGCGAGAGGTACACGCTAAGCACATATGAGGTTTTTACGGCACGCGCCGGTAGTGGTCTGATAATAACACGCTTTGAGGGCCTCAGACAGTGAATTTCGCGATTTATGATGTTGACAGACCTATTTTTTGGTACCACTAAGACCAGTAAAGAAATTAATTGAAAAACGTAAATCATGGTCGAAGAGTGCGTATAACCCAATAAAGTTTATAGCAGAATTTCGTTTGTGTATTTTACAGATTATTTGTTTCTGTTTCGTGATTTTCTTTTCTGTCCGAAAACGTCATTGAGACCATTGAGTATCGCCTCCGATTTCAACCCAAACGCACACGTCCGGAGACGGCAAAGAGGTAGAACCCACACCACACGTCGTTGTCCACACGATTGTTCAAGCCCAGACAGCTGACGAAGCCTCACGCTAGTACCCTCTTTACCCTGTCCTCTGGCTAGAAGTTTCTCCCGGCAGGAGCCTCAAGCCAAGTAAGTCAAATGTAACTACTCTGTAAATATTGCCTGTGCTCAGCCTGTGCTGATTTTGACGGGTGAAAATTACTGTCAATATCCTTGCAAGAGGTTTTGTTTTAAAATTGGTTTTGGTCAGATATAATTTGTAATAATATTTAATCTAGGAGCCATGTATTGTTTACGTAGATGATGAATGTATAAATTGATTTGAACTCAATTTTTTTTTCGCTGTTACAGCACTACTCAGTTTGAGGGATAGAAATAAATAAATAACAAAAACTATTTTTCAGAGTAGGGTTTCCGTTCTAGTAGGGTGATACCCTCCCTGGGGCTTTGCTATAGGGGCTTGCTTCGCGCCGATGAAAGCTTATTTTGAGCCAAACTGTGCCTACGGATTTCCTTCTCAGATCCCTACCTCCCTTAGTTACGCCCCTGCCCATACTTTCATATTTTCTTTAAAATAGTCGTTCAGCTCCAGCTGACTGCGAATCATGTTTGGTGAATGGTGGCGCTAGACGGATGAAATTATTGCAGCTTCGATTCTTCTAGCTGCAGCACGGACGAGGAACGTTGCCAAGAATAGCCGAAACATCACTAGAGTAAACCTCAGCTGACTTATCCGTTTATTGCCAGTAAATACAGATTAATTAAAGACTACCGATTTCCACTTTTCTGTTTTTTTATTATTATTACTAGTTTAATTTTATTATTACACTGTCGGAAGTTTCATAATAGAGAACACAAGGCTGCGCAGTTTCAACAGACTACACTTGGAGTGTAATTTGTTATGATTGTTATGCGCGACAAGCATTGCCCAAGCATCAACAAGCAAGAGCCGAAAAATCGCCGAAAGAGTATCTGCTGACTTTTCCAATATCATGACGACAAAAAAAAGTCAGATGATGTTTTTTCTGCGTTTTTCCTGGGCTCTTCTTGGCAATGCTTGTTATGCATAACAATTAATGCCTAACGTTTCCAAAATCACTGCAGATTACAACCCAAGTGTTGTCTGTTGTAAATACGCATCCTTGTGTTATCTGTTATGATACTTCTGACAGTGTAATAATAAAATTAAACTAGTAATAATAATAAAAATACAGAAAAGTGGAAATCCGTAGTCTTTTATTAATCTGTATTTGCTGGCAATAAACGGATAAGTCAGCTGAGGTTTGCTCTAGTGATGTTTCGGCTATTCTTGGCAATTGTTCCTCGTCCATGCTGCAACTAGAAGAATCGAAGCTGCAATAATTTCATCCGTCTAACGCCAGCATTCATCAAACATGATTCGCAGTCAGCTGGAGCTGAACGACTATTTTAAAGAAAAGCTGAAAGTATGGGCAGGGGCGTAACTAAGGGAGGTAGGGGTCCGAGACGGAAATCCGTAGGCACAACCGAGGGCTTGCCACTCTCGATTTTAGTGTACAGCAAGTGCCCGGTGCCGCGATGCCTGGGCGGTGCCGGCACCGGCTGAAACAAGCCGGCACCGGTTGTCACGTGTTAAAACATCAAAATAAGCATTTTTAGAAGCGTTTGAATGATGAATCGCCTAATCTATTTTCGGCACCGGTGCCGGCACCGCCTATTTCGGCTGGTGCCGGCCGGTGCCGGGAAAGGGTGTACAGCAGGTGCCGGGGAGTGGGCAGCCCCTCGGGCACAACTTGGTCCAAAATAAGCTTTTATCGGCGCGAAGCAAGCCCCCTAGCGAAGCCCCAGGGGGGTAGGGTAGGGGGTTCGACCACTCCCCCAAAACATTCATGAACAGTCGTTTTGTGGGAACATATGTTCTTGTTTTATTGTTAAGTGTGGATTAGGTCCAAAGTTATGTAAGATGTCATTTTACGAAATTGCTGTCTAGTGGGGCTACTGAAACAAGTCATTTTTGGGATCCCAAAAAGTTAGTGACGGACACCTATGACATCGCAAAAGTTGTCTGTCTGTCCGTCCGTCCGTCTGTCTGTGAGCACGATAACTCTCGAAGGGAATGAGATATTTTGATGAAACTTGGTGTGAGCATTCTTTGGGTCAAGAGTAAGGTCGAGTTCGTAGATGGGCCCTGTAGCCCTACATTTAGGGGTGGGGGAGGGGGTTCAAATTAAGGGACAAGCAAAATATTTTTAAAAAGCTAATGTGATAGTCGATTATGGGGTAAGAAGACATGCTGAACACGAATATGAAAACCATTTTCGCGCCGGACAATTAGTTCGCCCGGAATCCGGCCAAGACCGGAAAGTTTGTTAGAAGTTAAAGTTTTATCTGAAGTTGATTAGTATTAGATGTTTGATGTAGGGATAAGAAGGCATGCTGAACAAGAATACGAAAACCATTTTATCGCCGGACAAGTAGTTCGCCCGAAATCCGGCCAAAACCGGAAAATTTGTTAAAAGTAAAAGTTTTATTTGAAGTTGATTAGACGATAGATTTAGGGGTAAGAGGAGATGGAGAATCCGTATATGACAATCACTCTTTAGCCGGAAATATAGTTCGTCCGGAATCCGGCTGAAACCGGAAAATTTGTTAGAAGTTAAAGTTGTATTTGAAGTTGATTAGATGTTGGATATAGGGGTAAGGAGATACGCTGAATCCGTTTTTGAGCTTTAGTTTTTCGCCGGACAAGTAGTTCTTGAATTTCGCCAAAACTGCAAAATTCACAGAAGTAAGCTAGGATCGTTTCGATCGGCTTATAGAGGTAAACGCACATGCTGAATCCATATCTGAGCTTGGATTTCTTAATGATTAGCTGTTTGGCCTGGCGAAGACTGGATCTGGCGAAGACAAAACCTAATTGTCTGGATCAAATATTGAAATTTTGGGATCCCATCGGAACCTTTGGTCTTCTTTCTACTGAAAACAATATATTTCTCTCTTGGCTCTAAATTAGTGTGATGTTAAGGCTTCCGACAAGTAAGACGATTAAGTTTTTTTTGGAAAATATGATTTATTTCCGAAGAATCCGGAGAACCCTTAGAAATACACTTAGCTTTGTCGTGAAACACTGTTTTTTTTTCTATAAGTATTAAGAAAACGTAAAGTGAGAAAAAAGGAGTCTACTCTAGGGTGTACTGTCAATGGGTATCCGCTTTACAGACTTGGTCGCTTTACGTCACTGAAGTGACCAAACAATAAATAATTGCTGGGGAATTAATGAAATGCAGGATACCCGCTTGTTGTTCTGGCCCCTTGTGCAAGATACAGACAGCATAGTTGTAAAGACATGAATAGCAGTATTGGTAATAATGATATATAGCAGAGCTTCATAGAGCAACGTCCATTTATAGATCTAGGTCTCTACTTTATTTTACCAACGCAGAGAGGTCTGGATAATAGACCAGTTGAGAAAAATAATTCATAGTGGAACACGAATACTCATTTACGCTTTACTAATTTATCTTTTCGAAACCAATAAATACTTATACATATTCGACTTGAACCAGTCTAGTACACTAGCCCCTTTTCAGGCATGGTGCTCAAACGTCTAGCACCATGCCTGGGTGCTAGACGTTCAAGCACTGTACCTTGGATGTCATGTATAGTGCATGGATTTCAGTATACAGTGCATGCATGAAAAACACAGTTTCAGTCATCACAACTGAGCACCGGCTCGGATAGGGCTGAAATTACTACCATGAATTAGAGAAATCAAAGACAATCCTTATCATATTTTTTATAACAAAAACAAAAGGACGCGACTGATGAGGGAGATGAAAAACCTCATTTCCTTTTCTATATAGTCAGGGGTTTTGCATGCAAAGTGTCCTGTGTCTCAGCTTTTTCTACCTAACAGTCAACCAGAATATTGGCTCCTAGGCCACCTAGGGCACTCAACATGGAAAATAGATAGGCTGCTGTCAGATTTTTCATCTCCATCATCAGTCGCGTCCTTTTGTTTTTGTTAGGAAAAATATGATAAGGATTGTCTTTGATTTCTCTAATTCTTGGTAGTAATTTCAGCCCTGTCCGAGCCGTTGATAAGTTGTGATGACAGAAACTGTGTTTTTCATGTATGCACTGTATGCTGGAATCCATGCACCATACATGAAATCCAAGGTACAGTGCTTGAACGTCCAGCACCCAGGCATGGTGCTAGACGTTTGAGCACCGTGCCTGAAAAGGGGCTAGTGTACTAGACTGACTTGAACTTGAATACTTTTTACCATTTTGTACCTATAAGAAGATCAAAAACCATTTAAAGATTATTTTTCTATGGCCAATCTCGGCCAATCTGACAAACAGCCTTCCTGTGCTTTGTACGCACGTGACAGACCACTCAGATTGACAGTCCCTGAATAGCTCAAGTGGACATAAGTGCATATCCGTCAACTGTCAGCACTTCAGAAGTGAAAAGGATTCTTCAGTAGAACATAGCAGATATTAAGGGTATATTTCCACCAGTCGGCCACGTTTCCATTTTCAGCTGTCGAGGGGCACTTGTGTGACCAAACCTCCTTCCGTTCACGGAAAAACGAAAATTCTAGTGTCTCAGTTCCAGCTGGAAACACATCGGACGTTAGCCGTCACAAAATAGATCACCAGCTCTATGCATTCAAAGACTGTCGGCCTCAATGACCATTATTAGTGCTGTGGGCTCAGCCAGGAACGGCCGAGACTCAAACCGCAACTGGTTCATCGTCTGATTCCCCCAGATTATAATTTAACATCCAGTGACAGATTTTGGTCTTTGCTTTGTTTAACCAACTCAAAGAGGTCTGGATAATAGCCGAGTTCAAAAAATTATTCATACTTGAATGGGAGTAGTTATCTAAACTTTACTCATTTTTGGGATCCCAAAACGTTAGTGACGGATACCTATGACATCGCAAAAGTTGTCCGTCTGTCCGTCTGTGCGCACGATAACTCTCGAAGGCATTGAGGTATTTTGATGAAACTTGGTGGGAGGATCCTTCGGGTCAAAGTACAAGTCAAGTTCGAAGATGGGCTCTGTAGCCCTATATTTGAGGGTGGGGGAGGGGTTTCAAATTAAGGGTTAAAAAAAATATATTTTGAAAGCTATTTAGATAGTTGATTTAGAGGTAAGGAGACACGCTGAATCCGAATATGAAAGTTATTTTCTCGCCGGACAAGTAGTTCGCCCGGAATCCGGTTAAAACCGGAAAGTTTGTTAAAAGTAAAAGTTTAGAAGACATGCTGAACACGATGGTGAAAACCATTTTCTTGCCGGACAAGTAGTTCGCCCGGAATCCGGCGAAAACCGGAAAATTCGATAAAAGCTGAATTTGTATTTGAAGTTGATTAGATGTTCGGTTTAGGGGTAAGAAAACATGCTGAACACGATGGTGAAAACCATTTTCTCGCCGGACAAGTAGTTCGCCCGGAATCCGGCCAAAACCAGAAAATTTGTCAAAAGCAAAATTTTTATTTGAAGTTGATTAGATGATAGATTTAAAGGTAAGAAAAGACGCTGAATCTGTGTATGACAATCATGTTTTAACCGGACATATAGTTCGTCCGGAATCCGGTTGAAACCGGATTTTTTTTTTTTAGAAGTTAAAGTTTTATTCGAAATTCATTAGATGTTTTTTATAGGGATAAGGAGATACGCTGAGTTCGTTTCTGAACTATCTTTTTTTTTGCTGAGCAAGTAGTTTGCTCGGAATTCGGCCGAAACCGGAAATTTGGCAGAAGTAAACCAGGAAGTTTCGATCAGTATCGTCAAAATAGATATGGCTTATACCGGTATATCTGAACTTGTTGAACTTTATTTTAACAGTAAAAATCTTCAAGGAATCTGACGAAGACTGAATGGCGAAGACAAGACCCAATTGTTTGGATCAAATGTTAGATTTTTGGGATCCCATCGAAACCTTTGGTCTTGTTGTTTTCGAAACTAAGTAATATTAACACACATTAAACTTGAACTTCAATACTATTATAAAACCAGATTAATGAGCTATCGGCTAACTATCACTCTCGACACAATTGTTGAAAACACCATTCACCGTCATCCTTCCTGACTCGAGTAGGTAAATAAAGCCTGGTATCAGCCTGGTGTCCATATCTGATTGGTTGATGAAAAATTAATTATTCCACCGATACTATGCAGTAAAAATCTGTGGTTGTCACCAACGCCCTCAAACGGCTACCCATCATTTGACAAGTTTTCAGGAGATAAGACTGTCACTTTACAACCATTGTTGGTACCCCCTTGAACTTTTTTCACGTCTTCTCTGCACAACCAGCACAAGGTGCTCGACGGGCTGGTTGTCACGGGATAAGTACAGCCAACAGACATGTTTTCGATTGACAATTCGCACGGGACAAGTCGAAAATTGTCTTTCTAGTGGTAGGTTGGAAAAGGTTGTCCTTGGAGTCAAAATCATGAGACGCTTCGTTTATCAGCTAAGGAGTCACCATCTTTCGGGGTCGTGTAATTGTCAACCAATTAGATTTCTTGACTGGCAGAAGGTTGAGGGATGAGCTAATTCAAGCGTATGGCATGGCAATAGAAGCATTTCCTTGGCCTGGTGTAGTAAATCGACTTCCCGGCATGCCCTCGTCTAGATGTTCCTGCCGTTTCCGTGTCCTAAGGCTTTTTGCGCAATAAATTATTATATTAGTATACCAACAGCCTCCGTGGTTAGTCTGATGTAGATTACCTTATTATAAAGCCGACTTGCTTTGTGCGAGGTTGTCTGGAAGGCGTGTCCCGAGGGGACTTGCCTTGCACACACTTGTTTGCGGTGTTTTCTACTAGAAATAGCCAAATTCGACTCGGCAAATGAAAACTTGTCAACGGGTCAGCTTCCCTCAAACCCTAGCAATAATATATAATTAAAGACATAATGAGCACATCATAATACACACTAATAAAAGTCTTCGTTTCTGTTCTATATATCTTGAGGACATTGAGAATGGTCGTACAGTTGAGCTTAATTAAGAAAATCTTGAAACTGTTAATTGTTTCTAAATTAACTGTATATTCGGTAGGTCTGTTCGAAGATTATGTTTGCAAAACTCTACTTGTACACATCGTTGTGGGAAGAGGGGATTGATACTTTATTTCAAATCAACCGACGACAGATGTAAAGGCTAAGCAATAAAACACATCTAATCAGCCTCAAAGTCAAATTTAACCCTCGTGCTGGGCGGTAACTAGGAAAATCACCGAACCGTATTACGCGCCCTTGTCAACGATATAAGGGTCTTGGAATCATAAAGTGGTCTTCAGTTGCCAAAGGTATCCGACTTAGCAGGGGGTTGTCAATTTTATAGCTTCACTTCCTCTTATAACTAATTGCGGCAAGAGGCTAATTATTCCATTTCGACAGGTGGGTCGGTCTCTGAGGACTCATGAAATTAGGACTGACAGTATCCTGACGGTGTCATTAATATAGAGGCTGAGCTGTGAGAAAATCCTCCGAGATGAATGGACTGAGTATACTGCAATCTCGGGAGAGATAGAAAATGTGAGTTGATAACGCTCAACGATAACGTGCTGTGCAATGCACAAGATTCTACCAAACAAATATCAAGCTCCACCACAAGCACAAATATCAAGGTTCGTCACTGATAGTCTGAGGCATGCCCCAGGCTCTTTTTTCACGTTCATGCTCTTTAATTTTGAAAAACACAATATAAATCAATCACTGGAGGTCGACAGGGAAACAAGCTCGTTAGTTCTGCTCCATATTATACACCATACATAGATAGAGATAAGATAAAAGAATCGCTCTTCTGTAGTTAAAAAAAAAAATACTCGTTCCTTGCCGTGTACTAAAGCATGTCATACCACACTAAAGAAAGATATAGGTTATGGGACAGCCCGCAACCACCTACTCTTTTCCCATATACCAACCCCTTCGACCTTCGATTAGTCTAGCTTTGTCCGACATTCATAGATTACGCACTCTGCAGATGGATGACGCGCAGAGCTATACTAGTGTGAAGTATAGGGTAGGGCCGACAAATTTTGTGTCCGGTTTTTGCCGGATTCCGCGTGAACTACTTGTCCGGTGAGAAAATAACTTTCATATCCGGATTCAGCATGTCTCCGACCCCTAAATCATCTGTCTCAATAGCTTTCAAAAATATTTTGTTTTGCCCCTTAATTTGAAACCCCTCCCCCACCCTCAAATATAGGGCTACAGAGCTCATCTTCGAACTTGACTTGTACTTTGACCCAAAGGATCTTCCCACCATCCCTTCGAGAGTTATCGTGCGGACAGACGGGCAAACAGACAGACGGACAACTTTTGCAATGTCATAGGTATCCCGCCACTTACGTTTTGGGATCCCAAAAATTGAAAAGAAATCTCAAACGTCATCGTCTTCCTACAGAGCATGGATTCGTAATCTGAAAATTTAAATTCCGTCGAATTAAATTAAGATTTATTTTCACAGCATCCAACCAATTTCAAAGTGTTCAATAGCACACTTGGAGAATAAAAGGATATTGATTGATTAATGCGATGCCCGGCTGATTTTGAATAAGTGCTTGCCATGAATCAAGATTACCGCACTGGCTTTTGAGAACCGTTTCGGTGCAGAATTGACGGCAGCTTCGTCTTTATTGCAGGTGCCACCCGATAACGCCAGTTTGGGATTGTCCACTGCCGCACCAAAGCCCCGCCTCCCAGCTGCTCCATCGTCGCTCCTAAGATCTGAGATATGTTTCTGCAGTTTCTTGATCAGGAAGAGTTTGTGGCGAAAGCTCTCCACTGGCTTCCGATGTCTGGTGGAGTAAGGAGCTTGGACAGGATATTGGATCGAGTATCTGCGGATTGGATTAAAATGATGGGCTTATCGGTAAGCTGCTCTTACCTTTATTAGCAGGGAGTCCAAACGTATCATGACTGCACGAAGTTGTTTCAGTGCCGGCACCGGTGTCGTCCATAATTTAGGTGGTTCGTCTTTCAAACGCTTCTAAACATGCTTATTTCGGAGGAGATACCAACTCCCAAAATTGGGGTACAGGTGTGCCCGAGTCCCCGGTACAGAGTGTGCCCGACAGTCGGCACCCCCTCGCTTATTTCAGTATCCTAATACATAGCAACTGAGGCCGGTTGGTGACAGCTGATGCCGGCACCAGGCACTTGCTGTACACTCAAATTAAGAGTCAGCAACCCCTCGGATGCGGGTGCAGTCGAAGTTCAAGTTTTGCTACTGGCTTATTGTTTTACGTATCATCATTTACCTCCGCTGTACAGTTGGCATTGGTATTTTTCCCAGTGTGTCAAGCCTTTGCTTTGTCCTTTCAAGAATGTATAAAAAAAAAAATCTAAAAATGCGTAAATCTGTCAGAAGTCGGTTAATTATATTATGACCAGAGACTAATTTCTGGTAAGCCCGTGCTTTGCGTGGGGGATAAGATACAGTCACGCAACTGTGAACCATTACCCTCCGACAGCTAAATATTATTCGGGATGTTGTTATCTGACCTTGGTCTTATTCGTGTTTTTGACTAAAGTTGATCACTGACTTTTTTGGTTATTTTGTGGCGATTTTACGTGGTATAACCTGGCAAGCAGCGAACAAGAAAAAGAAGCTACCACACAAATCAGAACTTCCGATCACGAAGGTTGAGTGAAAGCCACTGTTGTACTACAATGTACAAATACTGTACTTCTGGACATCTTCTAACAAAAATATGAAAAAGGAGGGATAATGTGAAGAAACTCTCCTCGTTAAATTCTCTTTGCATAGGCTAAGTTTTCTGTGGGTAGTCCACGTAAAGGGTTTACCACGGGCCATCAGTACACTGTATTTACCCCAGAAGCCCATGGTATCTGTTACTCGGTTTTCCAGTAAAGCGGGGTGTTACAGTTACCACACAGTTACCATAGAAGGTGCGAGTCTAGGCGATCCCCCCCCCCCGAATGCAAATATATAAGAAATTAGAAAATCTGATTAAATACTGCAGTTTAGACCGCGAGCACTTAAGGATTTCCCGTAGAAACGCGTGTTAAATGGAAACCTCTGACGGCGACTCGCTGGTCGCTCGCCTCTATCTATACTTTTTACAAAAATATATTGCATTTTATTAACACTTTGTGGGGTTTTTTAGTACCCGGGGGTGTGGTGGGGGTTATTTTCATGGTATTTTAAGCCGGGGGGGGGGGGGGTAGCCGGAACCCAGAAGGTGCATTGATAGAGCTCATATTTCTACGTAATAGTTGTCCATGTTGACTTGGTTTCTGCTTACTATTTGAGAAACTGAACCACTTCACTACACGAATCAAAGTTGCCGATTACAATTATTACTATACACAGGATTTACTGTGTGATACCTTACCGGATTAAAGGTGCATCTACACAGTCCCGTTTTTGCAGTCGAGTGCGAATTTCGTCCTTCACTCCGAAATTTTGACGCATCGCATGCAGGTTTCACCATAGTGACGACAGTTTCACGTGCCTTTTTCCGGATACGAAACCTTATCGGACTGTGTGTGCACGTAGCTTAAGTGCTAATATCATTATTGACGTCTGGGATCTAAAAAATGCTGCATATTATCTTCTTTGTTCGAGCAATATTGACATTGAGCTTGGATTTTCCAAGAGTATTTTTTGCAAACCATTGACGAGTTCCGAGTCTGCAATGATGCACGAGTCAGAACCTCTTTGCTTTTGTGTTCGACGTCTTGGTCTCTAAATGTGTAGTAGCAGTAGTATAGTAGTATAGTTTTATTTATGAATATTTTTTAATCAACAGCACATCAAAAGCGGAGCTTGCGAGGATGTGCTAACTTATAGAACAAGACCAAAGGTTTCGATGGGATCCCAAAAATTCAATATTTGATCCAGACAATTATGTTTTGTCTTTGCCAGATCCAGTCTTCGCCAGACTCCTTGAACATTCTTACTCTTAAAATTTAGAAACAGATTAAGGCCAAATAGCTAATCATCTGAGAAAACCAAGTTCAGATATGGATTCAGCATGTGTGTTTACCCCTACAAGTCATATCTATTTTGACGAAACCGATCGAGAAGATCCTGCCTTACTTCTGCCAATTTTCCGGTTTCGGCGAAATTCCGGAACTACTTGTCCGGCGAAAAAATAAAGCTCAAAAACGAATCCAGCGTATCTCCTACCCCTATATCCAACATCTAATCAACTTCAAACACAAATTTAACTTATAATAAATTTTTCGGTTTCAGTCGGATTCCGGACGAATTATATGTCCGGCTAAAAAATGATTGTCATATGTGGATTCAGCATCTCTTCTTACCCCTACATCGGACATCTAATCAACTACAAATACAACAAATTTTCCGGTTTGGGCCGGATTCTGGACGAAGTACTTGCCCGGGTAGAAAATGGTTTTCACATAAGTGTTCAGCGTGCCTTCTTACCCCAAAATCGAACATCTAATCAACTTCAAATAGAACTTTTACTTTTAACAAACTTTCCGGTTTTGGCCGGATTCCGGGTGAACAACTTGTCCGGCGGGAAAATGGTTTTCATATTCGTGTTCAGCATGTCTTATTATTCCTTAATCGACTATCTCATTAGCTGTTTAAAAATACTGTGTTTGTCCCTTAATGTGACCCCCTCCCCCACCCTTAAATGTAGGGCTACAGTGCCCATCTTCGAACTCGACCTTTCCCTTTACCCAAGGATCCTTCCACCAAGTTTCATCAAAATATCTCATTCCCTTCGCGAGTTATCGTGCTCACAGATAGACAGACGGACAATTTTTGCGATGTCATAGGTATCCCTCCACTTACGTTTTGGGATCCCAAAAAAAGAAAGAAAGAGGGGATTTGGAGAATGAGACCATTTGTCAAAACAAAAAAAGACAATAAACAAAAAACTTGACCTTGCGAGCCCCTCCCCCCCACAAAAAAAATAAGTAATTAGCAATAAGGTAGATTAATAGTAGTATTTTTGTGGTTTATATTCTGAATTTGTAGTTACATTTATCTCCAAATGGGTTATGAACTTGGTTTCTAGTGAAGGAAGAGGCGGAACAGCCTTGTTTGAACAATATATTTATGTATTTATTTATTACCAATGCAACCTGCGTCCTGGGGTAATTATTACTGGTCATGCATGGTCTACAGTTCAAATTTGTATTGTTCAGCTTTGGCTAGTCATTTATTATAGGATATGATGTTTATTTATTAAGAGCTTTTGAAAGCCTCACCGTAAACAACACAAGAACAAAAACATAAAACTAATTAATAAAACACAAAACCGAAAAAAAGTACAGTAAGAAAAAGAAAGAAATGAGACTGTCTGTCAATCGTCAAGTATGCCTGAAATTTTATAACCATCGTTTTTTAATGGTGGCCTACTTCAGCCCTCGAAGCGTGCCATTTCATAAATTCACCAATCATTCTTCAGCAATAGGGTCCGACTTGCTTGGAATACATCAGATGTTTTCTGGAAATCCATAAGAGGACAATAAAACTGCTGTGATGGCAAATCTCATGGAGGGTTGTTAGTCGAATTGCGACTCGTTCTTAACATGCTCCGTTCGCGCATTAAAACGTCTTAACTGTTAATAGACAAGCTGTGTTGTGGGCTATTTTGCGTCGCGTGGGTGGCTCTCCTTGGTGGGAAATCCGTTTACAACGGCAGTGTTATTAGGACTTCAGCCCTCTAGTTTATTTCTGTTGTGTTGTGGCCTTCTGGTAGAGAGCAATAACAAATTGGAAGCCGTACCGGAAAATTCGTTAGCTTCAATTCGCAAAATTGTCATACTGTAGAATTTTTGTCTTGTTTTAATTTGGGACTAGATCGTTGGGCTTTTCTAATTTGGTAGCCCCGAATAATTGACGAAATGACGTCACGCGTGCCCTCCCGGCGGGAACATGGCGCAGGTACATTTAGTATACTAGCTTGAATTTGCCAAAGTACTAGCTTGAATTCGCAAAATTGTTATAGGCTACTATGAAATGTTTGTCTTGTTCTAATTTGGGACCAAATCGGCCAAATCGGAACTAACGTCTGAAGATGTTTCTCCTTGGGCTTTTCTAATTTGATAGCATGTATTGTTATACAGTAGAGTGTTTCTCTTGTTCTAATTTGGCTTAACCGAGAGATAATTAAAGACGTTAATTATTTGATGGCGCTAAACGGATGTCAGCTGAGATTTATTCTAGCAATGTTTCGGCCCTTCTTGGCAAGGGTCCTCTTCAGGCTCTAGCCAGATAAATGAACCTGCGATAAAATTCGAAGGCTGATTGTTACATAACATAAACAGACACGTCAATAGATAACCAGAAGTGAGAAACACGTTCTGGGTAACTCCAAGTTGATCAACACTAATTTGCGCGCCAGTTCCCGTTGTATTTTAGCGCCACTCACTTGCAATCCGCGCATTTGCGCGCCATATAATTGGCACAGCGAAAAACGCGCTTGTCAGTTATTAATCCTATCTTAGTGAAAATTTTTTACCGCTAAATCCATACCAGTCCTGACATTCTGATTCATTCCTAACATAAACAATATGACAATGTGCGCAACCTTTCGTGTAGGCTATAACCGAGGACAGCTCCTCTTACACATCACGATTTATAGAATATCTTATTCTTATTTACTCCTCTCACATTCCACACGATTTATTGGATAGTATAGCTAAATCAGATCTTGGAAAAACTTGATAAGCTGTAGTAGAAACGGCTTTTAGTTGTAGAGAAAGATACCTAATATAGGCTAGTTCTGATTTGTAACCAATTTCGTTGATAATGTCGTAATCACGTCGAGATCGCAGGTCAGCGTAAAACGTGACGATTCAGTTTTAATTATAAGGATGAGTTTTATAACCCACGAAAACCAGTAGCGTATATTCCGATTTGTTTCGGGAGGGGCGACAGCTCAGTGAAAATATGCGACCGAATGCCACCCTCTTTCCGGCCTTCCGGCCGGAAAATTTTTGGCGATTTTTTCGTTTTTTGACCGTATTTAACACTAAAAACACCTCTAGCTAGACTAAAATTCGACTCCAAGTGACGATTTTGTTAAAAACGAGGTGCAAACAACACCTTTTAATCTTGTAATCATTCACATTACGACTCAAAAACTGTTTCTGAGATTTGTTACTGAACCGTGTTGTAAATAATTTCGATTGATCGTCTCAATTTGTATTTTAGCGTACGTTTTTACCGTAAAAAACTCCTATTCCGAGAATTTCAGGTGAGGATCGCCCCTGTCGCCCGTGTTTCGCACACGTTTTTCCCACTAAAAATCCCTTTTTCAAGAATTTCGGGGGGGGGGGGCGATCGCCCCTGTCGCCCCCCCCCCCTAATATACGCTACTGACGAAAACACAGAAGGGCAACATCACAGTAAGAGAAAACGAATGCGCAGAAAAAAAATAAAGCAAGGAAAAAGGGAAAATCGGGCTTAAACAATTTCCAAATGGAAAGTAGAAACACACTCAAGAGCAGAGAAGTGAAGGTCCTGGGCAGTATGGGTTGTGACTTTGCGCAGGTGTCAACCGGTAAAAACTTTAAAGCAAGGGGGGGCCGGGGCTAGTTCGAATTGTAACGTCGAGGAAGGCGTAAGAAAAATTGCAGTATTTTAAATAAAGGGTTTTAATTATGTCTGTTGTATGATGCACGTCTGAGTGAGCAAGAGGGATAAAATGCATACGATATGGTTTTGGACAGCACCTCATATAAAGATAACCGTATTTGAGCTTTTAGATCCTGTTTGGATGGGGGGGGGGCTTTGTTTCCAGCTCTTGGAACCAGGTATGAAACTAATAACTGAATTCATGCAGATGCAGCAAAAATACATTCCTTACTACTGAGCGACCGCGAAGCTTTCAATTTCTAGGTAACCGCGTTCGAGGTTCAAATCTTTCTCTTGGGCGGGGAAGGCTTTATTTCCAGATTTGAAATCTTGATCTGAAAGTAATTACGGAAATCATGCAAATTAGTTAACAAGAGCATGATTATTATCGTGATATTCGCATGGCTTGACGTTTTTGGTTGTCATGCGTCGAAATTTTATTTAATTCACTTTATTTTTTTTTAATTCTTCGATACGAAAAATAGCATATGAAATGTCAACAAAAATACACTGACATGTAAGTATATAGTATCACTTTACATAATCTTTTACGAAATTAAAAAATAATTTTGGTAAAAGTTGCTCGTTGGAAGCACAGTGACTTGTCTTGAGTCAGTAAAGGACTGTTCAAGTATGTATAGTAAGATGGTTAGAGCGAATAGAGAACACAGTACTCAGGTCCTATTTGTACAAAGTCGTATAAGATAAGATAAGATTGATGCAGATCATTGATCTCCAACAGTGACTGAAGTAAAATTAGATCAGATTATGTCATCATGTTTTGTCCTTTTTTTGGCAGTAATTTCAGATCTCTGAGCTAAAAATAAAAGCTGGATATATTATTTGGACTTTAATTTGCCACTAAATTTGAATTTCCCGCCCGACATATTCGAGCCACTAAGTCGCAAATCACCTCGACAGCAACACAAACCTTGTTGGTCGCGAACATACACATGTAGTCTTGACTAAACTTTAGCCGATTATCTATGGCTCGTGACGTCACACCAAAAGTCTATATTTTCCATTTACTAACGGAAATGATTGTCCCTAATGTTTATAAGTGCAAACGCGTCCGCCGCCTCGCTGGCCGCTCGGCTCTGTATATATATATATCTTTACACCAGAGATACATACCTGGAGAACGAGTATAGATTATGCAATATTTTAACTCAGCTGCCCGAGCTTGAAGATCATGCTCGCTTAAAAGCTCTAAGCGGTCTTTCTGAATGTGCTTGTACATATTTGATCTACTGTGCCGTTTGCTGAATGTTCGATTTTTCTTGTTTTGTATATACGTTAATATGAAGTTTCTTGTTAGTTTATTTTTTATTTTTTTTTCTCGTTGTTTATTTACTCCGCCCATTATTCTTTTGTTGTTTGGTGGGCTATAAATAAAATTCATTCATAGATACAAATATATATTCTGCAACAGTAATTTAATCGAATTTCCCTATTTCTTTCATGACGTCACGAGTCGTAGATAACAAGACCAAAGTTTTCGATGGGATCCCAAAAATTCATTATCTGATCCAGACAATTAGGTTTTGTCTTCGCCAGATCCAGTCTTCACCAGACTCCTTAAACATTTTTACTCTTAAAATTTAGAAACAGATTAAGGCCAAATAGCGAATCATCTGAGAAAACCAAAGTTCAGATATGGATTCAGCATGTGTGTTTACCCCTATAAGTCATGTCTATTTTGACGAAACCGGTCGAAACGGTCCTGCTTTACTTCTGCCGATTTTCCGGTTTCGGCGAAATTCCGGAACTACTAACTACTTGTCCGGCGAAAAAATAAACCTCAAAAATTAATTCAGCGTATCTCCTTATTCCTATATCCAACATCTAATCAACTTCAAATAAAAATTTAACTTATAACAAATTTTCCGGTTTCAGCCGGATTCCGGACGAACTATATGTCCGGCTAAGAATCGATTGTCATATACGGATTCAGAATCTCTTGTTACCCCTAAATCGGACATCTAATCAACTACAAATACAACTTTTGCTTTTAACAAATTTTCCGGTTCGGGCAGGATTCCGGGCGAACGACTTGCCCGGGTAGAAAAAGGTTTTCACATTCGTGTTCAACATGCCTTGTTACCCCTAAATCTAACATCTAATCAACTTCAGATAAAACTTTTACTTTTAACAAACTTTCCGGAGTTGGCCGGATTCTGGGCGAACTACTTGTCCGGCGAGAAAATGGTTTTCATATTCGTGTTCAGCATGTCTTCTTACCCCTCAATCGATTATCTCATTAGCTGTTTAAAAATATTTTGCTTGTCCCTTAATTTGAACCCCCTCCCCCACCCCTAAATGTAGGGCTACAGAGCCCATCTAGAAACTCGACCTTTCCCTTGAACCAAGGATCCTTCCACCAAGTTTCATCAAAATATCTCATTTCCTTCGAGAGTTATCGTGCTCACTGACGGACAGACAGACGGGCAACTTTTGCGATGTCATAGGAAATTCTCCACTTACGTTTTGGGATCCCAATAAGCTAAGGTTTGGTTTCCACCACACATGTGGGCCACACGAACGACCGCGAAAACTCTTTTCGAGCCATAAACTCTCTGCGGTATCGCGAAAAACGCCTTGTAGGAACGAAGCTACTACACTGTCAGAAGTTTCATAACAGATCGCGCATAACACTTTCAAGAATAACACCTTTTCACTTAGAAATAAAGTGTTATGACCAATTAAGTTTACACTATTTCGTGCCTAGATCCCCAACAACACCTTCAATTGGTAAAAATACTACACTGTCAGAAGTTACATAACGACAACAGAAGGATGCCCGGTTTCAACAGATAACACTTTGGGATGCCCGGTTTCAACAGATAACACTTTGGCCTCTGTGCTTTTAGTGGAATAAATCTTATCTATCTTATCTTATCTGATGTGTTTCTTTCGTTCCCGTTAGTGTGAAGGTGTTGTTGGAGATCTAGGCACGAAATAGTGTAAACTTAATTGGTCATAACACTTTATTTCCAAGTGAAAAAGTGTTATTCTTGAAAGTGTTATGCGCTATCTGTTATGAAACTTCTGACAGTGTACCAACTCTCTCTTTCTATTGTCATGTTCTTAGAACCTTGCGCATGATTATATTCTTGGGAAGTTTTTTGTTCCGCATTCTTCGGAGAGGGCTGCAGCTTTATCGTCCTCCATGCCCTGATCTCACCCTCTAATTTAACCCTTTCTTCAGTACGAATTAGGAGTGGAGGGAGAGGCAAGGGAGACGGAAACTGAGGAATGTCATTATCCTGTACTAACTGCAGTTTCTAATTATTCAGAAAATCACTATGGCAGCCGCATTCCAGGCACGACTCCCTGTCGCTTGGAGGCCAAGGCTGTACAGTGTGAGAATGCTGGACCCTAGTCCAGGACTCCTTCCACACTTTTCTGATGGCTTTGGGGGCTAACAATCGGCACTGGTTCCATAAGTTACTCTGTCGTTAAGAATACAGTACAGAGCCGAGACCTCTCAACTAACTAGCTCCCCGCATAATAAACAAAATCAAAAGAAAGACATTATGTAGAAACATTTCCCCATATTTTTAAGAAGAAAAGGTGTGTCCGCTGTAGTTACTGAATTCTTTTAAACCACCAAATAATTTATAAGCCGGCGAGAAAAGGGTTGTTTCGGTTTCGAAGATTGCAATGTAGTTTTCTGGTGTTAGGATTTTGCGGAGAATAAAGGAACAGTTGTGTTCTCGTAATCATTTGTGTCGACTGGTTAGGGCATCTTCATCATTTTCTGTATTAGTTAACCTCTTTCCTTCCCACCGACTTTACAGATTTGAAGGCGTAAAGTATGTTTGTCTGTCTGTCTGTTCGTCTGTAGGCAAGATAACTCTTAAAGGGGATGAGGTATTTTGATTAAACTTGGTGTCGGGATCCTTTTGGTCTATGTTCAGGGGTGGGGAGGGGTTTCAGATTAGCCTAGGGGATGGAATTTTTTTTTTGTCAAGCTTGTGTGACAGTTCGTTAATGGTAAAAAGACATGCTGAATCCAGATATCTGGACTTTTCCCTCGGAAAAGTAGTTCGCCTGGAATCAAGAAACCGGAAAGTTGGTAAGGGTTAAAGGTTAAAGGGTTAAGGGCACAGAGGTATGAGTACATGCTAAATTTTTCCCTAAACCTTATTTTCTCGCAGGACAAGAAGTTTGACCGGAATCCGGCCAAAGCCGCAAATTTGATAAAGGTAAAAATTGTTTCGGAAGTCTGTCAGAGCATCGGTACAGGGGCAAGAATACATGCTTAATCCGTATCTGAAGTTTTTTTCTAGATGGACATGTAGTTTGACCGGAATCCGGCCAAAGCCAGGAATTTGGTAGAAGTGAAAAAAACATTCTGGATTCGATCGGAGCGTCGATTAAGGGCAAGAATACATACTGAACCTATAGTTGAGGCTTATTTTCTCGTTGGACAAGTATTTCCCCAAAAATCTGGAAGAAATGGAAATTTTTATATAATAAAATTTAATTCTGAAGTCGAGTCGAGCAGTGCTTGATATGAAAGTAAGAATATATTGATTTGGCGTAAGAATTTTTACTTTGAAATTCTGAAATTTTGTTGTTGTTGTTTTCTTTTCTGTGTGTTTTTTCGTTTATGGCAATTTGCTGAATTAAAAGTATTCATTCATTCATTCATTCTGAGAAAGCTAGCTCCCGCTAAGCTAGTTCGAAAAGGTTAGCGTACCCAAAAAATACACGGTATCTGTTCAAAACAGGATGTTTACGAATGAGCTTGATTGTCTGATATGTGTTTTACTGGAAATGGATGTGGTTTAGGGTTCTGTTGGGATGATATTACAGTAGAGGTATGCTTATTTGAACAGTTACTTAAATTTGAACAGTGCAGTTTTGGGCTAAATGGTAGAATGAAGATCCAAAATACCTACTCAGGTGTTTTCAGGGACCTTTAATCAACTACTTTGGCCAACTGGTAGTGGATTAAAATGGCACTGTTCAAAGTCAGCAAACGTTCAAATAAGCATACCTCTACCGTAAATGTTTACGGGATTCGGTAAAGGCCGAACCTCTGCCAGACCCGATTGTCCTGATTAGCAAGATCACCAAATGTTCCCTTTGGGATCCCATCAAAACCTTTGGTCTTGTTGCTATTATATCTCAGCTTGCCGGCAGGGATATTCTCGCTTTAGATTTTCTGAGATGTGCCTGGACTGTCTGCCCAATTAGCACCTAATTAATTCGTGTAAATTTTGCTACCCTTTCTACCCTCTAATTTGTTATTGGCCTCATGCTGTGATGATATCGCAAAACCGATTTGCAACGAGCACTACATGAATTGCGAATGTGCGAATTTGCATTCGACCACTCAATCTGTCTCACACCAAATATGTCCACCTCGATGATTTGATTGGTCAGAATTGCTTTCTCTCAACTAAGTTAGTTCGTGCTTCACAAATCGTTTTAGCCATTCATTATTTTAACCCAGTTTCCTCCTGTATAAATTCCTCGTATTTTTTACAGATGAATCAAAAAGAATAAATTTAATTAAGTGTAAGTGTTATCAGAGTAAAAGGAATAAAAAAGTGTTTTAAAATTGGTAGGTGGCGCAAATTAGAAAGGCTAAACATCGAGTAGGTAGTGTGAATTTAATTGCGAACTCCTTACTAGTCTTGTTGGTGGCTGTGTTCCATGCAAGCAATGCATAAAATTTGTTTTCGGCAATAAGTTTTCTAACTCAGTACTATCAGGGAATCTAACTGAATCACTTGCACAGCATATATTTACTCCTTAGACACAATGCCTAGATCGGACACCCTGAATTTTTTCATTAATACTTCGTGACTATTTTCTTGTGGGAAGAAATATGGGTACCAAAATCAAATCATCGAGAGTGTTATCGAAAGTGGTTTGTGCCAGCGTTGGTTGAAATTTTGAGTAAACGACGAATGTATCCCGTATAATGTTTTGACATTTCCTGGCGTCTGCTTAATAATTGCCTTATAACGTTATTTCACTGTATCTGACAAAAACGATAAGTTTGGCAGTGTAATGGTGTTTCGTCATAATAAAGTATCTACCAACTAAAATATCTATCTATAAAAAAGGGTCAACCCCTTGTCCCAGTAGCCAACCTGTAATAGAACGATAGGTATCCTCCGGGAATGACTTTGTGATCCTTCTAGTTTAGTGAAGGGGAGAGCCCTTTGAGAGCTGAGGTAGAGCCGACATATCCTGGTCTAGGCCCACTGCCAACCAGTGGGTTGGCACTTAGTTGCACGCCGTCGGTGCTTCTTCCTACTGCCTTTTTGTACCCTTAGGGTCTTTTTTTAGTATATTGGCCCTGCCTGGTCCTCCAAAACGACACACGTGACACGAAGTGTCCTCTTCTTCTATTTCACTTCATCAGTGTCAGGATATCAACACCTCGACATCTTTGTAAGTGTTTCGAAGGACTGTCTCATTCTTTCCTAATTGCTGGAAAACCTCAGTATTCCTCTTCCTTGGTGACTGAATTCCTCGAAGGTATTGTTTTGACAGCTTAAACCGATGACATGAATGGGGAGAGCTTTAAACTGAAAAGTTTCTATTTTGAATGTCCAAGAAACACACCGACGTTATTTTTCTTCCCACTCCGACAGGATTTCAGCAGGGACGATTTCGTCTCCAGAAATTTGGTTGTCTTGTTTGGCTTAAGTTGAGCAGCGTCCGTGTGTCTTTAAAGGGAATGCGAAGTAGTGCCACTGGTGTACAAGGGCCCGCGCTTTCGTCTGTGTTTCGTAGACCAAGCTGGTGAACGTTGTCATACGGACCTTGGTGCTAGGTGAAATTTCCTGGCCGATGGTCCTGGCTTTGTCTTCACTATAAAACTACAAAGATTACACGGAATGAACTTTAGCATTGGAACATGAGCGTAGGGCTCAAACTGGCTGTTTGGGCTCTTTGTAAAGAAATGTAGGTTATATGTATTTAGCCTTTAGGATATAAATACCTGACTATATATATTCCTTAGAATATAGCTACTTTCGCAAAAAGATGATAACTGTGACCAAGATTGATCCCCTTAGTTGAAAAGTTCATGTTTAAAGGCTTGACGAGTGAGAGATGTACAGGCTAATAATTAGATTAGTTTATTTTTGATATCAGTTAGTAGTTGTTCATGCGGTATCTAGGAACCCGATCACGGGCCCCTATTTCATGTGAATGTAAACTTCTGACTGCGTTCGAAGTCTCGTATAAGCTTACAGATGACAAAAACTCCCCGTTAACGAAGAAACTCTCATAATGCATGCATTGCATTCATATCGGCAAAGATGAAAATTTGTCGACTTTAACGTAATATTGATTTCTGGCGCGCTCAGGACGTAAAGCAGGAACATTTATTTGTGCTTGAACTTCTAAAAGTAAGACATGGGTCCCTATTCTTATTCCCGATATTCCTATCTGCTTGCCAGTCGTGCGAAAAACAGAAAATATTGCGTAATCTGTCTTGTTGTCTATACCTCAGGTTGTACTTGTCAGAAAAAAAACATCGAGAGTTCCAAGGGTCTCAAGAACCACAGAGATGAAAGACAGGGAAAAAGTTCTTAGCAATATCCCTTTCTTTAAAAGTTCTGCATCATTATAGCATCTATGCAACTATCTTTATAGACTGAAAGAAGTTCTGAATTCATATTCTGAGTCGGTAAGATCTCACCAACCCTCTTCGCCTTTTAAGTTAGAACTTGGCCAACTTCCCGGTTTTCGCTCTCGAGAGCATCTCGAGATTATCCTAAAAAGCAATTTTGGAGCTCTTGCTCTGATTTTCGAGCTCAAAATAATGAAAAGCAAAGTTCCCAAGCCAATATTGGAGAGCGATCGACTGAACTCCTGTACCGATCGAGCTGTAAAATAAACATAAAGCAAAGTTTCGCTTTTGAAGCCGATTATCGACAAGGATTTGTAAAGTCTAAATGCTGTCTGATTGGAAAGAAAAAAGGACTTCTACTTTGTATCTGAGGATATACCAAATTGGGTTTTCGGGATAGGAAAAGAGATTTTCGGAAAAGATTTTGAAATCGCATTAAAGGCAAAGTTTCGGAGACGAGAAAGAACAGGGTACAAGAATGGACCAGTGATACAAATACTGCGTTTCCTAAAAGTCAAACAGTCTTCTTATCGGCCAGAGCCTGTAGTGAGTAAGGCCTAATAGGCCTGTAATAATCTGTAGTAATAAGCCTACAGACGATACTATGAAATTTGATAATGTATTTTAGTATTTATTTTATCTTATATCTAGCATAGTTTATTTTAATTAATTTGACAAAAAAGTTGTATATATAATCATTCTAATTGTTTCTTTTGTCGTTTAATGTATGACAATCTTGTCGTCAGCCTGTGCTATCCAGTGGATAATTTGGTAGAAATAAATGATTGATTGATTGATTGAGCATGCCCGGCAGGCATGTACCCTAAAAACGACCTGGACCGAGACACTATTTCACTCTCAACATTGGGCCTACAGCGAATGTAGAGATTTTCAGCTCTACTCCCGCTTGCAAAGGGCTCTATTCCCTTCATCATACCGGAAGGATCATGAAGTTGGGTGATAGCCGGCCGGATTAGGGCACGCTAGGCTTCTGAAGATACACAGCAGAAAGCTTTCTGAGTTCCTAGAGGGTGTTCTTGGCAGTTAACAGAAAAATCATCAGATGGATGGACTGCATGCTCATTTCTCGAAAGCCGGCGATAGGTAAATATTGAAATATATCCCCGAAACAGGCATGCTACAGCGTGACTTCGTCTTCTTCAGTCAAGGTCTGATCAATCCATGATATCGTTAAAGTATGGAACCTATCGGAACCTGACTGGTTTGCATATGTAATCACTTGAGTCTGGAAACACTTGAGTCTGAACTAAAATTACATATTAAAGAGAAATTTAAGAAAATTTGCTTCGGTAAAGAAACGCTCACGGAGAGCCTCTGGCTTGATGTCCAAGATCAACGGGTTGAAGACGGTGCCGGAATCGTAAACTTGCTGGAGTTACGAATCTTCACTGCGTAGAATGGAGCGCGACTTGAGATATGCAAAGAGCCGCGATTTATGTGAAGCTTTTGCCCACATAACGCGAATCTTTCCGCGACGCGACCAACATTCGACTTGGAGTTAAAATGGCGAGGCGCAAACTTTTCCCGCTATAGCGTCTATGGGCGCCAAGCTTGATGCGGCAAAGTCATCCATCAGGCGGCGGAAATACGAAGCAGTGTCGTAGAATGGCCAGTCGAAGCGTTAAGGGCGATTCTTGCGGTCTGGAAAGCTCCGCGATCTTATGCGAGCTTATTCTTGCGACTTCGGCTAAAATTCGCTTCGCTTTCCAGAGCTGTTATCGTGCCCCGCTAGTTTCCGCGAGTACTTGAAAAGCGAATCCACTTCGCGAGTGGAAAGTGATTTCGGCAAGTCAGCGAGAAGTTGTAAAGGTGCAACTGAGGCGCAGCGATTTTCCGTGTGTTCTTGCGCTCGGCGGATTCTCGCTTTGCTTTTCGGAAAGCGAATCTAAGAGATCGCCAGAATCGCCCTTTATTTGTGTCAAATGAGCGCTGCTGCACTCTTTACCGGTCTCGGGTCGCGCTCGATCCTACGAACTGAAAAGTCGTAACTACTACACCGAAGCGAGCTTTTTAAAAATTTATCTTTATAAGGTTCTTTCAGCTTCTAGATTCAAGTGATAACATATACAACCTGCCAGGATTCGATACGTACTTTGTACTTAAAGAAACAAACGTTTTGCTCTGCAATCCGAGCCTGATTTTGCTTTCGCCAAGTCAAACCAGGACTCCTGCACTGTCAGAAGTTTCATAACAGATAGCGCATAACACTTTCAAGAATAACACTTTTTCACTTGGAAATAAAGTGTTATGACCAATTAAGTTTACACTATTTCGTGCCTAGATCTCCAACAACACCTTCAGTTGGTAAAAATACTAACGGGAACGAAAGAAACATAACGGATAAGATAAGATAGATAAGATTTATTCCACTAAAAGCATAGAGGCCAAAGTGTTATCTGTTGAAACCGGGCATCCCAAAGTGTTATCTGTTGAAACCGGGCATCCTTCTGTTGTCGTTATGTAACTTCTGACAGTGTAGTATTTTTACCAATTGAAGGTGTTGTTGGGGATCTAGGCACGAAATAGTGTAAACTTAATTGGTCATAACACTTTATTTCTAAGTGAAAAGGTGTTATTCTTGAAAGTGTTATGCGCGATCTGTTATGAAACTTCTGACAGTGTGCACGCAAACAAGGCATTAGTCTCAGTCAGACGGTGGAACATCTCCGGACTCTTTCCACGGTGGCAAATTAAATGTCACTCATCTTATCTCACCACCCCGTTGAGTTACGGTTCGTGAACTCTTCTCGGCTCGCTGCATGTCTTTCGATGTGTCTCACCACCTAAAGGGTGAATGGATTGGATTTCATGTTTATAGGGGTGATGAAGCCGACAGGTCTTAGACAAGAAATGATCGGCTTGGTGATGAATTTTGTTTGTTGTAATTGTGGTGAGATCCCTTCTTTAAAATAGATCTGAAGGGATGTCCCTTTTCCTTATTTTTGTTTCTCAGTAACCACAGCCATTAGCCAGCTCGCACAGCTTCGACTACCTAAAAGGTGAATGGATTGGATTTCATGTTTATAGGAGTGATGAAGCCGACATGTTTTAGTCAAGAAATGATCGTCATGGTCAGAGCCGTTAGGGGGTTCACCCCCCCCCCGAAACATACAAAAATATTCGTTTTTATATAGGCTTTAACCTCCGATCTCTTTTTTGTACTTTCTGGTCCGACCATTGGTCACCCCCCCCCCCCCGAAATAAATTCCTGGATACGAACCTGGTCTTGGTGATGAATTTTTGTTTGTTGTAATTGTGGTGAGATCCCTTTTTAAAGTGATCTGAAAGGATGTCCCGTTTTCTTATTTTATTTCTCAAGAACGACAGCCATTAGCGGCTCGCACAGCTTCGATCCTACTCTACCAGTCGTTCTCTCCTGAAACCGTAGTCAATCAGCTTGGTTTTTTTAAAGCTCAGAAGTTAATGTAGTTGCGTCAGGTGAGCAAATGTGTGGTACGCCGTGTGCTAATACTCAGCAAGAGAAGACATATATCCGGCAAATGCGGATAAAGTTGTGAAAAGAGAAGAAACGGATTTTGTGTTGTGTTCTGATCCTAGTTAGTTACCAGAGTTTTAGAATACGCTTTCTGGGCCCATCATCTAATCGATAAAACGGGCTCAGACTTCTGCCTAATTGGATAAATCTGGTGTCCTGTGTTTCGCTCATTCCACAGACCACCAAATTCGATTTCAATGTTCCAAGACGTGCTTGTATGTTCCTTCCTATGCATATCGATATTTCAGGCAAAGTTACAGACTAAAGAAACGATAGATGGTAACTAGTTTGTATTACTGACATATTTTTTCACGTTTGGAATTCTTGTCATGATGTACGAGTACAACACTTCTCTGTCACACTGATTCACTGGACTCATGTTGACTAGAAAAAATGAAGATCTTATCGCAACTTTAAACCTGATCCCAGAGCCGTCTGGCCTGCTGCGAATAATAAATTGATTATTTCCAATGTTGCTGCGTGACATTCGTTTTCCTCGGTTTTGCATTTGGGCTGCCCACGTGCTCTTTGGCATTAAATGAATGAATGATATCAGGGCCGTATCCAGGGGGGTTAGGGGATTCGACCCCCACCACCGAAACCCACAAAAGTAATAAGTTTTTTGTAGGCTTTAACCTCTGATCTATGTCTTTTTGTACTTTTTTTGTCCGACCCATGGGCAACCCCCCCCCCCGAAATAAATTCCTGGATACGGGCTTAAATCATATCGACGGTGTTTTCCAAAAAGTGATAAGCGAGATTTTTCAAATTTTACAGGAATAACGAAAAACCTTTCACCTTTTGCCGCGAAACGAGGAAGAGCAGGACCCCTGTTCTGATGGTTTAATTTTTCCTCTTCCTTAAGACAAGAGCCCTATTCTGAGGGAGAAGCCCTGTTTTGATTGACAGTGAAAGGGAAGACACTTTTGAGAGAACTCCGTATTTCCGGAGCGTTTGCTCCGAGTTGGCTGAAAATCTGTCAGACAAGCTGGATGCAAGTGCTGATAGGGCACTACTATAATAACTAACCAAAACAGTAAATACACTTTAAATTCATCATTTAATTCAAACCACATAGTTATACGTTGTACGGGGACAAAAACAAGAAAAGAGGAAATAGTCACGAAACTTCCGGTTATCAGCAGTCAGCACTATGCCTCAGTTAATACGGGTACAACCCACGATAGCTTTCCAGCGCAGGAAAATTCGTGAAAAGTAAAACATTTAGGGTGTTTAGGCAGAAGCCGATAACAGTAATCCTAACATTATGACATAAAACACATTGTTTTACAGAGGCGTCATTTGGTGGGGGGAGGGGGGGGCTGCTTCTGGCTTTCCAAGCGACAAATGACAAAATCTGCAAGAAACATAGTGATTTGATCAAACTCTTACAGGCAGGTGCGAAAAGTGGATCTTAAGCGGGTCTCTAACCAAACTGTGACCTTTCATGCCGAGCTAATGACCCGGAACAACCACCCCCCCCCCCCTACGTTTTCTTGAAATGATGCCCCTGTTTTTGATTGTAGTTAGTTACCTGACGTTTAGAATATGCTTGCTGGGCCCATCACCTATCTTCAAAATTAGTTCGAATTTTAATCTGAATCTGGTGTCCTGTGTGTGTCTCAGTTTCTTCATACCCCAAGATTTGAAACCAAAACGGACATGGTTCGCTTTGCAAGTCGATAAGGCAATGTCATAGACAGATACATTAGTGTTATTTGATGCACAGTTGTTATCTACTGTCTTACAAAGAAGAAAATGCCGCTACTGTCGCTCATGTATACCAGTTAATCTACTATGGGTCGTTCGTAGATTTTCCGCAAAGAGAACAAACAAATCTTGAAATCCAATAATTTTGCTTTATGTGTTTCCGCTATCCACGCTCCAGTTTGGTGCTGTTGTTGTGTTTTAACGTTGCCTTACGTCCTTAAGGACCTCGCTACGTCCCTATACAGGCCTTACTGGCGGTGCTGATATCCGATTCTCTGCCCTCAGCCAGGAAGTGCAATGGGTGGCTGGGGGCTAGCCATCCTTGTGCTTACGCACACCCTTCCCCCCCCCCCCCGATTTCTCCAGGTACCCATTTGAAGCTGGGTTGACTTTTCGCTTGTTTTACAGGGTTACGCCATAAACCCCACCCCGAACCAAACGGTAGGCACCAGCCAGACTCGAACCAGCGACCCTTCGCTTACGAGTTTGGTGTGCTAACCATTCGGTGAGGACGGACTAGGCTTCTTTGGCATTTGTATGACCGAACGCTGCGAACAGACGATCAGGATTTCCCTGTTGGATTTTCTGCATTTTCATGATCAAGTTGAAAAATCTCAACTTTTCCCCATGGAATTGATGATGGTGGCGAAAATCCGGGCAGGATTTCCAGTCCGCAGGCAATCAACCCTCATCGTCTGAAAAAGGCATAAATCAGTTCTACATATCCCAGTTCAGAGCTACCGTGCGGTTTAGCTCCTATTAGTCTCCCAGCGATCTTAACCGTCATCAACAATTAACTATAACTCCGCTAGGATATGTGTACATCATGTTCCGGAAAAAGTTGGGAACCTCTCTGAAGATGAAATTGTTGCACTGACCTTCAATTTAAAAGTTAAAGCGTCTCTTTGCTGTTCATTAATTTATGGATCTGTTCTACTATCTCTGTGAGCAATGACGTTTTTGGGATCCCAAAACGTTAGTGAGAGTTTTATTTGAACTTGATTAGATGTCCGATCGAGGGGTAAGAAGACATGCTGAACATGATGGTGAAAACCATTTTCTCGCCGGACAAGTAGTTCGCCCGGAATCCGGCCGAAACCAGAAAATTTGTTAAAAGTAAAATAATTTGTATTTGAAGTTGATTAGATGACAGATTTAAGGGTAAGAAGAGACGCTGAATCTGTATATGACAACCATTTTTTACCCGGACATATAGTTCGTTCGGAATCCGGTTGAAAGCGGAAATTTGGCAGAAGTAAAGCAGGAAGTTTCTATCAGTATCGTCGAAATAGATATGGCTTATACTGAAGGTACATCTGAACTTGATTTTCTCAGATGATTAGCCTGGCGAAGACTGGAGTCAAAGTTTTATTTGAAGTTGATTAGATGTTCTTTATAGGGATAAGGAGATACGCTGAATTCGTTTTTGAACTATCTTTTTTGGCTGGACAAGTAGTTCGCTCGGAATTCGGCCGAAACCGGAAATTTGGCAGAAGTAAAGCAGGAAGTTTCTATCAGTATCATCGAAATAGATATGGCTTATAGTGCAGGTACATCTGAACTTGATTTTCTCAGATGATTAGCCTGGCGAAGACTGGATCTGGCGAAGACAAGACCTAGTTGTCTGGGTCAAATATTAAATTTGTGGGATTCCATCGAAACCTTTGGTCTTGTTTATTTTGGTGGACCCTAGGCCATCCATGGGATTTTGGCCCCTTTTCGTGAGTAAAAAACGTTAAAACGCCAGCACATTGGCACACACCATTCTTGGTCGAGCCACACTGACGCCACACATGGACCGTGCAAGGTAACTGTTCAAACCTGGATCGTAATGAACAAGGCAACATTGCTAGCCAACGTAGCCTGATTTCTCAACAATTGCACCAGCCGCTTGGCCTCTCGTTTCCCCTGGCCCCCCAGCACAGTCCTAACCTGCCTAAGGTCTAAGACGGCACTGTCTGTGAGGGATGATGATAATGAGGCAGGAGAGAGGGGCAAACACAGACTAGTCCGCTTTGAGCGCGATATCTTCAAGGGTTCGTTTTGTTCTTGGTCTCTTCGTTAGACCCAGTAGGTGGCACGCAATGGGTGCCGGAAGTCCATCCAGTGGCTTGGTGTCGTTTCACTAAATTATTTCCTGGCATTCATTTCATAAGATTTCCGGAAGCATGCCTTTGCGCACGAGAACCCTGTTAACTGCTACTCCGACCCCGTTAGCTAGCAACCTTATAGCCCGTATCCTGTTTCATACCACTCAACTATTCTGTGCTTATTGCCAAGGAGAAACCTTGTGAGGAATAGTTGTGGTGTTCTGTAATAGTTAAGAAAAGCGTCTGGGTCTGATAAAGGACCTTCCGCAGCATACAACAGTAGCCAACTGTTTGGTCGGAGCCTTCTTCCTGTTCTTTTGGACATTCAGCTTTATTGACGCACATGAAACATCGGACATCCGACTTTTTGAATTTTCGGATGGACTTTTTTCAAAACTATCTCTGCCATTAAAGTTTAAATGAAAAGCCAACTTATCTATGTATCATATAATTGAATACACTGAATTATTTGGATTCTTCTAAGGGATTTTTAATATTTCACTATCCGCTCTAGTAGTGACGTTCAGAAAATCTATCGACGTCCCCACAATGCAAATTCTACTGTGAGGCGGAACATTTGAATCTCAGCACAAACGCGGCATTTCAGTGGCCAGTGGTGAGTTTGGTGAAGACTGCTTAGTGCCTGAAAACTAATATTTCGGAAATCTTTTTCGTCAAGCATAGAACACAGGTACAAGCGCATAGAGGTAACACGAATCCCACAGGGAAAGTCCACAATTCGAAAATCGATTATTCGTGAGTCTTTCATCGGGTCTTCGGGCCTATTAAAGTGAATAATTCATGGGTGACTAGACTGACCTATCTCAACACTTTTCGGTTGAACTTCAAAAACGACATATGACTCACCGCTCGGCATTTTTTGGGGGTAAAAATAACTCGACTTTGGGAAAAAACGCCTTAGCTTTGATTGTGTGTAATAACGCTTGGCGACCCGTAAAAGTCGGGTCCGTGTACCGCGTTTTTTTTGCAGGGGAACTTCGAGGGTGGTAACTTGTGGTGGTTCGAAAATTCGCATCTTTCTCATTACAGAACAGAGTTTTCTTTCCCAAAGTGTTCACCTCCCACGTGGTGACGAAGCTTTATGGTATTTAAAGTTTAGCGGAATAGGTCTGAGATACGACAGTCACGGTGACCCATCACTTAATCAGTTAATTGGGCCGGAAGACCCGATGAAATGCGTACTTCGTTGCTCCGCAATTCATATGATCGATTTCGTGGAATGAACTTGTTCGTTTGGATTTATTGTAGCTTAATGTGCTTGTACCTCTATGCTTAAAATATGTAGCGACTGCAATGGTAAACGATTGCCGTAAAACACATATTTTGGGGGTCACGCGCAATTGTGGGTTTTCTCCAGAAAATACAAAATCCCTGAGCAGAGTAAAAAGAGTTCATTCAATTCAGAGTTCAGTGTCTTCAAATCCAAGACATAAAAATAAGCTGGCCTTTGTTAAACTTTTTTTGCATTTAATAATAAAAATATTCTCTAATTCCTCTTAATTTTTCCTTATACTTGAAACCAATATTATTTATATTTTAGTTACAGCAGCGAAAAAGCAGACTTTCCAATCAGGTACCCTACAATAACAATCCATCAAAAAATATAAAACAAATGCAACTTTCACAGGAAGGGTTAATCTTTAAATCCTTCCTTCAGCTTCCCGTTAGAGAATTACCGCGTAACCCACGTCAGGCCATCTAATAACATTCTTACAACATCTTAAAGCTCATTAGAATCAACTTCCAAATTAAGTACGACGGTTGGATGTTATTTCTTGGTGGTCTCATCTCAACCGTCGCATCCTTCAAGAAGCAAGTATGCCTGCAATGGGATTGAGCCGTAAATTTTACGAGGCCTACGTTGGTATTGCGCTCTTAATATTTTAATTGACTTCTATCATTTTAGGGTAAGGATAGACATCTACGGTGATCAAGGAGAACATGATGTCAAGCTCAACGATAGGTCTTCTTCGTCGGGCAACTGCGCCGCAGCATATGGAACAGGTTAGTTGTCTCCCTATCTCGGTCATACAAACATGCCCAGTCGAGTAAAATACGGCCGACTCCCGACGCAAACGAGCGGAGGTTACTAGCTTCGCGCCACATCACGGTTCGTTACCTCTACAAATAGCTAAATCGCTGTTAAGTCGCTGGTGAGGAAATCTAGAAGTCAACGCTGATTGGTTCTATGGACGCGCTCCAGAGCGGGTCAGCGCGCGTAGTGCGCCTCCTGCTAGCCTCTTTCAATATTTCTTGTGCGATAAGCAACGGTGACGACGGAAGAGGAGTAAACGGGTATCAACATAAGCCCAAAGCTAGAGTAAATACCTCTAGGTCTGCTCAGTTTTTTCGGGTTTTCATAGTCGCTGCATGCGATCAAAACAGAAGTTCTATCCGGTTATTTTTTCTTGGTAGTAATTCCGTCCACTCTCTTTCCCGAGATTCTACACTTCATAAGCGTATCATATCTCCTCTATTGGCATTACACTGATTATCACGTTTGCCATGTTTGATTTCGTTACGTGGTATATAAGGCTCCCGATCATTGTTTCCGAGAAGCGTATTGATTAGGAGAGCGGCTAATGCAAATTTTGACACATTTGTCAATCAAGGCAAGGGAAATGGAAAGAGGCTTAGTTGCGTTTTTGCAGATACCATGGTATCTATTACCACGGTAACTGGATCTGCAGTTAGCGCTTTCAGAAATCATCCAAAAAGAAATACTGATATCCACTGACATTTAGTGGCATAGCTTCTCTCCTACCAATTTGACAAAAAACTAGACTCTTGTGTTAGTGATGATGAAAGTGAGATGAATTTTCAGATACCGCGATCTGTCAGATACCACGATACCTGGCCAGATACCACGGTCACTGCAAAAACGCCTTTAGACCGTGGTATCAGATACCACGGTATCTGCAAAAACGCAATTCTTGTGTAATTTGCTGTAAGCATAGCTAGGTTTTAAATAATAGCTAAGTGTAAATATACTACCTTCAGTCTTCAGGTTGCAGGACCTCTAACCCCTTTGTTCACTTCTTGTCCCTTTGTTCCGTTTTTCTGTAACACTGGGATTCCAAAATTCTTGCCATTAGCATAGTGAATCGTCAGTGAATCCGTTTTGCACTTTCAAATCTCCTTCACTATTTCTTGTGCGATAAACAACGACGAAGACGGAAGAGGAGTAAACGGGTATCAACATCGCTCAAAGCTAGATCAACAAGACCAAAGGTTCCGATGGGATCCTAAAAATTCAATATTTGATCCAGACAATTAGGTTTTGTCTTCGCCAGACTCCTTGAACATTTTTACTCTTAAAATTTAGAAACAGATTAAGGACAAATAGCTAATCATCTAAGAAAACCAAGTTCAGATATGAATTCAGCATGTGTGTTTACCTCTAAAAGCCGATCGAAACGATCCTGCCTTACTTCTGCGAATTTTCTTGTTTCAGCGAAATTCCGGAACTACTTGTCCGGCGAAAAAATAAAGCTCGAAAACGAATTCAGCGTATCTGCTTACCTCTATATCTAACATCTAATCAACTTTAAATAAAAATGTATCTTATAACAAATTTTCGGGTTTCAGTCGGATTCCGGACGAAGTATATGTCCGGCTAAAAATGAATGTCATATACGGATTCAGCATCTCTTCTTACCCCTAAAACAGACATCTAATCAACTACATATACAACTTTTGCTTTTAACAAATTTTTCGGTTTGGGCCGGATTCCGGGCGAAGTTCTTGTCCGGGTACAAAATGATTGCCGCATATGGGTTCAGCATGTCTTCTTACCGAACATCTAATTAATTTCAATACAACTTTTACTTACTTGTCCGGCGAGAAAATTCGTGTTTAGTTTTAGTTTTCAAATTCGTGTTTAGCATGTCTTTTTACCCCATAATCGACTATCTCATTAGCTGTTTAAAAATATTTTGGGACATCCCGCAACCACCTACTCTTTTCCCCATATACCAACCCCTTCGACCTTCGATTAAACTAGCTCTGTCCGACATTCATAGGTTATACACTCTGAGCCTGCTCTGAGCGTGGATGCCGCGCAGAGCTATACTAATGTGAAAAATAGGGTAGGGCCGAAAATTGGCCGACAAATTGTGTGTCCGGTTTTTGCCGGATTCCGGGTGAACTACTTGTCCGGTGAGAAAATAACTTTCATATTCAGATTCAGCATGTCTCCTTACCTCTAAATCAACTATCTCGATAGCTTTCCAAAAAAAAAATTTTGCCCCTTAATTTGAAACCCCTCCCCCACCCTCAAATATAGGGCTACAGAGCCCATCTTCGAACTTGACTTGTACTTTGACCCAAAGGATCCTCCCACCAAGTTGCATCAAAATATCTCAATCCCTTCGAGAGTTATCGTGCGTACAGACAGACAGACGGACAATTTTTGCGATGTCATAGGTATCCCTCTTCTTACGTTTTGGGATCCCAAAAACCTCTAGGTCCGCTCAGTTTTCTCGGGGTTTTCATAGTCGCTACATGCGACTAAAGACAGAAGTTCTATCTGATTATGTGTTCTTGCTAAGAGTTCTAGTCTTTGCGATAGACCACAACAGAGGGTGATCTTGTACGAAGCATACGAAAACTCGCGTGCGAAATTCGCGTCACTATGGGGAAACCTGCATGCGATGCGTCACAATTCCGGAACGAAGGAGGAAATTCCCATCCGGCTGCAAAAATCGGACTGTGTTTGCAATTGTTTTTTAGCAAGTCCAGGTCCTGATACGGACTTTAAGCCTCCCGGAATTAATCGTATGGGAATCGAAAGAGAATGTCAAATGCTGATACAGTCACATGCACCCCCTCACTGTCAGAAGTTTGAAATTAGGTTTTGCATTCTTGGTAAATTTTATAAAAGATGAGCAGAAACTCTATTTTTTTTACTGTTAAAGGTTTTTTCCATTTTCGGTAAAGATGCGCCTTAACCAGTTTTATATTCGATTTCTTTCGGAAAGATAGCAGAAATTTAATAACATGTAACACTGTGATTCGGAGTTAGTGAATAACAGTTCTGGAAATTTGTGTTGTGTTTTGGGATTATTTTTATGTTTCTTTGTCCTTTTTAACTTCACTTATGCCCTGAGCAGTGCATCATAGATTCTTCATTCTTTCGCAAGGATGTGCATCTTGTTTTAAATGTTTTGTGAGTCTCATGTCGTATCCGGCAAACCGCGCGAAAATTGCGCCGTGCAAAAACCGTGACAGGGCAAAAGTCGCGACCGTAAAAATCGCGAAAGTCATTACCACGACAGGCTAAACCCGTGACGGACAAAACTCAAATCCCGACAAAAAATCCGCGACGAACAAAACCGCGACTCAAAAACGAGCTGAGAACGAGCGCTTTCAAGATAAAAACATAAAACAGTTGGCAGTATCCGCCAACATCCACAAAGTCTATACAGACTGCTCGAGAGAAACCGAAGCAAATGTGTAAGAAAGTCTTTTCCACGATTTAGAAAAATAAAATATAATGCTGATAAAAACTTTCACGCCTCTTACTTAAGGAGGGATCTTTAATAGGTGGAGTTTGAAATGATTGGGCGGTTCAGATAATGGGGCTTGTCGTTTGTCGTCTTTGGGGAGGGGGGGTATTTACCGACTGGCTGGTTATTTTTACCGACTGTTTTTACTGCGACAACCTGTCTCAGTAACGAATTTCGTGGGTTTCACCGTCGCGTTAATTGTTTGTTGTGGTCATCGTCGAAAGTTTGCCGTTTAGTTCGTGATATTTAACATGTATACTACAACCTAGTTCTTAAATCAGGCTCCATTGGCGAAAAATTGCAATGCTTAAAAAGGCTTGTCTATTTTTAAAAGTCAAAGTACGTTAAATAAATACAAACATAAATGTAAAGTAACTGCATGGGGATCCTGGATCTCTATGTGCGGGCCTGGTTGGCTTAGTGTCATCCTTCTGAGTTTTCCATGTAACACTAGTTTTGTTCAACTCCAGTTTCGAAACCCAAAATAGTTTCTGCCTTGTTTCCATGTCATTTAGTGGCAATGAACCTAGGCTTGGATCTATCAGATCCACCCCAGGGCTCTCACTGTTTCAGATACGGAGGATCACCAGGTTGGTCTCCAAAGATTCTTATCGCTAAATACTCCTTAAGCCCAACCTGACTGGGAAGCATATATTCATTCAGTGATAAAACGGACTTCCTGACGAGGACCCTTGCTAAGAAGGGCCGAATATTGCTGCCAAAGCATCGTAACTGATGTATCCGTTTTATCCATTGATTGAATGAATATAGATTCATATCGCTCTGGCTAATGCCCAAGGGCAGGGGGAGCCAAAGGGATCAGGGCGTTGTAAGATTTTGGGATTCAAAGCATCTTCGCAACTGCTTTATTAGTTCCCAAATTTTGTTCTTCACAGTATTGACGGTAAAATCATCAGAATTCCTGGACTGCTCATTCCTAAGATAAATATCTTTGTTTGAACAAAATATCTCAACCCCTTCGAGAGTTATCTTGCTAACAGACGGACAGACTGACGGACGGACAGATGGACGGACAAACTTTATGAATGACCTTAAATTACCTTAAATTGCACTTCGGAGGAATCTAAGATATGAATCTTGATGCGATGCTCTTACGGGTGATGATTCTGGTAATTGGTTTCGTGGCTGATTGAAAAGATAGATTGAAAAGAATTCCCAAATCCGTACAGGCCTGCCACAGATTGACGTTTACTCTACTGCAATTTCGTTCTTAATTTATTAAGTCAGCTTAGCCTGCCGAAAATTTCTGAAAGTCACAGCTCTGCCCCTCCTCCTAATTACGCCTCCTGGTGGGACACGCAATGCAGTTGTTCAAAGCCTTGGTCTTTCAAAATGACGGGTACACTTTCGTAAATCAAGCCCTCTGTCTTCTGCAGCTGGCCACTGCTGATCTGCAACATTGCAGTTTCTATGGCGTTGCAAACTGTCGTGCAATCTGATTTCTGTCCTGTCGCCATATATTTCCTCCGACCACAAATAACCAAGTCAGCTTTTGTCTCCAAGCCGGCTTTCCACTCTTTATTCCTCATATCTGGCTCGTTGTTTGATAGTTTCCCCGGGACTGTACATGCCTCTCTCATAACTCCTTTTTCAGGTCTTGGCAACACTAGCAGTTTCTCTTGGCCCCTTTGCGTGTGGATTAGGAAAGGGCTACACCTCCCCCGCTCTGGCCTCCCTCCAAGTTACGCGCAACAATGGGTTCACCGTCTCGGCACAAGAGGGGTCATGGATCGCGAGTTTATCTCTCCTTGGTGCCTTACTTGGCGGACCCTTCGGTGGGTTCTTCATGCGATATGGACGAAAACGCGTACTGCTCAGTGTGTGTTTACCCTTCTCTTGCTCATGGCTCCTTACAGTGTTCGCCAAGCAAGTGGAAATGCTATACCTCACCGCGTTTTTGTGCGGGTTTTTCTCCGCTATAGTGCTTTTGTTAACCCATGTGTATATTAGTGAAATCGCGACACCACGAATCAGGGGTCGCTTGTGCTCGGCGGCGAAGCTATCAGCTCATCTTGGTTTACTGGCGAGTTACTGCCTCGGTGCGTACTTAGACTGGCGCCGATTGGCTATGGTGATCACCGCGGCACCAATCATGCTCTTTATCGCCGCTTTTCATGTACCAGAGACCCCTAGTTGCCTTCTGTTACGCGGGCGAGAAGGCTCAGCGGAGAGATCATTACAGTGGCTCCGCGGAATGAATACGGACATATCGGAGGAACTGGCAACTCTCCAAGCCAATGTCCGGAGACAGTGCCAAAAGACGACAATCAGTAACCGCGCCTTTGTGAAGAGGCGTCTGTTACGACCGTTAGCAATCACGTGTGGTGTAATGGCGTTTCAGCGTTTCTGTGGTGCTCATGCGTTTAGTTTTTATGCTGCTCCAGTGTTCAGCACAACATTTAATGATATTAACCCTCATAGTGCAGCTATCGTAGTCGCTGTAGTGCAGCTAGTCGGTGCTGTCGCTAGCAGTATGCTGGTAGACTCTCTAGGTCGCCTCCCTCTTTTAGTGACTTCCAGCTTGTTCATGTGCTTTGCCTTAGCCGCCTTTGGAACTTATGCCTACATTGACAGTGCAACTATCCAGGTGCTGAGTAATAAGTATGCAGGAACTGAACTAGCGAAGCCGTTGCTCAAGCACGAGCTATACTCAAAGATACCAGTACAATCGCCAGGAGTAGATTGGATCCCACTAATGTGTGTCGTTGTCTTCGTATTAGCGTACTCAATCGGAGTAGGTCCAATCTCCTGGCTGCTAGTCGCGGAGCTCTTCCCCTTAGAGTATAGAAATGTGGGGGGCGCTATTTCGACAAGTTTTAGCTATGCCTGCGCCTTTGTCAGTGTCAAGACATTTGTTGATCTGCAGTACTTAGTGGGTATGCATGGGACATTCTGGTTGTACGCGGTGATCTCCTTTTTCGGTTTGTTGTTTATTCTTCTCTTCGTGCCTGAAACACGTGGCCGCGAGCTAGAGGAAATGGAGGCGCGTGACGTTGTGCAAGCTTGAAGAGCCGAATCAGGAGATAGGTCCGATGCTAAAGACATCTTACAAGTATTACAAGTAGTACATGTCTACTACGACTTTGTTCTCTAGAGGCTGTGTCTCTAGTTAGTCTCTTCCCTCTTTAAGCTTCGCAAACCATGTCGCAAACCTGCGAAGTTTTGTGCCAATGGTACTTATCCCAGTTGTTGATAAAAAATATTATATTTATGTGCGTTGTAAGAGAGCCGGTAGACTGAACGTATAGTACAGAATTTGTTATGGTGTTATACATCCGACGATTTTAGTTGCGGTAGATATTGTTAGAAATACGATGGATATCATGGTTCTTGTTTGAATGTTTGGATCGATGAGCTACAACTTTTCCTACTAAACCGAAACTTTATTTCTGTGCAAAGCTTAGTTCTGACAGGAGACGAATTTTGCGGCGCCTCTCCGCCATAAGCTTGGTGCCCACAGAACACGAATCTTTTCGACTTACGGATTGGTGACGCGAATAAAATACGACTTGGAATTAAAACAGCGCGGTGCGAATTCTGTTGCCAGAAGAAGCGGATTTTTTCCGCTCGTAGTGCCAAATTCGCGTCTTGTGTGCACCTAGCTTTACGATGAGCCTGTGTTCCACTGACCAGACGTTCGAGTCGCTTGACTTTTCGCCCTGATCCGAAAAAATCGCGTCACCGGATGATCGCAGTACCAGAAGACGCAAAAAAAAAATAATCATTTTAGCAATGCTGAGCCCATATTGCCAGTATCCCGAATCAGTTCGGGTTAGGACGACGAAACACTGGTTACGGATCGACATTCTCCCATCTCCTCTCCTCCATTTGGTTCATGGGTAACTGGGAAAATTCGAATATCCAGGGCATAATTTTAGTACTTTCCTACGCTATCTCCCCGCCACAACATTGAATAGGTTTGCGTGTAAGTTTTAAAGGTCGCTGTGAAACTGTTTGAAAAGGTCATCTTAATTAGCATGCCATGTGTTCATCATCATCATAAGGTTCGAATGGCGTAAAGTTCCACTTCGTGTAGGTCTCTTTCTACCTTCTCGGTTGATCGTTGGTGGTTACTTTCGTTCAGAAGTTTTGCATAGTAGACTCCGTTCTTCACTAGCATCCCGATCAAAATCTTGTACACTTCATGTTCTGTCTGGACAGAGAGTTTGGTGTTGATGATGACTTGAAATTGGTTCGGGAGTTCGGAAGGCTTTGGTGGCTACAGAATCGAATTATCGTTAACAACAAATATTTAAAATTTCTGTGTCAATAATCAACAATATCTCGTTAAAAACCTTAAAAACTCTGGAATACAACTTATCTTGCGTGTTCTATTCAGGATATATTTTTAGTACTTTAGAACTTGCCATTCCTTCTGGTTGATTTCTGACATTTTGGCCGCGGAAAAGGAGGATTTAGGAGTGGAGATGGTGAGACAGCCATGGCTAAAGTCCGGTCTTCACCTCCCGGAACTTCCGGAATCTGGGCTTCCAGATTATTCTTCGACGTTTTCTGTAAATTGCATCTGGAATATGAACCGGTCCGAAAGTATATCAAAATAATCCGGAAAAAAGGGGCTTTTGAACTTCCAGATTTCCGGAATTTTTAAGTATCGCAGAAGAAATTCAAAAAAATTCTGGGAACCCAGATTCCGGAAGGTGAAGACCCACCTTAAACCGAAGTCGGTGTGTAGCGTAGCGATCCTTTCTGCGCCCCTCCTGCTATGTTTTGTAGTTAAAATCTTTGAAAAGGTAGGAGTATGGAAGTTTTTTTTTTCGCTATTGGTAATAAGAAGACAGAATAATAAGAATACATGCTACATAAACCACATCGGAATATAATCGAAACAGTGTATACATACCGCACGAAAAACTGTCTATAAATCCTCAAAATCCGTCCGTAACCAGATTTATTTCGCACTGCTACAGACGAACGGAGTATTCGTCTTTCCATCATTTCACTCCTTTGTTGCCATGGAAAGATGGTCGGACTTCTGGAAGTTCTAAGAAATGATTTCTATGGTCCCTTTCTAGGGAAAGAAATTCCTTGGAACTAGTCCATATCCGCTTTCTCATTTTTGGGATACGACCAAACCATTCTTCAAAACCCGATAAGAAAAAAGGAGGCAACAGAAGAGCTATCCTATTCTGATTTTCCACGTGGCTTTCTATCGGTCCTAAGAGGGTGCCTTAAAGCACTCGGGATGTGATTTTGTGTCAGCTGACTTATACTTGTCCTTTAGCTATCCTCAAATGAAAGTTGTCGATTGACAGTAAGCTTGTCCTAGTATAAGCCACGTAGAGGGCTCACCGATCGGTCTGATGACTTTTTTGTGGGCTTTAACGGGAATAATTCCGGACTGGAGATTGGAAAATTTTATTTTTTTAATGTGTTCCTTTTATATACTGTGCTTTAAAAAATGTCGGGTGATAAAGAGCGGGGGTCCTAAAATGAGCGGTGCCCTGAGGTTGCCACATGTCGCACAATAGTGTGAATTGTCACTCTATTTTGATTTAGTCACTCTTGTCTTATGTGGGAAATATAAATCACTATATTTCAGAAAATGTCCAGACGTGAAATTTTTGCAGCAGGGATTCCGACCTGAAGTGACTATTTCTCGTTTTTTCATGAAAATAAAATTAAGATGCGCAATTTTCACAGTGGTGATTCCGAGTAAAAATGACAGTTTCACGTTTTTCATGAACGTAACATTTCACTCCCAATTCACTCTCTGTTTTGGTCCGAAAGTCACTCTCCAAATTTTCTGGATGTGGCAACCCTGGTGCCCATGGGCAGTTCCCTACTTGGCCTGTTTGGTAATCCGGTACTGCCTTCTATAAAGACTGGTACCTTAACAAGAGCTGACGTCCTCTTTTGTCTATAAGCACGATTTTTGTGCTTCTGCCCTAACATCATCCCGATACCATCAGCGATTGTTGTAGCTCTTCATTGCATTTTCGGGAAAATATGACGCGATATGGAAGATGCTAGAATATTCTTATCAATTTGACATCCCCCATCTCCGTATTTTCTTGTCTGACAAAAAGCCTTTTGTTTCTTTCTTTCTGATGCGAATGGATATACTCTTCAAGGACAGATGTCGGAGACATTAGTCCGAAGCCATGAAAAATCAATCCTTTAGAAAAAGAGCATCTGCTACTTTTAATTTTTGCCAAAAGGTGACGTCGCTTTGAACAAGAGCAAAGTCGTGGCAGGATCTCAAATCGTGGTTTGTTTTGACTTATCTTCATCCGTCAATAAGTTTTACCAGGAAATTAACAGCCGCACGCACGATTGACGTGGACAAACTGCAGCTTTCAGCAGTTTGTAGAATTCCGGTTACATGGTCGATCAGGTGAGACAATAGTAAAAAAAAAAGATATACCATATTTTGTCTCCCCTATATATACAAATCCAACAACTTGATCAAGAAATATGTAAGCTCTACCAAATCAAGTTGTCTTCTAACGCTCCAACACTTCCGTCAACAAGGTGTTGACAAAGTTTTCGATTCCGACCGTCTAGGCCAGATTGCGATTGCTTTGTCCACCTGAGCCGAAAACTAATATCCTAACTTAACTCTTCTGTCAACTCCCCGCGAGCTTCCTCGGTCAATTATATTCGTTCTTACTTTTCGGATCTTTGCTGGAATCCACCCGAATGGTCCATTCGATCCTAAACAGTTTATTTGCCCTGTATGCTCGCTATCGTGTACGCCTTGGCAGTTCGGTTCCAGTTCTTAGATGGATTCCGGCATAAATATCCGTCAGAAGCAATACTTCCTGCTCAGCCGTATACGTTCAGCAATACGAATTTATTCCGCCCCTAGACTTCTAAGCCCCCTCCAACCCTCAACGTTGTTGTAAAAAGCCATTTAGGAATCTGACTTAATATTCCTAAATGGGGAATCTTATGTGTAGGCCAGAGCAAATTAACACTAGGGAGTAGCGCCTAGACTTGAAAGAAGTGTCACACACTCGAATAGCAGCGAACTAGTACCACTAGCGGTAGTGAACGTCCCTACTCAGACTCGTCAGTCGTGCACCAGCGCTGGCTCCAATAACTTCATATTCTGAACACATCAAAAAAAAGGTACAAACTCCCAGGTTTCCAAGATGTGTGCAGACTGCATCTTAGCTTTACTAGAAATTTCTAAATCCGCAAGTTTGTCTCGCTTTAAATCCCGCAAGCGTAATGGCGGCGCTACGACTATGGCCCGTTTGCAAAGCATGGAAAGTATAGGTCTTGGCGCTACTCCCTAATGTTATTTTGCTCTGCTCCTGGCCTACACATCAACTTTCAAGACAAAAAAATCTCAGTTCATTCTTGATGTATCGAGGCGACAGACAGACTTTCCGATGTCATAGGCGTCCTCATTCTCGTTCGGGATCCGAAAATGGACATGATAGATCGGACGCATACAAACCAGGTGGTTAGAAACACGGATTCTAAATTGAGAAATAGCCTATGTGTTGATTACCTATTCTGTGGTTTAAGTTGGCAAGGTTTCAGCGGGATGAAGGGAAGGAGATTGAACTAAATAGGTGCCGAATTAGGCTCTAAGCATTGGAAACATGGAGCGAGAATCTGTCACGGAACTTTGGTTAATTCGATTTTCCGTAATTTGCGGTATCGCAAAGTTTGAACTCTTACCAAAATCCAGCTAGGGTTTCTGGTCGCAGATGGCTGAATCTAGACTGTGCGTACGAGGCTTAAAGGGCCCCTCGTACTCATTACGCCTTTTACATGATCCCTAACCCTCCTATGGAGATACGAACTCCTCCCGACCTTCGCCGTTGTTTCACTGTGCACCTTCTAGGGTACGTCAAAAGCTTCAAAAATTCGAGCATGGGACGTTTTTTTTTTCATTTTTTCGTTTGGGAAAACATGATTGAACTGGAAGACTCGAACAGGTTTATGTTGTGTTTTGGAAACTTTTTTTTGTTTTGTTTTGATATTGTGTCTAACCTCCGCTTTTGTGAGCGAGAAGTTGAGAAAGTATTTGCTAATTTCACGTGGCAAATACTTGTGTTTTCGGTATTTCGATTAACCGTTTTATCGTTAAATATCTTCCTAGTAAGAGTTGTGTTTTAAAGTCACTTGGTACAAGCCAGATCGCTGCCCCCGCCTGTGTATACAACGACAGTGTCTATGCGTGGCTTGTCAAGGGAGGAGGAGACCAAAGGTTTCGATGGGATCCCTAACTAGGGAATCTTTTTTCCGGAAAAAGAACAAGAAATTTGTCACATTCATGTCTACTATACGTGGACTGGAGATACTGAACCCCCGACACTAGACCCCGCGATTTTATTTAGCCGAGGGGAAGAAAAGATTTGGCACGGCTTTCCTCACCTAAACCTTAGCTACGCTGTTTCTACACTATCAAAAGTTTCATAACAGATAAAACAAGGATGTGCAGTTTCAATAGACAACACTTGGGATGTAACCTGCTACGATTTCGAAAACGTTATGCGATAAATGTTATGCATAAAGTCGGGTCTTCACCTTCCGGAATCTGGGTTCCCAGATTCTCCGTGATTTTTTTCTGAATTTCTTCTGCGATACTTAAAATTCCGGAAATCTGGAAGTTCAAAAGCCCCTTTTTTCCGGATTATTTTGATGTACTTTCGGACCGGTTCATCTTCCAGATGCAATTTACAGAAGAAGTCAAAGAAAAATCTGGAAGCCCAGATTCCGGAAGTTCCGGGAGGTGAAGACCGGACTTAACAAGCATTGCCGGAGGAAGAGCCGAAAAACTGCCAAAAATGATCTGCTGACTTTTCTGATATCATGACGACAAACAAAAAAGTCAGCAGATACTTTTTCGGCTCTTACTGGCAATGCTTGTTATGCATAACATTTATTCCATAACGTTTACAAAATCACAAACAGATTACATCCCAAGTGTTGTCCCTTAAACCGCGCATCCTTGTGTTATCTGTGTTGAAACTTCTGACAGTGTAGTGAAACCCCATGATTAGCTCTTGAAGTGAAGTGGTGGACTGGTAACTGCCGAGGTGATGTTCCTACTTTACTCCTCAAGTCCCGAAAGAAATGACTTGGAAGCTGTTATTCCAGCGCCAGTGTATCTAAAACGAGCTCAGACATTCCTCTTTATATTCCCAAGATGTTTTATTGACCATAACATGACAATCAAATATCCGTATATTAAAATAAGAGCCACGGAACCGTTTTGATGAATGTCCTCCTGTTTACGGCTAGGAATGACGCGATTTCGGGCGCTCAGTTTCTCCAGAGAACAACAAAGAAGTGTCAGGCAAATTTAAATTATGAGGTTCCAGATAACCCGAACGGTTTGGGTACAGATAAAACGGATTCCATGGTATCCCCGCGAGTGCTCTGGGCACCAGGCGAACCCTGTAGGAATGTATCTTTACCACCAAATGAGGAAGCTACTCTGTTCGTTGAGGGATGTTCGAGGAAGAGGAGAGTTGATCAGAAGCAGAGCAAAACAACACTAGGGAGCTCGCTAGGGAGTAGCCCCAAGACTTGAAAAAAGTGACACGCACTAGAATAGCAACGACACTAATGATAAAGAACGTCCCTGCTGAAACTCAATCAGTCGTGCACCAGCACTGGCTCCAAAAACTAGCAATTGTAAACACAGCCAAAAGAATACAACCTGCTCCCCTGTTTCTTCGAAGTGTGCAGACCGCATCTTAGCGTTACTAGAAATGTCTAAACGCGCAAGTTAGTCTCGCTTTAAATGCCACAGGCGTAGTGGGCGGCGCTACAAGTATGGCCCGATTGTGAAGCATGGAAAACATAGAGCTTGGCCACACTGCCTAGTGTTATTTGTTCTGATCAGAAGTGAGTAAAATTTCAGTAACAACATGTTTCTGGTTAATTAATACAAAGTGTCATAATCACTCATTCAGCCAAAGCTGACTGCGAATCGCAGGCTTTAAAAAAATGACAGGCATGTCATCTATAAGATTTAAGTTTTATCTGATTTAAAGGTTTTGCGTCATCAGCATTTTGTACCTTTTCGCACTGTGCATATTTTTCGCCGGTTACGGTGAAATATCTGTTGTATATCAAGTGATTCGTTACGTTTGCGTTCCGTTAAAGAAGAAACCAATGATGCTGGAGAATGAACAACAGTGGAAAACCCTAAATGTGTGAATTATTACTGTTTTAATGCTTACAAGAACTAGAACAGCGCTGGATAACAATAAAAGAAGACAAGTGCCTTCAAGGACAACTCCACCTGGAAGGTTGGAAGGAGGGGCTCACTTACTACGTTGAATTTTAGGGGCAGGCCAAATACTGGACAAGGCGTTTGATTTTGAACCTATGGCGCAGCTCTGTACGACTACTCGCACAAGAGTCAGCAATACCAGGATGGCGGCTTTTGCCTTACCATCTTGAAAAGTAGCCTACGAGAAGAGCTTCGCGTCTCTTACGTGAGGCGTTATAATTACCGGTAAAAACAAAATATCGTTGTTGTTTTAATGTTTATTATTGCCTTTTTTTGCCTATTATTGCCTATTTCAGCTATTGATTTAGTTTATGTGCACTTGGTGCATAACCATATTGCTCGACTGCCTTGCTGGCTGGGACCCGCTTCGATTGATAACTGACTGACTACTGATTAATAAAACAGCGCCGGATATTTTGACATCCGAAATACGGAACTCGTCTGATCCCTCCCATGCCTAGGGGGACGTAGGCCTATATTGTTGTTTTTCTTTTCAATAATTTCATTTTCTAGGCATACAGTAAACCAAAGTTAGTCACCAGAAAGGCTTTCCTTTCATCTCTGCATAAGTGGAAAAAACAGCCAAGCTGTTCCAGACGATATAACCCGCGGAATTTAATCTCTTCCCTCAATCGTTCACCAGTTTATTTTTTCCCCAGGCACTTGCAATTTAGCTCCTTGGCCGCTGGAAGGGCGATGGGTTATCCAATCAGAAAACAAAGATGTACATGACATGAATCGCAGTGTGAAACAGAACTCTATCATGATTCCTAACGTTAAGAATACACATGCACTGCCTCCGGATTATCGTGTTTTTGGGATCCCAAAACGTAAGTGGAGGGATACCTATGACATCGCAAATGTTGTCCGTCTGTCAGCACGATAACTCTCGAAGGTAGATGGGCTCTGTAGCCCTATATTTAGGAGTGGGGGAGTTCAAGTTAAGGGGCAAATAAAATATTTCTAAACAGCTAACGAGATAGTCGATTAAGGGGCAAGAAGACATGCTGAACACGATTATGAAAACCATTTTCTAGCTGGACAGGTAGTTCGCCCGTAATCTGGCCAAAACCGGAAAGCTTATTAAAAGTAAGAGTTTTATTTGAAGTTGATTAGATGTTCGATTTAGGGGTAAGAAGACATGCTGAATACTTATGTGAAAGTCATTTTCTACCGGACAGGGACCGGAAGTTGATTAGATGTTCGATAGAGGGGTAAGGAGATACACTGAACTCGTTTTTTAGCTTTATTTTTTGCCGGACAAGCAGTTCGCCCGGAATTCGGACAAAACCGGAAATTCGGCAGAAGTAAGGCAGGAAGTTTAGATCAGTTTCGTCAGAATAGATATGACTTATAGGGGTAAACACACATGCTGAATCCATATCTGAACTTGTTTTTTTTTAGATGATTAGCTATTTGGCCTTAATCTGTTTCTAAGTTTTAATAGTAAAAATGTTCAAGGAGTCTCGCGAAGACTGGATCTGGCGAAGACAAGACCCAATTGTCTGTATCAAATATTGCGAGATAATGAATTTTTGGGATCCCATCGAAACCTTTGGTCTTGTTGGGGATAGCAATGGAAGGAATCAAGTGTGTTCCAAAAAAATATCATGCCTGATTTCGGATTTCTTTTGTAGTAAAGCCATAGGCATAACGTCGAAATTTGCTGGCTTCCTATAGGGAAGTAGCATTGCTAGACAGCGCTATGGTAGGCTGCTCCCCACTGTTCGAACCGATTAGACGTTTGGGCATTTGATTACACCCTTTAGTGTGCAAATTGGGCAGCTCTTATCTCGCATCAGGAATTCAAGGGGTGGCTACTCTGATTAAAAAGAACGGAGGATGCATCTGTTAACAGCAGGACTCAAATCTTAAAATGAAATTCCTTCCCCCGAAATTCTTTTTTTTAGGGATGCTGGACTGACTCGTGGTTTTGGTAAGGCTTTAAAAGGCTTGAATGAAAAGCTAAAGACTGTTACTCCAGCGATGTTTCGGCCCTTCTTGGCAAGGGTCCTCGTCAGGCTGTGCCTGTACGAAGACTCTTTATCGCCATCAAATATAATTCGCAGTCAGCTTTGGCTAAAGGAATATCTATACGCCTACTAAAAATACAGCAGTATATTAATAAATGTTTATTAATTTAAATTTTTTATTAATAAATAATAAAAATAACCCAAGAATTGGAAAGACCAGCCGATGCATTCCTGATATGAGCTCGCCAGCGAATATTCAAGAAGGAACTTAAAGGGTCGATAGAATATGATCGAAAGACTGCCCTCAAAAACTGTAGATTATATTTAAAGTTAACTAACAATAAACTAAAGTTTAACTGTCTTGGATTTGAGTGGACTGAATTGTTTTGACTCTGCTAAAGGATTTTTTAGTTTTTCACCTTGGGCTCTAGTAGTGGCGTTCAGAACGACAAGAAAAAGTTCATCCCGACGTGGAGAATTTTAATTTCAACGAAAGCGTGCATTTCAATGGCTAATGAAGCGAAGCTCGGGTAACACTGTCCGGTTACTTCTTACGAAAGCCCTCTATTGCGTGTAACGAAAAAAAAGTATTTGTTTTCGCGGCCATCGCTTACCGCTGTAGTCGCTAAATATTTCAAGCATAGAGGTAGAAGCACATAGAGGTACCACAAATCAGAAGAAAAAAAATCCATTCGATGAAAAATCGATTATGTGAATAGCGGAGCAACGAAGTAACCAATTTTCATCGTGTTCTCAAGCCTATTTAGTAAACCATTGATGGGTATCTTAGCCCTATTCGGTTAAACTTAAAAGGACCTGTCGCACATACATTACTGGTTCCCTCTACGTCCCTAATCGTTCCGTCCATTTTCATGTCTGAGATTTCGGACTTCTGATGTAATTTTTATCCAATCAAACGGCACTACACCAATTATTGCATCTTTCTCGTCAGGGTCTTTTCGAAGCAGATCAGGTTCCCGCGTACTGCTTCCCAAGAGCTCCTTGACCGGTTATGCAATTTTCTTCGTGTTTCCCAAAGTTGCGAGGGCTAAATCAGCCGGGAAAATCTAATCGTCTGTTTACAACTTTAGTCTGACACGTGCCACACACAGTTTGACATTCTTGCCTAGGGTATGAACTCCCTGCCATCTGGTGTTTTAATTCGTTTGAGTAAATTAAATTCCAAAACACAATATACTTTCAAATGACTAAGGTACGTTAGAATATTGGAACAAAACTATTTCTGACTTGTGCTTTAAGTTAAAGTTTAACCGAAAAGGACTGGGATGGGACAATCTAGTTGCCCATCACTTATTCACTTGAATTGGCTTGAAGACCCGCTGAAAATGCGTTACTTGGTTGTTCCGCTATTCAGGAATAATCGATTTTCAAATAGTGGAATTTCCGTGTGATTTGTGGTACCTCTAATTTGTTGTATGCCTTACAGAAAGATTTATGACTTTTTTTTTGTTCAGGCACTAAGCACACTTCACCAATATCGCCACTGCCCAGTGAAAAGCCTTGTTTGTGTTTAGATAAACATTTCCCGCGTCATAGTAGAATTTTCGCTGTGGGGACAACCGCAGACATTCTGAACGTCATAACTAGTGCATATAGTGGAAAACAAAAAAATCCCTTTGCAGAATCGAAATAACTCGGTGTATTCAACTAAATGACACAAAAATAAGTTGACTTTTCAGTTAAACTTTAAGTACCTCCTCAGACACATTTAGAGGTTATCTGTCAAGGACTGAGCCTGTTCACTGCTTCCTTGTCAGAGCGAATCAAATAACCCCTCGCCACGTTCGCAGTTGAACAAAAAAAAGGCAACATATCTCGTCTAGTTATAATCATCAAACCAAATTTGAATCATCGCCGAAACCATCTGGAAACTAAACCTAATCAGCCATCTCTTCTCCGCTCAAGTAAGATATCAAATCGAAATCTTTCCATCAGCCGACTGTAAATGCTTATTAAGGCCGTCTAAAAACTCCATATTTGTGAATAAAGGCATATTCGCTTAGCCTAACAAGTAACTCTCATTCCTTAAAGAGAATAGGGCTATCATTAATTTTTGCTTTCTGAATTTTCGGCCGCTGACAGGTCCCCATAATCTTGCACGCAACCCCGCATTTTGGACTGAATTACGAGGCACTGACAACCCTCAACGTCCGCAGAGGTGGTAAATTACCCCCAAACAGTCAGCGTTACACAGCGGGGAAATTCGGAAACCCGACTGTGAGAATTCTAATTGACGGTGCATATCGCACAGGTTGGAAAACAGTGTTCGATGGGGAGCGAAATAGGAGCTATCGGCAGCATTCTTGCATGAATTATGGGGGAGACTCGTTTTTAGTCGCAAAGCTGATTTCATCTCTTGAGCGCCTTAATCAAAAGTGAAGTTGAAAATTCGACTGGCTCGTTTTTGTTCGCTAATGCCACACGTCGTGGTTTCCCGGTGTGATCGGTGTCGAGTGACCGCAGACTGGATTTCCTGTCAGGAGTTTTGGCACCATCATCAATTCCGTGAGTGCCAATACATGATAAGGATGACCGGATTTCCTTTACTTTCATCATTAAGAGGAAAAATCTCAACTTTTCCTGACGGAAGTGATGATGCTGCGGAAAATTCTGGCCGGAATTCCAGTCTCCGACCCTGATCGTCTGTCTAAGTTGAGATTTTTTCATCTTAATGATGAAGGTGCAGAAATTAAAATCCCGATCGTGTATCCGCAGTAATAGCTGGAATACTCTATATGACCAAGTCCAAAACACGCGAGTGAACTTCGGGAAGAACGAGAAACGTCATCCGAACGATGAATCAAATCCTATGTCAACCATTCAACAGCGTTGCTGAGGACAGCTGTGGTAACGTTTCCGGCTCTTCACTCGGCACACGGCGATCCTTCATCGGAACGAAGAGTTAGTCATCAAGAGTATTTCTTCCCTTTCTTTCAATTCCGCACAGGAGAATTGACGAGCGGGCCTGGTGAAGTGCGGAGAACCATGACAAGAAAACATAACTTGCGATATGCTAAGGTCGCATTACTCAACAGCATAACTAATCCTCCAGCCCACGAACGTTGCGAATCATATATTAAAATGACAGTCAGCCAAGATTTGCGCCAGTGATTTTTCGGCCCTTCTTGGCACCGGCCTGTTGCACCAGTGACGTTTGTGGCTCTTCGTTAGGCGATCCTTCATCGACAGGAAGAGTTAGTCATCAAGATTATTCCTCACAACTGAGAGACATATCTATTGTTGATTAGTCTGATGAAGGTCTGATGTATTAAATACTTTCGCGCGGCCACTGACAAGTCACAGAACTGAAGATCGATTCCTTTACGAACGATTCACGACAAGTATAGCAAAGGTATTACCATTTAAACACTGGCGCGGTGATGCAATGCGATGAAGTGTTGGGCGAAAACTCTCTAGAATTCAACCGCTTCCCGTTCGACAACGGCTTTCAAAACTAGCGTTCACAAACTAGCGCCGTGTTGCAATAGGATTCGGTGACGGGTGGGAAAAGCCGACCGGACAAGAAACTCGAACGAAAATCTGCAAGACTTGCTTGCGTCATTTTCCTGTACACGTAGCCTAACTATAATAATCAGATTCAAATACTGAAAGGAAGCGTAAACGCGTTGCTCTTACAGATATAAAGTTCTTAATTTATCATTCCCATTTCACTGTTTTAGAGGAAAAAACAAAACCAAAGTTTTTCAGAAACGCGCTCTCCATATTATCCATAAAGGCCCAAAACTACCCTACTTCTAAGCATGTACAAAATTGACACCTTGGAGAAACGGAGACTGTGTACCAAAGATTGTTGAAATTTTAAATAGCCTTTGACCATTTGTACGTATTTTTAAATGTATATGTTATGCTGATCGCATGACAGTACTCACCAATTTTGGTTTTGTTACCGTGAGAGTGTAAGCGAGTAAATTACTATTCTATTCTATTTAAGCGTACCTCTAGGCTACTGTACTTTTAACTCCTATTTGGGCAACTTGATATTACAAGATTTTGGATATTACCTCTTACGTTCTATTACTAGGCTGAAGACGCCTACATCTCCCCATTTTACCTTTTTCCAAGGCTAATACGTCAACGAGCGGCTGGAACGGCTTTCAAGACTAGCGTTCACACACTGGCGCGGTGTTGCAATAGGATTCATTGTCGGGTTGGAGAAGCCGGCCGGACCAGAAACTCGAACGAAGCGTTTTATTTGAAATTCATAGTACAGCGGACTGTTCGTTGTCGTTTTATTCGCCAGCGGGCCGTAGGCTGGGAAGGTGCGGGATGCCCGAAGTCGTTTTATTTGCCAGCGGGCTGCCTGCTGAGTGCCAGCGGACCCGCTAGTTTGTACGCTGGATGAGGCAGCGAGTTGTTCAGCGTACCTTCTGACGTAGTCCGCCAGGAATAAAACGGCTACTTACAGTTCGCCATCCGCTCCCGCTGTACTATGAACTTCAAATAAAACGCAACTCAGGATTTGCTCGCTTTTCCTTCGACTTTTGGAATACAGGAAGTAGGTTATCCCCTTTCGGAAAAAAACAGTAAAAAGAACGTCATTTATTGACGAAAGTGAGCGCAAAGCTCGTGAAAAAACCAACAGCAAATAGGCAAGCCAGCCCCTTAAGTAGTTAAAAAACAACGATCACCAATCTCAAACCTCACAGATTCTATCTCAACCAACACCTCAATCTCATTTTCCAAATCAACTAGTCAATCCAACAAGATCTCTCCTGAGCAAACGGAAACATCTGCTAAACGAAGTACTCCAGAAACTGCAGAACAGAAAGCTGAGACATACCTTCAGTTCCGATAATTCCTCAAATATTAAGAGTTGCACTGGGCACACAAAAGCACTTTGGTATCACATTTTCGTCTTGTGCATACGCACACTAACATTGCACTTCCTCTAAAAAGCTCAGCACCAATCCCAATCACACGCCAGTTTTGTGCACTAAATCTCTCCTAAATTACAACTCATCTTTAGCACTAGCTGCCAAGGGTTCCGATACTTCAGGTACGGGTGTAGACACTTCCTCTGGGAGAGGGGTTGACAACACCTCATCGAACACCTCCTCCGGTACTTCGTACGGAGAGGGGTTTTCCTGCTCCGCTTTTCTAACGGCTTTTTCGACGTCACGGAAAATCTCATCAACGGTCACTTTAGTGCTCCAGGCTTTTATGACGCGGCCGTCTGTGTCGACGAGGTATTTGTAGAAGTTCCACTCTGGATGGACGGATGACTGGGCTGTAAACATAGAGTATGAAATGTTAGCAACTGTAAAGCGAAGCAATAACTACCAGTTAAAGGGCTCCTCTTGCTTTTCACTGTTTTCACACCTCCAGAGGCGACTTACGTGGTCTACTGACCTCTGAAATCTCCCACTCATTAAGTAAGCAAGTAAGTAATTTATTTGTAACCCGCCATTTGAAAAAGCGGAGTAAATGAAAGAAAATAAATATATAATAATAAATATACATTGCGAATCACTTTATCTGAAACTGAATTGATTTTTCAGCGGTAGCCGAGATTTACCTGGCGGTGTTAACTTTCGCCACCCCGGCCGCGCCACTTGTTTCGCTATGACTTCTCAGCATTTACCCACGGCGCGTATTTCATTTGAACTTATCGCGAGAAAACTAAAGTATTTTTGCGCAAAGCCCTGTCAGAGTCGGCAAGAGCTAACAATGATTTAATTGTGATTGTCGTTTTCATTCCAAGGTTCTCATTTTCCCGTCATTTATTATTTAATCCCGGTTGAGCGTCACCTGAATTGGTGTGAACCCCGGGCAATCATTCATTCAGTGTAGTTTCACAGTTCTGAACCAGACGTTCGAGAGTAAACGTCTTTGTTATTTATACGATATTCACGAATACTGCACGAGCCCCTGACAAAAGTTGTCATAGGTCGTCAATAAGTATCAAGTATCAACCTAAAGCATACACGCTGTCGAAGGTTAGGATGGTTCGACGGCCTAGGTCGTTCCCAATCCTAATATATTTACTTATTTTACTACTACTGCACAGGAAGCTGTCAGGATCAGTCTACTCCCGGTTTTCGCGACACCACCCCTTATCCCCTCTGTTTGTGTGTCATGAGTGTTTGTATAGTTGTTTTTAGTATTCCTCTTTCTTTCTTTTTGCTTGCCATCCTTTGTCGCATTGTAGGTACTAAATAAACTATTGTTATTATTATTATACTCGATTGTTCGTTACTTACCAACAACATTTCGGAACGCCGGATGAGCATTATCACCAATCACATCAATTTTGCTGAAAACCGGAAAATCCACACCATAAGTTTCCGTTAAGAAGTTCTTAATGACATCGTTCGGTCCTGGTTCCTGCTCTCCAAACTGGTTGCAGGGGAACGCCAAGACGTTGAATTTCTTGCCAAACCCAAGAATATCCTGCATTCGTTTCAGAGACTTGTAGTGAGAGTCGGTAAACCCACACTGGCTGGCAACGTTGAGTACTAGAGACACCTAGGAGACAAACTTGATTTATTCAAGCGCTTTGGAGCAAAACCAATAGATGGCAGGGAGCTAATACCCAAGGTAAGTCGCTTCTGGACGTACGTGTCATACAAAAGTTGTGAACAAATGATGAGGTTTACCCGGCCGGATTTTCTTCACTTTCATAATGAAGGTGAACAAATCTCAACTTTCCGTATGGAATTGGCGGTGGTGCCTGAAACCCTTGCCGGAATTCGGGTCCGCGAGCACCCAACCTGGTCGTTTGTCCGAAGCATAGCGCTACAGCAGGTGTTTGGTTACTAAAATCAAGAACAGATAACAACAACCCGTTAGAGGGTAGGCCTACTCATCTGCCGGTTGGCTGCTGCATGTTTATCTAGGGTACGAAGATGGGACTTTCTTTAAATTTGCAGCAGCCTACATCGTTCCGGAGGAAAACCATGAAAAGGCGAAGTACTCTTATACCCTGGTATGAGGCGGTCACTTTGCCTGTGCTTGGGATTCAAGATATATCTGAAACACGAAGAAACATCTAGGAAACGCTGAAGAATCGACAAATTTGCTCATGAAAATCTTGAAGGTTTGGCTTGAAGGTGTGGAAGCCCCAGACATCTGGGAATCTCGAAGGCGAAGCCTGCCTTTAGTAGACGTTTCTCTGAACGATTATTACCAATTCTTGGTCAGGCTTCCTCCAAGACAGCAGAAGTTAAATTGTTCTTAAAATCTAAAACACACTCCGGCCCACAGCATACATGGCACGATACTAAAGACCGTACTTATGATGCCAATACAACCTATTTGAAGAGGTTGAAATGATAGTTGCGTTTTTGCAGATACCATGGTATCTGATACCACGGTTACTGGATCTGAACTTTGTCTTTTTTTGCAACTAAATTTTTCTGCAACTTTTTTGCAACTAATGATTTCTTGTGCCACATCCTTTAAAGCAGCAATAGATACAGTTTATATTTCAGTACTCTTAAAGTACATGACTACTTTGGAGCTGCTGGGTTTCCCGAAGATTATCAACCCGCCCCGGCCGTTTTCTGCCTCGCCCGGCCTCCTTGGTTTTGATGAGAAACATGAAAAAAATTGCTCAGCCGGTATTTCTCACCATTGAGCTTATCCAAAGAAATAAGCGTGAGCCTGACCCACCTCGAAAAAAACAAATACGGGAAATGGAAAATTCAGCGTAGCGGTAGGGGTGGATACAAATCTCGGAACTGAAATCGACGAAACGATTAGGCCCGTAAGGTGAAACATCAATATAGGCATGTCGGATCCTTTAAAAGTAGAAAATAAAAGGTGAGAATAAATACTTGATACTAACTAGGCTACAGCAACCTACTTACCGTTCCTCTGTACTTTTCCAGCTGAACCGCCTTTCCGTCCAAATCATGAACCAGGAACGAGTAGAAGTCCAACTCCGGAAACTGATCTCCGAAAGCTCCTTGACAGAAAATAACCAGCGCACAGAAAAAGAGCTTCATCTTGAATTATCAACAATGAAGACGAATTCGTCCGTCTCTGTAAAAAGGATGAATTTGGATAAAACGGTAAAATGCTTCGTGATCCTGCTGGACAAAAGAAAGGAGACGCGCGGCAGAGCATGGAGCACAACGGGACAGCAGGCACGGATCAACCCGGCAAAAGCATTAAGAACTGAGCGCAAAAACGGTCTAAACTAAGTTGTATCGGAAATCGTTACAAGCGTGACGTCACAAGCATTTGATCTATTTTAGCCTACCTCAGAAAACGAGAAATTGCAGTTTATTCCTATCGGTGAATATATATTTTAATATATGTATAGAGAGCCGAGCGGCCACCGAGGCGCCGGTCGCGTGTACATTTATGAAACATGAAACGGCCTAGGGACAATCAAATCCTATGTTAGGTCGTCAATTACAAGAAGTCACTACATACGTCGCGACTGTAACTAATTCCGATACAATTTAGTCGACACCGCAAAAACTGGCTAGTCACGGCGGCCGAATTCCGACGCAAAATCGCGGCGCGAAAGCAAGGAAGCCCATACAATTTAAGAGATCAGAATATTAGATTAATGGGCCGTGAAAATTCATTTTTCGGGGGAAAAGATTTTAATACAAAATCAGATAGGCCTAATGAAAATTCTAAAAAATCATAGGAAAACGAAAATATCGCTACCTTCCTCAGAATCAATCAATTCGTTTATCACTGTAGGCCTACCCATTTAGTAAAGAAAGCAAAAGAAAAGTTTATACCAGGCGTTAAATAACCTAGTAAATACAAAATATCGACAGAACAAAACTGCAAACAGAATATCAGGCCTAAATTGCAAAAAAATAAATAAAAATAACCTAGTCTCTTTACTATCAACTAGCATAACGCGAACTTTTTTTTTTCCAGTTTTTAAGATTCAAAACTTTTCAGAAGTTTTCCAAAATACTTTAAGAACTTCCACTGATCAAGAAGCTGTGCTATGAAATACGTATTCACTCTCTCTGAAGTATGCCATTTTCTTCCCTGCCAAGTGTGCCCATATTTAGGGGACGTTTTGGCGTCAACCAGTTCGACTGGTTGAGGACAACCGCTTGGACTACCGCTATTTTTGCGTCAACCCGGTTCACCCAATTTCCATTTTCACGTCAACCCGCCGACCGGTTGACCTTTCGGTTGACCTTTCGGTTGAACCGAAATAATGGATTGGTTGAACTCCGCTGGTCGAGCAGAGTTCAACCAGAACCAACGATTTCAAAGCGCAATTTTTGAAAATCGTCAACATGAATTGTCTGTTTTTAGTATGGATTTGACTTTTCTATAAGCACTTATGTCTTTGGTGATGGAATGGAGTTTCTGGTAAGTACTATTTAAGGAAGATTGTCTGAGATATGCTACAGGAGATGCATCCAATCTCAAATTAAATAACCTGAAATTGGCCTCTAAAATATTAAAAGGAAGTTTCTTTGCAGGCCTAACCTAACTGTCAAGTAAAGAAGCAAAGTCTAGGCTAATGACCTATGACATAATTCAGACTGTAGGTAGGCTGGAGAAATTCTCTTTGCCGTTTTTAGGCCAGTTTTAAGCCTTACAATTTTATTTTTTATTTTTCAATTTTAAGCATTACATTTTTTTTAAGTCTTAAGGTCAAGGGATTTGAGGGTGAATACTGTGCATATCCAGTAGGGTAGGGTAGGGACAAAAGTGACTACAAAATCATTGTCTGAAAAATATAAAAAAATTAGGAAAATATTATTTTGGAGATCATCTGTTTGAGTGCCGTACAGGCAAGGCCGTATCCAGGGGGGGGGGGATTTCCTCAAATAGGATATTATAGCCGGTAGAATTGCTTAATTTATTTATTGCAGGTTTGTTCCTTCCCCAGCGTTGACCCTGAAGTTTGACAACCTGACGAGAGCCCTTGACAATAAGGGCCGAAGTATCACTGCCGAAGCATCGTAGCTGACGTTTCTGTGTTATTCATTATTTGAATAAATCCCCCTACTGTGATCGAATACGACTCGAAAACAATAAACGTCGCTTCTCTGACATCTCCTCTTCCCGTCCATCAAGTTAGACTGGAATCGGAGCATAGCCTATATGCAAATTTCCGGTTCCCATTCCCTCCCCCCAACCGTGTCTGGATCCGATCTGGACACTAAATAACAAATCTAGGCCGCATAAACTCGATACGGCCCAACTTGCATCATATTCGGTCCATCTGTTTGGTTTTTGTGCATGTCATAAGTTTCAGAGCCCTGCTAGGATTTGGCTCCACCATTTACGTACCTAGGCCTAGTGCTTGTTCTCCCCGCCAAGTTCCATCCCAATCCCTCGACTCTATGCGTTTCACGAGCATTCCGGTGCCCTGCATCCAGTTCCCCCTCCACAAGTATCGAATCTGATCCGGACTTCACGCTGAACATTTGAGACGATAGCTGTTTCCAGTTGCCAAGTTTCATTCAAATCCGATCATCCGTTCAAAAGTTATGCATGCCACTAGATTCCAGATTCCCCATCTCTCCACTCCCCCACGATGGTCGGATCGGGGAAACGACTATTCTCAAGTCAGTCTGTTCGGGTCCCTGACACGCCTGTCAAGTTTCATCGTCCTTGCACATCAGAAAATACCGAACTCGCGGGATCACCAGAAATCCGGACCCCCCCCCCCCCCAACTCCCCTACAGTAACCGAATCCGGTCCGTTATGTCAATGACGTATCTAGGACTTGTGCTTGTTCTTCCCACCAAGTTTCATCCCGCTCCCTCCTCTCTAAGTGTTTCCAAAGATTTCCGGTATCCCCTTCCGACTCCCCCCAAAGTCACTGGATCCGGACCGGATTTGAAGTGGGGCGTCTGAGACACGATATCTTTCTAAATATTAAATTTCATTAAGATTCGATAGCCCGTTCGAAAGTTAAAAATACCTCAATTTTCCGGATTCCCCATTCCTTCACTCCCCCCAGATGGTTAGATCAGGGAGTGACTACTTCCAATTTAATCTGGTCCGGTCCCTTATATGCCTGCTAAGTTTCATCGTCCTAGCTTACCCTCTAAATACCCACGTTTACGTAAGTTTGAAATTTGTCCGACTGTTAATGGGACAAATACGATTAACGGTATTTTCGCGTTAAACAGTTGGTTGAGCTCAACCAGGTTGAAAAAACTGTTTTGGCGTCAACCAGTTTCGCCGCTTGAGCTCAAACCGGTTGACGCCAAAACGTCCCCTTACTGCCCCCATCACTAGAAGAATGCTCCGAAATAAGATGCAAGTCTTAGGTAGCGTTCCAGCGACTTATTACGATCTATACTATTCTTGTTCTTATTGCCGTTCCAGAGCCCGCCGTAATAAGTAAATTGGCTCCTCCCTCTTATTATTTTCATTTTACGACTGTTACGATAGTTACAATTTACTAATGATGGTCCCGAGCACCATAAGCGATAATCACTATCGGTTCTGCAGGAACTCCCGTAAGAGTGATGACGTATGGGACAAGTGCTTGGGCGTCTGGGAGAACTAGGAATTATCGAGAAAGTCAGCGAGCCCACTGAATGGGTAAATGCTATGGTGGTGGTGAAAAAAAAAAAACATGGCAGTGTGCGTCTTTGCACTGATCCAGTGGATTTGAACAAAGCCATAAAACGACCATACTACCCAATCCCAACATTTGATGATGTCATCAGCAAAACTTGATGCACGATCAGGCTACTGGATATTACAACTCTTAGAAAAAGCACCCTACCTCACAACATTCAGTACAATCTACGGACGCTATCGCTGGAAAAGATACCCCTTCGGATTAATTTCAGCGCAAGAAGAATTCCAGCAGAGAATGGAGCAAGCATTTGAGGGTCTCAAAGGACTGTGCATATTAGTCGATGATCTTCTAGTCTATGGCAGAACTCGAAGAGAACATGACGAAAGACTGGAAGAAGTCTTGAAGCGGGCCAGGAAGTTTGGTATCAAATTAAACAAGTGCCAATTCGGACTGAAACAAGACCAAAGGTTTCGATGGGATCCCAAAAATATTTGATCCTAACAATTGGGTTGTGTCTTCGCCATTCAGTCTTCCGTCATATTCCTTGAAGATTTTTACCGCTAAAATAAAGTTCAAAAATTTAATCAGCATGTCTCCTTGGCCCGACACCGAATCTCTAATCGACTTCAGAAACAACCTTGAGCTTCAATCAAATTTCCAGTTTCGGCCGAATTCGTGATGAATCATTTGTCCAGCAAGAAAACTAAGTTCAGATATGGATTCAGCGGACCTCCATACCCCTTCAATGAATATCTTATTAGCTTTATTAATATTGTTACCCTAAATTCGAAACCCTCCTCTGCCTCTAAATATAGGACTAAAGGACTCATCTACGAACTTCACCTGTACTTTGCGAATGAATCCTCATACTAAGCTTGAACAACATATACCAACCCCTTCGACCTTCGATTACACTAGCTCTCTCTGACGTTCATAGATTATGCCGTCATCCACGCGCAGAGCTGTACTAGTGCGAAGAAAGGGGTAAGGAAAATTGGTCGACAAATTTTGTGTCCGGTGTTTGCCGGATTCCGGGTGAACTACTTGTCCGGTGGAAAAAATAACTTTCATATTCGGATTCAGCATGTCTCCTTACCCCAAAATCAACTATCTCAATAGCTTTCAAAAAATATTTTTTTTGCCCCTTAATTTGAAACCCGTCCCCCACCCACAAATATAGGGCTACAGAGCCCAACTACGATCTCGACCTTCCCCTTGACCCAAAGGATCCTCCCACCAAGTTTCATCAAAATATCTCAATCCCTTCGCGAGTTATCGTGTGCACAGACGGACAGACGGACGGACGGACAACTTTTGCAATGTCATAGGTATCCCTCCACTTACGTTTTGGGATCCCAAAAAGTAAGCTACAGTACTTCGGCCATGTGATCAGCGAAGACGGCATAAAACTAGATCCTGAAAAGCTTCTGCCCGGGCCCCGCTATAGTCACACCCGGTAATAACGGGTAATCCCTTTAATTTGAAACCCGTCCCCCACCCACAAATATAGGGCTACAGAGCCCAACTACGATCTCGACCTTCCCCTTGACCCAAAGGATCCTCCCACCAAGTTTCATCAAAATATCTCAATCCCTTCGCCAGTTATCGTGTGCACAGACGGACAGACGGACAACTTTTGCAATGTCATAGGTATCCCTCCACTTACGTTTTGGGATCCCAAGAAGTAAGCTACGGTACTTCGGCCATGTGATCAGCGAAGACGGCATAAAACTAGATCCTGAAAAGCTTCTGCCCGGGCCCCACTATAGTCACACCCGGTAATAACGCTGGTAATAAGACCGTCTTACGGTCGACATCGGGAAGAAAAGACGCTGAAAACGTAAAATAGACGAGATGGAAGAATCCATCTCCGCCATTTTGAAACATAACGTAAACGTCTTTGCACCAATCACAGACCAAAGTCACTAGTTGCGTTTTTGCGCATACCATGGTATCTGTTACCACGGTAAGTGGTAACTGGATCTGCAATTAGTCGTTTTTGCAGTTACCGTGGTATTTGATATACGGTCCACTGCAAAAACGACTATTACTGAAATTGCACTTTCCGAAGTCATCCCAAAAGAAAAACTGATATCCAGTTACATCACTAAGTGCTGAACTTCTTTCTCACCAATTTGACAAAATTTGATGGAAGTGAGACGCGTTTTCCAGATACCGCGACCAGATATCACGGTCGGACCGTGATATCTGAATATCTGTTACCACGGTAACTGGCCAGATACCACAACAACTGCAAAAACGCCTTTTGACCGTGGTATCAGATACTACGATAACTGCAAAAACGACTTTAGACCGTATATCAGATACCATGGTATCAGCAAAAACGCAACTACTGACTTTAGCTGGTTTTGTTTACATATGAGTGATGATGGTGGTAATATATCTTGAATTTCTTCGTTCCAGGTGTGACCAGGATAAAACGTAAGAGTGGGTAATAACCAAATTAACGAACCAAATTACGTACAGATGTGACTAAATGTGTCCCGCGCGTTCGAGCCATCAACGAAATGCTGGAACTAAAAAGCAAGGAAGAGCTACAAACACTGCTGGGAATGATGAACTTCTTATCGAGGCACATTCCAGACCTGTCATCCAAAAACAAACCCCTGAGAGACTTATTGAAGGAGGAATCATTCACCCTCCAGAACGGGGATCGAGAGTGTATCAAGGATATCAAAGACTCGATTGTGTCCGGATTAGCATATTTTGATCACAACTGCAGAACCACTGAACTGAAAGTGGATGCTTCAGAACATGGCCTGGGAGCAGTTATCTCAGCCAATAACAGCATATTTGGATATGCTTCCAGAGACCTGAACAAAACAGAGCAAAACTATTCACAGCTGGAGAAAGATCTCTACGCCATAGCTTACGGAGCCATAGCCACTTCATCTATGGCAGGAAAGTGAATGTGACGACAGATCACCGCTTCTTAGAAACCATAGTGTCTAAGCCACTCCACAGCGCACCTGCCAGGATACAGAGACACATGATTCAGATCCAACCATATGATCTCTCTGTCCACTACTCTCCTGGTAAAAAAAATTTCCAGTACCTGACACCAGGGGCGTCGCAAGTGCATTTTCGGTGGGGGGATGCAGAGCCAAAATTTTACCGAATCTCTAAAAAAAATTACCGAATCCTAGAAACTGAACATTCGAGCTTTAAATCACAGAAAGGATTACGCAGGAAAAGTAACATTAAAAGGCAGCATGAAAGACGATAAGCCAACTTAATTAAGCGGCGTTTTGGCGAATATATTACCGTGCACGATTGCAGTAATAGCTTCCATCTATTATACCCAAGAGAAAAATAAATCTAGCACCACAAGCGAATTTTCAAAATCTTTTTTTTCCCGCAGGCTAAAATTTAACTGCTTATTACAAATTCTATCATATACCGTGGATTAAATAACGATGTTCTAAGAAGTTCCAGAAACCGAAGGGAGCGACGTTCCGACAGCAGCAGCTACTGTTTTATAGTCAATACTACCCATAATCACATAAAGTGAGCGCCGCAGGCGAGATTTTTTTTTTCCTGTAGGCTAAAATATTAACCGTTTATCTTACAAATTCTATCATTGACCGTGGATTAAATACCGATGCTCTAAGAAGTTCCAGAAACCGGATGGGGCTACGTTCCTTCAGCAGCAGCTACTCTAGCCTAGTCAATACTACCCATGATCACATAAAGTGAGCGCCGCAGGCGAGATTTTTTTCAAGTTAGCTTTTTCCTGCCAAATTTAACTATTTCCATCCAGATTTTAGCTTTTAATGTTTCGAAATCCCAATCCTAAAACTGTCTGAAAACCCCAATCAAATGACGCGCCCTTCCGCAAAATAGAGAATATTACGAAAAGCGCCGCAGGCGGGATTTTCGAAACATTCATGATTAAATCTTCTTTTTGGGATCCAAAATAAAAGTAAGGACTATCGATGAGATCATAAATCAGTCCTTTTGTCTGCAACCAGTGCTTCACTCGACCTCTTCCGAGTTTCGAGGTTCGTGGTAACTCCCGAATGGCAATTATACCGAATCCCAGTTTTTATACCAAATAACTTTAGACCGATAGCATGTTCGAGATTCTGTATAACTACCGTATCTCGGTTACTATACCGAATTGTTTTGATATCGAAACAGTACCGAATATTTTCGTATTCGGTATAATTTCGTCAAAACTGGAACAAAAGCAGGGATTCGTGGTAGCTACCAGATCCCGAAAATTATACCGAATAAATTACCGAATCCCAATTATGATACCGAATAATTCTGGACCGATACCGTATTGGGGATTCTGCGTAGCTACCGAATCTCCATAAGTATACCGAATAGTTCTGGCATCGAACAATTACCAAATAATTTCAGTAAATTCTCTCCCCGAATTCGTGATAACTACCGAATACTGGGAATTATACCGAATCCCGATCATTATACCAAATAGATTTGTACCGATAGCCTATTTGGGATTCCGTATAACTACCGAATCTCCGTAAATATACCGAATAGTTCCGCTATCGAAAAAATACCGCACAGTTTTAGTAGAATTTTGGGCCTCCGGCCCAAATTAAAATTAAAATTTTGGGCCTCCGGCCCATATTTTACCGAATCTCAAAAAGGTGGGGGGGGGGGCTGCACCCCTCGCACCCCCCCCTTGCGACGCCCCTGCCTGACACCCTGTCCCACCTACACCTGCCCGACGAGGCGTTGCATGCAGATACAGAGGTTTTTGTGCATACCATAGCAAACCATCTGCCTGTCAGCGACGGCAAACTTCAAGAAATCAAGAACAAGAAGAAAACAGACCTACAACTCAAGTAACTCGAAACCACCGTGAAGGAAAGCTGGCCCTCCTTTCGAAACCATTGCCGATTGCCCTGTCAACATCAGCGCGTTCTGGAACATCCAACACGAGCTTGCAGTTTTCAATGGAATTTTGTTCAAAGGGCACCAAATAATCATCCCAACATGCCTCCGGAATAACATTTTGGAACAGCTCCATGCTGCCCATCTCGGCATTGAAAAAACAGAACAAAGAGCCCGCATGCTCGTTTACTGGCCTGGCATCAACGCTGATACTGAGAAATTTATCCAGAAGTGCGAAACCTGTGCCAAGTCTGCATCAAACAACCCAAAAGAACCACTGATCAATGCCACCATTCCCGCTCTGCCATGGCAGTACATAGGGATTGACTTGTTCGAGTGGAACAAGGAGCAGTACTTTATTACAGCGGACTACCACAGCCACTATTTTGAGATAGACAAGTTACCATGCTCAACTTCGGGAACCGTCATCCGGAAACTAAAGGCTCACTTTTTCCCATGCTCAACTTCGGGAACCGTCATCCAGAAACTAAAGGCTCACTTTGCCCGCCACGGCGCCACGGCATACCACAACTGATGACATCAGACATCGGCCCCAGCTGTCCTCACAGGAAATGAAACATTTCACTGAATCCTGGGGAATACTACACAAGGCATCAAGCCCCATGTATCCGAGGTCAAATGGGCTAGTACAGAAAGCAGTTAAACCTGCAAGAGAATTCTCTCCAAATCTCTTGAAAGTGGCAGAAACCCATACACTGGCCTTTTAGAACACCGAAACACCCCCGTTGACGGTTTGGCTTCTCCCATACAACTGATAATGAGCCGACAAACCAGATCAATCCTACCGAGCACCTATCAGCATCTGAGGGCAAAAGCCGTCCCTCAGAAGGCGTTTTTGGAAAGCCGAACGAAACAACAGCTGTGCCAGAAATCGTACTACAATGAAAGAACAAAAGAACTACCAAAACTCCAAATGAGAGATAAAGAATACATACAAGAAAGAAAAGATAGGAACTGGACCAAGGCAGAAGTTGTATCTTGCAATGAGAACCCAAGATCTTATATAGTAAGGACAGCGACTGGGTCCCCACTGAGAAGAAACCGCATTCACGCCTCCCAACCCACTACAAGGATACTGTTGCCCCCCCCCCTCGTTTCAGCGTCACCCGAAATGTCATCTGTCCCCCCCGTCCAAGTGTTGAGGAAGAGCAACAAGCTGAACATATGGGTCGCCATGAGTCACTGGACACGGAAATCGTCGAAAAGGAATTAGAGGTCGCTCTACCCAGAGTTGCCTCTACATCCAAGCCACATTCCCCAACTGGAGCCATGACAGCACCACATCAAGCTCAGTGCCCTGCAGAAGCAACTGCTCCCCAACAAACACACTGCACTTTCGACACCATTCAGGCTAGTCTGGAAACACGGTCTGATACCTCTACCGCGAACCTCCAACGACTGCGTTATGGCAGACTTGTGAAAAGAATGAACTTATAAGTGATTCGAACTAGACTGAGCAGAAACTAGCATCTGCTGTGATGGCCTAGTCATGAAGAAGGGAGATGTAGTATTACCAGCTTACTTGTGGCATGCTACACTGAACTGATTGCGAAAACTTTGCTTTGCTTATTGTGTGTTTTCTATTATAGGTGCTTGGGTCTGAATAAAAGATTTATTCCAAATTCTACAAACACTACAAATCACACATAACCACATATGCAACAAAATCAACGAACCACAGGTTCATCACTCCATTTTTTCCCCAAAGGGAGTGAAAGTTGGAAAACTGGAAGTGTGAAAATCATTCGGGAACTAAGACAGTTACCCTAAGTGCAGCCTAAGTGTTCAAAGAAGTCTGAACTCCATTAGTCTTACAAAAAAACTACTGCTAGAAGCTTGTAATTTCCTTTCTCAGTCCGAAGAAGGCCATAAAAATAAAAATAAAGGTACAGAAATTAGACTACTGTTCTTAATCAGGTCTTAATGTTATCATTATTGCCTGTATGAGGCCACACTGGCAATGTCACAATCATTTTTACATGCTCTATACAAGATACTGTTATTTTCTAAGCTATACAATTGCACTAGGCTAGCCTAGTGACTGAAAATTGTTCAGCAAACACTGACACTGTAAGCTGACTGTAAGTGGATACCCTACCTAATGTACAGGAGGGGTATCCAACCTCAGATAATATTTCAAACTTCCAGAGAAGTCTTTCCTTCAGAATAGTCCATCTGGCTTAAAAAGGAACCAACAAATATGACAAAAATACTAGAATGAAGCTAATTGAATGTTTTACATATTGGATAAAGAAATATTGCTCCAATTTTTCTAGTTAGCCTACTCATATTTTTCTTTTCAAATAAGATTTTCATTTTAACCTTAGGCCTATTCTCGCCGTACCCCGAGGACTCCTCATCGAAAGGAACGGCGAGAATAGAGGGACTCACTCCAAACCGACTCCGCGTACAGGAAACAGCGAGAACACAGGGACTGCTTCCAAGACGGATTTTATTCTTAAAAAAAATATGCAGTTGGCAAAATTGGTCTGGATCTGCTTTATTTTTGGTTTTGTTCATTCTGATTATTTTTAATTAATTTTACATTGCACTAGCACCACCAAAAATTGATCCCCTTCGAATCTGAAAGGGAGTCCTTCTTATTCTTGATGATGGTGATGATAATCGGAGCATTCCCATCCGTGGGGAGTGAGGGAGTGAGTCCCCGGGACAAACGAAAACGCGGGGACTCCTTAACCCTTTCAGTCACTATGTCCTCGGTTGAGGACATGCCATTATATGCAGGGGCGTCACTAGCCTTTTACCTTTGGGGGGGGGGACGTCCAGTTTGTGCCGACGGACTCAAAAATGTGCCGACGAAAAACGCCGTTGCCGCTTCGCGGCAACGGCGTATTAGTCCTTTAATGTAAATTCGTAAATCTAAATTCACATATTCGGTCAGGGTTTCATTGCATATTTCGCTAAAAACTGAAGCTTCCAACGACTGTAGGCAACCCAGAACAATTAGAATCATTCGCCGCTTGCGAAATGTTTTAGATCTGCCTTTTTGCCTGGAAATATTTGCGAAGCTTCCAACGGCTAAACCCAGAACAAGTTAAATTAATCGCCGCAGGGGAAGTTTTTTAAATCTGCCCTCTTTTCTGGGAAAATTTAGCTTATAAGGTATAGCATTTAAGGTGTTTCAAGCCCAATCATTTCAATCCTAAAGCGCCAACTCAATGAAACACCGTTCTTTCAGATATGGAATACTACAAATGCGCCGCAGGCGAAATTTTGTGTAAAACCAACTGTAATGCATTAGTTGAGATTATTCCTTTAATGTAAATTCCTCTATTTAAATTTACATATTCGGCTTTTCTTTTCACCTTTCGCTAAAAAGCGAAGCTTTCCAACGACTGAACCCGGAACAAGTTAAATGAAGCGCCGCAGGCGAAATTTTGTTAATCTTTCTTTTTTCCGAAAAATTTTAGGCCATTCTATACCTAGACTTTACAGTTTCTAGCTTTTAATGTGTTTCCAACCTCGAATTTCAATCCTAAAACGCCAACTAAATGGAACACCATTTTCCCAGATAGAAAATACTACGAAACGCGCCGCAGGCGAAATTTTGTGGAAACATTGATGAGCGATCCCAAATAAAAGGAAGGCTACATGTGAAATCACTGATCTTTCCGCCAAAAAAGTAGTGGCCATCCATAAGAAAGTAGGCACAAAGTTGATTCTTTCGTGTATAAAATCTCGATTTGCCGACGAGACATAAACTTTCGGGATTGGACAAAAGTTTACGGATTTGATTTATTACGTGTAACGAAGATTCTGATCTTCCGAAGGGAATTAGACTTTCCGGGTGCGCCCGACAAATGTCTGAAGAATCCGATTCCTTGCGAATAAAAATATGCCGATGAGCCGACAAGAATAACGACGCCCGACTAAAGCATACAAAACTCGAATTATTCTTTGTTTTGTCCGACTGTAAAGAGATTTATCTCTTACGTTTAAATAGCAGCCGACGTGCCGACAAAATGTACACTTTCGGGATGCGCCTGATAAATTTTTACAGAATTTGACTACTTACGTATAAAAAGAGCCCGATGTGCCGACGATACGGGTCTTCCCGGGTGCGCCCGACAAATATTTGCTGAAACTGATTTATCAATAGAATCTGATGTGCAGACGAGTGGACCGACGCCCGACAAAGCGTACCGAAATCAATTTCTTCTGTTTTTTGCCCAACAAATGTATGTCGAATTCGATTTCTTGCGTATAAAAAGAACCTAGTGTGCCGACGAGTCTACCGACGCCCGACGAAAGCATACAAAATTGAATTTCTTCTGTATAAAAAGAATTCGATGTACCGACGAGCATATCGAGGGCACGACAAAAGGATACAAAACTCGATTTCTCCTGTGTTCTGCACGACAAAAGTATGCGAAATTTGATTTCTTGCGTATGGAAAGAACCCGATGTGCCGACGAGTCGACCGATGCCCGACTAAAGCATGCAAAATTTTATTTTTTCTGGGTTTGCCGGCGCTCCGCGCCGACAAACAAGTGTACTTTCGCCGGGCTTCGCCCGACGAAAGTACTTTCTCAAGACCTTTAGGGGGGGGGAGTCCCCCCCCCTCCCCCCCCCATAGTGACGCCCCTGATTATATGCCACCTAGTGTCGTAGGATACAGGTAATTAGACATTGTATCAAGCATTTCAGAAGTGCCATTGGTCGAGGAATGATCTCCAAAAAAATTGGAAGTCCTAGCTTCAAGACTCTATTTTCTATAAAAATCTGAAACTGAGGGATGCATCAAGATCAAAATATTTCAGAACCAGGTGAACTTTCAGCCTCTGTGTACGAATACAGGGGAAACCGATACCCTATTTGTCAACTAATTATTGGTCAAGATAAGTCAGGGCATCTGCTGGTCAAAAATGGATTGCCTACGTTAACACTAGAGGGCAGGCGATTTTTCTCAAACTACGTGTCCTCATACGAGTACAGCGTGATCAACTTCCAACAAACTGAGCAAGCGGCGTGTAATTCTGCGTTCCTTTTCTCGCTAATTCCCTCAAGCTAAAAAACAAAAGTTGTGACAGAAATGTTTTGATTTGCTTTCAAACCGTTTACAATATGAATAGGGAGGTATAGTGCAGTTTTGCAACTTCAACAAGAGCTAAAAGCTCATATGGCACTTGCAAGGACAGTTAGCCTATAGATCAGCTAAGGTTCGCACTGTGGAGGTCGAATAGCTCTTCCGAAACCCTTTTCAAGCTCCCCTAAAGCATGTTATCGTCCTGCCCACCAAGTTCCGTCCCCAAATCGCCACCCTAAGTGTGTCGCAAGATTTTCGGGACCCCCTCTAACCCCCCCCCCCCCTCAGTGGAGAGACTCCTGTCCGGAACTGCATAACTGAACATAATCTGATCACTCGTTCGAGATTTTTACATGTTAGAAGATTTCTGGATCCCCCAAAAGTGTCTGGATCTGGTCCTGTTACAGAAATGATACGGCTGGGGCTTGTGTTTGTCCTTCCTCCGAAGTCCTGACTCGATTCATCTATTCTGAACGTGCACAAGATTTTCCCTATGCCTCTCTAGTCCCCGTTGCGGTTTCCGGATCCAGTCCGGACCTGAAACAGAACATCAGGAACGTGTCTGACTGTGCTCTTGTCAACTATCAAGTTTATCCAGATCGGGTAACTCATTCGACAGTTAGGCGTGCCAAAATATTCCGGATTATCCCTCCCTCCACTCCCCCAGGATGTTTGGATGTGGGATGTTACAATGTTCAAGTCAATCTGGTCAGGTCCCTAATAGGCCTGACATGTTTCTATCATCCTAGCCCATCTGCAAGCACACTAGCTTGCTTGTCAACTCACTTATCTTCCGTCATGTCCTGTCCCGATCCTTCCATTCAATGCATGCCACAAGCAAATCCGGTACTCCCCTCCACCCCCCCACAATTACGGAATGCAGTCCGGACCTGGAATACAACGTCTGGGGCATGTGCTTTTACGAACGATCAAGTTTCATCAAGATCGGATAACTCTTTCGAAATTTATGCATGCCACAAGATTCTCGATTCCCCCCCCCCCTGGATGGTCGGGTCTGGAAAGTTACACTTTCCAAGCCGACCTGGTCAGGTCCTTAATGTACCTGACGATTTTCTTCATCCCTGCCCAACCTAACCATAACTCGCGATCACCGGACCGACGGACTAGCGGAAAAGCGAGCGGCAAATGTCACTTGAGCCGAATGCGGAAAGTGTTATAAAAACTACATAGCTGATCACACTGTCCTCATCTGAGGACATGCCAGAAAACACAGAAAGGTTTATCTGAAAATCTGAAAAAAATATATCATACTTAGGTACCCTAAGGTGTCATGCTGTCAACTTATCAGAATTTTCCATTGACGGAAAAAAAGTCGTGACTGAAAGGGTTAAGTGGAGTTCTCGTGGAAAGGCGAGAATACACCTCTTACCTTGATTGAAAAAGGACGAGTTAGCAAAGTCAATAGCCAGAAAAGAGCATTTTGAAACAGCTGCAAAATGGAGAAAAGGTACAAAATTTGAATATTTTAGGACACATGGCTTATACAAAAGTCATATTTTGCATCTTGACTGTCAGGACAGCTTGTACATTTGATTTTAACATTTTTGCGGCAAAAATCTAAGCAGTGTAAAAACGAGGTCGGGTACCCCTCCTGTACTGTAGCCTAGCCCTAGCTTATTTTCACTAATACAGAACTCGTGATAGTTATTCTATGGGTGTTGAAAGTTGTCTTTGGAATCAGCTTACTGTAGTCACCCTGATTAAACTGGAAACAGCAGCAAATTTCAGGAAACAAAACACAAATAATATAAAAAAACAACAATCAACTTGAAGAAACAACTGGTTCGAATTTCTTCCACGCGCTACTAAACTGAAGATGCATCTCGAATACGACCGCCAAATTCAAATTTGTAGAAACATGGCATGTAGAAATGGAAGGGAGGTCATTAATGTTATTGGGGATTAGTTTATACGGCCTTCTGATATATTGCCGTGGCTTTTTATTACAGAAACAGACAGTTGAGTTGAATTCTAGTGCTGAGGCTAGGGTCAAGAAGGTGTGGGATCATGTTATTGTTCTAGTTGTTGATGCTTTAAAGCATGAATTTGCTGAGACAGATGGCAAAAACTTTGGTTTAAAGGAACCCAGAAGATTGATTGGACTGTATCCTTCTAATACCAAATTATACAAGGTCTGCTTTACCATTTTTTTTTTCATTTGAGTGTTAAATTTAAGTAAGTGAGGACTAAGACGTACAGTGGTAGGCTATGCTTATGTGAACAGTTAATTTAATGTGAACACAGCAGTTTTGGGCTAAGTGGTAGATTGAAGATCCAAAATACCTGTACTAGTGTTTTCAGCTGCCCTTCTTATGTACTTTGGCTAACTGATAGTTAGCTTTAGACACAGCAAGTGTATAAAAATGGCAAAATCTGAAGCCAACAAACGTTCACATAAGCATACCTCTACTGTAAAGCATCAAAATTCTGCCAGAGATGTATGTTCTTTTCTTCTTTGATGTTTGGAAGGACAGCATTGCCTTTGATGTTTTGCATTAGCTTGGATGAAAGAGCAAAATATCCCTAGTTTTCTGCCCCTCTTGCGGGAATTTTCTTTCTATGAAAATATAAACTTTCTGGAGGAGAAGGGCCGCCCCTCTGCTTTGTATTTGAACATAGAATAACCATCTGGGACAGCTATTGGACACTCACTAACTGTAAAACACGACTGTACACCATTTGTTGCAATCCAATTGCTGAAGAGGGTCATGTCATACAACACTGATGAGTCTGATTAAATATTTTTCTCTTAATGAAAAAAAGTCAGTGCCCAATATTTCGGAACCAGTTTGACATTTATTAATCTTAGTGACTTTGAAATGTTAGCTCGAAACATTGGTCTTTTCCCAGCATTTTTTTGCTTTATTGAACCATCCTTTGGTTAGAAGATTTTCTTGTCAAAAGGTTACAGCATTGCCAAAAGCTAGCGGCAATTGAGGATTGGCTCTTGCAAGTTTTGGTTCTTCAATTTTATTTGTAAGTGCTAGCACTACTTTGCTGTGAGAAATAAAATTAGGTTTCCAGTTCGAACTGTTCGACCAACATATCCAAATTCCGGTGTGTTTGAATTTCAATGTTCTACCTTAAGTCATTGTTGTGGGAGTTTGCCAAAGGAAAATGTGCAGTACAGGTGTCCAACCTTGAATTAAATACATAGTTTTTAATCCTACATAGTTTATAACATAACTGTCAGGAAGAAAAATCTAGGCCTTATGCTAAGTTAAGGAAATTTTGAGGTTACGTAATTCAAGGCTGGGACTCTTCCTGTAAGTTAAAAGAATTGAACTGTTGAAGGGAGATTAAAGGTGGGCTTTTTCATGAGCTCTGTCCTGCTAATGCCTGCTGCTGAAGGCCAAATAAGGAATGTATAAACTGCAAAATACAGATTGGGTACAGAAGAAGGGGTAGAACCATTAATGACACTTCAAGTCACCACAAACCCCTGAATTTTAGATACCCTAACACTGCATACAGTACACTATGCAAAATGTACACTATTGGCCTTCTTCTTCTACCCAAAATCTGATCATGTGATAAATACTAATAACCTTTTCAAGAAATACTAATAATCATTTAAAGATCTGGCCATGTCATGCTGATTATTACTTCTAAATTCCCCAAAAGCAGATAAATTGCAACGAATGGAATGACGTTAAGCCTAGACTGTGGTAGTTGAGACCAGTAGCCATTCTGAAACCCTTAGACACCCACAGAAGTGGATGGTGAATTGCTTTTGGTGCACTGGTGATTTGAACTTGTCAACAGCTAGTGAATTTGGGGATGTTCCAGGTTCCAGCACCACCAAGTGGGATGTTCCCAGCACTTGCTGTGATGTTACCAGACTAAACAGATTGAAAATGGCTTGTATTTAGGCTGATGGTCATTTTTGGAGCTAACAAGCAGGTCATTTTTTTATAGTTTCTAACGAACTTGCTGAGCATTGTTCCCAAAAATAGGTGGACGAAAGGACATGCATAGCAAATATGTATGAAAGCTTAAAATTCCGCCTGTTCTTTAGTTTGTGGCAGACCCACCAACTACCACCCTTCAAAGGCTGAAAGGGCTAACAACTGGAACACTGCCAACGTTCATTGAGGCTGGCTCAAACTTTGCCGGATCAGCAGTACTTGAAGATAATCTGATTGATCAGTTGAGAAATCATAATGAAAATGTGGTCTTCATGGGAGATGATACGTGGGATTCATTGTTCCCGGGAAGGTAGGCTGAATTTCTTGCAATGACTGCTTTCAGTTTTGATCTCCTATTCTCTAATGCTTCATATGGATCGGCTATTTTTGGAAGTCACAAGATGACAACTGTCAAGAGGTTGGTACTTTTGATTTGAGTATGCTCCCGAAACTTGACATTTCACCCAGAATTTATTTCTTTTTGAGCTGAAGCTGCCGCAACAACAACAAAATGTCATATCGTCTACCTTGCCTTAATCCGACTATCTTGGGCAATATCACTCTGCTGCTGGGAGCTTGCTGAATAAGCTCCATAGCTAGAGGTTTCTCACTTGATTTGTTTTTCTGTATGGTACCTGATTCGTGGTCTCGTATACAACTCGTTCCCCGGGATTCCGCAGCCTCCTGCCTTGGATTAGTTCACAAAGCTTTCTTTGGGCTACCCTCTCCGAGGACGAGGTGTCTGCTTGGGACTGTGTATCCAGACAGATCCAGACAGGCCCTGTGTCGAGATGTATTGTTATTACGTCGAATACAGAGCCGTCATTTAATAGGTTTCACCGGTCATACCCATTTCCATCGTTTGATGTGTGGGACCTGGACACAGTGGATCGTGGGGTAAATCAACACCTGTTCCAGGAGCTTGAAAAGAAAGATTGGAAGCTGTTGATAGCCCACTGTCTTGGTGTGGATCATGCAGGGCATCGCTATGGACCACAGCATCCAGAAATGCAAAGGAAGCTCCAGGAAATGGATGAAATAATCAGGTGAGAAACTATCCACAGGAGCTTCAACAAGCACACGCCTTTCTGCCCCAGTTTGGTTTGTGAAATCCAATCCCTCTACTATGTCAGTGTAATTTACAGTGGACACAGTGACAAATGGATAATCCGTTAAATACAATAATAATTCGTTAAATACCATGTTATCTTTTTACAAAACTAGTGGTGGATCGTCGTACATGGTCATAAATAATCACATATATGTTACAATTTTAAAACATGCGGCTCGCATATATTATACATGTGCGGCACGCTATGTATAGGTGTAGAGTAAACCAAAGAGCAGGTGGCCTGCCACAATCTGTAGTTTCTCTAGTGCGTCAAACTGAAATAGGAAGTTGGGATCCTTCCTAGCACTCCAGTCGTTTTTGTTACTGTGATCACTTATGTCCCTCTACTTTCCTCTCGAAGGAACTCCAACCTTCTAACCCTCATGCTATTTTATCTAGTCTATCAGAGCATGAATTTCGTACGGCTTTAAAGTACGAAAACTCCCTATTCTAGATCCACCGTTGAAGCTTTGCCAGAAAACTCACTGTTTCTAGTGTTTGGCGATCATGGGATGACAGCAACCGGTGACCATGGTGGTGATACAGAGGATGAAATCAATGCAGCCTTATTTGCATACAGCAACAGCTACAAGTTTTTGAATGACAGTGGCCTTAGTGTACCGCAGGTAAGAATATGTTTCTCAGTTGTATGAGGCTCAAAGAGAAACGGAAAAGACACAGCCTTGCGGAAACTGCGTTGCAGGGCAACAAATCTGGATTTCTTCTGTGACAGGCAACGTGAATATAGGACTACTCCTTGTCCCATCCAAGCTTAGTAAACCTTGTTGTTCGGTAAGCTGAAGGTTAATCGTGGTTTCTTCGAAGAACAGCGCGAAGACTCGGGGGCGTCTGAACTCACAGCCGACCTTCGCGACGTTCACAAATCATAACCCCACCTGGAATGCCCAATTAAAGCCGATTCCGGATTGGATAAGCTGACCCAGCTCGTACGGAGCAGAATAGTTAGGCCCCCATTCATCATGTGAACCTACTTTCTGCCTAACCTGAGCATTACCAACTTAGTGTTTGGTGAGCAGTTGGTCGGATTTTTAAAATGGCGCTGATATTCCGGACTAGGGGTCGGCACCGTTTCTGTTTTTGGCTAAAACAGAAACGGTAAAAAACGGCAAACAAAAAACGGAACAGAAACAGAAACGGCGAGAAAAAAACGGAAAACCGTTTCTGTTTTTCCGTTTTTTTTTGAAAAACAGAAACGGCCTGTTTTTGCAAAAAAAAACGGCCGTTTTAACAGGTATTTCCGTTTTTTCACTTCATTCGTGCGTAAAGTACCCAGCAATACTCGGAAGACCTACGTGTCCGGCTAAAAAATGATTGTCATATACGGATTCAGCATCTCGTCTTACTCCTAAATCGGACATCTAATTACTTTACTACTAATACAACTTTTGGTTTTAGCAGTATTTCTTGGTTTGGGCCAGATTCCGGTCAAAGTAATCGTCCGGGTAGAAAATGATTGTCACATCAGTTCTTGAGCTTGCCTTCTTAGATTCCGGTCAAAGTAATTGTCCGGGTAGAAAATGATTGTCATATCAGTTCTTGAGCATGCCTTCTTACCCTAAATCGAACATCTAATCTACTTGAAATAAAACTTGTACTTTTAACAAATTTTCCGGTTTTTGTCGGATTCCGGGCGAGGTACTAGTCCGCCGAGAAAATGGTTTTCATATTCGTGGGTAGTATGTCTTATTATCCCATAATTGACTATCTCATTAGCCGTTTAAAAATATTTTGTCTGTCCCTTAATTTGAACCCTCTCTTCCACCCCTAAATGTAGGCTACAGAGCCCATCTACGAACTTGACCTTTCCCTTGACCCAAAGATGCTCCCACCAAGTTTCATAAAAATAACTTATTCTCTTCGAGAGTTATCGTGCTTTCAGGCTGACGGACGGACAGACGACAACTTTAGCGATGTCTTAGGTATCCCTCCACTTACGTTTTGGGATCCCGAAAAGCGGCGATTCCGCGGCATCCTTGAACCACAATGAGGTTAAATAAATGCGAGAAAATAATATATTAGAGAAAAATAATATTTTGCGTTCAGCCAGTTGCGTCGGAGACCAGAACTGCTAGATGGAGTCGTCAAGTGCCAACAAGAAAATTTGCTAATTTCGAAAAATTATCCTTCTTAGCTATTTCGTCATGGTGATTTTGATGAGCTGTTCTAGTTAGAGTCGGGCTTTCAAAAGTGTCAGCAAAAAATACGGCTGATGAGTAAATATCAGTGGTTGAATAGTAACATGAACAGTATTCTGAAATGATGAAGTGACGAACTGGTAACTAGTTCAAACACGCTGTTTTGGTAAAAAGCAGCCTACCACTGGCATAGGCCAGTACTTTTTGGGTCAATAAACTCTCTCTGACCTGATGACATCTACATATGGTTACGACTTACCATCAAACATCCTGTGACGTGAGACAAGTATAGTCCTTATTGCTAACTTCAAAACACTAAGCAGAAATGCACTGTTTGGATGGGCTGACAAAGGTCACGAGATGAACTGAGAATTTCAAACGTCAGTAACGCAAAATCAACTCAACCCACTGGCGGTCACAAAGGTCTCCCAAGGGACCATCTACCGGCCGACAAGATCATTAATTAAGGTCCGAGGTTGCCTTCCAGGAAACGAATCGGACGCGGCTTTGAAATCCCCTTTTTCTACAACAAAGACATAACCAGAAAACGGAATTCGGGAAAAAACAGGTAAAATAAAAACAGAAACGGCTAAAAACGGTCATATAAAAAACGGAACAGAAACAGAAACGGCACTTAAAAAACGGCTACCTGTTTTCTGTTATTCTGTTTTTTTGGAAAAAACAGAATAGAAAACGGTAATAAAAAAACAGAACAGAAAACAGAAACAGAAACGGTGCCGACCCCTATTCCGGACGGCCTTAACTTATAGCGAGGGACAATGCACAGGAGTTTTTGGAGCAGATCTTCTTGTACACACCGCCACCCTGAAATTAGACTGGCCAATTGAATCCATTCGGGATGAGTAGACACCTAATTCTGACCAGAGAATGGTTATTTAGACTCTCATTCACCATGTGAATTTGCTCTCGTCTGGCCCCAGCGTAGTCAAACTTAGTGTTTGGAGTTAAAAGTTAGTCGTATTGTCCTTGAAGAACACCGCGCAGAATCGGGGGGGGGGGGGGAGGCTTTAGCTAAGTATTATTCTTTCTCTTTGGTTAATTTGCGGGGAGCTGCTGTGAGAGATCCCAGCCCTGCACTTCTGAATCGCGTCACTAGACCGGCCATTTGAACGAGGAACACTTAGGCCCCCATTCTCCTTCCATCGTTCTTGCCATGAGATGAAAATGTTCGTACCTTCAACAAAATTTACTTCTCTATTCATTCCCACGCCATGCGATACGTCGACAAACCGTGTGGTCGTATTCCAACTGGTGACCCGCGATTAAATTCTTCATCTTTTAGGTTGACCTGGTGCCCACTCTTGCTTTAGCTCTTGGCATCCCTATTCCGTTCGCTAACATTGGTAAGATAATACGTGGATTGACCCCTTTATTAGTGGGTGGGCACTCAGAGTACGAGTCGGCCGTTATAGATAATACGAAGCAGGTAAGGCCAATTACTTTTCTTGGGAAACTTGAGAGGTCTTCTCTAGGTGTTATTATTTGCATCCAGGAATGATAGGTAGTGAATACCAGGCAATATGCTAAACACAATCACAAAAAGAGAAAAGTATGGGGCCAGCCAGCGGGCCAGCAGTAATGGCATGCAGAGGCAAACGCAGCCAAAATGTTCGGGGGGGGGACAAGGTATTTACCGACTGGCTGGTCATTTTTACCGACTGGTTTTGCAGATAAAAACGACTATTCTTGAGAAAAAACGACTGTGTTGACGAAAAATCGGCTGATTTTGTGAAAAAACGACTATTTTCAAGAAATAGTCGACTATTTTTACGAAAAACCGACTGTTTTTAAGAAAAATCGACTGTTTCCTAGAAAAAAATCGACCGTTTTTACGAAAAATAGCGGCGCTTCGCGCCGACTCGGCTATTTTTTACCGACTGGCCGACAACATTGGGGGGGGGGGGCGTCCCCCCCCTCCCCCCTACTAGTGACGCCCCTGATGGCATGAGCCTGCTAACGTTGGCTCAGATCGAGATGCAGATACTTACAAGTGTTGCGTTTTTGCAGAAACTATGGTATCGGACACCACGGTCTAAAGTCGTTTTTGCAGTTATCGTGGTATCTGATACCACGGTCAAAAGGCGTTTTTGCAGTTATCGTTGTGTCTGGCCAGTTACCGTGTTATCTGATATTCAGATACCATGGTCCGACCGTGGTAACTGATCGTGGTATCTGAAAAAGTCATCTCACTTTCATCAATTTTGGTCAAATTGGTGGGAAAAAAGTTTCTCACTTAGTTTAATGATGTGACTGAATATCAGTTTTTCTTTTGGGATGACTTCGAAAAGCGCAATTTCGGCACTTCGAGGATTTCGGCAAATTTCGGCAATTGCCGTTTTTGCAGAGCAACCGTATATCAGATACCACGGTAACTGCAAAAACGACTAATTGCAGATCCAGTTACCGTGATAACAGATACCATGGTAGCCTATCTGCACAAACGCAACTAAGGAAATCTACCTCTGCGTGAGCGAACTGGCAGAATGTTACATGTTGCAGAACGTTGTTACACTAGTGTAACATTGTTGTGCTTAGCGAACCGTTCACATGTTGTTGAACTCTGAGATATCTGTGCGGTCGGGTAGCTGGGGGTTCAGTAGGTATAGTGTTCAGCAGAATTGGGTACCGTTTTTCGATGAAACGTTTAGTAGGGGATGGAAAGTTGTATCGTGAGCCTATGCATCCGGTCCGGGCCCCATTATGTTTGAAGTGTCCTGTGCAGTTGTCATTCTGATTGCTCATATTAGGCATTAGTTAGTGTGACATTACTGCTCCCTTCCTAAACCCCCCGCCCCGAACACAGCAACAAGTATGGTGATTTTTTTTTTCAGGTTGAGAAATATATTGAAACTTACTCATCTGTTGCACCCGGGAGCCTGCCCTCAGCCCATGTAGAAGACCTTCAGAATCTGTATAGAACGATAACCCACAACTGCCAGAGCACAGCCTGCCAACGCAGATCAGCCGCAAATGCTGGTATTTTCCTGCGAACGGCCCAGGCCTATTTCCGCGAGTCTTGGACGCAGTTCAACATACAGTTCATGATTACTGGTATAGCTCTATCTCTCTTGAGTGCCTTTGTTGGATGTTTGCTGGAAGAAAACGGAAGTTGTAAAAGAAGCCGGCTGGTCGCTGCAGCTGTGGCTGTGAATTTTGGGATACTGTGGATTCTCTATAACAGTATTTTGCCCTTAATCATTGAGATATTCTTAACAGTTTGTGGAGTGGCTTGGGGCACAGCTGTGATCTTGAAAGGTGCTAAGGCTACCAAGAAGATCTCCCTCAGCGATCTCCCTCTGTTGGCTACTGCATTGTTCCCAACTTTAGTATTTCTCTCAAACAGTTTAATAGTTGACGAGCCAGCAGTGCTTCGGTATTGTCTATCCTCGTTCATACTGTATACTAAACTCAGTGAGGCCAGACATCGTTTACTAAACGGTATTACAGCTGTTATATGTTCAGCTCTGGTTCAGGCAAACCGGTACTTCGAACACTGCCGAGAAGAAAACGGGCCAGAGTGTGTGAACTTCGATATTTTCAAACCTCTATCCAGTGTTACAGGGCGTGATAGCATAGCCTCCCAGCGACTAATTCTGGCACTAATATCTGTTGCATTTTTTGTACTCGTATTAAGATCGAGACATGCTGTAGCCCGGAAGTTCCTATACTTCAATAGTGCTTGCTTGGTGCTATATTGGTGTAGTGAGTACAGCAGTTTGCTGCAGGGTTCGATTTCCCTACTAGCGCCAAATTTGATTTTTGTGAGTTCACTGGTGCATCTTTTGGTGGGAAGAATGAAAGGAGATGATGTAGTGCAAGTTGGTGCAGTTACGACGATGTTGTTTATCGGTGATGGTCTAGCACCGTCGATTGTTAGTATGCTGTTAATCGTTCATCTGTGGAAGAAGGGGAAATCGCTTAATCCAGGTTTGTAGACTTAATATGCGTCGAAAATAATCTTCTTGGGCGTGTGTGTGTGGGGGGGGGGTTATGTAGCCTTAGAAAGAAGAACATTTTTGACAGGAAAGTAAATCGAACAAGATGCCCAAGTCAAGTATAATATAGGTGGCTTTTAATTTAGTCAATTGATATGGGGGAAAATCGGGAAGAAGCCATTACCACTCGGTAGGAATGATCATTTTGAACACACTCGTAACTTTTTTCTACAAAATACTATAGCCTAACGCCAGCCAACAATATTATCAAATACCGTTTGTCGAATCATCCCTTTACCGCAACTCGTCCGTCTTCCTCGCCGTCTCATTTAAAGTTTAACCGAAAAGGGCTAGGATAGGACAATCTAGTTACCCATCACTGATTCACTTAAATTGGCTTGAAGACCCGCTGAGAATGAGTTACTTCGTTGTTCCGCTATTCACGAATAATCGATTTTCAAATAGTGGAATGTTCGAGTGATTTGGGCTGCCTCTATGCGCTTGTATTTTTGTTGTATGCCTTACGAGAAACATTTATCATTTTCTTTTTTGTTCAGGCATTAAGCAATCTTCACCACCACTGAAAAGCTGCATTTGTTTTAAGATTAAAATTTCCCGCGTCATAGTAGAACTTACGCTGTGAGGACGGCCGGAGATATTCTGAGCCTCATAACTAGAGCAGATAGTGGAAAATCAAAAAATCTAAAGTATTTATTCAACTGTTAAATCTCTTTATTCCTTGGCAGAATCCAAATAATTCAGTATATCCAATTAAATGACACACAAATAAGTTGGCTTTTCAGTTAAACTTTAACTATTCATTTGGTTGATGATATCTGAGAACCTTCACCTTTTTTTTTAAAATTTGGCTGACTTTTAAGCAAACAACCTCAAAAAAATATTGAAAGAAATGAACATTGCCAAATATTTAGATTTACTTTTCACATTTTATTCGTATAGGAGTTGCATATTTCTGTTTCTCTTTGGTTTTCTTGCCGGAGGCTATTGTTAGAATCTGAGCCCTGTACATTTGAATCGCGCCAATAGATCATCCCACAGTCGCATTGAGTCCTGGCTTAAATTGGCGACTTGAAAGCTGGTAGGTTAAGACTGTGCAAGTGCTAGAAATGTTCCCGAATTAACACCTTTAAAAAAGCATTTTCCATCGTACAATTTTTGCTTCTGCTTTTGCGAATAAGAAGACATCACAGAGTGAATGTGAGGTGGGTCTAGGAAAGAAGCAACCAGGAATTTCACCAAGACCCCCGCGACATAGTTGGGCTCTCTTCATGCAGGATACAATCCTAGCTACGATACTTTTGTTAGACTGTAACCGATCACTGAGTAGGCTAGATAGTCTTACTACTTTTCGTAATTATGCATTTACTTCCAGAATCAGTTGAAGCCACCGCATTCGTTTTGATGCTAATGTGGCACGTTTTCTTTTGCGGGAGGAATGCCACGTTCTCGTCTATACAGTGGAATGCAGCCTTCGTTGGGTCCTGGGGTGCAAGGGATCAATCAAATGAAAAGGTTTGTTTGTATTGGTTTGTTTTTCGCATTCTCAGACGCTTACGGTGTAGACCTAAGGCCCTGCAACGCCATCTAAGACGCATGGTTCACCAACGTGGAAACGCTGTCACCGCCCAATGGGTGGTGACACCCATTGGGCGGGGGGTGGTGAGACCCCACAGCGCATGTAGGCACATGCGCTGTCTCTGACTGATGTTCGCTCATCTCGTAAAATAAAAAATAAAAAAATATCACGCGGAATACTCTTGATGACTATCTCTCCTTGCCGCTGCGAAATCTCCGGCCTCTCCGGGTACCTAGCGGAAGAAAGGCAGAAGTGGTACCACAGCTGCTCCCAAAGATCGTCGTGATTGCTTGACACAGGATTTGAGTCGTTGAGTTTGAGTTATTACGGAGACGTTTACTCCTTCTTCCTGAGGATCACTGGCGTGTTTTGGACTTAGTCATATAGAGTATCCACCGTCAGAACCTGAATTCAGCAGAACGGTTAAAGGAAAAAAAATCGTGGGTCTAAAGGTAGCCCATAGAATTTTTTCATTATTTCGGTTTATTATTACCAAAAACGGTAAGCTTTAAGCTTGTCGTTACAATGTAATATTTATGTTTAGTTTACTTTTCGGCTGCCACCCAATTACATGTAGCAACAGAGATTGCCCGAAACCGGGTTCCCTGGTTTGTTGATAGCTCTGTCTGAGCAAGGCTCCTGAGGCGCGAAGACCCTAACTTTTGTCGAGGTCCAACTCTATTGAACGGTTGAATGAATTTAGTTAATGCGCCATACCTAAGACGTCGCATAAAAGTTCCTTTTCGCGCTTTACCAGGCAATGAACTAAGTCCTGTAGGGCTAAGGAGATCGTTCTGTCAAGAATAGATAGATGGTGAATGTTTAAATCATGCACAATTCATTATTGGCCCTTAAAGTAACATACCGTAACCAGTCTAATTAATCCACAGTATCTTGCGATACATATCTACATGTACAGTATGTCCTATGGAAGCAACACGGAAACGCGGATGGACCCGGTGTGATTTGGTTGGTCATTGATAATCGGTTTTAATCGATCGTTCCAGTCGGTTTACCGGGGGGTAAACCGACTTAGATACGCCTTTCCTTGAAAAACTCAAAGGGCGGGAAATCGTCTACTACGATGTAGCATCCAGTAGCGCGTGATTAATAGTCGCGTTTTTTGCCAAAAGAGATCGAAGGCCTCTCTCCCAAGTCCTCTGTCCTTTATGCTAATTTGGCCGTTTTCTGGTAAGGAGGAGTCTGGCGCCATTTTCCTGAGCAGATTGGCCAGCTCACCTTGGAGTTTCTCCACAGGCCTGAACGGTCAAAAAAGCAGTGAGGAGTTATCGCTTGGTGCCAGAAACGGGCAAACGAACTAAGGCCTTGGTGGATAGCTGACGAAAACGCGATTGATATTGATTGACTTCTTTTCAGTCGTTGCTGTTCGACTTCCTGTTTCCGCTAGTCAAAGTTGGAATAGCCACGTTTGGATCTCATATAATCTGTGGAATCGCCGCCTCGTGTATGCTTTCCTGTTCTCCAAATCGCTTCGTCGGATTCTCGGTCTTGCGTGTAAGGATAGTATTCTTTCATTTACTTGCCGTATCAGTTGTTCTCCCGATTCGTCCCTTAGTAGTAGCAAGAACAAATAATCAGATACACTGTCTTAGTTCCCATGTAGCGACTATGGATACCCCGACAAAACTGAGCGGAGCTAGAGCCGAAAAACCGCCAAAAAAGCATCTGCTGCCTTTTTTGTTTGCCGTCATGATATCGAAAATTCAGCAGATGCTTTTTCGGCGGTTTTTCGGCTCTTCTTGACAATGCTTGTTATGCATAACATTTCATGCATAACGTTTGTCGCGACAACAGATAACATTCCTTGTGTTGCCTGTTATGAAACTTCTGACAGTGTAGTAGGTTCATTTTGATTAATTCTTAAGTCATAGTCTAAGTGAACGAAACCTCGTCTCAGGGGTTTTCAAAAAGACAGTTATTTTTTTGAGACTTGGTAGTCTGTAGAGACACAGGCGAGATTCATATAAATTTATGTATAGATGTGTATATATACCGATCATCTGGATCAGCAAGTCCAAAAAATATTCACCTTTGTGATCCCAGCGAAACCTTTGGTCGTGTTGGATTGGACTAGCCACGCCTGTTCAAAGACTATTCGGCAAGACCACAGTCAAATTTTATTTGATAAAGCAATAAAAGATGAGTTCCCGTTGTCCGACTCGGAAATTGTGTGGTAAAAGTAAGCACCTAGTTTAATTTACCTCGGGCTTCCAATCGGTTGTGACGTGGAATTTACACGATCACTGCTAGTTGGTTGACCATCTGGCTAGCAAGTTCCGTAGCACATGTCTAACGGTCCATTTAAATCTGCTAAGTAAGACCCCATTCTCCACAGTGCTTATTGTATTTGTAGTTTAGTGTTAATGTTAGGAATCGTCCGATTCCGTTTCTCACCTTATTTGAATATTCCGCGCTTTCCCAGTTATAATGCCATGCAGTGTTGGGCGAGGTGCAGCGCGATTGTTTTGAGATTATTGGGCTTTCGCAAGAAATACCATTTCTCTGCTTTAACCGAAGCCAAAATTCATTCCTGGTAACTGAGAGGAACCCCTAACCATATTGGGAAAACAAATGAAAACTTACAAATGTGGTTACTGCACCAGGCGGTTTGGGTGTGGTTAGTCAGTGTGGCTGGGGACTTAGACGCCCTCGGTACAGAAATACATCTCGATAGAAGCGCTACCAGTTCAGTTGGAGGACAGCCGTGAACCAGATTAATGGCTTGAAATATTTAAAGTGGATTTGTTGTAATTTTAAGGTAAACCTTTTTCGGATTAATATATTAGTTATATAATTAAGAGACGTATTGAAATTATAAACTTTGAATCGAAGTATTCATTTATAAAATAAAAGATTCATTATTTATAGGGTTCGTGACTACACTCTCTCTGACTACACTTATTGCTGACCTTGCACATCTGTAAATAGTCGTTGTTACAATAAACGTTATTTAACGTTGGACTGGAGGAATTGGCGTGCCAGCTAGGTCTTCCCAACAGTTACAAATTAAAGTTTAACCGAAACGGGCTGGGATAGGACAATCTAGTTATCGATCACTTATTCACTTAAATTGCTTGAAGACCCGCTGAAAATGCGTTACTTCGTTGTTCCGCTGTTCACGAATAATCGATTTTCAAATAGTGGAATTTCCTTGTGATTTATGGTACTGATTTTTTGTTGTATGCTTTACGAGAAAGATTTATGATTTTTTTTTTTGTTCAGGCACTAAGCAATCTTAACCAATCTCACCACTGCCCACTCAAAAGCTGCGTTTGTGTTGAGATTAAAATTTCCCGCGTCATAGTAGAATTTACGTTGTGGGGACGGCCGCAGATATTCTGAACGCCATAACTAGAGCAGACACTGGAAAATAAAAAAATCCCTTTGCAGAATCCAAATAATTCAGTGTATTCAATTGGATGACACAAAATTAAATCGGCTTTTCAGTTAAACTTTAAAAACCTTGAACTTTTATATGAGTGAAAATAAAACCATCATCCTCAGCGGTGCCATGGTCGCAAACGATCGCACTCTTTGCTGCACAGCTTACGTATCTAGGCAGTTCTGCAAACGCGATTTATTTTTGGGACACAGTGGCGCGGGAGCAACAACCATGCAAGTGCAGTGACGTCGTGAATAGATAGGTAAGTTGAAGCAGCCAAACCAAATTGCGTTCCCGCCTATGGTGTTGTAGTCAGATCTACGCGTTAGGAACACAGTGGCGCGGGAGCAACAGCTATGCAAGTGCAGTGACGTTGTGAATAGATAGGTAAGTTGAAGCAGCCAAACCAAATTGCGTTCCCGCCTATGGTGTTGGGGTACGATCTACGCGTCGAGCACGGGCTCGGAGGAGCAGAGCTGTGTACCAAAAGCTTCTCATGGGGAAGATAGGAGCTTGCTTAACTGCCTAGATACATAAGCTGTGCTTTGATGCATGCGACTTGCCTGAATTACCCCTTGCTCTTCCAGGTGTCCTTTTCGATGCTAGCCTGTGCAGTTCTTCGCCGTCATCTCATGATGTGGAAAATTTTCGCTCCGCGGTTTGTATTTGAAGGAATAGGCATGATAGTCAGTTGCGTCGTGTTCATGCTTGCCAGTGTTGTCACTTCGGTAAAAATAATAACATAGATTTATTATTTTATTCTATAAGATTTATTATTATATTGCACTGTACTCCATTGTTGCCTTTCTGTATTATGCTTTGGTTCCCACCTTTCAATCCTGCTACCGGGCCAAAAATCTCGCAGCCACACGCGGAAAATCGGTGCTGTTCCATACCAACATCCACTGAGGTGATATGAATACTGTTGATGACTATCTCTCCTTGCCGATGCAAAATCTCCCGCCTCTCCGGGTACCTAGTGGATGAAAGGCAGAAGTGGTATCACAGCTGCTCCCAAAGATCGCCGTGATTGTTTGACACAGGATTTGAATCGTTGAGTTTGAGTCGTTACGGGAGGCGTTTACTTCTTCTTCCTTAGGATCACTGGCGTGTTTTGGACTTAGTCATATAGAGTATAGCCTATTTACATCCGAATTTCGCAGGCTCGGAGAAGCCGATCTAAGTCCTCCTTGTTTCGGTTTTGTCAATGGGTTGTGTGTAAGAACTATACCTTTCAGGTTCTGAATCCTACGCCTGAAAGGAATCGAGAGCTCATCCACTACACTATTTTATTTACTTTACTAAACTAAAAGCATAAACACTCAAATATATTCAACTCGGATTTTTTCTTTGACCTCTCTTCACTAAACTTCACACAGAACTGTTCTCGAACTCTTCAGATCACTGCCAAAGCAAACCCAAGCCAAACCCACTGGATATTCCCAGAATAACGAAAATCCCCTCGAAACAAAAGAGTGAAGGTTGAATTAATTTGTTTAACTTAGACTAAACCCCAGCGTACAACACCCCCCTCCTTACAGTGAACCATTCCGGTTCAAAAGTAAAACACAAAAGAACATAACAAAATCTGAAAAATTTAAAATGACAAACAAATGTCAGTTTTTCTGACACTTCAGATGTCTTCAGACAATACAGCGCAGCTTGCGCTTCGAACGCGGCTTAAACCTCGCGAGCAGTCTTAAGTTCCGTTTTGTTACCAGATCTAGAAGCCTGTGATTGACGCAAACTACCTCTACGCTCTGGTTTTTCACCGTCGTCCGCAGTCAAATGCGAGCTGATGAAGCTCGGAAGGTCTTTCTGGGATTGCTGCAAACCCTGCACATTGGCAAAGGGAATACTTTCAATCCTGAGGAGATGGATACTCTAGCCTGCCACGCAACGGTGTGTATGATGAAAACTACAGTTCCTTTCCGTGTATTTTGGCAAATTTGCTCTGTGTAACAAATTTGTCTCTGCTTCTAATTTACTCTATGTAAAAAATTATCTTCGGGAAAATTCAAAATGTTGTAACGTGTGTTGAGAATATCAGTGTCAGTGATAAGAACAAAAAACTTATCTTAAGTATGCGATTATTAAACAGTGTAAGGGTAGCTTCCCATGCTTCTTCACTAGCAAACTTTGCTTATGCTTGTCGTAATTCCAGTTTTGGTTTGGTACCACAAGTGGCACAAGGAAATAGCCAGGTTCAACTTCCTGTTTTATCATTTTGTCATCCATTTGCCCTGCAAAGATGTCCCTTTTCTGTATCAGTATGGAAGAGCAAAGAATCGTCACAGAGCTATGTTGTGAAAGGTTAGTTGGATTTTTTTTGGGGGGGGTAAAAAACCTAGAGATTTTAAGTTTCTATTTTGTAAATTATACTAACTAAGCTGATACTAAGGCAGTCATGCACAAATCCTCAATTTTTGGGCATGGTGCCCCAACGTCAGGGCATGCCCCAAGGTATGGGCACTATGGGCATGGTGCCCATACGTTGGGGCACCATGCCCTGGACTCCCTGGAGCATGGGCATGGTACTAGCATGGCACCCCCATGATATTTGGTTGAACTGAGATTGATTACACACCTAAATAGGGCCTTCTTCCTCTCCTAGACCACAAGATACTGGATCTTATGTTCTATCTAACCTCTTTTTCCAATTTAAAAAATATTAGAGAACTTCCAAGAAATTTAGCCTTTAATGAAGACCACTTTTTCCTATTGGTTTACCATGGTTTACCTATCCATTTCAAGGGAAAAAGGGGAATTCATTCATTTCTTGGAAGCTCTCTAATATTTTTAAAATTCGAAAAAGAGGTTAGATAGAACATAAGATCAAGTATCTTGTGGTCTAGGAGAGGAAGAAGGCCCTATTTAGGTATGTAATCAATCTCAGTTCAAACAAATATTATGGGGGTGCCATGCTAGTACCATGCCCATGCTCCAGGGCATGGTGCCCCAACGTATGGGCACCATGCCCATACCTTGGGGCATGCCCTGACGTTGGGGCACCATGCCCAAAAATTGAGGATTTGTGCTTGACTGTACTAAGGTAGCCCAGAGGCGTCACTACTGGGGGGGGGGCCGCCCCCCACCAATGTGGTCGGCCAGTCGTTAAAAAATAGCCGAGTCTTCGCGCCGCGATTTTCAGTAAAAACGGTCGATTTTTTTACTCAGAAATAGTCGTTTTTCTTGAAAACGATCGATTTTTCTTAAAAACAGTCGGTTTTTCGTAAAAATTGTCAATTTTTCGTCAACACAGTCGTTTTTTTCTCAGTAATAGTCGTTTTTATCCGCAAAAATAGTCGGTAAAAATCGGTAAATACCTTGTCCCCCCCCAAACATTTTGGCTAGTAACGCCTCTGAGGTAGCCTAAGGTAAAACATCAGAATCCGGACAGATATCTATGTTCTTTTCCTTCTTTGAAGTTTGCAAGGACAGCGTTGCCTTACAGCTATGTGAATTAGGTTGGATGAAAAAGCAGAACGTCCCACATTTGCATCGCCTGCCCTGGAATTTCTTTTGCTACAGAAATAAAAGCTTTCTGGCTTGGAAGGGGCACCCCTCTATTTTCATATTAGATCTCGGACAGATATCGGGCATTCACCAATGGTAAAACACAATGGTAAAATACTTGTTCGATATGCTTTTTATGTACAAACAGATACAATCCATTTGTCTGAATAAGTTTATGTTGTCAAACACCGATAAAATACTATGTCTGAGTAAATATTTTTTGCACAAGTTTCCTCCTGTTGTCTTTGTTATTTTCTTTTTTTCTGTGATCTTACTCTTTTGTTGTAAAAAATTTGTGGGGATATAAATATACTTAGTTAGTTAGTTACTTACAAACAAAAGTCATTGCCAGATATTTTGGAACCAGTGTGACATTTACCTTTACCTTTTACCGACAATTTTAAGAACCATTTAGAAAACTAAAATTTGTCCAAACTTTGATTGGAATTTTCTTTAGCGGCAGTTGAGTTTTCAGTTTTTGCAACTTTTTAGTATTCTATTTTTTTACAAGTGCCATCACTTCACTGCGACAAATAAAATAAATTGTCCAGTTTGAATTGTTCGATCAACATGTTCAAATTCCGATGAGTTTGAATTTCAGTTTTTACCTTAGCCTAGGCTACTAGGCTCAGTCTAGGCTAGGCTACAGGCCTCAAATGTTCTGGAAAGGTTGAGGTCCGCCCAGTCATATACAAATCCTCGTTTTTGTGGTACACTGTTCTAACAGTAGGATGTGCCCTATTGTATGCTGAGTGTACAGGAGAGGTACCCAACCTCAAACAAGATTTCAAATTTCCAAAAAAGGTTTTCCTTCAGAGAAATCTATCTGGCTTAAAAAGGAACTAAAAAAATGACACAAGTTTTAGGTTGAAGCTAATAGCCTACAATGGTTTACATATTGGATAAATAACATTTCTGATTAAACATGTTCTTATTTTGAACCAGAATCACCCCATTCTTACATGCGCTCGAATTCCCTACAAAAGCTACCAAAGTTAACCACTAAAACATCCCTTCTTTAAGCAGGTTCAAAACAAAGAAAAGAAATATAATTTGAATATCTTGGGACTGATAGGTTAATCATTGAAACAACTCAGATTTTGCTTCTTGAATGTCAGGACAGCATGAAAATCTCATTTTAGACTGGGGCAGCCAAAGAAAAGATGAAAAATAATGGGGTCACACCACTCCCATAACAGAAAGCAGACTGCCATTTGATGTACAGTAGAGGTACAAAACGTTTTTTGAACATCGCCTAATTTTCAACAGCATCAAATAATATGATCAAAAATGAAACTAACCAAATGTTCATGTACAGTAGGCTACTGAGCGGAAACATTATTTTGATAAACAAAAAATAAATTGTGTGTCTTTTGAATCTTTGCTCGTTGTTGATCAGTTTACTTTTGCACATTTTCCCCGCCAGGTTACGGCACCTGCCACTTTGCATTACTTTCATAGATGTCCAAACATCCTATACAAAAATTTTATCAAAGGATTTTGATTTTATTCCTTATGTCAAAAGAAATCTGAAACATTTGGCTCTTAGCTGAAACTAAGTACTTAATTTGTCATTCCCGTTTGATTATTAAGTGCAAAAAAATAAACCAAGCTGGTGCAAAATTTGGATAAGTGTTAAAAGAAGCATACCTCTACTGTTTGGAACTGGGCCACCCCGGGCCTAGGTCGAAGAGATAGACAATGCATAACACTTGGAGGCTCACTCGAGAAAGAGGCTGCAGTTGAAAATTCAGCAATTTAGGTGCTGTTGAGTGTGGATCAAAATAGTCAGACTAGAAATCTACTTTTGCTACCTTGTGCCATCAGGCATGGGAGAACCTAAGTCAGGGTGGATCGAAATCTGGTATACGTTGACCAGCATTTGGCATAGGGTAAATGTATGGGCCAGACTAGAAATCTACTTTTGCTACCTTGTGCCACCAGGCATGGGAGAACCTAAGTCAGGGTGGATCGAAATCTGTTATACCTTGACCAGCATTTGGCATATGGTAAATGTATGGGCCACTTAGAAATGGCATTAAAGCCAGCGAGTTTGCAGTTTCTTTCCTGTGGCTGACCAGATTCCTTTTTTAGTTCCCCGCTCCATTGATCCCCCTTGCAATTTCTAATATTTCAGAGTCTTTAAACTAGACCTAGCTATTCTTTGAAGGCAAAGGAAGGCCAGACATTACAGTCCTGTCTCAAGTCATGAATGTTAGCTTAGTTTATTCCTTACAGTTGGCCCAAAGAAAAAGCCTGGTGTGTCAACAGACCAGTCATTGATAGAGCGAAAATTCATCACACCCATTCGAGCCATGAATGACTATCTTCTCAAGTCAGGTGATTTGGAAAACCTACGAAGGACAAGGAGACGCTCTCCCTATGAAAACGAGCCCCCGATCACTGTCTATTGGTTGAAAGATGTTGAAGCTAAGTGAGGTTTCGTTCCTTCTGGTTTGATAATTTGCTGTCACTTTCCGCCTTTACAGGGTAGATTCACGTTAACGAGCAATGACCAGTAAAGAACTGCTGTATGAAGCAGTTTCAGGTCAAATTATTTATCGGTCCACAGATTGTCGATTGTTTTATTGGGTTTCAACCAAACGAACATCAGGGATGGGATATTTCAGACATTCAAGCACGCCAAACCGTGTCCACGTACTTCGACGCCTGAAAGTTTCGGATTGTCCTGCAGATCAACCGACGAAGAAGAAGTTTCAACGCTGAACCTGTCTAACACCTGCAGGTTGTCAGACAATCTGTCCCACTGTCCGGCACTAGGCTACAACTGCAGAGCATCGCAGAATGCATAGAAAATGGTAGATACTTAGTAAGTGGAAGGCGGAAGAAATAAAACAGTTCTAGCACTATTGTTGATACAGTGGACCTTCTGGAGTAAGTGATTAGCAATACATGTCTGAGTTGTTGCATTTTTTAAGGGCTATTCAAGTCTTTGGAAGCCAAGAGGCACTCGAAAGAGAAAGAAAGAAGAAAGATGATGAAACAAAGCAGTATCAGCAGTGTAAGTTTCCCATTTTTGTTTTGTTCAGTGTACAACAACAGCAAAATTAGGAAATATTTTACAAAATATATTTTTCAGAACTAGTCAATGAAACAATGAATAACGTCTTGTGTAGTGCGAGTAGAGTTGTTGGCGATTTTCCGAAGGGACATGGAAACTTCGACCGTCGAAACCTGCGTCTTACGTTGAATTTATAGATTGAAAACGTCCGCATTCTCAAGCTACAAGTTATTTTTTTTTTAGTTTGAGTTTGGTGCTAGTGTAGAGGGTGAAGAGTTTTCACCCTCTCAGAGTTTTTTTTTCAATTAAATCCTCTGAACCTAAATATATTCGTGAAGCAAACTTGTCTTGTTCAGTGTGAAAGAAGAACACTGTAATACTCGGTTTCAGATTATAGACATCCGTTCACTTTTGTTCCGCTATCTAAAAACTTTTGTTCCGTTAGGCTATCTAAAATGTTGGCTAAAGTTGCTTCTGTGGACGCGGAACACCTATTTATTTAAAAGATTGAGAGTCTCAGAACCTGAAATCCCCCTGAATCACTCCCCTGAGCGACGGGAGTTGACTGTAGGAATAATCAGCATCTGATTTAGTTTGACGTTTTTGTTCGGGTGTCATTGTTTTTGTTCATGAGTTTTATGCTTTTCCTCTGCCATTAGTTATTTTCCTTATAATACTCCACTAGTCCTCATGTAGTGGGTGAGTAAAATTTTGGTTCATGCATATATTCACATCTTCATTTTTAGATATATTCAGTGTGAAGCAGACTCTTCGCCAGATAAGGAAAGAGGAAGCCCGCCAAGGAACCCCTGGACGGAAGAGTTTACTCGAAGAATCAGGAAAAGTGGTTCTAAGTGCAGTTGTGATGTAAGTTCTTAGAATTCTATGAATCCTTGCCCATCCTCTAGTTCACTAGATCATGACTTGTCTACTTCCGCTAGAGACCCTGAAAACTACTGGAGCGAATAGGCAGGGAGTACCCTCCCCGTTTCATCCTCCAAGTAGAATCTCATTTCGATGTAGATTGTGATGTATGTTAATTCAACCGCTAAGGAGACTAGGCAAAAGAATCTTGTGCCTAGCACAACGACAGAAGAAACAGGGAAAAACATTATAGTATTAAAATATAAAAATGTTAGGTTGTTAACAGTCATACGAAGAAGCCATTGAAAAATGCCAAGGAGAAGCGCAAGCTTACCTCTCTTGGTACTGATAAATAAAAGATCATGTATTAGCCCTCCAAAGAGCTCTTTATAAAATAGGGATGATTTATAGGTTGCGTATGGAATGTAATAATGCAGGTAGATGGAGGTTTTGCGATCCAGGTGGGGGGGGGGGGGGGGGGATAAGCCAATTTTGACAAAGCGACATTTTTTGCAGTGACCAGTTAAATTGAATTAATTTTTATTTATAGGTTGTCTCGGCATAGTATATTAGGCAAATGAAGGAACAACACCATAACAACAACAAAATAATTAAGAGTCACTAAATCGAAATATCATGGGGCTCCATGGGCGATCACAGTTCTGCTTCATTCTGTTTATGGATTTCAGGACGGCCGCAGAGGGGTCAGCTATACGGACCTGTCTATGAGGTCGCTGTTACTTGTCCAGGGGTGGGGGATGCACTCCTTTGGACTCTTATTCATCGTCTTTTATTTTCAGAAATTCGTTGAATTTTGTGTTTAAACTTGGAGCCTGGATTCATACTGGATCTCACTCCATGTTCAGTGAATGTTTACATTCCCTAGCTGACACTGTGAATCAACTCATTCTTGCTTTCGGAATTTATAAGTCTAGTCAGGTATGAAAACTTTAGCCTCTCTGTTTCTTCGTTTGTTTAGTAATGTAATTAATTTTCAGTGGTATCGCTTTTTTATGTGTTGTCTGGTCGTGTTTTTTTGTGCGTGGTTAAGAGTGTTGAACCCACTGGCCGATAAAGCCGGTAAAGGTTGTAACCAAGGCCGTAACCCCCCGAAACCCCAAAAAATTATCGTTTTTTGTAGGCGTTAAAATCTTATGTATGTCTTTTTTGTACTTTTTGGTCCGACCCGCGGGCACTCCCCCCGAATTAAATTCCTGGATACGGGCCTGGTTGTAACAGTCGAGGGATGAGTGAATACCGTAATAAGGGAAAAATCAATACTACTATTGAAATTCTCATTAAATCAAGCCTTTCTTAAGTGGCTTGTATCCCCGGAGACTTTGTTGCAGTTGAAGCTAAAATATTTAGGTTTGGTTGTTCAGTTTGAACGCCATTCTCGTCCACTCTTAGAAATTTGCAACAAGGTTGTTGATGTGAAAATGGAGCCTTGTAGCCAAAATCTTCGCAGATATCGTTTTACCTTAATTTGCGCTTGCACGCTTAAAGGACACCTCGTACGACATACTGTTTCTGCTAAGATGTTCTGAGACAGTGGACCACTTTAAAACTTAGGTACGCTTACATAAAATTACCCAAGGCTTCGGCTGTCTTAGCCTCTTTCCATGTCCCTTGCCGTGGATAACAAAGTTGGCAAAATTTGCGTAACCTGTCTTCTCGGAAACAATGATCGGAGCCTGATACCTTACCTTAGACCTTAGTTCCTCCTGCCCCTCCAGAGGCGCTTAGGACATCCAAGAAGAGCCGCCAGTCGTCTCTCATAAGGGCCGCTGCCCATACATCTTCCCCTTCGGGCTGGATATTGTGGGGATCCGACTGGTAGGTACGGCGAAGAGTGTTCTTCGGTCGCCCTCTTCGTCTGGATCCTTCCGGATGCCACTGGAGGATAGCATCGGGGAGTCTGGTGCTTTCCATCCTAATTGTATGGCCCAGATACCTCCACCGACGGATCTTGATGACTTCAGTAATAAGAGGTTGCTCTTTCATCTGGCGAATCGCCTGATACGTCACGTAAAGATAACAAAATTGGCAAGCGTGATAATCGGTGTAACGCTAATAGAGGCGATAGGATACACTTATGAAGTGTAGAATATCGGGAGCGAACGGGTGGAAATACTACTGAAGTAGAATGAATTATTGTCATAAGTATGACGTGTTCTTCCGAATGAGCAGCTTGTGATTGTTGACAGTTACTTCTGTTGCAACTTCTGGGTGCTCCTTTGGTTTAGTCCTCCTAGATGGTATCTTCAGAAGAGAAGATACGACGTTTGCTGTCACTGCATGATTTTACGAGGCACTTGGTTTTTTTTTTCGACGAAAGTAGACGAGGCTACTGTGAGGGTGCAGAACGCTGCGTGTCTTCTCTGAGCTTCATCGTCTATTACTTTTTTCAGAGGGCAAATATAGCTCACCCCTATGGATACCACAATATGAGACACGTGGCTTCCCTCATTTCCGGCGTTGGAATTTTTTGTGTTGGTGCTGGCCTTTCGGTCTACCATGGGATCACCGGCTTGTTTAATCCTGAACCGATCGAGTCTTTGAACTTGGTAAGTACCTTTTCTTTAGAAGAATGAGTACCCGGCCTACATTCGTCCGCTATAGCCAAAAAATAGATCCCACAGACGGCTATTACAATTACAGTTCGGTTTATTTATCCATAAATATCTTTTACAAAAACAAAAATAGTGCTGGACGTGTCATTATAGTTAAAAAGATCAACCAAGGGATATGTTTACAATTGTAACTTATGGTTTATATATACAATTCACGGTTTAAAATACAATTCATCGAAATACGAACGCGAATTAAAATGACAAGTCTTGAAAGCAGTTACAACAAGACCAAAGTTTTCGATGGGATCCCAAAAATTTTAATATTTTTGGACTTCTTGGTCCAGACAATCCAATGTTGTAGATTTCCGAGTCTTCGCCAGACCCATTTCGCATTTTGTATTCATCCACAATCAACCGCTTAAATATGTACAAAAAATGTTAACGTTTTCAAGTTTTTTGACAACCTACGGCCAAACAACTAATCAAATGAGATTGAGAAAACCAAGTTCAGATTTAGATTCAGCAAGCAAGTTTACTCCAATATCTCATCTCTGATCGACTTCAGAAAGGTATTTTCAAAAGGTTTTTTTCACACCGAATTCCTCGTATTTTAGCAGCATTCCTGACGAGAGCAAGATAACTAGTGACGATAAGACAATCCTTTCGATCCAATTTCCGGGTTTGGGCAAATTTTGCAATCTTACCCGTCAAGGAGAAAAGTTCGAAATTCGATTCAGCATGTCTCCTTACCCCAAATCTCTTTTCGATTTCAGAAACGACTTTGAGCTTTAACCAGATTTCCAGTTTGGGTCGAATTCGGTTTGAATCATTTGCCCGTCCAGAAAACTAAGTTCAGATATAGATTCATCGGGCCTCTTTAGTCCTTACCCCTTTAACGACTCTCTCATCAGTTTGTAAAACATGTTTGGACCCTTAATTGAAACCCTCTCCTCTTCCTCTAAATATAGGGCTAAAGAACCCATCTACAAACTTGGTCTGTACTTTCCCAGTTAATCGTCATACGAAGCTTGAGCAATACATCTCAAGTCTCAACCCCCCTACACCATTATTGAAAGCGATGATGCAACTAGCGCTGGCTGTATAGATGACGCACTACGCAGAGCTCTTTCACTTGAATGGATAAAGGGGTAGTATAGTTGAGATTGTTTTCCGAAAACTGGTCGACCGATTTCTGTTAAATTGTTCACCAGACAGTTATCGGACGCAATCTGCCTTATCGACACAGTAAATGTCGGTTGGGACTCATGAGAACTAAACTGATCGCATACACTTTTTGTGTATCACTAGTATGTTCGGAAAATAAAACAAATGTCTCTCACTCTATATCGACTATGTCATTGGGTTTTAAAATTTCATGCTAAACTTCGGTATTCAGCACGAACTACTTATCCGGCGTGAAAATAGTTTTCATATTCGGATTCAGCATGTGTTCCTACACCTGAATCGAACATCGAATCAACTTCAGATACAACTTTTACTTTTACCAAAATATCCGTTTTTTTCCGGATTCCGGTTGAACTACTTGTCCGGCGAAAAAATAATTTTTATATTCGGATTCAGCATGTCTCCTTACCTCTAAATTGACTATCTCAGTAGCTTTAAAAAAAAAAAGTTCGTCCCTTAATTTGAAACCTCTCCCCCACCACTGAATATAGAGCTACAAATCCCATCTTCGAACTTGACCTGTACTTTGACATAAAGAGTCCTCCTGCCAAGTTTGATCAAAATATCTCAACCCCTTCGAGAGTTATCGTGCTGACAGACGGACAGACGGACAACTTTACGAAGTCATAGGTATCCCTCAACTTACGTTTTGGGATCCCAAAAACAATGTCACTTCTTCTTGGTAGACCCTTGTCGCACGACCAAAGCGTCGCGTGGTGCCCATTTCAGCTCCGTCCCGGGAACTGGTCGCATCTCGAGTATTCCGCTCCGCGAAGAACTGGCCACGTGAATACGTGAAGACACAAAATCTGCTTGTCGCTAAAGCAGGCGTGGTTTCGGAAATATAGTGATCTCGTCGCGTTCTGTGGGGAGTAAGCTTCGTTCTGAGGCTGCTGTTGGAAGCTTAGTGTGGAAAAGCGTTGTATAGTCCGCCTCGTAACTTGTCGCTATAGTTACCGATGGGTTGAAATTCGGTGGAAAGAAGTTTTTGGGGGAATTTTCCGATTTTGACCTGATTTTGTTTGTTGTATGCTTTTGAGTATGTTACCACCGTCGCCAAACTATACAGCATACATCCTGATTTAAAATTACAAATGAACTCGAATGTAGCCGTGCTATATGAAGTAGAATCCTGGGATTAAACGAACCTGCCTTTGGTTAGTTTTAATCCTGGTTAGTGACAAAAATGAGGATGGATCGTGAAGGTTTGTTTTGCCCCGTTCCTTTCCTGTTTGCAATGATAGCTGCGTTCTTAACCACCGGAGTAGTCAATAGTGGTATCTGTTTTGGGATCCCAAAACGTAAGTGAGGGATACCTATGACATCGCAAAGGTTGTCCGTCTGTCCGTCTGTGAGCACGATAACTCTCGAAGGGAATGATATTTTTGATGAAACTTGGTGGAAAGATCCTTTGGGTCAAGGGAAAGTTTGAATTCGTAGATGGGCGCTGTAGCCCTACATTTAAGGGTGGGGGAGGGGGTTCAAACCAAAGGACAAACAAAATATTTATGAATAGGTAATGTGATAGTCGATCACGGGGTATGAAGACATGCTGAACACGATGGTGATAACCATTTTAACGCCGGACAAGTAGTTCGTCCGGAATCCGGTGAAAACCGGAAAGTTTGTTAAGTTTTATCTGAATTTAATTAGATGTTTGATTTAGAGATAAGAAGACGTGCTGAACACTTATGCGAAAATCATTTTCTATCCGGACAACGCCCGGAATCCGGACAGTCGGGAAAATTTGCTAAAAGTAAAAGTTTTATTTGATGTTGATTAAATGACAGATTCAGGGGTAAGAAGAGACGCTGAATCCGTACATGACAATCATTTTTTTACCTGGACACGTTATTCGTCCGGAATCCGGTTGAAATCGGATTTTTTTTTTTAAGTTTTAGTTTTATTTGAAGTTGATTAGACTTCCTTTTAGGGATAAGGAGATAAGCTGAATTCGTTTCTGAACTTTCTTTTTTTGCTGTACAAGTAGTTCTCTCGGAATTCGGCCGAAATCGGCTATTTGACAGACGTATAAAAGCAGGAAGTTTCGGCCAGTATCGTCAAAATAGATATAGTTTATAGAGATATATCTGAACCTGGTTTTCTCAGATGATTAGTCTGGCGAAGACTGGATCTGGCGAAGACAAGACCCAATTGTCTGGATCGAATATTATATTTTTGGGATCCCATCGAAACCTTTGGTCTTGTTTTCCTATAACTTATAAGGCGTTTTTGGATCCAAGTGTCACCCCCACCCCCCCGCCCCTATGTTATAATAACCCATTTTCGGGCTCAGTAAAGTCTGTTTTTTCCTCATCAGTGCCGACCGGCGAGAACCGGGTCGGGAGGCAAGTTCTAGCGAGAAGTCACCGAGAGATGGTGACACTGACACCGAAATATTCTTTGTAGAGGAAATATTAAATACCAGTGAAGGTAAAACATAAACTACTAGGAGTGCGACGAACGTGCCTGAAACTCGCCTCTACCAGCCTAGCTACCCACCGGACGTATGAACTAGACTGTAGGTGCCTGGAAACCCGCAGATTTTTTCCCAGTTCAGGTCAGAACTGTGCAATGACCTTCAAGCAAAATCGCCGGCTGAGCCAGCAGTTACAGCAGAGCTTGGACAGTGTAAAGCTACATATGCGTAGGCTACCTTGTGTAGTGGAGGGGTTATTGGAGCTCGTTGATATCGTCTATTTTCCTAGGCTCTGGCGATCCTAGCTGGTTCTTTGGTGTCGGAAGGCGGAACTCTGCTCATCGCGTACAATTCGGTTAAGAAAGGAGCAGCTGCAAGGGGGATGGGCTTCCTGGAATACGGTGAGTACCCTACACTCCCTATCTTTACTTCAGCTGAGGTTCGTGGTCGCTAAATACGTCAGGCGAAGTTTCAGCAAATGAGCAGCGGGCAACTGATCATAGTTTGGTTTGACGATCGCTAAAATGTTTTTCTGTTTGCCCCGACAATCTGCACAACTGCCGAGCTTTTTTGTCCAAGCCCTTGAGAGTGTATTTTTCAAGTCATATTGCCAAGCTTATGTCGACGACACTGAGATGTCATGCCTGTCTACAAAGCTTACCTTCCAAACCAGACCCAATAAAGCCGCCTTAGTCAAGTCTACCTTATCCAACCGGTGGGGGCAAGCCTGTCCACCAAGCCGAAAAGCTTCAGGCCACATGTAAACTGATTGTTTGTTGCTAGTCTTTTTCCGTCGGAGCTCACCACTTCACAGTTTTCTACTTTGTTTCTCAATGTTCATGTTCCATGCGAGCCTATGATTGACGTGGTACTGGAAAGGTCACCGGTTATCAACGCTCATGTCATGTCAGCGCTGCTCATGTCAGCGCTGTGGGAGCTCGACGGATAAGTCCGCAATTCGTATCATTTCTTGGATTAACGGATTAAGTAATAATATATATAATATATTTGATTTGTGACCCACCAAATGCACAACGTGACAGCAGAGTAAAAAGGAAAAAAGAAAAAAAGACTTAATTTCTAAGTAAGTAGCTCATCATGTAGATGATGAGCTGGATGACTAGATGTTTTTAGCAGAGACGCCGACGTCCTCTCCAGTGACCGAATAACATCCTGCACGCCGAACTTCTGAATTAAGTTACGGTTATGACATGAACGAGGGAGATACATTAAAAACTTACAATGATTAGAGTAGGACCTCCTTTAAACTTCTGGATTAACTTACGATTACGACATGAACGACGGAGATACATAAAAATTTAGAATGATTGAAGTAGGACGACCTTTAAGAGCGTGTTCCACCCCTCTACCAATAGTAACTATTAGTTACTATTTCCGTTCCAGCCTCACGAAAAGTTACTACGCTGACCGTTCCAACCTTCTCAAAATAGTAACTAATAGTAACTATTTGCTTACCACGCTCGGGAGCGTAGTAACTACGCATCTCTGCAACGTGATTGGTCCGATCAGCCCGCGGCCTGATATTTGACCGAGAAAATAAAAAGCGTTCCAGCCAAGCGTTGTAACTACGGTAAGTAGGGTGGAACACGCTCTAAAACTAGTATTTCCTTGCGTCGCAATGGTTTATGGTAACAATTTTAATTTCACTCTCACTTCCAGTTCGTCAAGGCAGCGATCCTACCGTCAATGTCGTCCTTCTCGAAGATCTCGCCGCCGTCCTGGGCGTTACCATAGCAGCTAGCTGCATGACGCTTTCGTCCTACCTGAATAGTCCTATTCCAGACGCTGTTGGATCCCTCTTAATTGGGGGGCTGTTAGGTTCCGTAGCGTCCTTCATCATTTACACTAACACTGCCGCCTTGGTTGGAAGGTAGGTGAAGGGGTAAATGAAATGGTATATTTGAATATGTTTAATTGCCGATAGTATCTTTTCCTATTTTCCCTTATTTTTTAATTTTGAGGCCACGACTTCTGTTTCACTCGATGATGTTCATCTTATTTTTTTCTTTGCCTTTTAATAACTCTTTCTAAATATCTTCTGTAAATCATCATTCTACACCTAAACTGAAACTTTCAAATTTCGATATTTAATAGTAATTCGTTTAATTCCATGTTATCTTTTTACAAAAATAGTGGTGGATCGTCATACATTTGACTCCGTTTATAATCTTGAAATGACACTTGATATCATTTTTCCCTGACCAATTTCACTTGGAAATCATCTTTCCCAAAACCCGACAATCCGTGGGGAGGAGGACTCCCGAATGAGGGATTCGATTCGGATGAAGCTTGGTGGCTAGGTAGGGCACGTGTTCTGAACTTGATATTGTTTGTGGTCCTCTTTCTCACAGTTTAAATGTGAAAAATAACAGTCGCCCTCCAACCGTATTTTCACGCTTCAGTCGTATAGTTTAAGGCTGTTATGGTTTTGCAAACGTTATGCATAACAAGCATTTCCAGGAAGAGTGGAAAACCGCCGAAAAAGCATTTGCTGACTTTTCCGATATCATGATGACAAAAAAAAGTCAGCAGATGTTTTTTCGGTGGTGTTTCGGCTCTTCGGATCTACACCTGGCAGGTTGCATGAACTTACTTGAATCGAGAAATAAAATAAACAAGAGTTGTAAGCTCATATGGCACTTGCAAGGCTTGGTAAAAGGATGAAAGTAGGAATTCGCCCGTTCGTGGGTTTGTTGTAATCATTTGTAAACAAAACCCTTGAAATAAGAATGACGACGGACCCTTGGTAATCAGGAGAATGTATCGTTTGGTAGAAAAAAGTTTTTTTTTTGCACTTGACTTAGATGATATGCCCTTTAAGGGCGCTAGAAATTCATCTGTAATCAAAACTTTTGAGGCAAAAATGATCCTGGGCTCTTTAGGATCATGAATAAATATAGTTTGGTGAAAAGTATTTTTTTTTTACTTTCCGTTAAGATACACACTTTAAGGGTGCTAGAAATTCATTTCTAATCAAAACCCTTGAGGCAATAATGATCATGGGCTCATAGGGATCATGAAAATATAGGTTTTGCTTAAAAGTATTTTTTTTTACTTTGCGGTTAAGATGAGTACTTTAAGGATGGTCGGATCAGGGAAGTGACAATTTTTAAGCCAATCTTGTCAAGTCTCTAATGTTCTCTAATTATCTTGAAGTACTTTAAATTGCGATCACCGGAAATCAGAGATCAGACATCTGAGACACGAGGTCTTTCCAAATATCAAGTTTCATTAAGATCCGATTCCCTGTTCAGAAGTTATAAATAGGCTACGTCAGTATTCCGGATTCCCCCTCCCTCCACTCCCCCCACGGCGGTCGGGTCGCGGAAGAGACTATTTCCAAGTTAGTTCGGTCGGGTCCCTAATTCAATTCAACAATTTTAATCCGGTAAGAAACCATAATATACTAACACTAAACAAAAATAAATATAATAACTAGGGAATACCCGAAAATCAACCACAGCCTTCTGGCTCGTACATTTTCACCCAAACAGGCAGCGAGAGCCGAAGCCACGGATTACATAACGCACTAATGATGCAGTTATCAGAAGCCAGCAACCGACTTTTCAAAGAAGTACGATGAACATGAAACAGTTGCGAAAAATTATTAACATGATAATCATTAAACATTTCTGTAGCACTGCAGAAACGCGGGAGACGGTGAAGGAACCGAAAGCTATCATTGTAGGCAACCCGAATGTCGCTTAGACCTTGTTTTGTGTAGTTGTTGATAAGCGACAGACCATAAATACTTGAACAAAAAGACTGAAATAAAAACGTCTTCACATCTGATGTGCAGTGACAAAACTTTCTTAACAACATATTACCACGCACGTAGACAGAACGAAGGGAATGGCGAATATGTATATCATCTTGTAAATTATCACTGAACATGAATCCAAGGTAACGGAAAGATTTAACAAAGAGAAGCTCAGACCCGGATATAACAACACGGGGTATCAAAGTATCAAAGTATCAAAGTATCTAATATGCCTGTCAAGTTTCATCGTCCTAGCACATGTGTAAGCATCTTAAGTCGAGGTCACCGGAATTCCGGAACCCTCCCTCCAACTCCCCCCACAGTGTTCGGATCCGGTCCGGTCTTGTCAGCTATTTATCTAGGGCTTGTGCTTGTTCTTCCCACCAAGTTTCATAACGATCCGTCCACTCTGAACATGTTGCACGATTTCCGGTTCCCCCTCCAACTCCCCCCAAAGTCACCGGATCCATTCCGGACTTGAAGTGTGACATCCGAGACACGAGGTCTTTCCAAATATCAAGTTTCATTAAGATCCGATTCCCCGTTCAAAAGTTATAAATACGTCAATATTCGGGATTCCTCCTCCCTCCACTCCCCCCACGGTGGTCGGATCGGAGACTTGACTATTTCCAAGTTAGTTTGGTCGGGTCCCTAATAATATGCCTGCCAAGTTTCATCGTCCTAGCACTTATGGAAGTACCCGAACTCGAGATGAGTGGCCTGACTGATTGTGCTTCTAATTCCTCTGGTGTCACAATTTCCTGCAGCTCCTGTAAGGCACTCTTTCACCCAAAATGTGCCGGAATAACCCATGCTTCTAGGAAGAAAGATCCTGGCTGGCTCTGTAAGGCATGCCCTTCTCACAACAGCCAGACTTCCGCTGATAAGACCGCGGAAGTTAACATCATGCCTGATCAACATGAAGTAAAGAAGAGGAAATACTTTTGCCCCGAGTGCAATAGGAAATGCGGATACGGAGCATTTTCTTGCACTCAATATCCGAACTGGTATCATCCTCACTGTGCGCAAACTAGTATTTCCGAACGAAGAAGCAACGCCAGCTGGCTTTGCAAAATCTGCGTTAGCAGTCGACCAACAGAGGCTGCTTATCAGGCCGAACCGATTTCACCATCACCAGCTATGACTCCTCCGTTCGTAGCGTACAGCGACTTCGATAAAGTTGCCCTTCAAGCTGAAGTCATGAAACTGAAGAAATTACTACAGCTAAAAGAGGACAGAATTTCAACCCTAGAACAAAAGATTCGCTCACTGCAGAAGTCACAAACTACACCACTGCACGATAATACCATCATACTGGACGACCATCCCTTCGAAACGGCCCTCTCAAGCTCCACGGATGGATGGAACAATGGCAATGTTAATTTGCCAGGCTGCGCTTATGACAGACAGCAGCCACTCCAGACGGGAGGCTTGCCCTTGCCTAAACCAGACGGCATTGCTCAGCCATGCGTCTTTTTTCTTCAGAAGAGGTGTACAAGAAATGACTGCAGATTCCAACATGTTTGCCCTGATTTCCTGTGCGGCCAATGTCTCAACGAGAAATGCCTTGCAAAGCACAAGGCTAGATGTAAGGCTTTCTCACATGGGCTGTGCTATGAAAATGAAAAAATGTGGTATGTGTGGTGTGGTGGATACATATATGCATGGCGTGGTTAGATGTAGCGGGCGAGCATGGTAGTGGCTACTGGTTTGTAGATGTTAATGCACCAAGTCTTTTCGAAGGCGATCTCAGTTCGTAGGTCAATAACTAAACTCATATATTTCTTATCTACTTACATTGGAGTTGGGTTAGTACACTGAACACTGAACTTGTTTCTTAGCTCGGGACTCCACTGAGCTCCCGATTGAACTGGGAACTGAACTGAACTGAACTCAACTCAGAACTGACTTCCAAACTGTGAGCTCGGTCCTTTTTACCGGTTCCAAATTCCCATAGAGTGCACTAGCCAATAGGGTTGCTTCTCTAACGTCCTAGCAAATCTCTATCGAGGTCGAAAGATTCTGGACCAACGGAGTAAGTTCGTCTAGGTTCTTTTTTCCTTGATTGGGGAAAAGGCAATAATCTCTTTCAGTCTGGAGAAAAGCGTGGGCGTTAGAGTTAGTCCGAAAATAGAGAGAGTTGAGGACAGAGTTTGTTTAGTAAGTTTTGGAACAAAATATTTGTTTATCCTAAATGTATCCTCACATTACGCCCTCCCTCTGAGAAAATCGAGCTCCCGCGAGATAAAAAGGTTTTCACTTCAACTTTAAGCATTAAGAAATGAAACATATTAGTTATTGCTTGCACTGAGAATTACATTATTTACACGAATTTTAAGTTGTTATTGACAGTAATGTTTCTATTACTGCTGACATCTGAAACTTTTTTTCTCTCTTTTTATGTCATTTAAATTTTTTTCTTGAGTTTCTTGCTTCGGACACATTTATGATGAATATACATACCACGTAGAATAACACAAATAAAACTGGATGATACATCAATAGACGACTTCACTGTACAATGTTACAACTGTACTTTACGATTGTCTTTCAGAACAACTTCCTGACAGTTGCTCAGTAATGTCTTCAATAACTTCACTTAAATAAGTGTTCAGAGGTGTGACCGCTTACATTTCTTGGGTCATGATTCTGTCACTGTCGGCAATACTGCAGAATTACGTCACTGAAATAAGCGTTCGTGTTATGCCTGCTTGCCTTTCAGAGAGTCAGAACTAATCACTGTAAGTAATTCTGCCGTGTTAGGCACAGCGCTGTCACATACGGTTATATCCGTCCATAAACCGTAATACACAAAGTTTCAGCCACTGTTCAAAGTTTCAATCACTGTTTTCGCTATCACGTCATCACTATCATCAATCCATGTAGATGTGACTCGGTGACCAGTTTCTTCTTGGTTCTTTGGCTAAAATCGAACCGACATCTTCTTCTTAATAGGATGATCAAACGAAGTAGCACGTCCGCTGGGTGCTTGTAGGTCAATGGGTTGTCGACCTCATGTCAGCACATAGTCATGGCTGGCGTTCTATGGTCGTTTCCGTTAGAAAAGAGTAACTTTCTTTTCCCGACGTTTTAGGGTTTAGCTTTTGGGTTTTTCAGTATTTTCCCTAATTCTCATTCGTTGTTTAGCAAGTTTGTTCTGCCGAGAAAATATTAATCACCCTTCTTATTAATTTATCATCATTCTCTCTTCAGAATAATATTTGTAGCTTCGGCTACACGCATCGTCTTGGAGCGGCAGCGTCTATCAGCGCATTATGATATTTTCCGCGTGTTATTAGTCTCTGGAACGCAGTAATGATTTTGCCGAAGAATTTGCCTGTTTAACAATCATTCTTACTTTATACTTCGTATTGAGCACCGATTATTATTATTTTCTTGCTTGCTCGCAAAATTTCGCCAGCATGGTCCTCTTGTTGCTATTGATTTATTTTGCTCCGTTTCTTCGCGTCCGTGCTCCCCTCAAAGGATGTGACATTATTACGAGTTTTATGTCCTTTTGGCTGATGAGGGATCCAGTTCTTCGGCCTTCCCTCCTAGTCAATTTTGGGAGTTCATCCGTTTCGTTGCTTATTCGGTTTGGAAACTGGCGCTCCGATATTTTTCGTAGTGGATTTTATCAGTGTGCTAACAGTTAGCTTTCCAGATTAGTAAGTAAGTTTGTGTAGCATACTTACTAATGAATCGCGGTCGTTCCACTTATTATATACTTTGTCGTATCGCCCGTTAGCACTCACTTCCTCGATATATTGTAGCCTCTGGCGTGGTTGGGAATTTTTGAAATGGATCATTCTAGCTTCGTTTTGCTCCCCTTTTTTTCTCCTGTTTATAAGCAATGTCTTGGTACCCGACGGTATTTGATTCTTGGACGTAGAGCGATAGATTTCCCTGGAACGTTAGTTCAGCCCGGATTTTTGGATTTACTCGGATTTTTTTTTTTTTTTTTTTTTCTTTCATTCATCTAAGTGCCTACTTGGTTTTTCTATTTATTTGTTATCTGATCAATACGGTACAATTTTGATCCGTACAGTACTAGGAGAATTTTTCATACGACCAAGAGAACGACAGTTCGCGACGCTGCTGCTCAATGGGTTCGCAGAAATTGTTATAATTTTAGTAGCTTTTTTTTCAGGGTTTTTAACAAAATAATGTTATGATTTCCTTCTTTCTTTGGTTGTCGCTCAACTGTAGGCTGCTTATTAAAGGGTTTAGAAGATTATTGTTATTGTTGTCTCTATTCTTTCGGTGGCAAAACTAGGTAGTATTCGTGATCTCTTGTCGGCAATATTAACGACGTTCGCCTTAGGGTTCCGTATTGTTGTTTAATTTCCCTCATTGTCGGTACATTATCAAGAGTTATGTGGGGGTTCCTGTTCATAATTGCTGTAAATCATATAGGGGATCATACAGGAAAGATTTTTTTCCATTTCTTTTTTTTTGGACCTGCTTACTGTTGCGAATTTTTCCGAATGTGCAATTTCCCGCTTCTGTTCTCCGTCGTTTATCTTCCAGCCCTCGTTTAATTATGCAATGTGTCATGATTGCTACTCGCGTTTACTTAATCTAATTCGGCAGGCTTTGGATTTATTACGTCTCTTTGGCCGAACTAATATGAGGCTGATTTTCGGTTCATTTGACACAGTATGGATGACCAGCTTTAATATTTACAAATTCAGTCTTTGAGGAGGTTTTGATATTCGGCCTGAGCGAGTTCTTACTTCTCCAGTTCCTTTGCTGGCCACTTTAACCGTAGTTTGTTCATGATACTGATTAGGGTTCCTGGCGACCGGTTCCGAAGGGCCTGGTTTTGGTTCCTCGTATTGCTTTTTTGGAGCTTTCTCGGTTTTCTCAAAACTATCAGTCACAAGTCTTTTCTTAGGTCTTCCTAGATCAGGATCTCTAGAGGAGGATGGGGTTACAACGTCCCAAGCCTGTAACTGACGTTGCTTGATTGCCTTAGCCTTCTCCGACAATTTTCGCGCTTGTTCGGCGGCTGAGATTTGAGGGGTTGAATACTGGTAAGTTTCCGACGAAATGTTTTGTGAGTGCAGTCCACTGGGCCGATTAAACACGTATTGGGCCTGGGATTAAACACGTATTCTGTCGGTGTTTCTGGTTCCGGCTCTCTTATCATTCCTGGGGCTTGAAAATTTGGGGCAAATGGATTTGTCGTTTGCCATTGAATTGGCTCTTCGACTATTGTTGGGGCCCTAGTGGCTGATTCCGGTACTTTATACTCCGGTGCAAATGGGTTTAGCCTTTGTTGTTTATCTCTTTTATATTCCTGCAGCAATTCAGTAGGAGAAATTAGCATGTATTTTCGGGAGTCTGCTATCTCTTGTTTCATTTTCCAATGATCATGACTGACCGGACTGTCGAAACCTCGCCATTTTTTGTCAAAAGTCAGAGTTGTTGGAAAAATAGCTTGTTCTAGGGTATTGCTCTCTTGTTCGTCTTCGCTCGAGGGATACGCATCATTGGGCGAGATACGGTAAAAATGCCGTGAGGAATTTAACTTTGGTTTTACTTCCTCGGGTATTTCATAATCAATTTCCGGTGAAGGAGTTCTAAAATACGGAATTCCTATGTCTGTCGGGTGATTGAGATGGATGGGCGAAATATTTTCTTCTACCATTAAATCCGGTTGATTTCTTCCGCGTTTTGGGCTAGAAATGCGCGAAGGGAAGAACTGCATTTGATTTTGTTGTGGCTGTAAGAAACTCGGGATTTCGATATCTGAATCAAACTGCAAGCTAGGGTAACCGTCGGGGTCAGGTGGAGAGCTTGCGCGTGACTGGGAAATCTGTGGTTGGTTGTTTGGCATAACTGCGACATTGCTCCCAGTTAATGGTGCTCCTGAACTGGCATAATCATTAAACTCGTCGTCGTCGAAAATTGTAGGCAAGAACAAGTGATGCGGTTTCATGTTTCTCAAGCGGTTTGCTAATATTGGACCTTTCTCGAATAGTGATGAGGTTTCATTTGCTTCCGGTAGGGGTTCGGTTGTCCACGGGCTTTTTTGGTGTGCTCTTTTTAGACGGTTATGGTGAGCGACGTAAGGTTTACCGGTTTCCGTGTGTCTCAGTTGGTAAGTTAGGTCATTTTTCTCTCTTTTTTCAACACGGTAAGGGCCCTTGTATCTGTCCGCTAGCTTCCCATCTTTCTGAATTTCAAGAAATACTAGGTCACCCGGTTCATAGGTGTGGAAATTTCGAGCTTTCCTATTGTAGTACTCAGTATGATTATCTTTGGACTTTTCAAGATTTTTCCGCACAGTCTCATAGCAATATCGCATTCTTGCTATTATCTCAGATTTAAAGTTCGAATCCACGTTGTAGAATTTTCGGCATCCAAGTATTTCATTTATTGCTGTTTTGGGTTCCCGTAGGAAGAAAACATAATGGCTGGAATCACCTAGCGATTCCCTGTAGCTGGTATTTATGGCAAAAACTACCATTTGCAAGTATTTATCCCAGCTTGTTGGATCGTCTCGGCAAATTATGGCCAAACTGTCTGCGAGTGTGGAGTGAAATCTTTCTATCGGGTTTGCTTTCGGATTTGCTGCGCTTGTTAGTAAACGAGTGACGCCTAGGATTTTAAAGAGTTCCGCGTTCAGTGAGTGCAGGAAATTAGTGCCTCTATCTGACAGGATTGCCGAAGGAAAACCGTATTTACAGAACAACTGTTCTACTAGAGCCTCCGCAATATCTGATGCTTTTTCTCCGTAAAGTGGTAAGGCGAACAAGAATTTTGAAAACATGTCAGTGACTGTCAACACTGCCTTGTATCCGCGTTCTGAGGGGGTTCCGGCTTTCCAGATATCCATGCTTAGGATTTCGTAAGGTCTATTTGGGGTTGGGGCTTTGCCAAGAATTTGGATTGGTCTGGTGGGAGTCAACTTTCTTAGGTTACAGCCTGTGCAAGCTAGAATGTATTCTTTTACCTTGCTGTAAGCACCGGGGCGATAAAATTCTTCTTTGAATTTGTGGTAGGTTTTTGCCAGTCCCAGGTGAGCTAAATCCTTGTCATGAATTTGCTTGATAGCTTCTGCAAGTAGGATTAGTGGCAACACTGGTATCGTCTTGATTTCCGCCGATTTGTAAGGTTGGGGTGGCGTATAATACTTGCAGAGTACACCACTTTCATCAACGATAAATTGATCCACGTCTTTTTCAAAGGATTTCAAGTCGAATGGCAAGGTAATTGAGGACTCAACACGGTCTATTAGGTTTTTGCAGAAATAATCGGTCTGTTGGAATTTTCGCAAGTTTTCCAGGCGCAGGGGCGATCTTTTTTCTAACACGGAAACGTCAAGTGAGTCATCAGTATTTGAGTCGGTGGTCAAGCTTTTGGGATGATCGATCTGAACCGGGGTAAGGTTTTCGGAAGCGGAAGTTTTTTCTTTTGCCGGCTTTTGGAACTTAGTCGTTTTTTGGCCTTTCTTCGATGGCAATTTTGGACCGGTCGCATTAACCGCTAGAACAGCTTCCGTTCGTTTCTCTGAGTCCAGAATATCAAGCATATTTTTTAGTTCGGTTAGGGAAAAAGTTTGAAGCTTCTCTTTTGGTTTTTCAGGTTCGCATGAGAGTCGTGAAAGGAAATCCGGAATTCGGTTGAATTTTCCTGGTAAATAAACGATTTCGTAGTCATACTGACTGAGCGTTAAGACCCATCGAGTTATTCTTGAGTTTTTTGGTTCGCGCAAGCACTGAAGGTACTGTAACGGCTTGTGGTCTGAGTAGATTCGTATCTTCTTCCCTAAAATATAGTGCTTCCAGGCTTCAATGAAGGTTATTACTGCCAAAAATTCCTGTTCAAGGACCGAATATTTAGTTTGAGCCGAATTCAACGTTCGGGAGCCGTATTCAATGATCCGCTGACCCTTCCCATCCGGATGATAAAGTATTGCTCCTATGCAGTCTTTCGACGCGTCGGTCGCCATCTCGATTTCTAGTTCCGGCTGATACAGGGTTAAAACTGGTGCCGAGGTTATAGCAATTTTCAGAGTTTCAACAGCCTGTATCTGTTCCGGTCCCAAGTGAATTTCTGCTCCTTTTTTTAGCATATTAGTCAGGGGCAAGGCAAGTTTGGAATAATTACGGATGAATTTCCGCAGGTATGACGTCATCCCTAAAAAGGCTCGCAGTTTAGTTATGTCAGTTATGGATTTTGGGTCAAAATTTGTTATCGCGCTGATTTTTGCGGGATCTGGCGAAATTTGGCCCTCGCTAATCACATGGCCTAGGTACGATATTTTCCTTTTCAAGAAGAAGCATTTTGAAGCTTTTAGTTTCAGTCCGGCATCATGAATTTTGGTCAAGGTTTGTCTGATGACTTCCTTGTGGCTCTCAAAGTCCTTGGAAAAAGCGCAAATATCATCCATGAATAAACAGATGTTTTTGTTCAGTAATCCACGAAAGATTTTTAGCATAAGCTGGACAAAAATTCCTGGCGAAGTTTTTAATCCGAAAGGTAATCTTTTGTACTGGAAAAGTCCCATAAATGGTACGGCAAATGCTAATTTTGGCCTGTCCTGTTTTCTCACTTTTATTTGGTAGAAGGCCTGAAACAGATCTAGAGTGCTGAAAATGCAAGCACCGCCCATGGCTTGGAGATTATCTACCGTAAGTGGATTCGGGTTGCTGTTGCCCTTTAAGACAGTATTTAGACGTCGGAAATCTGTACACATGCGGAGCGAGCCATCTTTTTTTGAGACGAGCACCACTGGGAAAGACCAAGGCGAGGATGATTCCTCAATCAAATCGAGATCCATCATTTCATTTATTTTGCTTTCCACCCAAAATTTGTGCTGATGTGGCAGCTTGTATGGTCTTATCGAAATGGGTTCTGCATCACCAGTATCAATCGTGGCTTCTAACAATTTTGTACAGCCTATGTCTTTTTCGTCCCTAGCGAAGCTCCATCTGTGATCCCAGAGTAAAGATCCAAATTCTTCTTTTTCTTTTTCACTTTTTGCTTCATTTAAATCAAACTGTGACAAAAATGCCTCTTTTGACATTCCGTAATCTTCGTCTGAAGTTTCATTTTCGGCTTGCTCGTTATTCTGAATAGATGCAATTACGTCCGGAATTAAAATTTCGTCTTGTCCGTCCGTAAAAATAGTAGCTGTGCCGATAGGTCCTGCCGGCAATTTCATTGGGTGGTTTTGGCCGTTTAGGATTTGCATTTTCCCTCGTCCATTTGCCGCCGAGATCAATTGGTCGTCAATTACAATTTTTGTGTACCCCTCAAGTGGGTAACCCTCGATAATGAAGTCGCCGGAAATACAACTGTCCGTACCTGAATCTTCGTTCACTAATTTTACACTTACGGTTGAATTTTTACCCGCGGGGATTGTGGTCCGCTTTTCCAGTATTACAAGCAATCTGGTTGTGGGTCTTTCACGGTTATTTTCTATTTCCTTTGGAGCTACTGCGACGTTTGTGATTAAGTGCGGCTTAGGACTGGTACTTTTATCGGAAGGGGCGTACCTTCGTTGGCTTATTATTCCAATCTCCGATTCGCGGCTAGGTTTGAGGGTTGTCCGGCGGATGTTATTCAGTGCTTCAATTATTGATCGTATTTGGGCGTCTCTATTTGGGATTTTGGAACGCGTGGTCGTTGAAAAGGGGACACGAGTTCCTCGGTCGTCTATTGGCATTTGCCTTGTGATCGCATAAGCAGTTTGGATTGTATTGATCCCGTTTTGCCGATTCCTTCGCTGGCTGTTCCCGTAGCGGCCGTAGCCTGTCCAGGGGGGAACTCTCTGCAGACCGAAGGGCGCCTGAAAATGTTGATTATTTGGCCGGTCGTGGTTTGCTCTTCCGAAGTTTCGTCGACTTTGCTGATTTTCCCGGTAGACGTTATTCACGAAGACTAATGTTTTTTGGTAGCCTTTCGGTCTACTTGGGGGCTTTGGTTTGTCTCGTCTCGGATAAACGCTGCAAATTCGGTCAGTTTGCGCGTGATCTCGAAATTCCCTCGAAAAGTCTGATTTGAAGTGTACGGTTTTATTTTCCGCGTCTAGGAAAATTCCGTTTTCTCTCATAAATGGGTAGCCGATAACGACCTCATAGGGTATCTCAGAACATATTAAAAACTCGGTCGGCATAGTTCTCCCTCGAAATTTAACGTTCACATACGCTAATTCTCGAGCTTTGAGAGAGTGGCCTGTAATCGAGCTAAGTTGCCGAGTTACGGGTCGGACTTTGCGTCTTTCGTCAAGTTTAAATTTTTCAAAAACATCTGATCTCATTAAGCAACATGATGCGCCTGAGTCAACTAATGTTTTAGCTCTGACATTATTAAACGTGAAGCAATTTACAATCGGCAAGTCACAATATTCGTCAAACACTTCATTCAAATAATAAGCTCTCTGATTATTAGCATTATGCTGTCTACCTCGCTGCTGTCCTATGCTCTTGGTCCAGCAGCGAAAATCTCGTTTTTTGAAAAACGGCTGTAGTTGTTTTGGGATCTGGGTGTGGCATTTCCCGAAAAATGGCTCCCTCTGTCGCTCGGATGCTGTCGCGAAAAATGGCGTCTTGTCTCCGCAGAATATTGATCGCGGCTCAGGCTCGGGAAAACTGGAGATTGCTGCTGGGAACGCATAAACGAAGGGGAGAATTCGTTTGGTCGGGAGCGGTTAGGGAAGACTGGGTATTCGGTTGGTGTTCGGTAAGCGACGTCCCGCTCGCGTTTGAAACAATTGCGCTGGATGTGACCCTCTTTACTGCAATAATAGCAGATAATTGCCCTTCTGTTGGAGAAACTCGGTTCATCTTGGGGGTTCATTTGGGGTGTCGACTGGCTATTTTCGTGATTTTCCGCGAAAGATACTCTTCGGGGCAGGATATTGGTTGGTCTTTTCCGGGTTTCAGGTGACCGATCTCTGGTTGGGGTTTCGTGGACTGAAGGTGATGAGGATCTTGATCTAACATTTTCTGAAGCCACTACTGGTCCCGCTGCGTTGATTGATAATTTGCGGTGGGCCTTCACCAGATTTTCTATCGAGATCTCATTTTCAACCATTTCAATTGCTGTTTCAAGGTTCTGAATTTGTCTGCTCACACAAATTTTAAACAGTCGCTCTGGTAGGCCAATCTTGAAGTTTTCGAAGACTGCCCTTGTGAATGTCTCGTTGACAGTGTCACCCAAGGTTATTGCTGTTTTGCGTCGGACCAAGTCTGCGTAGTCTCTGACTGACATTTGAGGAAGCAGGGTCGGAATGTCATATTTGAGTTTTTCAGAGTCGGTTGTTTCTTTGAACCTATTCTTGAACAGGTCAACGAACTGTCTGTAGGTCAGTGTATCTGTCATTATTGTGGCTACATATTTTAGTGCATTCCCTTTTAGTCTCAGTGGTAATATGTTTTTGAGGTTGGCCCATTCTGCGTCTCCACCCGTGTAGTTTATAATGTAGTCAAGGATTTGCAAAAACTCGGATACGTCTGTGGTTCCATCAAATTCCGGAATATTTTTAAGCAGGTTTGTTTTCTGAGCTTTTTCAGATGCTCCGTAAAAACGTTCTTCGGCTGTTGCCATTTTTCTCAGATTTTGTTCCACGAAGAGAAAAAAAAATCAGGGTAGTTGATCAGTAAAATCTCACATAAACATCAGTTCGGTTTCATGAATTTCAATTTGGTTTCGTCGGGGTAGTTTGGTTTAGTCGGGTTGGTTTTCATGTGGAAAAGGGTTTTCACAGTGGTTTAATTCATGATTTTAAAAATCATGGTTAAACATGGGTGTTTGATTCATGGCGTTAAACATCATGTGGGTATTATACATCATCATATGGATACGTTTGGATATTAGTTATTGACCGAGCATGTCACCAAATATGAAAATGAAAAAATGTGGTATGTGTGGTGTGGTGGATACATATATGCATGGCGTGGTTAGATGTAGCGGGCGAGCATGGTAGTGGCTACTGGTTTGTAGATGTTAATGCACCAAGTCTTTTCGAAGGCGATCTCAGTTCGTAGGTCAATAACTAAACTCATATATTTCTTATCTACTTACATTGGAGTTGGGTTAGTACACTGAACACTGAACTTGTTTCTTAGCTCGGGACTCCACTGAGCTCCCGATTGAACTGGGAACTGAACTGAACTGAACTCAACTCAGAACTGACTTCCAAACTGTGAGCTCGGTCCTTTTTACCGGTTCCAAATTCCCATAGAGTGCACTAGCCAATAGGGTTGCTTCTCTAACGTCCTAGCAAATCTCTATCGAGGTCGAAAGATTCTGGACCAACGGAGTAAGTTCGTCTAGGTTCTTTTTTCCTTGATTGGGGAAAAGGCAATAATCTCTTTCAGTCTGGAGAAAAGCGTGGGCGTTAGAGTTAGTCCGAAAATAGAGAGAGTTGAGGACAGAGTTTGTTTAGTAAGTTTTGGAACAAAATATTTGTTTATCCTAAATGTATCCTCACAGTGCTTTGAGATTCAGTGCGAGAAACTCCATTTTAGCAAAAGATTTGCCCTCATTGTTCAGCGCTTGTTGAGCCATCCAAGGAATGCAAAAAACTTCGAAAACTTTCACCGCACGCGCCCTCCTTCCCCAGTAAGGGTAACCCCAGCGATGAAAGGGAACCCTTGTCCTTTAATGGGAATCAATCTTGCTCATCCCAGTCTCTTTTGGCCACCAACCCAACCTACTTTAGCAATGGGTTCTGGGAACCCGTCGCTCCTTCTTCCCGAGAGGCAGACATCCCCTCCTATTCACCTGGCACCGGTACAACCGGTCAACGCGAATCTGGCACCGGTCAACGCAACTCCCATGTGGTTTCAGTCGTTTCCTCCTCCCAACCGATGGCTGACTTCAACTTCCTTCAATCCTCGTCAGAGCCCTTCCTGTATAGAACAAGCGCAGCTGACTCCCAGTCACTCTACCCCCCAACCACTAGCGAGACCCTCATACAGCTCCAAATTGACGCAGCCCCCCCAGAACCAAGTATCTTACCTAAACAGAAGGAAAACCTTCCTCGAAACCAAGGAAAACCTTCCCCAGAACCAAGTATCTTACCCAAACAGAAGGAAAACCTTCCTCGAAGCCCTGGTGTAAAGACGTCTAACTTTACATTCCCCAAGGTTCTAGTTACAAATGTTCGATCCCTCTGTAACAAGTCGGATGAACTTGGTGTTCTAATGGTGCAAAATGGTGTAGATATAGCATTACTTAGTGAAACTTGGAGCGCTACGGCTGCCGACTGTTCTATTCCTGGTTACAATTTTGCATCGAAGCCACGTCTTCGCCCTGACGGAACTACCTGTTCCCACGGTGGGGGTGTTGGCATTTTTGTGAAGTCGAACATTACTCACAAATTTTTGGACTTGCATGAACTCACAAGGGATAATTTTGAAGTGACTTGGGTCATGGTGCGTCCTCCACGCCTCCCCAAAGGGATCCCCTGCCTGATTTTTGCGACTGTGTACTATCCTCCGCGTGCAGGTTACAGACGCCATCTTGTGTTTTATCTGCAAAATTGCGTTGACACGATCCGCGCAAAATATCCAGGATGCTTAATTTCAATAGCTGGTGATTTCAATGATATAAAGCATAGTTGGCTTGAAAATCAGCTAGGGCTTGAACAAATCGTGAAGCAAAAAACAACGGAAAAAAGTCTGCTCGACTTGATTCTAACTTCCAGTAGTGATTTTTATGAAGTTCCGATGGTTCTCCCACCTGTTGGGAAAAGCGACCACTATTGCTTACTTTGGAAACCAAACGACTCAATCCCGGTTCCAAAAAAATACCAGTTTTCATACCGCCCATTATCAGAGAATTCAGTGAATAATTTCCTGTCATGTCTGAGAAATAGATCTTGGAAAACATTGTATGACATGTCAGACGGAAATGAAATGGCGGAATATTTGACGAATGAGTTGTTTAGTATTTACTTAGTTAATTTTCCTCTTAAAAAAGTTAAAAAGCGTGATGATGATAAACCGTGGATTGATCAGTCAGTTAAAAATTTGATTAAGTTGAAATGCCAGTTGTTTCGAGATGGTTTCACCGATCAGGCAAAACAACTCCGTAACAAAATTGTTACCACATTGAGACGGAGACGCAAAGAATACGGGAAATCCATTGTAAATTCTCTTTTTGGATCTGTTCTTACTTCGAAGAAATTTCATGAGAAGCTGCAAAGTCTTAGCGGAAAGCGGAGGCCCTCTGTGAACCTTTGCAATGATCTGGGTGACCCTGTTTCAGTTGATCAAATGAACATTTTTTTTGCCGGTATTTGTAATTCGTTACCTCCCTTGAGTGATAAGCCCCTTGAACCTAGTATTTCTGATATACCGATAATTACTCCTGCTATGGTTGAGGAAAAAATTTTACGACTAAACCCGAATTGTTCTCACGTTAACAATGAGATGCCAATTCGTTTACTGATAAGATGCGCATCTCTAATTTCTAAACCCATCGCTGCAGTATTTAATCAGTGTCTTCTTCATGTACATTTCCTAAGTGTTTCAAAATTGCTGAGGTAACTCCAATACCAAAAAAACCTAACCCCTCTAGCCTTGATGACATGCGACCTATATCGAAGACTTCGGCGTTGGCCAAGTTACTAGAAAGTTCTATGTATGATCGGCTTCTTTCTGAAGTATGTGATAATTTTGACCCTAATCAGTTTGGTTTTAGGCAAGGTATTAGCACCTCACATTACTTGGTTAGCCTGGTTCATGACATACTAACTGCTCTTGAAGAAGATGATTCATTTATTGACCTAATCCTCGCTGACCAAAAAAAAGCTTTCGATCTCCTGGATCATGAGGTTGCTTTGGATGCAATTTCTGAAATGGGTGCAAGTCAATTTTCTCAGTGTATGATTGCCAGTTTTCTCTCAGACCGGAGCCAGGTTGTTAAACTTGATGGTTCCGTTTCCGCGGTCGAAACAATAACTTGCGGTACCCCCCAAGGAACTAAGTTGGGTCCTCTAATTTGTCTTTGTTCAGTTAATAATGTTGCTAAAGATTTCCTTCATAGATACAAATATGCAGATGATCTTTCCCTTCTCGTTATTTCTAAGCTTTCTTTCGCACTTCCGAACAGTTCAAATCCGGTACAAGACTCTATCAATTCCCTTAAAACTCAACTGTCAAGTAAGAAAATGCAAATTAATGATAATAAATCTTCGGTTATGCGGTTTAGCAGACTGAGGAGAGAAACTGTTGAATATCCATCATCATTCAAGCAGTGTAAATCCGTTAAATTGCTTGGGGTAATAATCGATGACGATCTGAAATGGAATTCTCATGTTGATAATGTAATCCGTAAAACTAACTTTTTGATTAAATCCCTTTCTACCCTTAAATCTTTCGGTTTGGACACTAAATGCCTCCTCTGTTATTTTAAAACTTATATCCGTCCTCATTTAGAATACGCTTCACCGGTTTGGCATTCTTCTCTTTCTGCAGAGCTCTCGGATCGCCTTGAAAATGTCCAAAAGAGAGCATTGAGAACCATTCTGGGTGATTATAGTATTTCGTACGAAGAGGCATTGACTAAACTTGATATTCCTAAATTAAGTGACCGGAGAAATAATCTATCAAAAAATTTTGGAGCAAAATTAATGTGTTGTCCTCAGACCGTCCGTCTATTCCCCCCTCCCCTCCCTTTGTCTGTGCGTCGGTCTGAGAGGAACACTGGCAATCAATTTTCTCCATATCCGGCTGATTCCTCTTCACAATTTTTACATAGTTTCGTTCCGTCATTTATTTCTGGTAAAATTTTGTAAATGTATTAGTAAATTGTTCCGCTTTTGTGTTTTGTAAATATTGTTGTTGTTTTTTCCTACTCTAGCTTTATTTTTGAGCTATTTGGAAATATATGTGATTGATTGATTGATTGACAGACCGACCGAAAAGTGATCGGTATATGGTCGGTATAAGTGCCATAAAAACATAACGAACAGAATTTTGCCCTGCTAGGTAAAGCAGTTATGGCTTTTTCTCCGCGTGATTTAGTAGTCCGCAAAGAGCGCGCATTTGACACAAATGACGCGGTGAAACAGCTTCGTAGCATGGCCAGTCGAAGCTTTATCTGTTTCAAATGAGCTCGGCCGCTCTCTATGGGGACTACTGTGTCACGCGGAGTCAACGCGGTGAAAAAGTCGTAACTACCGGGAATATGCAATCTGTCAGGTCAGGTACATATGCAGTAATCTGGGTGTAAATACGTGCTTTAAGACTAATGCATCTGGTCCTTTAAGATCTCTCTTGTTGATACACTACAACGTCGCCATTTCAGATCCATTCCTTTGCCGACCATCGACGAAATCAACAAGTCGATCGAACACGATAACATGGTACGAGCCGTTCACGATGTCAAGGGTATCGATATGGGTTCTGGCCTTGTTCGATACAAGGCTGAAGTCGATTTCGACGGCAGGGAACTCACTCGATCGTATTTAGAGAAACAGGATTTGGAGCTGCTTTTAGAGGTAAGCTTCTGGCTCCTGCCTCGTACCTTTACGTGTGATGGTACATGGTGTCATCGTACGGGGTGTTTAAGTTGACGGTAGATGGTGGCCAATTAATCAATCAGTTAGCATGAAAAATGTCGCGGGATAAATGACGGCATAAAACTGTCCTGTGCCAATATTCCCTTCAGACAGACGTACGGGCGACAGGAGGGAATCATTTTTCATTTGATGATTTCTCATTGATGGGGAGCAGACTCCATCTTCCTTCAACAGTTTAGAATCGCGTTTGCCAGTCAGAGCCCCTAGACATTTAACCATTTTTGATAATTTATAAGAAAATGAATTTTAAATTTTTCGTTTTAACGCACTTCGACTTTAGAAAGTAGACAAGCAGACTTGGAACTGAATAGACAAGTTCCAACTACATGTTCTTACGCATTCTTATCACCATTTCGAACCCTGGCCTATACCCTTCCGAGGTTTGAGTCCCTTGTCGGAAGTTCGCCTCTGCGTGTTTGGGACGAAAATCGGTTTAATTGCGGAACAAAACTTATCGGAATGCCCCTTAGTTTGTTTACATACTGTTTACGTTTTTGTTTACATACTGTTTACGGTTTTTGCCTTTAAGAAAATTTATCGTGCAAGGTCTTCCCCGCTGTTTGTTTTGGGTAATCTCCCATTTAATAATCAGATTGGAGACGGACTTTCCCGGAATCAGGTGCGGTTTGTGAAGGGTTAGTTACTCCGGTCCTTTTCTTTTAGAATTTTCAGAAGGTGTCCGCACACTTCATAATTTTCAGAACATTCCCGAGGGTTTATGCCCCTTAGTTTGTTTACATACTGTTTACGGTTTTTGCCTTTAAGAAAATTTATCGTGCAAGGTCTTCCCCGCTGTTTGTTTTGGGTAATCTCCCATTTAATAATCAGATTGGAGACGGACTTTCCCGGATATCAGGTGCGGTTTGTGAAGGGTTAGTTACTCCGGTCCTTTTCTTTTAGAATTTTCAGAAGGTGTCCGCACACTGTCATAATTTTCAGAACATTCCCGAGGATCAGAAAACAATGAAAAAATAGACTTCCGTCTTCCATTATGAAGTTTAATTATTGTTCCTTGAATGCTGAAGGAAAGATTGAGTAAAAGCTCTACGCGCACTTACGAGCGAAAACTTCTGACCGAAAAATACGTTTAGGAATGTTTTTCAGATATGCTAGAAGTGTTCAAGGGTCTGGGCAAAAAGTGATATTGCTGTTTTTGGCGTTAAGAAAATTTTGAAGCGAATAGCTTCAGCTTTAAATTAGTTCTTGGCCCTTTGCTGATTAAGTCTTGCGGAGGCAGACTCTGTTCATGGTAAAATTCTCACTACTCCGTTTACTGGCGCTACTACGTAGCGAAATCCGTCTCCCCCTTCTCGCAACGCAACCTTCTTCCGACGACGCAATTCCAAATCCTCATGTATCTGCATCGTTCAATAAGTAGCCCTATGGTATCGTGAAAAACAGCGCACCTGCTCAACGCTTATTGGACAAGATTGTGGATACAGAAGTATCCATACGCCCTTCATAAAACTCCTTCCAGATTAATTATTTTTAGGCCGCCAGATGCGCTACCATAAAGTAAACAATGACACGTTACCTCTTGGTGTACGTTCAACCAGATTTGTTTGGCCATTTTCAACTCCTCTTAGGCCTACCCATGTTTAAAACTGTTTAAGATGCCTCTGCCTCTATGTGTCCTCTACCCAAATCTGTTCTGTCAAACTTTATCAGGTTTGTTAATTCTGGCTTACGACTTCAGTACTGACTGCTGGTCAGTGCTGGTTGACTTTTCCACGGGGCTAAGCTAATGCGTGACTCGGTATGAACCGAAAGCCTAATTGTGTTGCGGAGCAACACTACTGCTTTCGTAGTTTTTTTTTTTTTTTCACCGTGATCAGCGACCTGTAGCTCCGAAGTGGTAAGAGTTAAAAATTTGAGATTTTTCAGAGGGAAGGGAAACGTGAATCAGAGTAAAAAAGTTCCAGAGAAGTTTCTAAAATTTCTAACAGTTTTCCAGAAAAAAAAAAATAAAACCGTTTTTTTCTTAGAAACTCTGCGTTCGATGTTTGGCGTCAAGTTAAGACGACCCTAGCTTCGGAAATAAACTTGTTAGAAATACAGTTATGCTGAACTCATGTAGAACTTTCATTTGTCTCTTCGAGAACCGGAGCACAAAATTCCGTAGCTCTTACAGATTTCCTGGAAATAATTCCGGAAAAGTCCATCTCGTTCCGATTTTTTTTTGAATTTTCTCAAATTTTCGATTTTGATGTTTCTTATATTTTTATCGAGTAGTGCTATGAAAATTATGCAAGAAGAAGTGAAGTGTTCTATATACCAAGTTGCTTCGTTCTCTAAGAAATAATTTCCGAAGTTTCGACGTTCTAGAGGTAACTTCTGTTCTGGACCAGTTAGAATTTTTTTTCCAACGCGGTTCGACAGGTCTCGATCTCCTAACAACTGGAGCTTACAATAGTTTCTCCGAAATAAAATTCCTTCTTTGGGTTTTTCTATTTGGAAGTTTTGTCATGCCCTCGGGGCAATTTAAATTTTTTGGTGAATTTGGTTTGTTTTATATTTTCCTAGCTTAGACCATCAAAAGTTAAGCAGAAAACTATAAGACGTTATTTCCGTATCTCTTTCAGATTTCCCGGAAATAATTCCCGAAATGTGCGTCTCGAAACATAATACTTCGAATTGGCGTCAAGTTAAGACGGCCCTAGTTTCGGAAGTAAACGTTTTAGAGATAAAATAATTATGAACTCATATAGAACTTTTATTGATCTTTTCGAGAACTGAAGCATGAAATTCCGTAGCTCTTACAGATTTCCCGGAAATAATTCCGGAAAAGTCCATCTCGTTCCGATTATTTGGAATTTTCTTAAATTTTCGATTTTGATGTCTATTTTATTTTTATCAAGCAGTGCTATGAAAGTTATGCAAGAAGAAGTGAAGTGTTCTTTATACCAAGTTGCTTCGTTCTCTTAGAAATAATTTCCGAAGTTTCGACGTTCTAGAGGTAACTTCGGTTCTGGGCCAGCTAGAAATTTTTTTCCGACGCGGTTCGACAGATCTCGATCCCATAAGACTGGAACTTGCAATAGTTTTCCGGATATAAAATTCCTTCTGTAGGTTTTCTATTTAGAAGTTTTGTCATGTCCTCGGAGCAATTTCCAATTTTTGCCAATTTTTGTTTGTTTTATATTTTCCTAGCTTAGTCCATCAGAAGTTAAGCAGAAAACTTTATTTTGTTTTTTCCGTATCTCTTTCAGATTTCCCGGAAATAATTCCCGAAATGTGTGTCTCGAAACATAAACATAATGGAGACTGTTGCTCCGCAACTGTGTCCCGTAGGGCACAGTTGCTGCAACACTTCCCGTTGCACAGGCAACGGAGGTCTAGTTGCTTATTCCCCCTTTAGATAACTTATACCAAGATCTCACGTTTCTCTAGCGCAGTGGTTCCCAACCTTTTCCGTACCGCGTACCCCTAATCAAGGTTCGAAAATGTTGCGTACCCCCTTTTCCAGAACGTTAAAAAGACGATATTTATTATCATAAATGATAAGGCGTACGGAAGGCATAGGAAATTTATACAAAATCAATGAGACACTTAAGGCTGCTTTTTAGCTAAAATCTTATGAAATTTCGGCTCGACGTCATTTACGGCACTATTAGTTTCACAGTCAGCCTGTTTCTCTGTATGGTTTTGATGTCCTCCGTGCTTTCATCAAACTGCATCGCAATCGTTTTCGTTATCTTAATTCGTAACCTGAATGACAATAATTATCACTTGTTATGTCTTTGGTTCTTCTTGAAACAATATTGTTAGACACAGGAACAGATTTTACGGCAGTAGGCTAGCTGTATTCAGGGGCGTCACGCACTTGTTGGCAACACCTCTTCCCCAAACAGAAACGAGTCTTTTCGTGAAAACAGTTATTTTTTTTTTAAACAGTCGATAAAAATACCTTGCCCCTCAAAATGTTTAGGCTAGTGATGCCTCTGCTGGTAATTTAGTTAGGTGAGATTTTGAAGTTACGAATTAAAACAATTTTGGTTCCTTCGCGTACCCCTTGCAAGGGTCTCGCGTACCCCTTGGGGTACGCGTACCCCCGGTTGGGAACCACTGCTCTAGCGCATCTGGTGGCAATTCGTCATTGGATGGAGGGCGTATTCCTGCAATGGCACAGGACCTTAAGGTACCGACGGAGGAAGTACTGGGGTGGGGGGGGGGGGAATTTGTTCCTTACACGAGCTGGAGAGTTTGCTATGGCAACCGACGGGCTCGCCGCGGAACTTGGGTAGCGATCCAGTGAAGTTATTGCAAGTTACAATGATAAGAGGAGAGGCTAGCGCCGCATTGTGGTAGTTATCACGCTCTCTTGAACGAAAATAATAACAAAGCGAACATACGTCATCACTCTTACGGGAGTTCCTGCAGAACCGATAGTTATTATCACTTATGATGCTCGCGACCATCATAAGTAAATTGTAACGATCGTAACAATCGTGGAACGAAAATAATAAGTGGGAGGAGCCAATTTACTTATTACGGCGGGCTCTGGAACGGCAATAATAACAAGAATAGTAACGATCGTAACTAATAATAAGTCGCTGGAACGCTACCTTAAATTCAGAGCTAAATTGAGCGAACCAACGTCCCAGTGCCATCTTCCGTAGTCTCTTGAAAGTCTGTTGTTCCTTTAGGAAGTCCACAAGATGAAGACTATCGATGAGATGGAAGCATTCATGCTGAAACATGGGGAGAATATCGTGGACACATTAGGAGCTGAGATTGACCGTATCGAGCAGGAGCTAAAGGTATGTCCAAACGAAGGCTATAAAGCCCCCCTCCCCTTAGGGGCATCGGCTGTTTTGGGGAAAAGAGTATCCCGAACCCCAAGTCAGGTACCCATGATGTGAGTCTTTTGCCTAGCTAATCCTTCCCCCGTCAGCAAGAGCTATTGGCTCAGGCCTCGTACATTGGCTGTATCCACGCATTGCCGAGTTTGGAACATAACGACCGTTTTTCAGCTTCGGGCCGAATGTTTGGTGGGAGTCTTCAAAACTCCCAGATACCGGTGATGCTGTACCCTTTACCTTTGTAACGGTCAATCATCTGGGATTGGACTTTCGTAAAATAGGCGATTGATTGGTGTATCCAGTTTTAAGTATAGTATTGAGTATCGACACTGTACCGGAAAGCTAAAGTATTTTTATTGATAAATTTTGGTATTTCTTTTCTCAGTGGCTATTTTAACATTGTGTTTTTTCCTCAGAAACGTCATCCGGAAATCCGTCATTGTGACCTGGAATTGCTGTGATCTAGTGCAAACTATTGTAGTTGAGGGACAGAAGGAAGGTCGTACTCTGGAAGCTCGGTGTGAAGCAATGAAGCAAACCGCCACAGAGCGCGGATTCGCGCTCGCTCGGGCGAATGGTGTCGTTCTGTTTTGACTTCATGTCAATTTTTCCTCGTGTGAACCAACGAATAATTTTGTCTTCTGTAGGCGCTTACCTCAAGTGTGGACATATTGCGCGGCATCGCCTCGGAATGAGTAGGCTACTCATCAGAGACGGGCGAATCCGATCATGAAAGGATTCGAATCCGAGTGCGAATTCAGGGCTAAGTACGAATCCGACTCCAAATCCACTATTTCATGCTGAGGATTCGAATCCGGAATCGAATCCGACCTTAACAAAAATCAAATCATATACATAATTTGTAGTTAAATCAGAGGTGACAAAAAGCACTGATATCTAAGGTTATCACATAACGTGATAGATTACTGAGGATGGTTGGTGGTGGAGACCAAAAAGTTGAATTGCCTAAGCCCACTGTGTAAAATTGGGAAAACGGAAACTGGAAGGATGTAAACTAGAAATTTGAGCGGATTCGTAAGATTGAAGGTCTGGAATGCGAGTCCGAATCCAGCCTGACAAGCAGAAGATTCGGATCCGGCCAAAAGCACGAATTCCGGATTCGAATTCGGATTCCGCCATCTCTCCTACTCATATTACAGTCAAGCCGTGGAAGATGGCAGAAAGCTATGCGGATTACGAGAACGCCAGTCGTGCGCCACCTTATGCAATAATCTACGGGACGGTCACTGGCACAATTGCCACAAGGAGACGTGTGCTTACACACCACGAGTGCTTACACACCAAATTTCGACAGTGAACATCCCCTTGACAATAAAACACAAGTGTCTGTGTGAAACCATAGTGAGGGCAAAGTCACTGAGCTTGTAGACTGCAGTAACCCTGTATCAACACATAAGTAAATCCCGGTCACGAAAAGGGGACTTAAAAAAAGGGTGTAAGTAGGTTTTTATGTCATTCCGTATATATCTCATAAGCGAATATTATCTGCTTTGCACTTCGGTCACCTCTAACTTATTTAAATCCCACCCGCACAGCTATTCACTACAAAGAGAAATTAGGTTGGCTTCTTAAATTCTGCATTTACTATGATTGTTGGCTCAGTTGACGCATTTAATCTTGTGAGGTTTCTTTATGTTTAGATCTCGTTTTGTTGATTAGAATTCGGATACACGTTATTTGACAGTAAACGTTTTATTCTTGGTACAAGGCTTCCTAGAAAGATTCTTAGAACAAGGGTACTGGAAGAACAAATAAGTCTCTTTGAGAAAAAACATCAGCGGTTATATTTCCCGTCTAAAGGACCCCTCTTGCTTATTCTGCCTTCCATATTATCCCTAGCTCCCTTATGGGATTATAAGATTCTGAAATCCCCGCCTTTCGCCATTGTTTCGTTTTGTACCTCCGACCTTTTTTTCGCTTTTTAAGTTGTCTAGGAATCTGCTGATTTCTTGTAACATTGTATTCTAGGGGGTGGTAATGTGGCATCATGATTGTTTGATCCGCCCACTGAACTTAAAGACATGGCTTATCGTTGGCAGGAATGACAGCAAACCAGATTATACTGCCAAATATTTAGTTGTGCATTTATTTTACTTTTCATTCATATTGCAGGTAAATGTTTTTCTTTTTATCTGATTTTCTTGTTAAGATTCATTCGAGCATGCCCATAAGATTGCGTTGGGATCGCGCTACTAGATGATACATGGTCGTACCGAGTCCTGATACAAAATGGGATATCATTTTCTTTTTTAACAGAAAAATTATATAACGCAAACTTCAATATGATTTAACAGAAATTTTTAACACGATCGCAGTACTAATCCATCCATCAACTAGATAACTTCAACAGTCTATATATTCATTGCAACTGAATTCATGGAAAGCTTAGCAGCCTTCAAAAAGGATTCAAACGGGCGGAAACGTAGAAATAGGCTAACGCCGTCTACGGACAGTTTTGTTCTTTTTTTAGTGGCCATTTGGCATTGCACAGCACCGTATCTTTAACACTGTATAGACGTTCAAGGATGGGCCAGTCATGTCGTATGACAAGAATATCTTGGGGAATTCTTCGGGTATGAAGGGTCGGCTCAAACGAAATAACACCACTGACACGCATGCTTCCGAGATGCCGAGAATTCTCGACATAGGTTTTTATCGCTTCCTGAAGAATCCGGGCCTTCCAGTCACGTAGTTCCTTAGACCCATCACTTCCGGCACAAGAAAGCATTCAAAGCGTCAGACGGACTGCCGTATATGAAAGTTCTCGACCATTTAACATTTAACGGGTCGAAATCAGTTTTCCACGTCAATTTCCTTTTCATAGGACACCAAGGGAAGAAAGCGTACAGCCTAAGGGCTGATGGAAATGTGCTAACTGAGCCGAAAACTCGCATGTGCACATTTAACACATGCTCGTGTTGGAATCGCCGGACTCCCACATAGGATCCTCATCGGTGCATGGGGCCAACAGAAGCATTTAGTAACAATGTCACCCAGTGTCAACCGAAACGCGGGACGTCGGCGTGACGCAGGTCGTGTGTGGGCGCACTGTAGCAGTCAAAGCTCTGCCAGTCTTAGACTTCGTTTAGACCAAAATTGAAAGGCAATCAACCTCTGTTTCTCAAATTTTCGGTCGGCAATTTAGCCACAGGCCAAATCAGCTGCTGTTCCACGCTGCTCTAGAACAGGCTCTTAGCCGTAAGTTTCGTCTCACCCTCTGGAACGATGTCTATCATCCTCTTCTTATGAAATGACTAAATCCGGTCGCGGCCGGTTCATGCGAAATTCACTTCTTCCGGACTCGGCTCCTTGATAACTCACTTATAAGCATTGCGACTTTCGGCGACGTGAGTAAACTCTGAAAATACAAAACAGTCAGTGAATACATCACTTTGCAATACCTACAAGGTACAACTGAAACCTTCGATTAGGTTCTGCTCAGAATTTAGTGAGTTTCTCCTGATGCATCGTTTTCTAACAAATTCTCCCCAGAAAACGAAAAGGGTTCTTCCAACTCTTTTACGAACCCACAAATTTCGTGCAACAACGAACGACTTTTATGCCCTTATATTCCCGTTCTACGCTGTCAGAAGTTTCATAACAGATAACACAAGGATGCGCAGTTCAACAGACAACTCTTGGGATGTAATCTGTTGTGATTTCGAAAACGTTATGCAATTAGATTTTGTGCATAACAAGCATCGCCAGGAAGATCCGAAGAACTTTCTTGTTTGTCGCATGATATCGGAGAAATCAGCAGATGCTTTTTCGGCGGTTTTCCGGCTCTTCCTGGCTATGCTTGTTTTGCATAACATTTAATGCATAACGTTTTCAAAATTGCAACAGATTACATCCCAAATGGTGTCTGTTGAAACTGCGCATCCTTGTGTCACCTGTTATGAAAATTTGAATCGGTTAGGCTAGTATAAAGAACCTAGCGGGCTGCTACAAAGAATGTATAAAGAAGTCAGCTAAATTCTTTGCGTGAGTGTCCCCTAAAAAACAACAGAATACAAGATGATTCTTCGTCAGAGCCTTTCTTACGAAGTTACGAAATCGTTCAAGCAAAGGCAACAAACTCGGTAATAATCTTACCGATTTTTTCTTGCTAAGGATCAGGTCTAGCACGTTCTTGCTAACGTTCAGCTTCCCAGCTTGAATCATAGGAGGCGGCACATATTTAACCTGCAGAACGGGGGACGCAGCACCATCGTCATCACGCCCAGCCCCGCTTCCCGCCTGACATGTTGTAAGGTCCACCTTTTTCTTCCCCCGTTTCTTCGGGGGCGACGGTTGTCCAGGGTTCACTGGGTCTGCTTGTATGACTTTCTTGGGTCTCCCTCTCTTTGGCTTGGGTACACCCGGTTCTTTACTAACCACATTGTTGGTGTAAACCGGTTCCGGATACTGATTGTCGGACTGGGCTGGGTTTACACAGAATATCTCATTTTCATCCAATCGCGTCACAGACGGGTCAACATGTGTGGGGGGTAGGTACTGGCTCGGTGGCCAAACTTGCTCCAGCGATGGGGGTGGGTTTCTTTGAGCATAGAACCGGTCCTCAGCCCAAAAGGGAGCAGGGCTAGTGTTCTTTACGGGGGTTGCACGGTGGTGCAGCACTTTCGACGGGGGAGCAAAGTCCGGGAGCATCTGTACAGGCACGGGGTCGTTAGTTTGCGATTGCTGTATCTCCGCCCACCGGGCAACTCGACTCTCCTCTGGCGGAGCCTGCAGAATTCTGAGCTGCACTGGGCTTGGTATTCTTGGCAACTGCAGCTGAGGTGCCGGAGATCCATTTTTCAACTGCTCCTGTCTGTCAGAAGTAGAAGAGCTGGTGGAGCCAGGCGAGGGGTTGGCACCAGTGTACCCGTATCGCGCCTTTTTCGGGGGAAGTCGCATCCCATATGGGAATCTGGGAGATGGTTGACTGGGGGAAGGCTGGTTCGCATCATTCGACAGGTTCAGGGGACTTGGGCTCCACCGTTCAGAGAAGCTGTTTTTGCGCAGGTCTCTCGGTTGGTCTTCCTGATCTGAAAAGTCCAATTCTCTTTTTGGAGAGATTTTTAGTTTCAGGGGCGCCGTTTGTTCCTCCATTTCCGCGCCGTACTTGCTAGCAGCTTGGTAGTAGCTCTCGGCGATTGAGCCCGGTGAAAATGAGCTTGGACTGAACCCTCCACTAGGTGAAAATGGACTCGGAACAGAGAAGCCGCCTGGCGAAAAAGCTCTGGGGGAAAACGCACTGGGCGGCCGTTCTTTCGATGTCGGAAATAAAAAGTCACTGGATTTCTTAGGAATGTCAATTCCGTGATGCCGGATCACGGGCGACGCATGAATCGACGACGCCGCCCTGCTAATAATCCCATACTTAAGTAGCGTGCTCGGTTCTTCAATGTCACTGGAGTACGATCTCGGGCTTACCGATGGCATATGAGGGGAAACGTAATGCTGCGGTGGAGGAGTTGACAAATTAGGGCTTAGAAAGTTTCCACGCTGAGCCTCCTGGTTTAACTTGTCGGCACTTGGCCAGGACTGACTCCTTTCAAAGTCACTATGGAGATGGTAAGCATTCACATAGGGAGGCATGGGCGAGTTCCGGGATGGCAGACTTCGAGCACTGGGCAACTGCACCTGTGTATATGGTGATGGCGGTAAAGGAAGGTCTGGCGTCCGCAGGTTCGGTGGAAAAGAAGGAGGTCTAGGGCTGTTCCCATGCAAATAGCGGTCCATTTCAAAACCTGGAAGAAATTTGGAGTTGATCTATTTTATTCCTTCTATCCTGGTGAAATTACATCCATCGTTGTTTCAATGTTAGTGACCAAGAATTCTCAGTCACGGTATTCTTTTTCTGAGTAATACTTGTCTAAGTACATGAGTAGGTAGTCTGAACTATAAACTCGAATCGAAAACGAAACTATTCAGAAAGGGCAGCTATAATCATAATTGTCACACCAGTATAGGCTACTCCCCAGAAAACACCTTCATGCTCACATCCCATTATTCAACACTTGGAGTACGACATAACATTTTATAATCAGTCAGATTCTTTTTATCTCCTTTCAGAACACTTTTAAATTTAAACAATTTCCAGCCTCGAGCACTCAAAAAAGAATTCACTTAATTTTTCTGTTGCCTATTGTTTAGATGTTCGGTTCGCCGTTCCAACCGTCGTTTTGCTGTAAGCGTTTTCTTTATAACGTCGTTCGTGAACGGCGTTGAACTGCCGAGAATAAGGAGTTTTCTTTGCTCGGTTGAGCCCCCGTTTCATTCGTCGTCCTTGAAACGACGAACGGAGGCGGAAAGTCAGTTTCAACATCTCGGTTCAGTAATTGAGCGCGAATTTTCAAAATTCTCGACAAAATAAATTAAACTTGTAAAACAAGTTAAAAAACAGTGGGCCTATTATGCTGAAGTCCATTTTTGTACTTTATTATAGCTGCTGTTGCAAATATTAAGTTAGTTCGACTATTAACGTTTTCGTATCGACTTCGTTCGCGAAACGACGTTTATAGAACGTGCCAAAGAAAACGCTAATATGAAAAAAATTAAACGACAATAGTTGCGTTTTCAGGCTCGCGATTCTCAACCCGTGTTCGTCACAAGTCGTTTTTACGGAGCGCATCCAGTGCGCATCCTAACACGGGTTCCGTGTTCTGTGGCTTCAAGCGTTTTCAGCTCCCGTGTTTCTTTCGAGTTCAACACCGAATCCAAACACAAACGGACTCGGTAGAGTATCAAATCCTGCACCGGGTTCTCTTATGCAAAACACGGGGGCTGAAAACGGATGACAGCGCAACGTGTTAGGATTCGAGTTCAACACGCTAATTTCTGAAAACGCAACTAATCTCAATCGTCAAACCCTAAACCTAAATAAACAAAACAGCATGCAACTAAAGTAAGGAAGTTTATGAAGGGTTCTGTGAGAAATCAAGTGCCCTCCAAGACTACATTCCAACCCCAGTATCTGGCAGCTGGCGATCAGAGTACAAGAGCCTCATTTGACCTGTCATTAAGGCGGTACAATAAAATGACCCATGCGGTGCAATCCTGGCTGAAAAGAGTTTCCACGAGTATCCTATTCATCTGCACAGTTGAGAGGCACTGTGAATTTTTTCACTGATATTATTCAAAAAAAAAAAAAACTATCAGCTTGCCCCTTGGTGAAGGTCCAAGTATAAACACATTTCCAATATAATTATACAGTATATTCTTTGAATGAACACTATGAAGTGGAAAAAATGTAGATGCTGCATCTGGAATGTTTGTAGGCTACTTTTTATTTGGTATGTGTGCAGGTTCTATCTATTGTTGACAGATTGGTGACTGCAAAGACCTCTTGGGAATAAAGGATATACATAGATATGATCTAGTTTACCATGCTCATTTCTCCAGCATGCCCCAGCATCTGAGCATGGTTATAAAAAAAGGCTTAATGTACTAGACTGCAAGAATATCCATTCAGGAAGACATCAGCCAGCTGGATCAGGACTAGCACCCAAGTAAGAAACAGATTAGTGTTCTAGACTGGGAGGAGGGGGCATTGCCAGGGTTCCTAAGCGGATGAAATAAAGGTGGCTAATACCACCTAAAAGGTGATTTCTGCCAGTATAAGGGCATGGCTAAAATCAAATAACTGGCTAAAATCAAATTTCTGCTGTTATTATGGAATTCTGATACGACTTCACTTATTACAAGACCATCATACTTCTTTCAGGTATCAATGAAACCCAGAAGAACTCGAACAAGCTTAATTAACTATCCGAATGATCTCGTATTTATCAGAGAATAATCTGTAGCCTATAAAGATTATTTGTTCCAATTTCTCAAAGAAAAAACTCAATGCACAATTATCACTATAAAAGAAATCAGATTACATAGATATGAAACAAAAATCAACTATTTTTATGAAAAACCAACTGTTTTATCAAAAAATTTACTGTTTCCGAGAAAAGAATTGACTGTTTTTACGAAAGAAACCAGGTAGAAACATAAACAAAGGAACTTTGGATTTATAATTACATTGCAGCAGAAATTAAACTTCAATAGGAAAAAAAAAGAAAAGAAAATTCCTGGAGTCCCCAAGTACGGTGTCGCAACATTTTCGGAATCCGAGTTACGAGTCGAGGACTCTACCCTGGTTGCAGGATAATCGGAAATACAACAAAGAAAAAAAAGAGTAAAGATTGACACACAGAGCCATAATTTTGGGAATACCTACTGGAGGCAATGACATAATTCCAAATCATTAGCTTGGTCTGATAAGGTCAAAGTTTGGTGAAACACCTTATTAAAATCCAGTGCTTATCATGATGGTGTCAATAACTTTTTTTTTAAAGATTTTAAGATTTTTCATCTGCAGCCAGAGGCGTTACTAGCCAAAATGTTTGGGGGGGGGGACGAGGTATTTACCGACTGGCTGGTCATTTTTACCGACTGGTTTTGCAGATAAAAACGACTGTGTTGACAAAAAATCGGCTACTTTTAAGAAAAATCGACAATTTTTACGAAAAACCGACTGTTTTTAAGAAAAATCGACTGTTTCCACAAAAAAAATCGACTGTTTTTGAGAAAAATAGCGGCGCGAATTCGCGCCGACTCGGCTATTTTTTACCGACTGGCCGACAACATTGGGGGGGGGGGGCGTCCCCCCTCTCTCCCCCCTGGTAGTGATGGCCCTGTCTGCAGCTACCCAAATGACATCATGGTCTAATGATGCCCATCACGGTCAAATGACACATCTGTTGACACACAGGAAAAGATTAGTGCAACTTGATTTTAGCCAATCCTGGCCAGTTTGTATTAACAAAGTGTAATGGATGATCGTAAAAGTAGTATGTAATGACCTGCAAGTCACAACTCCCTCTGCATACATCACCACAAGTAAGATTTAGATGACGGGTGCAGTGCAGAATTATGGTCTCGCACATTTAGCAAGATTGCTAAATGTTTCCACAATTAAGGTAAGCATTACTGGGTTCACGTAAGTGCAAGATTGCTAAATATATGCACAATCAAAGTAAGCAATATTAGGTTCACATAGGCCTAGGCTAAGTGCAAGATTGCTAAATGTACCAGGATCAAGGAAAGTTATATAAGCCGGGAGTTGGGACTTGCATGTTTAGTTTTCCATCAGTCTTAGCTTTTTGTTGGTCTTGGTTCTGTAGATTTAGTCTTCATCTCCAGTGTCAGTGCAGTTCCAGTTGTAGAGTTAAAGTGCAAATGAAGAGTAGTGTCGATGTACCTAGAGGATTGTTAGTAAGCCATATCACCATAGGAGTGGAAGTGTTGTATGTAGCTCTACCACCAAAGGCAAAGAACCACAAAGAACCCCACACATGCCCAATACACCGCCTCCATGCTACCCTTTTTTATTCCACAAATCTCTCTCTCTACCTTTATAAAAGGCCAATTAAAACCACCTGTATGGTAATTGTAGGGGGCAAAAACGGAAGGAACCCTAAGGTGTTTTTCCGTGACACAATTGTGGGCCACACACTTCTGAGTGTTTTTCGCGGAAACACGATTGTGTGCCACACAGTCGAGCCACAAGTTGAAACTCGCGGAAACACCGTTTTGTGTATTTTTTCGGCGGTAAATTCAAATGTCTGAATGTATAAATAAAAATCATATAAAATCTCAATAAATAGAACTCCAGGTTTTCGTCCTTACCATTCCGTGCAAAAAGGATCTTCTGTTTTACGTCCACATACTTGAGAAAGTTTTTAATTTTATTGTTTTGACGTTGTTTTGCTGCTAAGCTAGATTTGAACTTCCCGCCAAAATCGAGCCACAAAATCGACAATCACCTCGGCAGTTGTTTGTCGAATTTGAGCCACAAAGCGAGCCACGAAAATCTTGTTGGTCCCGGAAACACACTTGTGTGCCGCACAAAAGGCCGCGGAAACACTCTTTTCGAGCCACAAACTGTTTGTGGGAGCACGAAAAAACGCCTCTAGGCAGGGTAGGACAGGGGAAGAGAATAGAAAGTACAGTAGTCAGAAAAACATTTGTTCTGTTGTTAGGGTGGCCACAAAAACACCTAGTGGCAAAAATTGGCGATTTTTTTGTAATGAATGCAGGAATTGCTGTGAATTTTCCTGATCAGTTTTACCTATCTAAAACATCTTCAAAAAATATTTTGAAAATACCATTGCATTCAGGACAAAATTGTCTGTTTTGTAAGGCCATCAGTAAGATGTCCTAGCTATTTTATATTATTTCTTAATATTCAATGTAAATTTAGATGTAAAAAAAAGTAGCTGAACTTGCCTACAAAAATTTGTTGATACTAAGGAGGAAAAGTCAGCAGCCTATAGCAGCAATAGGTCTATTGGACTATAACCTTAATGATCTTATTCATATTTTCTCATCTAACTCACTTACTGGTAGGGTAGCCACAAAAACACCTAGTGGCAAAAATTGGCGATTCTTTTGTAATGAATGCATGAATTGCTGTGAATTTTCCTTATCAGTTTTACCTATCTAAAACATCTCCAAAAAATATTTAAAAAATACCATTGCATTCAGGACAAAATTGTCTATTTTATAAGGCTAACAGTAAGATGTCCTAGCTATTTATTATTATTTCTTAATATTCAATGTAAATTTAGATGTAAAAAAAAGTAGCTGAACTTGCCTACAAAAATTTGTTGATACTAAGGAGGAAAAGTCAGCAGCCTATAGCAGCAATAGGTCTATTGGACTATAACCTTGATGATCATATTCATATTTTCTCATCTAACTCACTTGCTGGGGCTCCCCATGCACTCAAAACCAGATCAAAATAACCCAGTTTCATAGAATTTCATTGAAGCACATAGTTCCAAGCTGGTCACTAGATGGACAAAACCCTAAAGTCAATGGATGAACATAGGCATTTCTTTTTGTAAAATACTGTTTTCTAAAGAAGATTTAAGATGCTTAGAGACAAGATAGAGAGGTGATTTTGGCCTCAAATCAAAGCTAAAAGATAGGAGAATCACTTTCTGATCTTCAAAAGCTCAGGTTTGATTAATTTTTTTTTTAGTGGCTACCCTATTACTGGGGCTCCCCATGCACTCAAAACCAGCTCAAAATACCCAGTTTCATAGAATTTCATTGAAGCACATAGTTCCAAGCTGGTCACTAGATGGACAAAACCCTAAAGTCAATGGATGAACATAGGCATTTTCTTATGTAAAATACTGTTTTCTAAAGAAGATTTAGGATGCTTAGAGGCAAGATAGAGAGGTGATTTTGGCCTCAAATCAAAGCTAAAAGATAGGAGAATCACATTCTGGTCTTCAAGAGCTCAGGTTTGATTAAAAAAAAATTTACTGGCTACCCTACTGTTGTTTTCACCACAGCGGCACAGGTTCTAAAAATCAGCTGAATGTTCCACTGTTTCCTCACCTCTTCTTTTTGGATAATGTCTACAGGATACCAGAAACAAGTAAGTAATCCAAATTTGGTCAACCCAAGTATCGGCCTAGTGAACTTCTCATGACTTTAACAGTTTAACTTGATCCCTCTCTCTCTAGTTCTGGTACGGCTTCGGATCAAGGTTGTCCATTTCGCCTCTTCGCGGCTGGGCAGCGTTGCCTGTGTTACTTAAACTGTCTCAAGCAGTTCAGTTGTCCTCAGAAATTGAATGATGGTTTTCATGATGGAGGCTTCGGCAGCAGGGGGAAGAGTAGGCTGCACGAGGGATCCAGTCGAGAGGTTGAGATGGTGTTTTTTGAACAAAGATACCACAAAGATACCACACAAAGATCCCTGGCTTTTGTTACGACGAAGAGTTAAAATAGTCAACTTCATACTGTGTTAGTGTCTACGAGACGAAAAACCCAGTACTAAACTCTCATGTTTTCGGGTTGGCACAAAGCGGCCAAAGCGGGACCACCAACTATTTTTATGCTTTTCCACCCCTCCTCAAAAACAGTTTAAAAAATAATTTTGTGGAGGTATTTAGGATGGCACCAGTTCCTGAAACTGAGAATGGGGTTAAAGCTGTCTTGCTTGGCCCACCTGGATCTGGCAAAGGCACCCAAGCTCCTAAACTGAAGGAAAAGTTTGGTGTTTGTCACCTGTCAACAGGTAGGCCTTCTCAAAAGACTCAAAATCTTTATAAATCCATTTTCATTTATTTTATGCAGTTCATCTTTTCTACCTAGACTCCAGTGTGTTGTACGCCAGCTGGATTTTGAAGAGAGAGCTGTTCTCTTGACAAACAAGGGGAAAACATAACAAAATAAGGTAAAGAAAAGCCAGGCTTCACCTTCCGAATTCAGCATGTCTCCTTACCCCTAAGGCTAAATCAACTATCTCAATAGCTTATAAAAATATTTTTTGTTCCTCTTAATTTGAAACCCCTAAATGTAGGCAGGGGCGTCCCAACACCTTCTTGATAGGGGGGGTTGCGGGTCCAGTAATTTACCAGAATTTTTCCAAGTCTTACTGGAATTTTTCAAGTTATTTCCAAAATTTCTCCGTAGTGGATCTCTGCAGAAACTCTAGAATATTGTTGTGTTCTAAGGTTATGACTTTGACTGTGTGTTAAAAAAAAAATAATAATAATAGGTTCGTTAAATTTTAACTGAAAAGGCAGCTTATTTTCAAATCTGATATTTGGGTATACCGCTGGGGTAGTAACGTTCGGAGTGTGCGCTGCTTGCATGACAAAAAAAATCATCCAGATTTCGGTAGATTCCCTGAGCAAAATTCGGGTAGGTTCCATGAGCAATGATCCAGTATACTCAGAAATTCCAGTAGATTCTGTGGGTCAAGGTCCGGTAGATCTCCTGATCCAGCCTCCAGTATATTCCCTGAGACAAGTTCCGGTAGATTCCTTCAGCAAGATTTCGGTAGATTCCCTAAGCAAAATCCGTTAGGTTCCCTGAGCAATAATCCGGTAGATTCAAAAATTCTAGTAGATTCTGTGGGTCGAAATCCGGTAGATCCCCTGATCCATGGCAGCCTCCAGTTAATTCCCTGAGACAAGTTCCGGTAGATTCCTTCAGCAAGAGGGGGGGGGGTGCGGCACCCCCCCCTCGGGACGCCCCTGAATGTAGGGCTACTGAGCCCATCTACGAACTCGACCTTTCCCTTGACCCAAAGGTTCATCAAAATATCGACCCTAGTTTCATCAGAATATCTCATTCCCTTCTAGAGTTATCGTGCTTACAGACCAACAGACAGACGGATAGACGGACAACTTTTGCGATGTCATAGGTATCCCTCCACTTACGTTTTGGGATCACAGAAACTGCTCTAGGGGCTAGTAACTGCTTTGATATGCTGTTATCTGCCTGAGATGCCATTATTAGTCTAGAGGTTAACTCAAGCTTTGATTCAAATCATTTTGCAGGGTGCCAGAGTTTAATCACCTGGCAACTCCTCAGTATCCCATGCTTCTGAAGTATGTTTTGTTTTGTACTTGCTTAGCCTGAATCGCGTTAGTGCTCATTTTGAAATCTGCAAAGTGACTCAAGGAATATCAGAATTATAAAAAGATTCTTTCTTTTGTATACCTATATGTGCATTCACCAAACAAAAATCGTCCTCCATCTGATAGCTCTGTACAACCAGTCTACTCCATGGAAAAGTTATTATCACCTCTGCCTATTCCTCACAGTTTATTGTGACTACATAATCATCTAAAAATAGAAAATACCCCTCAGAAAATACTCAGCAAAGCACTATATCTCTAGGACTTCAGACGGTATCAGTCCTACTGGTTTTTGCACATGTTTCTGGTCTGTTTGCAGTTGTATCTGCCACTTGTCTTGTCTGGTAAATATAGGCTTCTTATAAACATTATTTCAATTAATAAGGAGTGTTTGTTTTTGAAAAATAAGTTGGATAGTAACTAAGGTGAAATCTTAAGCTTCTTGATGCTGTCATTTTCAGTAATTCTAAACAAGTGTCAGAATAAATGTATGCTGAGAAAGATTGAACATATATTTGATTCACACTCCCTGCAAGAACTGGCAACAAGGGTCTTGTCTTGGACCCTGCATCTAGTTCAGTCCAACTAATCTGAGATTTGCAGGAGACATGCTCAGAGCAGAAGTCAGCTCTGGCTCAGAGCTTGGCAAAACGCTCAAAGAGGTCATGGATGCTGGAAAGCTGGTCACTGATGATCTGGTTGTGAATCTCATCGATTCTAACCTCGACAAACCTGATTGTCTTCGAGGATTTCTTCTTGACGGTTTTCCAAGAACGGTAGTGCAGGCTGAAAAGCTAGATAAGTTGCTTGACAAGCGACACACAAAATTGGACTCAGTTGTGGAGTTTAGCATTGACGATAGCCTCCTTGTGCGTCGAATCTGCGGAAGATTAATCCACGCACCTAGTGGGAGGAGCTATCACGAAGAGTTTGCTCCACCAAAGGAACCTATGAAGGATGATATAACAGGTGATCTTTACTTTTTTGTTGTTGCTTACTTTCTGGTTGTAAAAACTTCTGCTTCATATTCTAACGCACCTTGGTTCTGAGGTGGTTTCCTTCTGTTGATGCATATAATTCCACTTACCACTTATGCTCTTGTGATGCATGTTCAAATAACAAATCAAAAAGACAATAAAAATGGATTTTATGTATCTTGATTCGGGAAGTCGTTTAAAGTGCGCCTAGCCACCTCAGCACATTCGCTTTGGTCTTTTGCAATCTTAGATCTGAAAAAATTGTGTCAGCAACTCCACACAGAATCTGAAAAGGAGTTCTTTTTTTATATCATGGGTAGCCTATGATATTCGGAGCATTCCTCGTCCATGGGGACCCGCGACAATGTTGGGAGTGGGTCCCTGTGGCAAATGAAAATGCGGGTACTCCGCTATGGGAATCCTCGGGGAACGGCGAAAGCACGCCTTGTGTTTATATCTTTCTGCGAGAGCCGTGCTTGAACCCCCCCCTAATTTCAGGCGAGCCTTTGATGCGACGATCAGACGATAACAAAGAGGCCCTAATCAAGCGACTCCAGTCCTACCACGCTCAGACGCAACCACTTGTACATTACTACAGCAAACGTGGAATTCACGCAGCAGTTGACGCAGCTCGCCCCCCTAATGTCGTCTTCAAAGAGGTTGAAAATATTATGTTAAATGCCACATCGAAAGACAAAGTTTTCTTCATCTAAATGCGGGCGGAAGTCATACCAGTTCTATAATTGAGGGCAAAAGCCAGTGGGATAAGAGACTAGAGTGCAAAAGATGGCCTAGTTGATGAGTGCTATTTTGTAGGGATTACGTTAATACAAACGTTGTTGCAGATTGTATTCAGTTGCTTTCGAAACCTGGCCACTCGTCTCGTTTTCGTTCGACGCTCGGCTCACCGGTTTGCTCTTTTTCTCGATGTTGTCGACCAGAGATGCTTGCCTTTTTCCTGGTTTGCCGAAACCGAGAACGACGAATAGAATGTCGTTGAGCCGAATAAAGAGCTTGACTGTGTAGGCTGCCAAGTTCTCTTTTTTCCCAACCACCCATGGCTGGAGACGCCCAAGCGGCAAGATCACGCACCAGGTAGAAAGACGTTATTCACAATCAGCTACTCGAGAGACCCCTCGGACGCTGGCGCTAGACCACGCGCAGTAGAGCCAGTTGACGAGCCTATCTAGTTCTTTCTATACTCTCGGAAGGAGCCTCAAGTCAAAAGTAAGCTGAGTCTCTATTTTCCTACTCGTTCTCCTTGAGACAACAATGGAAAGCGACGGAAAAGTACAACAGAAAGCAGACACACTCAACTATACCCCGTGTAGCAAAGTTGCTGTCACCGTAGAAACAGAAATAATCAAAACATCCTTGAAACATGACAGGATAGGCCCAGGTTGTAGAAACATTGCAGTGGCCTGACCTTGGACCTGCGAGCTATGGTCTAAAAATCACTGACCCTTGATGACTCCCTAGGAGTTAAATTTATATTTGTCCTATGGAAGTATTACTGTCCGTTCTTAAATAAACTCTGTATTCCCAAAATCAAACAAAATAAAAAGTAACAAATTCGAATTGTTTAAGCGTTGTCGATCAAGCTATCCCACTCTATCCCGGAACGCAGAAAAACTAGTATTTGCAATCAAACATTTAAATGTGTAGTATCCTTGATGATGATCGTGGAGGGTCGCTACCGTCACCTAAAACAATAAACTTTAAGACTACATACACGAGAATCATGCTCTCAAACATATAATACCTCAATAAAATATTTCGTGGGCCATCTCCCTATGTACGTCTCCAAAATCTGTAGTGAGCGATTTCTCATAAAACTTGCAAGGTCCGAAACTGTAGCAGCCCAACTCCAATTGTTTATAGTTACACAAGGAACTTCCAGAGAACCTCTTCCCCTTATGAATTTCCTCCGTCTCCGCTAGATGACCTACAGCTACGATAAGAAATAAACGGACTTTGTGAGCTCTGCTTTGGACAGACAGAAAATGGGGTCCACTAAGGAGGTCATCAGCTGGTAGGCGTCCTTTATCGAACCTACCAGCGGGACGTGGTCACATTAATACGACAGTCCGATACCAGTGGGAAGACATATGAGCAGCAGCACATAATAATTATGATGATAATTGTGTTTGAAAAAGCCCGAGGACCATAGTGTGTACCTCTAAAGAAGACGAACAACAATGTCTATGGCGTAGGATCGTCCATCCCATTTATCGACAATAACATGACGGTCGAACCCAAAAACCAATTTACATTTTTTTTTTTTTTTTTACTTGCCTGTGTTGTCAGATTCTTCTATGAACATTTCATGGGCAGAGCCCGCTTCGCTTGGGGCTGGCGTTGTATTCCTACTCAACTCCATGGACGGCGCTGATGACACACTGGGTAACCTGCGTCCCGCGACGGGTCTGCGAGGGGTCACTGCGTTTCTACTTGAATTCGGAGATCCTACCAACTGCTGTTCGACTCTTCGCCGTTCCTCTTTTTCCCTTCGGAGCTGAACGTCCAAATTGTAGTTCAGTTTCCGTAGCTCTTCCAGTCTGAAAGGAACAAAGGTAAATAAAAGGGATTTCGATTTTGAAAAAAGGGCGGTAGCCTAGCAGGGTTCATTTTAAAGCTGTTCTTTATTTTGAATAGGCTCATTCTTGCTTTTGTATTTGTACTCGCGATTCAGGAAACAAGTTTTACAGTTTCCCCTGGCGATAACAACTGACGGACGTCGTCATTCCCTGAGATTCAGTCTTTCGTGAAGGAAGTTTAAGCCAAGAGAATCCCCGGTCTTCCCTGAACGCAGAAAATCTGTCGGGCTCGAGACCTCCTCTGGCAGCGTTCAGCTACCATTTACGCCTACCTTCATGGAGCTTTTTCCAGGGCGGGAATGGGGTGACAAGCAAGACTTTCAAGATCGACCCATAATGGTACGCTACTAAAGTTACCACTTTCGTTCCATTCTTTGTAACCCTTCCTAACATGAGTATTTCTTCACCCCAAAATTTAGTATCTACTGTTACTAAAACCTTGCTAAGAAGGAGAGAGTGATTATTCAGAAACCATCGTAGCGCCGAAAGATCACGGGAAAAAGAATTCTCTTGAAATTGCGCATCCTTGTGTTAGATGTTCTGAAACTTCTGACAGAGTTGAACAGTAGAGGAGCCACAAGAAAACAACCAAGGAGCCTGGAACTCACCATCCCTGTTACATGTTTTCAAACCGTGCGATCAGGAATCTCAGGCTGCCGAGCACTACTAGGTCGTTAACTTAGTTGCAGACACAGACATCCCTTCATTAAAGCACACCTCGCACTATTTACTGTTCAAGTTCCAATACTGAAAACTATTTAAATACTGTAAAACTAGGCTTTAACAAATTATCAACAGCTTTGGCTGTTTTAATCCTTTTCCCATGCCCAATGACTTCTTTCAAAAACTCGCCAGATAACCGGTTTTACGCATCAATAGCATAATACGCGAACTCTCTTCGGGAGCATAATGCTCAAGGAAAATCGAGAACCGTGTCAAGTGCAAAGATTAGTGACGTATCGTTAGCGTGCTTAGAATGTAACGATTGGAATTTGAGTATCCGGGCTTGAGAAACATGAATGCAATTACGGAAGTAGGTTGCATTGAGATTATAGACACGACGGGTCCTTCAATTCCGAATAAGGGAAAACTTACTTGTTTCCCAAGACCTTCATTTCCTCGTTCGAATCAGATGTGGCACCATAGCTTGCCATCGCCTTGTGGAGTTCCAGGTTTTGACGAAGAGCAGTCGAAAGCTTTAGCTGAAGAGTGTCTCTCTCTTCGAGAAGCTAAAAAATGATAAGGACGCTAAAAGTTTAGTTTCTTTCGGTCTAAAGATATGATTTATACAAGGGACGGTGAAAAAAAAAATGCAGTAGTCACTCCAACGTCGGAGCCTTATCGACAGTCCAGGGCGCGAACGTTCACAAGCCTCTCGGTGGCACAGTGGTTAGACCGCTGGCAGTTTAAGCCGAAGATCGCGGGTCAAAATCCCGCCCGATAAGCATTTTGTCTTTCGGTTCACACTATAATAACGAAATTAAGAAAATGACATCTCAGAAAGGTTATGGCACAATTTGGCGCGATCTGGTTCAACAAAATCGAGAAGGAACGTTTATCCATAACGCATCGCAGTCAGCCAAACTGCGTGCAGCTTGCGTGACGTGTTAGTCCGAGACTACGCTCAACATTTCACGGACTGAATTGAGGACTCGAGCGAAAGACGTTCAGGGGCACAGTCGAATGCAGATGGCAAAAAGTAGCAGAAGTAGAATAATGGGTATGGAAGAGTTGATGTATAACAAAACGATGAGGATATAATAACAAAGTAGGAACTGGACTTAAACTGAAGTCGCTGCTGGGAAAGGGATAGTGTCTCCATAACCGAACACGACTTGGCACAAAACCGCAGCGATCTACGCTAGCACCTACCTTCGTGATTTCCCAGGTGAATTCCTCGCATCTGACATCCCTCTCGTGTAGGGATCTCATTGCATCATCCAAGTCCTTCTGCACGCTCTCTTCCGTCTTACTGGGCACAGGCACATACTGGAGGCGAGGTTCAGAGCTTTCCAGGGCATGTGTAAGTTCCTGAACTCTATCAGAGAGTAGCTGATTGTTTTGACGAAGGTAGGTTACCTCCTCAGAGTCTGGGGAGGTCTGGAGGGCGGAAGTGGACGAAGTGCCTGTGAAACAAAACAGTTAGTAAAGAAAATGGAATTCAGACAGGACTGTCGGTTAGTTAGTTAGCACCCAAGCCTGAAGTAGCACGTCTTGGAAACAAACGCAAAGACAAGCTTTTCTTCACCGCCCCACTTGTCGATTTCTCCCGACGCTACTTCAAATTATTCGTCTCCTAATTCATCTGTCATATTTCGCGAGTGTTATGCCTCGATTTCAAGGGCCCATAGTACGTTTTTCATATTAACTCACTAGGATGATTTCTCGGACATCTTCCTGCACCCTTAAGCTTCCTCGACTCCCGCTAGATAACACATCTTACAACTTTACCCGGTCGCTAGATGACAAGCGGGTATGACAAGAAGCAGATGGCGCTTTACGCGCTGTGATAGAAAATTGACTTGGTCCGATAATACTTGAAGAATTTAATTTAAAATAAGAACAGGCGCGCCGGTCCTCAGGCAGTTTCGCGCTTTCAGCAAGGTCCCAGATACCGAATTTCTTCAAAGTCCGTGTCGCTAATGAAGTTATATCTGACCGAAAATGTCCTTCAGCACCACATCAGGCAATGGCCAGGGGTGACCCTACATAAATCGCTTTACTCGCTCTATTCAGTAATGTCTAGGGAAGTTACTTGTGAAAAACTAAGGTAGAACAACTTACAATGGAACCTTGATAGTGTGCACGAAAAAGAAGACGAACAACAAAACGTGTGAAACATACCTAAATTTTGTACAGTATCCCCTGAAACCATTCCTGTCGTCGTAGACTTTCGCAGAAACTCTACGTACTGCAAACATGTCTTCTCCAGCTGTTCCTTCTCTTGCAGTACACGCGTCAACTCATTCTCTAAATTATTCCTAGTTGTTTCAACCAACTGCAGTTCATTAGTCAATTCCTCCACATCTGCACACAACCGGTTTCTCTCATTCTCCAAACTTCTCAACCTACCCGATCCTTCTACTAGGACTTGCACTTCTTCTAAAATGTCCTCGAAATTCACACTTGACACTTCCGCGTCAGGCACAACGGCTTGAACTAACGTGTTATAGTAATTTTCGAATGTGGCTAGCAACTGCACTCTATCCTTCAATACTTGGCAGTCGCATGTCACTTTGAAGTCTTGGAACTCAGCCAATTCGGCCGTTTGGAGTTCGATCTGAGATCGAAGCTGGGCAACTAGTTCATCGCGGGAACTCAGAGCACTCTGTAGGGTTTCATTTAAGGCCCGATCAGATTTAAAGTGATGCTCGGTTTCGCTTAAGCGTGCGCTAGCATCAGCTAGGCTTTCCGATAGTCGCTCGACTTCGGCTCTCGCTTGAACAAGCAAGGCGTTATCACCGGCATCGCCGCTAGGCTTTGACTTGGATTTTTTCAGATTATCCAAATCCGTAGTAAGAGCAACGATCTGGGCGTTCTTGGCAGCAATCTGAAACAAAATCCATATGTTAAGAAATATGGTGCGACAAGGGTAAACCCTGTACCACTTGCAGTGAAGCTTAACAGGATGGTTCTGAATTCATTCTAGCCATCTGATCTCTTTCAAAAAGCGGTACTCAAAAATAACCTACATTGGACAGATTGTAGAAACTCAAGATGACGACAAAAATCCGGCTCTACGTCCGACTTTTCCTCTTTGTCTCTCCCTCTGTCACCTCTTGGTCTAAATACACAGATAGCCTTTCCCAAAGTCAAACTATGGAAGTCAACATGATCACCATTCACCTCGGCTTTCGACAAGGAATGGCGGTAATGCCATGCAGTTGTACATCTGGATCGTTATACCTTCACCTCTTACGAAGGCGGTACGACATCCTTAGGGGTAAAAGTTTCAAACAAAAGCAAATTATAAAACATCCGAGTCTATGATGTAGCCCTACAGAATTTTAAGTGCAATGCTAGCGGAAACAATGCTAGCGGAAACAATCAAACAATGCTAGCGGAAACAAGACCGAAGGTTTCGATGGGGTCCTAAAAATGTAATATCTGATCCAAACAACTGGGTCTTGTAGATACGATATTCGGTCTTCGCCAAACTCCTTGACCACTTTTACGGATTAAGGCCAATGGCTAATCATCTGAGAAAACCAAGTTCAGATATGGATTCAGCATGTGTGTTTACCCCTATACGTCATATCTACTTTAACGAAATGTATCTTACATCCTGCCTTACTTTTGCCAAATTTCCGGTTTCGGCCGGATTCCGGGCGAACTACTTGTCCGGCAAAAAACTAAAGCGCAAAAACGAATTCAGCATATCTCCTTACCCATGCATCGAACCTCTAATCAACTTCAGATAAAACTTTTACATAGTAGAAAATGATTGTCATATACGGGTTCAGCATGTTTCTTACCACTAAATCGAACATCTAATCAACTTCGAGTAAAACTTTTACTTTCAACAAATTTTTCGGTTTTGGCCGGCTTCCGGGCGAACTACTTGTCTGGCGAGAAAATGATTTTTATGTAAGTGTTCAGCATGTCTTCTTACCATTCAATCGACTATCTCATTGGCTGTTGAAAAATATCCCGTTCGCTCCCTAATCTGAACCCCCTCTCTCACCATATTCCTTCAGCCCAAGCTGACTGCGAATCATATTTGACAGTGCGAAACGGATAAGTCAGCTGAAATTTATTGGAGCTATATTTCGGCCCTTCTTGGCAAGGGTCCTCTTCAGGCTCAAAGCCGCTCAAGGTGGAAAAAACGTGGTTATCACAAGTTTCGTTTTTTCCACCTTGAGCGGCTTTGAGCCTGAAGAGGACCCTTGCCAAGAAGGGCCGAAATATAGCTCCAATAAACTTCAGCTGACTTATCCGTTTCGCACTGTCAAATATAACTCTCTCACACCCTTTAATGTAGTGCTACAGCGCCCATCTACGATTCGACCTGTTCCTTCTTTCAAAGAATCCTCACACCAAGTTTCATCAAAATATCTCGTTATCGTGCTGACAGACGGACGGACGGAAAGACGGCCTGATTCCGGGCGAAATATATGTCCGGATAGAAAATGATTGTCACCGGGTTCAGTATATTTTCTTACCCCTAAATCGAACATGTAATACAATTCAGATAAAACTTTTAATTTTAATCAATTTCCCGGTTTTCGCCGGCTTCCGGATGAGGCGAACTACTTGTCGGGCGAAAAAATGATTTTTATATAAGTATTCAGCATGTCTTCTTGCCCCGAAATCGAACATCGAATCAATTTTAAATACAACTCTTACTTATAGCAAATTTTCTGGTTTTAGCCGATTCTGTTCACGCCTTAATCTGAACCCCCTCCCCCACCCCTAAATGGAGGGCTAAAGAGCCCATCTACGAACTCAACCTGTCCCTTCTTCGTAAGTATCCTCACACCAAGTTTCATCCTTATTCCCTTCGAGAGTTATCGTGCTGACAGACGGACGGACGGACAGAAGGACAACTTTTACGAAGTCATAGGTATCCCTCCACTTCCGTTCGGTTCCCATAAAGCAAGAAATCACTAACCTGAGCTTCGAGGTACAAAACTTGCCGTTTCAGCATCCCTCCCTGAGCGTCTCCCAAATGCCTGGCACTGTCATCTGGCGGAGACGACGACAAATCAATCGTCTCCCAGGACTCAACGCTTCCTTGAGCTGGCAGCATCTCAGATCTCTCTAGCCTGGCGACTTTGTCGGACATTTCCTTGAGATCCGTCAGTAGCTTATCCTTCTGCTCGTTCAGGGATTCGACTAGGTTCTGGAGGGATTCGGTTTTGTCCCTCAAAAATTCAACTTCATCCGATGCGTCAAGGAAAACAGTTGGTTGTGACTGAATTTGACTGATTTCTGTTGATAGTGCAGTAACTTGTGACTTGGTGATTGCTAGCTCGTTTTCCAAAGAGCGAATTCGGCCTTCGGCGATGGTCCGTTCAAGTTCCAGTTCCTCCACCTTCTGTTCAAGAACGGCGAGTTCTATACCGGACTGATTAGACCCAACAGACTTTAACTGAGCTTCAAGGTTGCTGATAGTAAGTTCGGCAGCACTCAGATTCTTCTGTAGCTCAACTGCTTTCATTCGGAGGACTTCGACTTGCTGATCTTGCTGCTCTTTGAGTTCGACTAGTCTTTCACTCGCGCCTTCCAATGTGTCGATTCGGTTGAGGAAAGAGCCTCGTTCGGCCAGAGCAGCGTCTAGGGATTGCTTAAGTTCGGATTCGGATGATTTGGCTGGTTCAGATTTCTTTTTGCCCGTTTTGGCGTCCTTTAGCAGTTTGGCTTTCTCTAGCTTGACTTGACGCAGCTCGGCCGTCAGTCTTATGATCTCTTTCTGAAGAGATGCCAAATCGCCGTCGGCCTCACCGCTAGAAGGCACATTTTCGGAACGAAGAGCGGTAACTGTTGATCTTTGCAGAACTTCCTCCCTAATCTCAGGCTCCCAAGAAGTTGTTAGTTTCTCCAACTCACTGCTCAGTCTTTCGACAATCTCCTGCTGACTCCTGTTTTCCTTGTGACTGACCGAAAGCTGACCTTCGATATCTTTCTTTTCTTGAGAGAGCGCATCTCTTTCAGAACAGGCTTCGCTAAGCTTCTGCTTCGCCTCAGTTAGGTGGGATTCTAGCGTTGCAAGCTCGCTGGTAACGTAGTCGACCCTCTGCTGTAGAGCTCGGTTATCGTTAGAGGTTACGCTCAGACTCGCCTTCACCTCTTGTAGCTCTATTAGAGAGTGCTGGTACAGAGTGGTTAGGCGAGTTAGTTCTGTTGCCATATCATCAAGCTTAAGCTCGAGATTTGTCTTGATCCCTTGGATGTCGGCTAGCCTTGACAGGATTATCTTATTTTCTTCTTGGACTTTTACCAGCTGTTCCTCTGCAGTTCTATATTTATCCAGCAATTTCAGAGCCACTTCAAGATCAGCGACTTTAGATTTAAGAGCGTCGATCTGCTCGTTTCTCTCAGCCAGCTCGCTTTGTAAGGTGGTACGCTGCTCAGTTACTTCGGAGGACAGCTGCTCTTTCCTTGTTGCTGCCTCGGCTTGTAATTTCTCGATCTCTGTGGCTTTTTCAGCGATTTGTGCTTGCATAACGCTGGCTTGCTCTTGAATTTGCTCGCAGTAAGTCTGATAGCTTTGCAATTGCTGGTAGAGACCGAGTCTTTCAGCCTCGTATGCCTGAATGGTCTGGGAATTTTGTTCGACCATCTCCGCATTCTGGGTTCTAGCTTCTTCAAGGCTTTTTAACGTGTCAGCATGCTTGGTCTTTTCATCTTCGAGGTTTTGCCTGATTTCTACAGTTTCTTCCCTTTCGTCTTCCAAGCTCTGCTGTGCCTGCGCTAGCTTGTTCGTCTCGAGTTCCAAGTCTTTTAATAGTTCAGCGTTCTTACTCTGCTCTTTCTGAAGATCTGCCAAGGCGGATTCACATTTGCTTCTCAGTTCCTCATTTTCCAAAGAGCTTTCATTCGTCTCTGTCTGTTCCTTTAACATCTGCTCAAGCTCTTCTACACGAATTTCTAGGTTATATTTATCATCCTCAAGTTGAATAGCATCTTCACCTTGCGATTGGCAAAGAGCTTGCAAATTCTTCTTCTCTTGTAAAGCCCTAGCCAGCTCTTCCTTAAGCTTACTAAGCTCACTTTCCAAATCCTCCCTTACTTTTTCATTGACCTCAGAAAGCTGTTTCAGCTGAGTTTCTAAAGTGCAGATCTTTTCTACGTCGGGGCTATTTTCCTCGGTTTTATGTCTCAGTCCACTGACTTCAACCTGAAGAGAACTGATTTGTTGAGCTTGTTCGCTGCAGATGTTTTGGCGTTCCTCCAACTCTCTTTTAAGTGAATCAATATCAACTTTAAGCAAAGTCTGTTCTTTAGAAAAGGCAAGTTCTTTCAAGGTAAAATCTGATTCAAGGCTTGCTATCTTTTCATCTTTTGTGAAAAGCTCTTTAGACACATCTTGATATTCTGAATGCTTGACTTCGAGTAGCTTCTTCTGTTCATCAATTGTAGCTCGAGCTTCTTCAAGAGCTGATTTGATGCTCGATCTTTCACTTAGAAGTTCTTGAACTTCAACCTGAAGATCGGACAATTTCTTCACTGCTGATTCTTTAAGTTCAGCAGCCGCAACGTTCGCAGAATCAAACTTAATATTCAAATCCTCGTTCATCTTGGAAGCTTCAACCAACTGACACGAAAGCTGATTAACTTCTTCTGCTCTTAGCTGAAGGTCTCTGACAGAGTCAGCTAACTGCTGCTTCATATTGACAATCGTCTGCTCACTATTTTCGAGCATCCTTGTAAGATCGTCAACTTCCTGCTGAAGCACATCGGTAGCTCTGACAGTTCCTTCAAGCTCGGCGTCTTGTTGGGCCTTCTCTGTCTGTAGCTCAGCATATAGATGTTTAAGTGCCTGAAGCTCACTTCGCACCCCAACTAATTCTTTCCCCTTTACTTCTATTTCTTGCAAGCTCTTCTTGGTAAGCTCAAGTTCCGACTTTAAGTCGCTGACTGTGGTCGTAAGTTGGTGGTTGTCTTCTTGAAGCTGGCCAACGACATCTACACTGACAAAAGAATGCAGATCGCTTTCTTTCAACTTGGCGCGTAGATCATCAACTTCATTGTCTCGTTCGTCGAGCTCGTCGTTCATGACCCGCAACTTAGCTTCCAGCTGAGCCAGAAGTTGTGTTCTCTCCTCTGCTACTTGAATGTAGCTCTCTTTCTGTGCTTCGCAGAGCTCGAGTTCCTCTTTGACCTTGTCCAACGACTGTTCAAGTTGTGACACAGTCTCAATTTTGGCTTGGAGGTCTGCTTCCAATCTTGCCTTCTCGTGCTCGGCGCGACGAAGCTGGGACCCAAGAATTTCTGAAGAACGATCGAGCTCGGAAATCCGCGATCTCATTCCAATAATATTCTCGCGCTCCAGGGAGACCTGGTCGGCTCTCAGATTTGCTTGCTGAAGATGTCCTTTCAGGATTCTGAGCGAGTCGTTAGCGTCACTCAACTTCTGTTGAAGAATGTCTATGCTAGCCAACGCGCTGGCATTCTCGCTTCGAGCGCTATTTAGGTCGGCTCGCAAATCCTCAATAATCATAGCTTGTTGGTTCACCTGATCTTGCAGTTCCTGGTTTGGTAGAGCAGACGATTCAATCTTGCTCACTCCCACAGTTATTTCCGTCATCTCCGGTGGCTCTCCTGCAATCTGGGATCCGCTCCTTGCTTCTGAGACTTCCACTTGGTTATTTTCCTTGGTATTCGTGACCTCTAGTGCCTCAGATTCCACAGCCGGAACATACTGACAACCTTCAATGTCAAACTGTGCTTCTGATTTATTGACCGTTATCTGTCCCAGCTCTTGGCCATCTGCTTGCGCCGAAATTCTAGCGAACTCGTTAGCGTACCACTGGACGTCACCAGACAGGCGTGCTATTTCAGCATCTCGTTGCATCAAGCCGTTGTAGCATTCGTAATAAGAAGCTTCCCACTGTCGGATTGTATTCTGCAGTGTCTCGACATCAATTGGCATCTGCGGTTCGGCTGGATTTTCTATGTCGAGTGGTGAATACTCGCTGGATTGCTCGACCGTTTCTGCAACAGGAATAGTCTGTGCCTTAGTTTCCTGCAATTGCAAAAGTGATTCGACTTTTTCTGCTGCTTCTTCTTCACCTTCATGGATGTTTACACGGTCGAAAGCAGCTTCTGGCTGAGTCTGTGATTCAGAACTTTTGACCTGGGTCAAATGTTCTTTCAGTTCCGCAAACTCTGCAAGCTGCTCTTTCGCGGCAATGAATTCAACTTCCATTTCTTTTCTTTCCTTTAGCTTTTCCTCGAGCTCCTGAATGGTCTTGTTCCTTTCTTTAAGAAGGGCTAAAGCTTTCGAAAGCTTCGTGCTGACGGTATTATACTTCTTCTCAAGGTCCGGATTAACGGGTGTGTCTGGACTCACTCTTAGGCTTTCGAGACTGGCTTCCAGTTCAGTGATCTTCTGCGCTGATTTTTGAAGCTGCAGTCTGAGTTCCTCACTCGAGGACCCCAAGCAAGAGACAGAATCTTGCTTTTCCTGAAGCTGAGCTTCAAGTCTGGCAAGCTCTTGTTGAAGGGCTGCGTTTTCACGGGATCGATTTTCCTGAACTTGTCTTGCTTCACCTAACTCTTCAGCAAGGCGACTGATTTCAGTCTGATTCTCATTCCGCTTGATTTTCAACTGACTAAGAACATGCTGGTTCTCGTCCAAGGATTCAGCAAGCTTTTCATTCTCATCCTCTAGGCTTCTGATCTGGCCCTGGGCATTTGCCGCAAAAAGCTTGGCAGAAATCAATTCAGCGGCCATGTCTTCCTGCTCTCTTACAATGGTCTCCAGTTTGTTCTGTAGTTCGTTTCTGGCAGTTCGGAGCGATTCCATCTCATCTTTTAGAATGCGAAGTTCTTCCGAAAGCGCATTCTGGTTTTGCTCAAGGGGTTTTCTAACAACGTCCCTTTCAGGGACGGTCTCAGTTTCTTCCTCATTCCAGCACTCCCATCCGTCGTTGCCATCACGATCTTCTGTGACAACTGGTTTCAGTGATTCTGCTGAGGCGCTCAACTCTTGCTTCAACCTGGCAATTTCACTCAACGCACGACCATACTCCTCATCAGTGACTGCAGGATGCGCAGGTGATATATTATCTTTCCTTACTTCCAACTCTTGTCGCAGTCTCTTTATCTCATCCAAAGCCTGCTGATGAATCTCTTCTGGGACAGAAGACAGAGCCATTGTCGGTTCAAGACTTGCCCCTAGCTCTAATCGCAGTCTGGCAATTTCCTCAAGCGCTTGTTCATAATCTTCTGTGGATACAGTCCTTGAAGCTGAAACATCGTTTATCGTGGTGGGGATGATAACCTCGTCAACCATATTGTCATCCCATTGCCAACCATCTTCCATTCCATCATCATTAGCACTGGCAGTCACGCCCCTGACCTCACTGGCTGCACCCGTAGCTGTCACAGTATCTTCCTGCGGCAATTGCGAGTGCCAAGCATTCTGAGAGGAGTTTGACTGAATCCCTCGATCTCCCACGTTAACAGGTTCAGAATCCCGCTGCGTCGACCGTTCGGCAGTGCGAGCGGATGCGGACTGAGTGGCCTGCTTTTGTGTAGTTACGGCTCTGGAGGCCTGTATAGCCTGTTCTTCGGTCGTGACCGAGTCGGACTGACTGGCAGCCTCACCGGTTGCTACGGCGTCTGACTGAATGCCTTGTTCTTCCGTAGGCGGTGAAGCAGCCTGAACCTGCAACAGCTCTTCAATTCTAGCCTTGTACCCTTGCTCGATCTCCATCAGATGAGATTTTACTGCAGACAGGTCTGTCAAAGCAGTGTCTCTTTCTTGAAGAGCTCTTGCAACTTCGCCTCGTGCTGCTTCCAGTTCTGTGTTGGATAATTCCAGGTCTTTCTTCATCTCTGCGATGAAATTTTCCAGGCGATCAGTGTCATCCTGACCAGCTGCCAGATGTTCAGTCGCCTGTTGTATCTGCATTTCCTTGATGGCAACTTCATTTCTAAGGCGTTCTACCTCACCGACTAGGTCATTTTCCTCCAACTGGAAGGACATCTGTCGCAGATCATCGTTCATTCGCGTTATCTTGTCCTCTCGCTCTCTTAAGAGAGAGTCAGCGGCGGCAAGATCTGCGCGAGTGCCTTCCAGTTCGGACGTGACGGTATCCAGGTCTTTGGTGAGTTGGGCAACCTTTTCTTGTGCTTTTCGTAGCTTTTCCGTGAGCTCAGTGATATCTCCGTCTCGGTCGTCGGAAATTTCTTCTGAAGCCTTAAGGTTCTCCCGGAGCTCTTTGATAGTTTCTTCCCTCTTCGCAAGTTCGTTCAACTGCTGCTTGATCTTCGCAAGTGCTTTCTGCTGTCTTACATGTTTATCCTTATTTTCGTCTGCTAACTTCTGATTTTCAGCTCGAAGCTGTTTCAACTCTTCAGACTTGGAAGCGAGATCTGCGGTAAGTTCGTCAACGCTAACTTTGCTCGAACCTGATTCTAGTTTCTTCTTCAGATGAAGAATCTCCTCTTGCAAGCTATCCGACGTTAAGCTTTGCGTTTCCAGTTGCATTTCCAGGTCCTCAATGATACTGTCTTTTCCTTCCAACTGTCCTCGAAGCTTTTGCAGTTCTTCGGAATACTGTGAAGACTGTTGAAGCTGACGTTGAAGCTCCGACAGTTGGGCTGAAATAAAGGAAGTCAGACAACAACGGTAAAACAGTTACAAATAGACACATTTTTTGTCAAGAACATTGTACGTTTTGTAACCGCCCGGAATTCAAGGTAGGCTGACACTAAATTAGTATCGGGCCAGGGTATGTGAAAGCTGCACCATCAAAGTAGGGTGCCGCCGTTAATGGGTATGTTTATTTTTTAGCAGAAGAAGTGTTAAGCTAGAGCCTCTTACTTGGGAATTACCTAGTAGGCCTAAGCTGTTAAAGGCTCCTAATCTTTAGGGATTCAAAACGTAACTGTGGACATGTAAATTTCTCAGCCCGTCCGTCTGTCTTTAAGCACGATCACTTTCGAACAGTTTAAGATATTTTCACGAAACTTGCTTTACGGATTTCGGGTCAACAGGAAGATTACGTGCCAACTAGATTTTGCACCCTCCATTCATTTTCATTTTCCAACTTGAGCGGCTTGAGCCTGAAGAGGACCCTTGCCAAGAAGGGCCGAAATACAGCTCTAATAAAATGTAGCTAACGTATCCGTTTTGCACAGTCAGCTTGGGCTGAAGGAATATCACCCTCCGGGCCCCTCCTTCACGGGAAAACAGACCATGACAAACGGTACCCGAACAACGATTATCGTTGTTTTTTTGTGGGTTTTCGGGTTGATCTTTGCCGAGTGTCGGTGTGTTTGAGGGGGGGGGGGGGGGGGGGGTCCCGTCTAGTGGTGAGTCATGGAATTTATTTATTTATATGATTATTATATGTTAAATAGATTTGTTCTTTTATTGTACCGGGTTTTGGTCAATCGACCTTGTGTCTCCGGCTTAACCCTATGTATGATAATTTTATACTGAAGCGTAAATTAAAACCTTGAACCTTGAACAGAAAAAGACTCTACACCGGCAGCCACAATAAGCATAAGAACAGCGGAGGGAGAGTTGGTCGTACACCTCATCTCCGCTAGCCTTGCTCCACTAACAGACACACAATGTGAGAACCGAGAAGTTAAGCGAAAAACAAGACGTACCTGTTAACCTGTCCGTTCGTGACTTCCAAGTTTCCACATCTGTCCGTCGACTTTCCACTTCCTCCTCCAAAACGCGCTTGTCTTCCGTTGCCTCCTCCAATTGCTCCTGCACATCCCTAAGCGCAAGGGTCCTACTCTGAACCTGACTATTCAAATCATCAATCAACGATTGCTTTTCTTCAACTTCCTCAATGAATGTGGAGAGCTTGTCTTGCAGCTGGTATACCTCATTGGTCTTTTCAGTAAGCTGTGTGCTGCTCTCGCTTAACTGAGCTTGTAAAGATTCGTTCTGTTCAGTCACTGAATGCAGTTTGGCCTGGAGGCTGGAATACTTCATGATAAGGCTGCTGATTTCTTCGTCCCTTTCTCGCAACTCAGCCTCAAAACCAGCCGAACCTTCCTTATCCACGGACGTAAGCTGACTGACAAGCTCATTAAGCTTTCTATTGGCGGTTTCGAGGTCCTCTTCAAGCTGCTTCACCAAGCTAGATTCACCAGCACACTTTTCTTGAAGACTATTATATTCATCCTCCATGCGCTGAACTTCGCTAATCCAGTGGTTTGTTTCTTGCTGCTTTGAAACATTTTCATGTTTGAGCTGGGCTAAAGTTAACTCCACCTCCTTTAAGCGGGAGTCTGCGGCAGCTAGTTCTCCTTCCTTCAGGCTGATTAACTCACTTAGCTTGCGCACTTCCGCCTTAGCCGACTCTGCTTCAGCATTCTCGGCCGGCGCCTCTTTGCTTGCTGCTAGCTGCTGGCTGAAACGCTGGCTCTGTTCTTTCTCAGCGGCAAGGCAGGATTTAATTTCATCGATTTCAGCTTTCAGCTCCGCGCATTCAACATGCTTAGTTGAAAGTTGTGCCAATACGTCTGAGAGCTGAGTCTGCAGTTCTCGGCAAGAGGACTGGGCTTTTTCTAGTTCTGAGCTTATATTTTCGACTTGCTTGATGAGATTCGCTGCTTCCGACTTCTCCCCCTCTAACTCCAACTGCAGTTTAGAAACTTCAGCAGAAGATTCAGAAACGGTGTCTTTCAGGAGCTGCTCCAGTTTTACTATCTCGGCCGACACACCAGAATCTTTCTGGGCCATTTTGCTCTTAAGGACTTCACTTTCTGTCTTAAGACTGGCAATTTCATCTGACTGCTTATTGAGTGTTTTTGACAGAACATCTCTCTCTGTTTGCAGGGCGGAAATCTGCGACTGCAGGCCGGACAGGTCTGCTTTCGGGCCGTCAGAAGCTTTACCAGACCCTTTGCCTTTTTTGGAGTCCTTGCGTCTTTCGCTTCGAGGACGTTTAGTGTTAGTGGGACTAGCAGGTCCGTTGTCCACCTAGGAAAAGAGAAAAATGAAAACCAGGCTTCGATATATCCCACAAAGCTGCGTTTAGGTGGGATCACGCCTCATGAGAGTAAAAGTAAACTCATTTCTATAGATCCCGATTACACTTTTGAGCAAAAAAAATAAAAATAAAACAACGTTAAAACCACATCAGCACAGCAGCTACGTGGGCGAGCTGACTAAGAAACTCAAGGTCGTCCTGAGCTAGACACGATCTTAGGCACATGTTCAGGGTGCTTCCCTTGTCCACCTCCAGACTTTTTCAGAGTCCGCATTTGACCTATTGGCGAAGACGGAGTATAGCTTGACAGGAATACTGTCAAAAATCTTCCCCGTAAGTACTGCTCTGCGCAAGAGTTAAGACCAATTATTGCAACAGGCAACATAAGCCGTCAAAAACGAGCGCACTTGGCTGCGCTACCCCCCCCCCCCCCCCCCCTTGTCTGCTTTTCGACCAATTCTTAAATGCAGGTAACTGCTTTCGTCCCATTCTGAAATTATTGCGTCAAACTACAGTTTTAAAGTTTAACTGAAAAGCTGACTTATTTTTGTGTCATTTAATTGAATAAACTGAATTATAAGGATTCTGCAAAAGGATTTTTTTTTCCACTATCTGCTCTAGTTATAAGTAAGTAAGTAAGTAATTTATTTGTAACCCGCCATTTGAAAAAGCGGAGTAAATGAAAGAAAATAAATATAACATATAAAAACACAGAAAAAGACATTAATTTTCAATCTTCAGCAAGGAAGCAGTGTAGAAGATCGTGCGCTGGTTGGGCTCTGTTGTCAAAAATCTTTGATACCGACGAGGAAACATCCAAAAGGGTAACACTTGCATCTTGAATTTTTTCTCCGTCAATGTATGATTGTGACGTAATTTTGACAAGTGGAGTAGGTGCTTTGCATACTTGAAATAACATTATCTCATCTTTTTAATCTCCTTCTTTCTCAGAACATGAATGATACCAGAACGAAATAGTATAGAAGGAGCGCAGAAAGTGCTATACTAATTTCCCAAAGCTTTACGATTATAGCGCCCTCGGTTGGGGACGATGCGCCCATAGGCGGTACGGATTGATTTATAAACATCTTGAACAACCGAAGAGCAAAATTTTGACAGTGAAGATTTGAATGTTATGCCAAGCCATCGTAGAGAGTCTGTTGATTTGACGACGAATGATCCAAGTGAGATAGATGCGTTGGATGCATTCAAACCGTTTGACGAAGGGTTAAAATGCAGGTACTCACATTTTGAAAGGTTAACTTCAAGGCCGATTTTTAGAAGTTCCGACGAGAGCTTACTGACATTTTTCGTGAGCGTGGATCGGGTACGGCTTACTAAGAGCAAGTCGTCCGCGTAAGCTATATAGCTGAAGGCATGGTCTTTATAAAAGTAAGCAGGGTGTAAAGAATCGAGACAAGAAGATATGGCCGATTTGAAGATGTAGGGAGATAACACTCCCCCTTGACGAACACCAGTTCGGACAGGAATAATTATGACGTTCAGAATATCTGCGGCCGTCCCCACAGCGTAAATTCTACTATGACGCAGGAAATCTTAATCTCAACACAAACGCGGTTTTTCAGTGGCCAGTGGCGAGATTGGTGAAGATTGCTTCGTGCCTGAACAAACAAAAATCATAAATCTTTCTCGTAAAGCATACAACAAAAAATTCAAGCGCATAGAGCACCATAAATCACAAGGAAATTCCACTATTTGAAAATCGATTATTCGTGAATGGCGGAACAACGAAGTAACGCATTTTCAGCGGGTCTTCAAGCCAATTTAAGTGAATAAGTGATGGGTAACTAGACTGTTCTATCCCAGCTCTTTTCGATTAAACTTTAAGCATGGTTAATTTTAGTATTATGTCCGATGACGCAGCGTCCATGTGTATATGGACACACTATAGAGCTACCTATTTCAATTGTAGTAACCGCACCTTTAGAAAGGGCACACGGAAAAGCAGACCATCAGGAAAAACTGGTGATTAAATCACACTAAAATCCCCTCTGAACTATACAGTAAGCAAACGTATCCTCCCCTTTCCGGCATACTCTTAGTTCCTTGACACCGCCCAAAACGGATGCATTACCTCTGGTAAAGAAGCCTCTTCCAAAGGATGCCCTTCCTTCAGCTCCGTAATGACCGCCAAGTAATGCATTTTCTGACTTTCGAACGAAGCCACAAGCTCCTTTTCCCTCATTTCCTGCTCCAGCAAATTTCTCTGTGACTCCTCTTTCAACTGCCTTGCTTCCTCCAGCTCCCTTTGCACTTCCTCTCTTTCTTTCTCCAGGCTCTGCTTGAGCTCGTCAACAGCATACTTCTCCTTCTCACTTGTGTTTCTGATATCTTCAAGTTTCGACAAAAGCGAGGCGTTTTCGGATTCGAGCTCCTCGATTCGTTCGGTCGACTTAGTCAAATTGTCTCGCAAGATGTCAGAACTGCTTCGGGAGTTTTCTAACTGTTCCTGAACGTCTAACATTTCAGCTAACAATTTCTTCTCCCTCACTTCATGTTCCTCAAGGGATTTGGCCTTCTCCTGTTTCAAGGTATCACATATATTCTTTAAGGCGAAAATTTCTTCCTGAGATTTAACCCTCTCTCCGTCCCACTCCTTGGACCGTTCAGTAAGGAGTTGGTTCAGGGACTCGACTTCTTTGCGGGCGAAGTTCAAATCGTCTTGGAGGTGGGAAATGGTCAATCTATGGGCCTCAGAGGAATCTGATTTGGTTTCCTTACTGGCTTGTTTGAGAGCTGTGTTTCTTTCCGTTAGGTCTTCAACCTCGTATTCGAGCTCTTTGATGGCAATCTCTAAGTCGCGGGCGATGGTTGTCTTCTTCTTGTTTTCTAAAAGAAGGTGGCGGTTACGCAAGAAAGCTACCCTACAGCTCCAGTATTATTGCCTACGACTTCAGCCCTGGCTGAAAGCCCCAGGACACCTGGAAGGACAATTTTCTCTGTTTTCAGTGGAGTGTTCATCTATGAATAATCCACTCTTGCGGTCGCTCTAGTCGGTATTCACTGTTTAACGGCAAGTTCATAGTTCGTAATCCACAAAAGCTATCAAGTTCGAAGTTACTATACTTGTTGGCACTGGAGTCTAGATGTGTCTTTTGAGGGTTCCCCCCCCCCCTACCCACCCGGTTCAGGGAAAACTGGCCCAGATTGCCCGGTGACCGAACTTTACCACGGTTGGAGTTATGGAATTTCGTGTACTTATAGATCCTAGCGTCTGAAAGAGACTTTTGGTGTTGCACCTCCCCCAACCTATCCATGTGGGCAACTGCGCACAGATTGCCCTACACTTTTTGACATCGGGGTCTAGATTTGCATTTTGGGAGGTCCCTACCCCTTCCCTGCGTGTTATGGAGCTGAAGGGCACCTTTTTCGGTAGGATAAAATAAGGTACTTTTTACGGAACTTCTCAACAGGATAAAATCAATTTTCTGCCTGTCGAAAGAGAAGCGGGTGCACAATCTACTTTATTGCCTCACGCTGCGCTTCATCTCGGGGAAACTTATAAGGGGGGGAGGCAGCAAAAATAATAGTGGAAGGCTCATATGAGTAATCCATGAGTGTTCAAACTTGCCCAATCTCATTTGTGGCTAGACAAAAGAATACTTATTTAGTGGGGGGAGGAGACGGCCAAAAATTATTACTAGCGGAAGGCCCCTATGATTAATAACAAACAACATATCACAAGCCTCTGTTCAAACTTGCTCGATCTCATTTGTGGGCTCTGGCTGGTCACAAAATGCTTATTACCTTCCTCCAATCTACAATTCTCAGCATTCACTTTCTGCAGCTCAGCCTCCAGTGATTGCAACTTCTCCGTCATCTCCGCAAGCTTCTCCTCTAACTCTACAACTTGTCGGTTGGACTCGCTAGCGTTTTCTCTCGACTGAAGCTCGTTCATCTTTTCGTACAGAATGCCGACTTCTCTATTCAGAGTCATATTCTGCTTTTGTAGCTCAGATCGGGAGGACTCGTGGCTCTTGTTGAGTCCCTCCAGGTAGGTGATCCTGTAAACACACACAGTCATGAACGCACGGATATGTGAATAGGTCTATCGGCATCCTGAGGCTGACTACACCTCCCTTTTTATTACCATAGCGTAAAAAGTCTCACAACAATGGGTACTGTATTTTTTTCCGTATTTTTTTTCAGAAAAACAGGTGTAGTACAAAGAATACAGAAAAAGAGAAGAGGGACAACTAGACACACATTTCGGCGAACAAACCTGTCCACGCCTGTTAAATGGCAAACAAGGGCACTCTGATATTTTCGGCTCACCTCACTCACTAACGCATCGCAAACAACTTAACCTCTATGTATCACGAATAAAATCGGGAACGAGCAGAGTTTTAGAAAATCATATCCACTACAACTCGATTTGTTGAGCAGTTTAGTATTAACTGCATCTTCGGCAAGGATGTTTCAGGATCCAACAAGTCTGCATTCAAAACTGCACTTCTGCAGATCCTACTACAAACGTGACTTCACGAGCACAAATGCGTTTCTCCTATAACAACAGTTTTTGAATAAGTGTACAATGTTTCTCATGCACTACAGTACGATGATAACTCGTTGGACGGACGGTAACTCTTTATATCTATTAGACCTTTTTTTCGATTTTTGTTAAGATGTCTCTCGTCTGTCGGTTGAATGATTTTCTGGACGGCCACCCTGATTATTTAAAAATAGTCTTGCAATACTGGTATTACTGAAGCTGAAGCAGTTGAAGGATGCACAAAAAACAACACATCCACAATCCGAGGAAATAAGGAATATAACTGTCTCCACAATGAAATCATTGAAGCCCCATTTTGTAAAAGCGGTAATCTAACCTTCATTCCTCCCTCGTTAAAGCCCAAAATTGCCACTAACTTACTTTTGGCTCTTTTCCTCCAGCTGTTGCAGAAACATCTCTTTCTCAGCCTGCCAATGCAGGTCTTTCGTTGACCCATTCGATGACTCGGACACTCTAGGGAGTCGTGGTCTAAGTGGCTCCTCTCGTATGGAGCTATCGGCCTTGAAGCTTGCAGCTGGACTTGAGGCATGAATGCTCCCCGCTACTGAACCTCTACTGGAGGCAGCAGCTTGCCTCTGGACACTGGCTAAACGGGTCCTGTAAAAATCATCGAAAGTAAAGATTACCTTTTTAAACAACAGTAAAAGCAAAGTAAAATTTAATTTAGTACAGACCGGCCGAACGTTTAGTAGTACCACTCCGACCGACTTTTAAAATTAAGAATGAAGAACGTCGTTCGAACGAATCAATAAGAAGGACGTCTGACTTTCCTTGAAGAAACTTGAAGCATCGAGCGGCAACCAAAGTCAAGCCTGAGTCTGACATGTCTTACCACCTACTACTATCGACATGAACGGAAGCATGAGTCCCTGAGTTTGGATCTGCATGATGTACCAAAACAGGCAGATTTGACAGCAAGTGTTGGAGTACAGACATGAAAACGAAATCGTATCAAAACAGCGTTCGACACGAAACACTGTAGGGTGCGGAATAGTGTCAGTGTGTAAACAGTTCATCATGTAAAGTTGACAATGACTCAGAGGAGGCAAATTCATGCTTACTTATTTTCTTCCATTTGCCGTTTAATCATAGCTAGCTTTCCTCGGGGTGATGTTACGTCATACTCGTCTCCAGTTGGCAATGTAAGGTTTTCTGAGCAAACTGAGGATTCTCGACTGGCTAGCTGCTTCGACACTCGCTTCTGATCATCCCTGACGGAGAGCCGCTAAAGAAACATAAAGTAGAAACAACACAATTTCATAAAAAAAAAAGATTAAGAACAACAAGGCCTGATACTAATTACCTTCTGATCCACAAAAGAGCAAAGCTAAAAGCTGGTGAGAGAAGAGGCAATTCATTTCAAGAAGATCAAATTCTTCTTGACATGGAATACTTTGTTATTACTTACTTAAATCTTTCGGTAACACGGGCTTGTACCCTATAAGTACGAGCCCAAACTTCAGTTATACCAGTCTGGCAAATAATCCTGGCTCCTTAATTCAATAATACAGATAGTGATCAGGTCCAATCCTGAACAGAGACTGTCGATGAAAACTACAGGATGACAGATCATTCCACACAGGCTTAAGATGGAAGATATACCTAATTACCTTCTGATCCACAAAAGAGCAAAGCTAAAAGCTGGTGAGAGAAGAGGCACTTCATTTCAAGAAGATCAAATTCTTCTTGACATGGAATACTTTGTTATTACTTACTTAAATCTTTCGGTAACACGGGCTTGTACCCTATAAGTACGAGCCCAAACTTCAGTTATACCAGTCTGGCAACTAATCCTGGCTCCTTAATTCAATAATACAGATAGTGATCAGGTCCAATCCTGAACAGAGACTGTCGATGAAAACTACAGGATGACAGATCATTCCACACAGGCTTAAGATGGAAGATATACCTTTTCTACAAAGAGGTCCTCGCCTTTTCAAGTTCTTTCACTTTGGCAAAAAAAAGTGTGTCTCCTAAGAAGAACAATCGGTTCAGGATTTTAGGATCTGACGGCATTAACTTTGGTGTGACCTGAAAGATCTAAACCAAACTAGTTTGTTCATTTTTTCAAGGCCACAAATTAACCAAGAATCCTCTGTACTTACATCAGAATCATTGTCTTTACGGTCCTGGGAAAGCATCTTTTTAAGCTGCTGCATCTTCAGCTGTTGCTCCCCTAGCTTCTCCTTCATTGCAGCTACCTTTTCATCAGCTCCTGGCATGTTAATCAGTCGATCTGATCCTCCATTTTTCTGGGAAGCTGTTTCCCACATTCTTCAAAGGTAGAATTTTTTTCTGTCAGCCAAAACAGTCCACAAGTCCATCTGCAACTGGAAAGCAGAAAAACTTGATAAAAGAGTGTTGAGAGGAGACAGTCTTGTAAAGCCTGGCTTCACCCTGGACTAACCTTCCACACTGGTTCTCCTGCAATTGTCTCTGAATGCCTTGTGCCTTTGTTCAATTACTGGCTTTGCCGTGAGTCCATCTACTATTCCTGTCTCGTTCTAAGTTGATTTTGTACACTGAAAGAAAGTGAAGGATGCCTACGAAATGGTGAATTTTCATATCTGCCCATTAATCTGTCTGTAACCCTGATAGGGCTCGATAACTTCCGAAAATAATGAGATATTTTGATCAACACTTCAAGTCAAGTGTGAGGTTGAATATGTACAGACCTTTGAGGATGAAAAATTCTCTGGACGGAATGATTGAAATGTGAAGCGGGTATGGGAGGAAGAAGTTTATTAACACTGAGATTAAGTGGGTCAACCTAATCAGTTTCAGTTTCATTGGACTGTATGTAAAGACAAAAAATACACAACTAACATAACATTCCTGCCAGGAAAGCACAAAAGAAGTGCTTTGCATTGATATGATCTCTTAGGTCTGCCGAACTCCCAGAGGCAGAATAGAGGTTTGACACTTCTAGGAGATCATGAGACTGATCAGATGACTGCAAAACTGAGGCAAACCTCCTGCTCAGGAGAACTCCAGAGCAGCCAGATTGGCAGAAAGCCCACAGATAGCAGGTTATGTAGATACTGGGACAAAACTCAGACTCAGAAGATTACTTTCCACAGCATCCAAGCCCCAACGGCCAAGCCAAGGCATGTGATGCATCTCACTTCTAAGCTAAGCTAGAAAACTAATTCAGTAGGGTGCATACGGAAATTGAGACTGACGGAAACTGGGAAATAGTATAGCCTGCCTACTGAGTACTGTACAGTACTGTATATAATATAATTATACTAATTATAGGCTCCTGTGCCCCTGCCCCTGTGGCTGTATGTAGGCTATGTATTCATTTGGTTAGGGTTTGAACACATGCAAGGAATTGGCGTTTTATCCGGGAAAATGTCCCGAAGTTTGGAACAAATAATATGCAGGCAGGTCTTTCCTGTAGCCTATGTAACTCAAGGATAACAAATTTCACTTAGCCTACAAATCATGTTTTTCTGGTTATTATTATTTAAAACAAGTTTTCCCTGGCAACTCAAGTCAAGGACGCAAATTTTGGGAGAAGTAACCGTGGTCCAGCGGCCAGGTACCAAATTGTCGAAATGAGTTGACACCAAAAACATGTCGGAGTTTGATTGATTTTTGTTTATATTTCTAAAACTGAGTCATCCAGGACTCAAGCATGAGAAGACAGCGTCCAGATATGCCGATTGTCACTCAGGTAGATAGCTGGGTAGAACAGTTGGGCACCAGATATTTTTGAGAATTCCCCTGCTTAAGGGGAATCTCCTAGACAGGTGAAAAATAATCCTCTGTAGAGGAGATGAGGGGGGGGGATAAGTGGGTAAAATTTTATGGCATATTCTAGTAAAGTAGACCTAAAAAACTGTCTTCAAGTCCATCACCCTCCCCCACCTCCTACCCAACTCCTTCTAATCCTAAATAACATGGAAATAACCAAAAAACTAGTATTTATATGTATTTCCCTTCCTTGTATCCAGAAAAGCTTTTGAGTCCAGTCTGCATGACTGCTGTATTTGTAGCACTACTGAACACAATGCCTTACTATTTTGCTGATTTCTTCTTTTCTGGTTGGAGTTTATAAGCACTTTTCTTTTTCAGGTGCTTTCACCTACCATAGTCCATAGAGAAATCCTTGATACCGGAGAAATCATTTGGCCAATAAATAACAATTACACCCAAATTGAATAACCCCTGGACTGAATTAACTAAATAGAAAGGGAATTTATCTAGGAATATCAGCTGTCCAAGGGATCCCTTCCACTCAAATGGCATTTATTGAACAAATGATTTCTCCGGTATCAAGGCTTTCTCTACCGTAGGTGAAAGCACTCGAAAAAGTAAAGTGCTTGTAAACTCCAACAAGAAAAGAAGAAATCAGCAAAATTGTAAGGCATTGTGTTAAATAGTGCTACAAGTACAGCAGTCATGCAGACTGGACTCAAAAGCTTTTTTGGATACAAGGGAAATACATATAAATACTAGTTTTTTGGGTATTTTCCATGTTATTTAGGATTAGAAGAGTTGGGTGGGGGGTGGGGGAGGGTGATGGACCTGGAGACTACTTTAGGTCTACTTTACTAGAATATGCCATAAAATTCATCCCACTTATCCCCCCCCTGTCCCCCCCCCTCACCTCCTCTACAGGGGATTCTTTTTCACCTGTGTAGGAGATTCCCCTTAAGCAGGGAAATTCTCCAAAATATCTGGTGCCCTACTGTAGAAGTTCTTTGAAATTCATGGCTTGACCATCTGAAGACTCCAACTGTTCTGAAACTGAAAAATACAGTAGCCCAAATGGCAAAACTGCAGTGTTCACATTAAAGTAACTGTTCACATAGCCTAAGCATACCTCTACTGTACGAAAGTGCCACTTCTGGCATCTGAATGGCACTGGAAGGGTGTGTTTCGGCGCGAACCGGTGTTCAGCGGAAACCAGTAACGCCAACGGGTTATCGTGGAAATAATTTGGTCCTGATCAAAGATCAGTCCTCCCAAAACATTGGGAACTACACTAAAACACAGTTGAATTTTGAAGACGATGATGTGATGAATTGAAAGAAGATATTTGAAAACAACAAATAATGGAGGAAGAATTCGTAGCTGCAATTTGTAGCAGCCAACTGGATTTTGTGTTGAGGGTATATTGTTCAATAGAAAATTAAGATTAAAACTGAAAAATTAAAGTTAAATTAAAAATTATTAAAATTAATAGCAAAGACAGTATAAATATTCCTGCAGCCCAAGCTGACTGCGAATCATATTTGACAGTGCAAAACGGATACGTCAGCTGAATTTTATGAGAGTTGTATTTCATCCCTTCTTGGCAAGGGTCCTCTTCAGGCTCAAAGCCTATCAAGATGGAAAAACGAACTTGTGCCTGTGGGTTTTTCCAACTTGAGCAGCTATGAGCTTGATGGGGACCCTTGCCAAGAAGGGCCGAAATATAACTCTCACAAAATTCAGCTGACGTATCGGTTTTGCACTGTCAAACAAAATTAAGAAATTAAAATTTAAAACTAAAATTAAATTTAAATGAAAAATTATTAAAATTAAAACAAGAAATTAAAATAAAAACTGAAAACTCGAAATTTAAAATTAAGAAATTAAAATTAACAGAATTAAAATAAAAAAAAAATCAATAAAGAATTCAAGTTATATTTTTATAGTAAGTTCTTATTTTAATTTTAGTAGATTTTTCTATATGCTGTTCCACCATTGTTATTACTTTCTAGTTGATGGTGGTGAAGTTGAATCAGAACCAAGAATCGTGAACAGTAATGAAAACTGTTCCAAAATTTCCTGACCAAAAATCGGAATTGATTGCCAAACCACATTCTGATCAACACAAAAATACCGGTTCATCAAAACCGAAAGTCGCGAAAACACTGGTTACCATGAACTGAAGTACATTGGTTGGTGCCAAAACAGGCCCGAAGTGGCAGAAAGATGATATCTTAACTCAGCACATACTGACTTTAATTCATACATGGCGGAAATAAAAATCATCTCAGAAGTGTCCCAGTATGAGAAAATCAAGGAAGCAAGGTGTTTGGCTAAACACAAGCTGAATACAAGCAAATGGCATTGGCAATGCAAAGTTTACCACAGGATAAGACAACAGTAGAGCCAGAGTAGAGCAAGATCTTTTTGCAAGGAATCTCGTTAGACAGTGAAGCTTATGTAATAAAAAAAGATCCCTTGTGTTGGTTGGATAAATTGGCAAAATGGAATAAATGAAAACATGTGAAGGTTATGTTGGCAAAGCCTGAATCAATTTTTAAACCCTAGTCTAGGGTCTAATCTAAGGCCTAGATTTGTTTGATCCTACTATCATACTTACTGCATTCAGCAGACATTGTATGTCACCTGAATTTTATTCTAGCAATATTTCAGCCCTTCTTGACAGGGATCCTCTTTTTGTTAAAACAAAGTTAGAAAACTCACCTGTGATCAGTTGTATCATTTAGAAATGCTGGATTCTGAGAATTGAAGGCAATTTGGCTCGTCCAGCATCAAGCATGGTCCTGGGCTGGTTAAATCCAGGATTTGTTTGAAAATCTGAAAATTACCAGATAGAATTCTGTTTAAATGGATGACCCTCACACTGGATACTTAGCCAACTTAAGTTATGCAGTACCAGATACTACTTTTTCCAGTTTTCAAATATCCTCTTTACATATCCTCTTTCTGTGATTCTGATCATTATCCATTATTGTCCATTACGGTCTGTTTTAGTTTTTGTTCCTTTTGAGATGTATTTCTCAGATTTCTGTTTTTCTTTTTCAGGTTCGAAAAACGAGATTGTAAGAGCTACTCAGATATCAGCGACACTCAGCTAACATGTCAAAGGCTGGCTTTGCAGTGCAGCTTTTTGCATTACTCCTTGTTTTCATCCATATAAGTTGTAAGTGTATTCATTTGAAATAATGTTCTCTACCTAACCTTCCCAAACCTTCTGAAATTTCCCCTTACTAGCAAACACATTTCATTATAGTAGGCATGCTTGATATTGCATGAAACAGTTGACTCTGAAGGTGTGTATAGCCAATTGAACTGGAACAGTGCCGGGGCAAGGTGCAAACTTTGGTTAGGTTTTCATTAATCAAAATCATTAAACCTCTGAGGAGTAAAATTGTGTAAAAGAACCATTTCCATAATTCATCCATCAACACCATAAATACAATGAAAAGTAAAAAAATGCATGAGACTACAACAGTTGGCCTAGGTACAGTTTATTAGTGTCTGAAATTAATTAGTGGATCTAGATCTAGACAATGTGTCAAGAGTGGGAGGCCAAGAAAACGAGAAAAAATATCAAAATGAAACGAAATAAACAAGAAAAAACACTACTACAAGAAGAAAGAAAAAAATAGTAAGACATCAGTATCTATTTACATAATTATTGTGGTACAATTTGTTTTTGTCATTGTACAGGATTTGGTACAGGATCAGTAAAACTCTGTACAATCTGATCAACCACTGTTAGAGGTTGGATTATTCTGTGGATCGCAGAGATTATTTCGTCACAGGTCAAGGTAGCATAGAAGATCCGATAAACGAAACTAGGGGGAAGAGGGCACCCCCTCCATGGTAACCTGAAAGTCTTATTGTACCGTTTCTTTGGGATCCCAAAACGTTAGTGACGGATACCTATGACATCGCAAAAGTTGTCCGTCTGTCCGTCTGTTAGCACGATAACTCTCGAAGGGATTGAGATATTTTGATGAAACTTGGTGGGAGGATCCTTCGGGTCAAAGTACAGGTCAAGTTCGAAGATGGGATCTGTAGCTCTATATTTGAGGGTGGGGGAGGGGTTTCAAATTAAGGGGCAACAAAAATATTTTGTGAAAGCTGTTTAGATAGTGGATTTAGGGGTAAGGAGACACGCTGAATCCGAATGTGAAAGTTATTTTCTCGCCGGACAAGTAATTCGCCCGGAATCCGGCCAAAACCGGAAAATTTGATAAGAGCAAAATTTGTATTTGAAGTTGATTAGATATTCGATTTAGGGGTAAGAAAGCGTGCTGAACACGATGATGAAAACCATTTTCTTGCCGTACAAATAGTTCGTCCGTAATCCGGCCGAAACCGGAAAATTTGTTAAAAGCAAAATTTGTATTCGAAGTTGATTAGATGATAGATTTAAGGGTAAGAAAAAACGCTGAATCTGTATATGACAATAATTTTATAACCGGACATATAGTTCGTCCAGAATCCGGTTGAAACCGGATTTTTTTTAGAAGTTAAAGTTTTATTTGAAGTTGATTTGATGTTCTTTATAGGGATAAGGAGATACGCTGAACTCGTTTCTGAACTATCTTTTGTTTTTGCTGGGCAAGTAGTTTGCTTGGAATTCGGCCGAAACCGGAAATTTGGCAGAAGTACACCAGGAAGTTTCGATCAGTATCGTCAAAATAGATATGGCTTATACAGGTATATCTGAACTTGGTTTTCTCAGATGATTAGCCTTGCGAAGACTGGATCTGGCGAAGACAAGACCTAGTTAATATTAAATGTTTGAGATCCCATCGAAAACTTTGGTCTTGTTGTTTTTGTTTTTTTGTGAAAAGCACCAACCACCCTCCCCCGCTATCCCTCCTGGTCTTATGTTGTTTTGGAGTTCAGTCACATCGTTGTTGAAGAGTTGCAGCAATACTACAGATCCCTGTCTTATTCCTTTCTTCACAGGCACAACAACAGGAGCGTCCGGAAAACAAGGAATTTTGTAGTTAGGTTGGTCAAAATATCACACAGGAAATATTTATGAAACTTATTAAACACATTTCTTCAGTTGCAGTCAAAGGTATAGCGTGACATAAATTAGGCCACTTAACACGTTGGGTTGTCGCGGCCAACACTTTGTGGGACGAAACCGGTTGATTTTAGCCTGTATTAGTTCGGGTTTAGGGACGTCTGAGTCGGCCACACACGGCTACTTTGAGACTAGGCTTATTCAGCAGCCTGGAAATTTGTCCCAAATGGTGCCGTTTTGACCAAGAACCCTTCAATGTGTTAACCCATAGGACCGCTGGTGTGCCGCTGAATTGACAATTTGTTGCGTTCACACTGATGAATCCAGCGCGGCTAGCGAGAGATCTCTCCGCGAGTCCTAGTGTTAATGTTTCGCTATCTCTGACCACTTGGGTTAAAGTGTTTGATCATCACCTAACTGGATAGCAGATCTCATCAGCTACTCTGCGGATAGATCGTCGGAGCTGCAAGTACAGACTGTGTTGGTTGTGTAGGCTGCGACGAAAGAAACGGGTTACTAACGAGAAACACGAGGAAGAAACGTTTACTGACGAAGCGTAAAGAGCGCGTAGATAAAGCGATTGCCAGCATCAGAAAATGTAGAATCTTGTGCAATAAATGTATGCGAAAAGCGTATCGAAAAGGATCCTTGTGCAGACGTCACGTATTTATGCCTTCATGACTGGAATTTCTAGCTGGATCGTATCGCTTTCATCGTCTGTGGAACTTTTCGTATAGAAGACGAAAAGACGAAAAAAGGTATTGCCAGCAAGGATTCCGGGGGAAATTCCCGGGGCTCTGCGTCCGGTACTCCGAATCTCAACAAGGCTTCAATCTGTTTTTCACTTTAATTTTTTCCAGGTGAAATACCAGACAATCAAGAGAATCTGTCAAATGACCTGCCTAAACCAACTGTCCTCAATGCACTGGCGGGGACAAGATTTGAGTTATCATGTGATATGCCATCTAGCGGAAAACATGCAAGCTGGTCTAAAGACGATCAGAAAATAATAGACAGCGTCAGCGGGAAGTTAAGCTTTGCTCCGGATCATAGTTTACTATTTGCCAATGTTACTAAGGCAGATGAAGGAGTTTATAGCTGTGCATTCACAGAAGAAGAAGGAAGAATTGAAAAAAGATGGATGCTTAATGTTAAAGGTAAGAGACACCACCCATTGTCGCGAAGTAACTTCCTTTCTTGGAGTGGATTCTGCCTTACAGCACAACTCTTACAAGAAATGATCTTTTCACGCTCAGAATTGTTTTACGAAAATTTCTATTACTTTCCACGTAAAATAGCAATTTTCTTGTTAGCGCTTGTCAACTCCATCTAGCCTTTCTCTCTCTGACTCGGCGGCTGGAAGCAAAATATTTGAAAACTTAACGCGCCGTGTTTCGAAAGTGGTGAATTCAAGCCAAACAAAAGAAGTCCAAAACAGGAGATAATTGTGATCTGCCATGTGTTTCAGAATGAAAAAAAAACCTTGTTTCTTCTCATGTCCTCGTGTGTGTGTGTAAGAGTATCGGCGAACCAGAAACTTTCGGCGAGGTTTGCGTGCGTGACCGGCAAAACTTGCCACGGCCTAAAAAGCGCTGAAAGTCGTAAGAAGAAAACGAAACATTGGCGAAAGTTGGGGATTTCAGAAGTTTATAATTCTATAATGGAGCTAGGGATAATATAGAAGGCAGAATAAGTAAGAGGGATCCTCTAATGAATGAAGTAGTCTAATTCAGCGTAAACCAACATGCTAAAAAAAAAAATGACTTAAAAAACAGGACAGCAGCAAACCACAAAATTTAATGTTTAAAAGTCCCTGTCAAAACCTAGACATACCAGTCCCAGCGCAGTCATTTAACATATATGCACTTGTGTTACGGGTACGGCAGGTCCTTTAAAGGACCACTCTTGCTTATTCTGCTTTTTGTAATATACCTAGCTCCCCCCCCCCCACACCTTTCTCCATTGTTTCGTTTTGTGCCTACGAAATTTTAGCGTTTTTTTGGCCTTGCCGAGTTTTGCCCGTCACACAACGAAACGTTTGCCGGGATCATCAACATCTGCTGACAACTCTTTCACACATAAGGATCTGAGAAGCTTTTGTTTATTACTTCTTTTATTTGCTTAGTTTTCACACTTTTTAACCACGGCGCGATCAGTTTTCAAATGTTTTGCGCCCAGCCGCCGCGTCGGAGAGCAGGAAGGCTGGACATAGTCGACAGGCGCTAACAAGAAAATCGTTAATTTCAGATGGGAAGTAATGGTATTTTCGAAAATATTTTTTTCTGGTCCATTTCATAGGGAAAAGATTATTTCTAGTAAGAGTTGTGCTTTAACTGATGACTCTCCATGCTCATCAAAAGAAATCAAGGATCCGTGCGTCGCTGAACCATATCCAAGTGGTTAGTAAAGGGGTTAGAAACTTGCAATTAGCGACTTGAAGGCCGCAAATGTATGTGTAATTTTGATCTTTTTCACATGACATTTCCTTGGAAGGAAAGGGCTGCTGATATCACGATGTACAGAGATGAGTTAATTTTAAACAGAAACAGCGTATTTGCAGACCTTCATGAACCAGAACCGACTGGTAATTGCCTTTTAACAATGGAACACAGGATTTGTGTCACTAAAGAATTGATACGCCATTGATATGCCTATGACCAACAGTCTTATCATCCCCTAACTTATTGACTGACAAATCATGGTCGGATTTCGGCGTGGATAAGGGTGAGCATGAAATCTCGTTCAGGTTCATCGCTCAGTTCGACCCCTCATCCTCGCTATCCGTTTCCCGTCTGTTATTTCCCTATCCTGGTTCCAGTTCATCCGTTTCGCTGGTTCCCTGTAAGGTCATTGATCAAGTTCTCCCAGTCGGTCAGCTTCCGTTTTATCGACAGTTTAAGCAACTTCGAGTTTCCATGCTGATCTAAATTGGGATATCCGGATTTCGGGGATCCCGGCGGAGCCTTAAGTTGATTCCTTTCCGGTTGTTAATGTAGGATGTCACGATCTCTAGCCTTTTTTATTGTGATTGATATTTTAAAGTTCGTATACAAACCAGCATTTATTAACCCTTGTCCAGTCCTCGGTTTGTGCTTCAGATAAACACATCATCCGTTTTGGACCACTGTCAAGAGGAATTCGCGTCAAGCATTCCTTTCCGATATCGAATGATAAAGAAAATTAAATTAAAGAAAGGAGTATCTTCAATATATGAAAATTATTCACCGATTATTCATTTTATCCTTCTGTCGCCTAACCATACAAAAGAAGGTTAGGTGATGAGCAAAGGGTTTGGAGATTTGGCAGTTCGGCAGTAGAACAACCTAAGGGAGGTCGATTGATGTGCGGTTTTGTCGTAGTTCATGACTGTGGGGGAAGGAAAAAATGAAGAAATTACGAAATAAAACAGGAGATCTGGATTTATCCAGTTGGGACCGCCATTTGAGACCAAATCAAAGAGATTTTTAGTTTCCATCTTTCTCGAATTTCGAATACCCGAACTATAGAATAACCTCGAGTTTTTATCTGCGCAGAAGTTGATGTATTAGGCTAGGTTTGTGTGTTCTTTTGGAAGCAGAATGAATTCACACTATTTCTTTATTTGTATGTCGCCATTGATGTGTCACATACCGGTCTTTTTCCGTCGGCCGGTCCGGTGACCGCGAGTTAGGGTACTTCCCGATGGGCTAGAACGACGAAACTTGTCAAGCGTATCAGATTGACTTGGAAATTTACGCTTCTCACATCCGACAGTCCAGAGGGTTGTGGATATGTGTGGATATTCAGTTCTCCGAATCCAGAATCCGGAATCGTGAGTCATGCATAACTTTTGAACGATGGATCAGATGTGAATGAAACTTGGAAATTGTCAAAAGAACATGTATCATATGTTCCATTTCAAACTCGGACCGGATCCGACAACTGTGGGGGGTTGAAGGGTGGTGGGGCACCTGCAATCTTGTGGCGCGCGTAGAATTGAGGGATCGGTTTGGGACTTCGGGGGGGGGGGATTTTGTGACACGCGAGTTAGGATACTTCCAGACCAGCTAGGACGATGAAACTCGTCAGGCATATTAGGGACCTGACCAGAAGATGCGGATAGAACTTGACAGTTGGCAAGAGCTCTTGTTCCAGAAGATCCGGTTCAAGTTCAGAGCGGATCCGGTGGCTGTGGGGTGTTGAGAGGGGGTGCCGGAAATACTGTCGCACGCGTATATGGAGGGATTGGTACCGACCTGACAGGGAGAACAAGCTGGACTCCTTGTGTTATACCACTTATAGATCCATAGTGGATCCAGGCAGTGTGGGGGTGATGGAGGGGGGATTCCGGAAAACTGTATAACTCTCTAACGGTTAATGTTTCTCGTATGTAACTTGACAGTTGGCGAGAGCACACGTCCCGATTTTTTGTTTGGTAGTCCTTAGTAGAACAGGTCATTGGGGGGGAGTTGGGAGTGGTGATCTGGGATGTCTTGTGATATGCATTATTCTCGTACGAGTCATCCGACTTTGATGGGACTTGATAGCCGGTAGGAGTACACTGTTAAGCCACAGGTCCGGAATGGAGTCGGGTGCTGTGGGGGTGTAGGGGGAGGGTCCTTTTCAAACACTTAGTGTGATATGTTTCGGGGGAGCTGGAGGGGATTTCGGAAGAGCCACAGACAAAAACACAGATTTTGTTTTATATATTATATTTTGTACTCCTCATGCAGCTTTGAGGGAAATAAATGAATAAGTAAATAATAAATAACGTTTTTCGACAACTCTAGTCTAGTCAAGATCGCTTGTAAATGGCACCGTACTCTCGTTTTCCCAAGTGAAGGCAAATAATTGTATTTTTGTTATCTTTTCTCGAGCATCTCTTGTTCAATTCGGCAAATATTTGCCCATGATGGGGAAATAGCCTGGTAAAATTTCCGTGAACCTTACCAGTTGACTGGTATGGTCCAAGAAATCAGGACAACGCAGGTCTCCCCTGGGAGCTTGTGTTGAGTCAAGTCAATTGTTTGATCTGTGTTTGTATTCTGCTTTAACTCTAAAAGCTTTCCTAATAAGAACTGTTTCGACGGGTAGAAGGTAAGCAAGGCAAAATTCCCAGAGCTAGTATGCTAGAGTAGCGTACAAGAGGGAACCACTTAGAAGAGCTCAGTAAATAGAAAAGATTATTATCTTTGATATCATTGGTGCTTCGATGGTGCTGCGGAAAGCTATGTTGTCACATTGAGGTGCACCCCGGAAGGTTGTCGTGGAAAGTTGTATAAGAGGTGACAGTTCATGGGTTTAAAGCAATTCTTCCAACATTCAAAGTTGACCGAACGGTTCTTCGAGGAGATGTTATTATAATCACAGCAGCTGTCTGGGAACCAATCAGCTTTGGCTACTTCAGTCAGTTGGTCCATCAAGGAAGGCTACTTTTCGTTGCAAGATTTTCGGAAATCAACACTTCGTGGGTTTAAAGCATTGAATTTTCCACCTTTAAAGTTTAACTGAAGGGTCCTCTTAGGAGATAAATTGTTTTTGTTTTTTGTCTTTTAATTCAAGGAGATAAATTGTTTTTGTTTCTTTTGTCTTTTAATTCAAGTTCAGCTGACGGGTTCACTGTGTATGTATAAGCAAACTAATAAAAGCTTACAAAAAATGAAAAATTGGGCTTTTAGACCAAAAATCATGGATAACTGGTACCAACCATCACTACTACACTGTTTCCTAGACGAAGATTGGAAATCGAGTTTTCTTTTTCCGCATTTCTTTGTTTCTTTCCGCTTTCCAAAATGGTGGGCTATAAATAAATTACTTACTTATCACACTTACTAGACTTACCTTTGGATTCCAAAGTTCGCAGCGTCTGAGTGAAGGGAGGTGCTATAAGGTGATATTTCTTTGAGGCGAGGACAGCCTTTGTTCTCAAATTCAAAATTTACGAGCGAAAATTCAATCAAGCAAGCCAGATGACAAATGGGAGGTCGAGTCCGTTCCAAATTCGTTTCCCATTGATATATAGGGTCGTTGTCACTATAATTCACATCACGGCTTGTTTTTGGGAAAATTCGCTCCTTCTCATGGTTTAGGCGCTGTCCCCACTGTCTCTGTATAATAACAAGACAAGAGGCTACGGTGGATCTCGGACAAGGTATTTGTCTCAGATGATTACAGATTCTGATCGAACTGTCTAACAAAAGAAACGAGAGTAAGTTTTTACAGAGAGGTTAGACTATCGAATTTTGCCGAGGGCGTTGTGCTTTTGACAAGAAATGCGCATGGTGCGCATGGTCGGAAGGTATTATGATTGGAGTGACACCTGGAACTTCAGAACTCAACCGGATTTCCACATCCCTGTATGTATGTATGTATGTATATTCCTTATACCCCGTTACATTCAAACTGAACAGGAACGGAGGAAATGGAAGAAAAACAAATTAAAAACAAAAGAGAGAAAAGACAATTAGCGATCAGTGACAAAATATATACAGCACTACAAATGAAGAAAAACCTAAAGGACGAGTTTATTTTAAATTATTTTTATCATTTTAAATTATTAAAGGGCAAAAATTATAAGTTCTGTATAGTTTATAATTCTAACCCACCGCTAAAGCTTGGGACACAACTTCTGAATTCTTCTTTGCTCGGTGTTACTGGCTGGTTTCAAGATCCAATCCGACGCGCACTTTAAGTTATATAGTTAATTGATTCGGCGGAAATGGGGGGGGGCAGTTGCAAGTCGATCTTAATGACTATTGTTAACACCAGCAAACATTATTCACAACTAAGAGAAAATCTCCCTGTTGTGATAACGAGTCAGTCAACCCACCGTTAAAAAAATAGTCAGTACGTCAGACTGCATACACTAGTGTGACCGCCACTTCTTCTTGAAAACAATTGTGCATGCCTCAAAATTCCGTATTCCCCCTCCCTCCAGTCCCCAGGATGGTCATATCTGGGAAGTGACAGTGTCCAGGTCATCGTTGTCAGTTCCTTAACATGCCTGACATGGTTCATCGTCGTAGACCGTCTGGAAGTAACTGGCGATCACCGAACAACCGAAAAAATGAATTTAAACCAGTTTTGTTGGAAATCCGAAAAAATTTAACTTTGCATCGTAAAGGAGACCCCTAGGGTTCGCCTTAATATACTTAAAAATAGCCTACGTACTAAATTGTTACAACCACCACAATTATTTATTATTGTTTTTTTTTGTTGCATTGTAACCAGGGTGATACCGAAACGAAAATGAGGAAAAATCTCTACCCTCTCAACGACCCAATCGAGCAGCAAAAACAGCAGCCGTCTCCAAGTACCAGCTTTAACTCCAAACAATTTTCACGAAAAAATTCACAAATCAGATACATAAGCAAGAATATTTAGTTGTTTTTCCAAAAGTTCATTTTCCAGCTTGAGCCTGAAGATGACCCTTGCCAAGAAGGGGTAAAATGTAGCTCCAATAAAATGTGGCTGACGTATCCGTTTTTTGCAGTGTCAAATACAGTCAGTCTTGGGCAGAAGGAAGATGTATTTACTATTTTTCAGGTATATCGTGGAATATGGGCCATTTTGGTTCGGGTGTACTTGGATTTCTCGCCTAGAACTTGCTTAGAAATGTTCGGTGGTTAGTGGCAGGTGTCTCGTTTTCCAGGAAAGTATTTTCTGCTCTTCTTAGCAGAAAGTTTGAAATTTGTCTGAACTTTTCCAAACTTAATACCGCGTATCCCATTCTCGATTCTGCGTCGCGTGTAACCTTCTTGTAGTCTTTGAAGTACATTTATTTCTAAGTTGGAACAAGAGGACAGAAATATCCATTCCCCAGGGGGTTAAGTTCTTAAATTACCTTAAACCGCACTTCCAGCGAGATAAGGTGGGGTGATCCTCTTGTAGAGTATCTGGCTGGTTAATAGCTTGGCTGGTAGATTGTTATTGTTACATCGGCCCACTGGCGCTTCAATGTCAGCTTATTCTTACCATCCAGGGAGATACCCCTTGTTGCCTTCAAAGGGGCCTGTTGGACTGTAACGTTGGACTAACGCGTCCGGCGCCTCGCTGGCTTTCCGGCTCTATATATATAGATATCCAATCAAAAATAGTTTAACAGGCCCCTTTGAAGGCAACAAGGGATATCTCCCTGTTGCCTTCAGTGATATCTTCATCTTGATATCTTCAGTGACCACTCTGCGTTTTGTGTCTAAACGTAAAGATTCTGGTTCTCGGCGTCCAGGAATGGACTGAGTGTTGTGATTAAGTGTGATTTATTTTTTATTTATTAATAAACCCATTGAACTTGATGGTAAGAATAAGGTGCCAGTGTAGCCGACATTACTTGGTTGGCACATGTTGTTGCTACATCGGCCCACGTTTCCAGTCTTCGTTCACGCCTTTTTTGAAGCCATCCTAGTCAGTTAGTTGACTCTGCTTGTTTGTTTCTTTTTTTATTAATATCGGTTAGTGCCCTGCCCTAGCCAAGCACTCCTTGTGTGCTTTCCTGGCAGGAGTATTGTGTTAGTTGTGGATTTTTTTTTTAATATAGTCAAGTGAAACAGTGAAAAAAAGAAGCTTTGGTTGTTTTTTTGCTTTATAATGTAACTATGAAATAATAATAATAACTGTAGTAAATCTATTTCCAAGCCGAAGGGCCATATACAAAACAAAAACACATTTAAAAAAAAACAATATTTCATGCGGCCGTGGAGCACCAATGATTCTTTTAATTGCTTTTAGATTCATATGTAATTAAGCTTTAGTCAAACAAATTTAATTGCCCATCAAGGTTCCTAAGAATGACGAGGTAATACAAAGAAGGAAAGAAATAACTCAGACACGATACAACTGAAAGACATACTTCACAAATAAATCACTAAGTAGTGATTTAGTAGAATGAAGTATTAAGTAGGCTACTATGTAGTGTGTTTATTTGTGAAGTATGTCTGCTGCAGACGCCTTATTACAAGAAAAAATATTAAGTAGTTGCAAGTTTGTGAAGGACGCAATTAAGTGAACTGGGAAATCCTACTGTTTGAGTAAAGTGTAAGCCGCATTAAAAGTTGCTCAAATTTAAGAGCCATCTAGATATTTCCTGGCTTAAAAAAGTTCGTTTTGAGACGCTAGTTGCCACTGAAACTGTCGGTGCTTTTGGCTTGGGTCTGCCGATCAGGATTCCCGGCCCCTGTGTGCTCGCTTCCAGAGCAAAATAACACTAGGGGTAGCGCCAAGACCTATCCTTTCCATGCTTCGCAAACGGGCCATAGTCGTAGCGCTGCCCATTAAGCTTGCTGAATTTAAAGCGAGACAAACTTGCGGATTTAGAAATTTCCAGTAAAGCTAAGATGCGGTCTGCACACATCTTGGAAACCGGGGGGGGGTGTATCTTTTTTTTCTGTGTTCAGAATATGAAGTTATTAGAGCCAGCGCTGGTGCAGGTGCACGACTGATTGAGTTTGAGTACGGACGTTCAGTATCGCTAGTGTCGCTGCTATTCGAGTGTGTGTCACTTTTTTCAAGTCTTGGCGCTACTCTCTAGTGTTATTTTGCTCTGCTCGCTTCACTAGTTCCTTCCGGAAAAGTTGAAAGTCTCGGCCTTTCTGAGTGGAATTGATGGTGGTGCTGATATAATAGGCAGGGATTCCTGTTAGTGTTTCTAATCGTTTGCACTACCGATTACTTCCCTTTGGGGCTTGGATCAGACGACCAGGATTCCCGGCCCCTGTGTGCTTCTCTTTCACTAGTTCCTTCCAGTAAAGTTAAAGGTTCGGATTTCTTAAAGTTTAACTGAAAAGGCAGCTTAACTCTACATCTGATATTTGAATACACTGAATTATTTTGACTCTTTTAAGGGATTTTTCTTTTTTTTTATCCCTGGGCTCTAGTAATAACGTTCAGAATGTGCGCTGCCTGCACCGACAACCCAAAATTCACCCAGACGCGGAGATTTTGAATTTCAACTGAAGTCTGCATTTCCATGTGTTACAAAGCTAGCAAATTCACGGATGAAAAAAGTAGGAAATGATGATATGTCTTTTTGTTATATGACTGTTATTTTTCGGTAATGGCCTACATTTGTAATTGCTGAATATTTCAAGCATATAGGGAGAAGCACATAGAGGTAACACAAATCCGAAAGAATAGGTCCATTCGATGAAATCGATTATCTGTGGATAGCGGACAAACGGAGCAACGTATTTTCATCGGTTTTCAGGCCTATTTAAGTAAATAAAGTGAAATGTAACTAGACTGTCGGATCTCAGCCCTATTCGGTTGAACCTTAGTGGAATTGGTGGTGGTACTGATAAACCAGTCAGGGATTCCTGTATGTACAAAATCCTCAGAGAGAGGGTAGAGATACATTTATTAACAAGACCAAAGGTTCCGATGGGATCCCAAAATTTCAATATTTGATCCAGACAATTAGGTTTTGTCTTAGCCAGATCCAGTCTTCGCCGGGCCAAACAGCTACTCATTAAGAAATCCAAGCTCAGATATGGATTCAGCATGTGCGTTTACCTCTATAAGCCGATCGAAACGATCCTAGCTTACTTTTGTGAATTTTGCGGTTTTGGCAAAATTCAAGGTCTACTTGTCCGGCGAAAAGCTAAAGCTCAAAAACGGATTCAGCGTACCTCCTTGCCCCTATATCCAACATCTCAACTTCAAAAAAAAATTTAACTTCTAACAAATTTTCCGGTTTCAGCCGGATTCCGGACGAACTATATGTCCGGCTAAAGAGTGATGGTCATATACGGATTCTGCATTTCTTCTTACCCCTAAATCTATCATCTAATCAACTTCAAATAAAACTTTTACTTTTAACAAATTTTCCGGTTTTGGCCGGATTCCGGGCGAACTACTTGTCTAGCGATAAAATGGGTTTTGTATTCTTGTTCAGCATGCCTTCTTACCCCTACATCAAACATCTAATCAACTTCAGATAAAACTTTAACTTCTAACAAACTTTCCGGTTTTGGCCGGATTCCGGGCGAACTGCTTGTCCGGCGAGAAAATGATTTTCATATTCGTGTTCAGCATGGCTTCTTACCCCAAAATCAAACATCTAATCAACCTCAAATAAAACATTTACTTTTAACAAACTTTCCGGTTTTGGCCGGATTCCGGGCGAACTACTTGTCCGGCTAGAAAATAGTTTTCATATTCGTGTTCAGTGTGTCTTCTTACCCCGTAATCGACTATCACATTAGCTGTAATTTTGCTTGCCCCTTAATTTAAACCCCCTCCCCCACCCCTAAATGTAAAGCTACAGGGCCCATCTACGAACTCGACCTTACTCTTGACCCAAAGAATCCCCACAGCAAGTTTCATCAAAATATCTCACTGCCTTCGAGAGTTATCGTGCTTACAGACGGACGGACAGACGGACAACTTTTGCGATGTCATAGGTATCCCTCCACTTACGTTTTGGGATCCCAAAAAAACAGACACTATTCGCCTTTCGCCTGCCAAAAAAGGCAATGAAGCTTGGAAGGGCAAGCGAGGTTATTCATTTATAGTTATTCACTACACTCAAGTCAACTAATGAATGATAAAGATGAGAAGACAAGAAGAAGATGAGACATAACAAATAAAGAAAATCGGAGAACAATACCTTGAATAGAATGGCCAACCAATTTCAAGCTTCAAATTATCAAGCTCCAATTTCTCAGCTTCAAAGAGGTGTCCTGTTTCTAAGAGCCTAATCTTTTAGTGAAAAAGTACATGATGCTGTTCAGCTTATCTTTCCAGTAACTAAATAATCAAACTAGTTTCCTGTATAACTCGTAATTCATAATCCGCTTGAAAGTTCAGGCAAAGTCGTCTTCCCTTGGGAATTATTTAGAATTCCCTTGATGAAATTTCTATTAACTTGGAGTTTCCAGCAGTGCATAGTTACACAAGGAAGCGGGAACTATTTTGTCTCGACTTATTTATTTAAAGGTGGGCGCTGGAGTAAATCTGACGATTTAGACACAACCGAGGGTCTGGGGACTCCTGGGCATCCAGTTTAAACCAAACGCCGGTGATCTCGTATGTGCGAGGCTAAAAATTATATTTGACGTAGCAGCACACGATTTTTCGTAAAAACAGTTGAGTTTTTCTTGTAAACAGTTCGTAAAAACGGTCGGTTTTTCATAAAAAAGTCGATTTTTCTGCAAAACAGTCGGTAAATATTACCAGCCAGTCGGTAAATACCCCCCCCCCCCCGCTTTTATTTATTTATTTATTTATTCATTTATTTCCCTCAAAGCTGAGGAGTACAATATATAAATTATAAAACAAAACCATTCATAAATCAACTATAATCCTTTCAATAAATTACTGTGAGATACTATAAAAAATACGCATTATTTCAGCAACTAACTTACAATTACTTACGTATCACATTAATCACTTGTTAAAGAATGGGTACAGGTTGTGGGTTATGAGGGCTTCCGATGCTTTTTTATAAAAAGTTTGTCAGCTTTTTCTTCAAAATTAAAACTGGGTCTTTTACTTTAAAATCAGAAACTAACTGCGAATTACTAAAAGAAATCGGGAACCCAAGGAGAAATTTTGGAAAATTTGAAATATGATATTTTTATAGCAGTAGGCTAATGTCGCAAATTCGAAAATTTTCTACAGTTGTTGCACAAAAAGAATGTGAGGTAAAGCCACGGCAGTAAACAATGACCCGAGGATATCTTTCCTGTATCGCGGGTGTATGGCGGGTCAGAAATAAATTGCTTACTTACAGACTTACATGTTCTCAGTCGAAGCGGGCACTCAGTCATGCGTATAAAAACAAACGAAGCCTAGATACCCGTCTTCGGTCACTGCTACGAACTTATGTCAATGAGTTACCCCCAGCCGTGTAGGCTAATTAACTAGTGTTACCGAAGTTTTTCTGTTGCCTCATTAAAAATGTTATCTTTTTCTAGTTCCGGCAAGAATCAAGGAGTTTCCTACCAGCCAGTCCATAACTTTCGGAGAACCGGTAGAATTTGCGTGCGAAGCAATTGGAGATCCCCTGCCAAAGATCTCGTGGTACCGTGATGGAAAACTGGTAAGTTTTTCAGTAATCTTCACTATAAGTTGTGAACTGACAGCCAAAAATACTCCTCGGGCGGGATATGAACCCTCGACCTTTTCTTTAAAAGAGCGACCCGCTAAACAACTGAGCCACCGAGATGGTTGTGACATGTTCGTAAGCCACTACAATCGCCAGATACAAGCGAGCCACAAGATCACTGATCACGCTCGAGGCAGTTTCGTCTGGACAGTTCACTTCCCCACGTCACAAGATTCGTCACGGTTTAAATCTCTTTGAGCGTGTTCCACCCTTCTAACAATAGTAACTATTAGTTACTATTTTCGTTCCGACCTCGTGAAAAGTTACTACGCAGACCGTTCCAAGGTTCACTTCCCCACGTCACGGGATTCGTCATGGTTTAAATCTCTTGGAGCGTGTTCCACCCTTCTAACAATAGTAACCATTAGTTACTATTTTCGTTCCGACCTCGTGAAAAATTACTACGCTGACCGTTCCAACGTTCACTTCCCCACGTCACGGGATTCGTCATGGTTTAAATCTTTTGGAGAGTGTTCCACCCTTCTAACTATAGTAACTATTAGTTACTATTTTCGTTCCGACCTCGTGAAAAGTTACTACGCTGACTGTTCCATCATTCTCCATGTAGTAACTAATAATAACTATTTGCTTACCACGTTCGGGAGCGTTGTTAGCGTGGTAACTACGATCTCTGTGACGTGATAGGCCCAATCAGCCCGCGGCATGACATTTTGATGAAAATAGAAAAATGCGTTCCAGCGTTGACGCCAAGAAGCCAGGATTTGTGACGTTATTTGTAGTAACTACGGTAAGTAGGGTGGAACACGCCCTTGGATAGATTCCATCTTTACCTAAAAAGAATAACCATGTATTTAAATTTAGTGGATAAGGGGATAGGAATTCCTGCTTCCCATGCGCAAAGGGTTCGGTGCGATCTCAAACCTGGATATGTTTGCGTACCGTCTAGGTCATGCCATTACGGTAGCCTTTCGGAACTAGCATTTCGAGGCATATGGGTTGGTCTTCGTTCATTTCATGATTCCGTCTGTTAAGCTTTCCATCCGAGATTGAAAGTAGGAAATAGGTAGGCCTATATTACACTGTAAAAAGTTTATCCGAGTAAAGATTAACGTTAAATGCAGTATTTGCTACTGGGATTAATCTGATCACTACTGTGATAAGATTAATCCGAATTAGAGATAAATATTATCTCAGTAGAGACAAAATTAATCCCAGTAGCAAATCCTGCAAGAGTTTTTTTTACACTAGGTTATTGAGGAGAGTGCTGTTGCTCCTTCGCTGACTCCCCGTCATCTGATTAGTCAGGCGTGACAACCCTAGACACAACTAAGCTCCGTCTGCATTAGGCAAAGAAACAACCCTCATGTCCGACAAAAATTGAGCTTCGTGACATTGCACGTAAACCCTACGTTTTTAATCGAAGACGTTTGACAGGGTCAAATACGCAGAAGGCCTTGTGGATTGAAGCAATCTGTGAACTGAGCAGAAAATATTAATGCCTATACGTATACATCTTGTCGGTTTATACATTACGAAGATGAGTAGGCTATGTGCTGCCACCTATCGGCACGTGATTTATGGCGTTTCTCCCAAAAGATCATTATTTTTCCAGAGCTTGTGCAACTCTACACTAAGTAGTGTAACCATGTTGCAACGTTATTACGACTTCTCTTCGAAAAAAATATCTCCTGGTCATTTTCAACATTGACCAACTGAAGAACAGGCTGCTTTAGCTATGGACGTTGATATATCATCTTTGTTAGGTCTTGGACACTTCTGCAGGTCTTAGACACTTTAATAATAGTGATTTATTTGTTACCCACAAATTCCAGAGGAAGAAGAAGAGGAGTACAAAAAAGATAAGGAAATACTAACTCTGACTATAAATACAAATGTACTAGCTAATTTCTCCGAAATATTTGTAACACCGAACTTAAAGAGTAATAACTATACCGATGCCAAGGGGCGGGCATTTTGCGTAAAGGGCAACCAACTTGCAAATGATATTTTGAATATTATCAAAACGGTACCAAGGTACCATATTATCAAAAAGAACCGCGTATGCCTACACATCGACTGAAAGACATCTGAATGTTATTCATTCGACGCTCCATTAAAGGTGTTCCTGAAGTGATGGTAAGCATGCGTCTCGCTTCCTTGTATTCCGGTGGCAGGTAGCGGAGAGGGGATCTTATAATGTCTCAGTAGTTCCCGGCGGGAGCCCATGAATAGTGGATTTTCTAATAAGAATTCTTTCTCTGTAGCAAAACCTTGAGGGAGAAGGAAATCAGGTAAGAAAGAGGTGATAAGTGGAGCATTCCATGTGTTTTCATGGCACGTGAGCTTTGTCGGGGGTTTGGGAGCTTGCTTTCAAACTTCTAATGACGGAATCGGCTGAAAACTACTAACCCACTCACCCCCTAAGCCTCACTTGAAACGTCACAGCGCAGTCGGTTAGCTTGCTCCCGACACTTGAACCATTAATTGAGCTCATGTGAGCATTTATTTATTTATTTATTCGTTTGTTTCCCTCAAAACTGAGTAGTATATATATAAATTATAAAACAAAACCATTCCTAAATTAACTATAATCCTTTCAGTAAAATATTGTGAGATACTATAAAAAATGCACATTATTTCAGCAACTTTAAAAAACCTACTAAGATTAAAAAAATGGGCTGAGTTTACCTGAAGACCAGTGTCATGTCAGTCCTGAAGGCACTGGCAGTAGCTTCTGGTGAAGTCGCAAATCAAACTTCTGTGAGAAGGTGACAGTGTTAAATCGAGCGCGTGTAAGCGGACCTGACTGAAACGAGACGAATACCATGGTCAAATCGAATGGGGTTTAGGGTGGCTGAGTGGTGTTACACCCGACTACAATCTAGCTGTCAAGACTGACGGTGCAGAGGGTAGCATTCAAAAAGTGTCATGCTCTTCAAGTTGGGGGCATAAATTGATGTTTGATGTCTGTAGCATGGATTGCCCGCTGGCCTGTCTCTAAGCATTGTATTTATCCAAGGAAAATATTAAGTCGCTCCTTTTCTGAATTCAGTTTGATATTGCGGGATTTCCGGGTCGCTGTCACTACCGCAACACGTCAGTTGACATAAACGTCAGTTCGCATAAAACAAAAATCCGACAGTTCGCATACACGTCAGTTCCCATACACGTCAGTTCACATACACGTCAGTTGGCCAACACGTCAGTTGACCAACACGTCAGTTGACATACACGTCAGTTCCCCAACACGTCAGTTCGCATACCGTCAGTTCACATACACGTCAGTTGACATAAACGTCAGTTGACACATTTTAGAAATCCGTCAGTTCGACAACACCCTAGAAGCCTTCCGTCAGTAGACATACACGTCAGTAGACATACACGTCAGTAGACATACACGTCAGTTGACATACACGTCAGTTGACATACACGTCAGTAGACATACACGTCAGTAGACATACACGTCAGTTGACATACACGTCAGTTGACATACACGTCAGTAGACATACACGTCAGTAGACATACACGTCAGTTGATATAAACGTCAGTTCCCATACAAAATCCTTCACTACGCCCAAGACCCGCCTATTAGTTTGAAATCGACTTGGTCGCCGGTAGCAATTAAGCAGAGGGAAGAATACCCAGGGGATTAATATAAAGAAGCCGACATTTGCGCATTTTGATGAGGGTAAAATTAGCTCCGAATCGTCAGGAGCTTACAATCAGAAGTGGCAGGTAACGTCGCTAAAGGCGGATGCAAAGTTCTTCAATCACAACAAGCTGTTGCGAAGTTTTTACGTAACAGCCGTCGCAAGGTGAAGGACCACACTATAATCGGCTTTGAGGTTTCACACTCAAAAAGGGCTTACATTTTTAAGTATAATCCGAGACCGCATAAGTCCCTAGAGGTCTCTTTCCGCCATCCCGTGTGAATTATCCTTATAGCTAAAGCCTATCACCGCTAACTTTGTTTTATCTGTCGCAGCTTCTGTCTTTGTTCGTTTTCTAATCACCCCGATTTCCCAGCTCCTTCCTATTGAACCAAAAAATTTTCGACTGCGGCGCCTTTCTCAATATTTTCTTTATGACAGATAGTCCTTCATTCAGGTGAGGGGATTCCGTGAAATAAAAAGCTAAAATTTCCTGATGTTGTCTCACCTTACGCAACAATGCTTCTTGCAAGAGTGTTTCCAGAATGTTTATCAATTTTGTACATCGTAATTCAAATTCAAATATTTTATTGACCTCCAAGATCGGAGAGTATAAAATGAACTAAAGACAAACTAATTGGCCCAACATATAATAACACTACAAAAAAACATTCTGGCCAAAGAATACCAAATATATTATACACACGCGTTAAACTATATTAACTCTTTAACCGCTAAATATAGGTTATGAGTAATAGAAGACATATTCGTCAGAATATGTAAAGTAGCAAAATTATAACTTTCGCTAGTTTGCTGCGAAAAAAAAATAGAAGACATATTCGTCAGAATATGTAAAGTAGAAAAATTATAACTTTCGCTAGTTTACTGCGAAAAAAAAATAATTATACATGATTTGGCTGAGGTACTAAGATTAGTTTTCTGTTTTGCTCAGTGGCCGTTACCAAAATAGTCTGTTTGGGTGAAATGCTCTACAAACATATGATGCCAAGGTAAGTGCTTCCACTTCTGCTGTCTTTCCAAGTAGGATACTATTTCTATTCTTTTTGGCCTTTTAACAATTTATTCTACTCTTTATTTTCTTTCGGGCGGATTACCAAGCAGAAAAATAGATTTCAAAAATTGTGTATGCAACGATCTGGTCAATTTTACCATGATAGAGTTTGATTTTCGAATTTTTTACCTGCGGCTTAGCCTACTACAAAAAAAATCAACGAAAAGCATTCGAAAGATTATTGTAATGGGAAAAAGAGTAAAAAAAAAACTGAACAAACAAGCTCAACCCACGCCGAGAGGTACCCTTCCATCATAGGGTAGGCCTACCTCTACTATGGTGGCAACACAACACACAAGGGTCCTCTTCAAGCTAAGATATTCACAATGCACAAAATCAAATATTTAAAGGACCCCTCTGGCTTACTCTGCTTTTTACAAAATATCTAGCTCCCATACAGAATTATAAGCTTCTAAAATCCCCACCGTTCTCCATTGTTTCGTTTTGTGCCTGCAAAATTTTAGCGCTTTTTTTGGCCTTGCCGAGTTTTTCCCGTCACACAACGAAACGTTTGCCGGAATCATCAACGTCTGCTGAAAACTGTTTCACACATAAGGATCTGAGAAGCTTTTGTTTATAACTTCTTTTATCTGCTTAGTTTTCACACTTTTGAACCACGGCGCGATCAGTTTTCAAATGTTTTGCGCCCAGCCGCCGCGTCGGAGAGCAGGAAGGCTGGACATAGTCGACAGGCGCTAACAAGAAAATCGTTAATTTCAGATGGAAAGTAATGATATTTTTGAAAAGTTTTTTCTGATCCATTTCATAGGGAAAATATTATTTCTAGTAAGAGTTGTGCTTTAAAGTACTCATCTTAACCGCAAACTCCAAAAAATGCTTTTAAGCAAAACCTGCATTTTCATGATCCCCATGAGCCCAAAATAATTTTTGCCTCAAGGGTTTTGCTTAGAAATGAATTTCTTAACCGAAAAGAAAAAAAAAATACTTTTCACCGAACCACATATTCATGATCCTAAAGAGCCCAGGATTCTTTTCGCCTCAAGGGTTCTTATTACAGATGAATTTCTAGCGCCCTTAAAGTGCACATCATCACAGCCAAGTGCACAAAAACTTTTTTTTAACAAACGATTCTCGTGATTTCCAAGGGTCCGTCGTCATTGTTATCTCAATGGTTTTGCTTACAAGTGATTACACAAAACCCACGAATTGGCGAATTCCTACTTTCATCCTTTTACCAAGCCTTGCAAGTGCCATATGAGCTTACAGCTCGTGTTGGGATCCCAAAACGTAAGTGGAGGGATACCTATGACATCGCAAAAGTTGTCTGTCTGTGAGCACGATAACTTTCGAATAGAATGAGATATTTTGATGAAACTTGGTGTGAGGATTCTCTGGGTCGAGAGTAGCCCAAGGTCGAGTTCGTAGATGGGCTATGTAGCCCTTCATGTAAAGGTGTGGGAGGGTTAAGGGGCAAACAAAATATTTTTAAACAACTAATACTATAGTGAAGTGGTGAAGTGAGCGTGCTGAACGCGCTGGTGAAAACCATTTTCTCGCCCGAACAGCAGTTCGCCCGAAATCCGGCCAAAACTGGAAATTTGTCAGTAGCAAAAGTTTGATTTTAAGTTGCACACTCTGGTTTTATTTTAAGTTGATTAGATGACAGATTTAAGAGTAAGAAGAGGATCTGGAAGCTGGATCTGTACATGACAATCATTTTTTACCTGGACATAGCTCGTCAGGAATTCCGGTGAAACCGGATTTCTTTTATAAGTTAAAGTTTTATTTGAAGATCTCTCTTTATAGGGATAAGAAGATATCCTGAATTCGTTTCTGAACTTTCTTTTTTTTTTTGCTGGACAAGTAGGTCGCACGGGATTCGGCTGAAACCTGAAATTCGGCAGAAGTAAAGCAGAAAATTTCGACCAGCTTCGTCAAAAGAGATATGGCTTACAGAGGTATATCTGAACTTGGTTTTCTCAGATGATTAGCGTGGCGAAGACTGTATCTGGTGAAGACAAGACCCAATTGTCTGGATCAAATATAAAATTTGTGTGATCCCATCGAAACCTTTGGTCTTGTTTTTAGAGGATCTAGTGGAAGCACTTGCCAAGAGAAAACTAATTCTTCCCTCAGTGCTTGCGGTACCCTTTCGGCAAAGGTTAGGATTCACTGGCACATTCTGGTCCTTCACCTTGCGACGGCTGTTACGTAAAACCTTCGCAACAGCTTGTTCTGATTGAAGAGTTTTGCATCCGCCTTTAGTGACGTTACCTGCCGCTTCTGATTGTAAGCTCCCGCCGACTAGGAACTAATTTTACCCTCATCAAAATGCGCAAATGTCGGCTTCTTTTTAATCAATCCCCTGGGTATTCTTCCCCCTGCTTAATTGCTACCGGCGACCAAGTCGATTTCAAACTAATAGGCGGGTCTTTGGGCGTAGTTAAGGATTTTGTATGGGAACTGACGTATGTCAACTGACGTGTATGTCTACTGACGTGTATGTCTACTGACGTGTATGTCTACTGACGTGTATGTCTACTGACGTGTATGTCTACTGACGTGTATGTCTACTGACGTGTATGTCTACTGACGTGTATGTCTACTGACGTGTATGTCTACTGACGTGTATGTCTACTGACGTGTATGTCTACTGACGTGTATGTCTACTGACGTGTATGTTCACTGACGTGTATGTCAACTGACGTGTATATCAACTGACGGAAGGCTTCTAGGGTGTTGGCGAACTGACGTATTTCTAAAATATGTCAACTGACGTGTATGTCAACTGACGTGTATGTCAACTGACGGTATGCGAACTGACGGTTGGTCAACTGACGTGTATGTCAACTGACGTGTATGTCTACTGACGTGTATGTCTACTGACGTGTTGGGGAAGTGACGTGTTGGTCTACTGACGGAATTTTGGGCGTCAACTGACGTGTATGCGAACTGTCGGAAAATGTTGTCGTACTGACGGAATTCTGTAGCGAACTGACGTTTATGTCAACTGACGTGTTGCGGTACTGACGGGACCCCGGATTTCCATCGTGAGAGTGGTAAATCGCGTTACACGCGGACCTGACTGAAATGGGACGAATACCATGGTCAAATCGAATGGGGTGTAGGGTGGCTGAGTGGTGTTGCACCCGGTTACAATCTAGCTGTCAAGACTGACGGTGCAGAGGGTAGCATTCAAAAAGTGTCATGCTCTTCAAGTTGGGGGCATAAATTGATGTTTGATGTCTGTAGCATGGATTGCCCGCTGGCCTGTCTCTAAGCATTGTATTTATCCAAGGAAAATATTAAGTCGCTCCTTTTGTGAATTCAGTTTGATATTGCGGGATTTCCATCGTGAGAGTGGTAAATCGCGTTACACGCGGACCTGACTGAAATGAGACGAATACCATGGTGAAATCGAATGGGGTGTAGGGTGGCTGAGTGGTGTTGCACCCGATTACAATCTAGCTGTCAAGACTGACGGTGCAGAGCCACAGAGGGTAGCATTCAAATGTGTCATGCTCTTCAAGTTGGGGGCATAAATTGATGTTTGATGTCTGTAGCATGGATTGCCCGCTGGCCTGTCTCTAAGCATTGTATTTATCCAAGGAAAATATTAAGTCGCTCCTTTTCTGAATTCAGTTTGGTATTGCGGGATTTCCATCGTGAGATTGGTAAATCGCGTTACACGCGGACCTGACTGAAATGAGACGAATACCATGGTCAAATCGAATGGGGTGTAGGGTGGCTGAGTGGTGTTGCACCCGATTACAATCTAGCTGTCAAGACTGACGGTGCAGAGGGTAGCATTCAAAAAGTGTCATGCTCTTCAAGTTGGGGGCATATATTGATGTTTGATGTCTGTAGCATGGATTACCCGCTGGCCTGTCTCTAAGCATTGTATTTATCCAAGGAAAATAATAAGTCGCTCCTGTTCTGAATTCAGTTGGATATTGCGAGATTTCCATCTCGAATGCGGGGACTTCGTAGCTTTTAGCTCTGTCGTCGTAAGGAAGAAATGTATGGTCAGGGCAAGCCTCTTGAAAACCATTCCGCAGTATGTGAGCAGGGTTTATCAGTTCTTGCACCGTAGACATATTTATTTACTCTTACACTTTACAGTAGCCAGTGGAAGCTAAGCTACCATAAAACGGGGGTGTCGCGCGGTCGAATAGGTGGAACTAATTCCTTTCGCACCCTTCCAGCTCAGTGTCGAATCTTTTCCGCGTCGGCCAGCGAATAATTTCCGCGTTTCTCTGGGCACTTATTGAGTCATCTGATGGGGCATTTACACACTGCGTAAAATCTCGAGCGTATTTATGTTCGTTTCTGTTGCTAGAGGCAAAAACGCAAAAAAGCGCAAAGCGTAAAAACGGCTTGACATACGCACTTAATTGAAATACGCTCGGATGTAAGTGAAATGTAAACCCAGAGTAAAATTTGCACATCTGTCCAAGCCCTCTCTCGTATCGGAATTCGGAATCGGAACAAAAACGCAAAAAAGCGCAAAAACGGCTTGACATACGCGCTTAATTGAAATACGCTCGGATGTAAGTGAAATGTAAACCCAAAGTAAAATTTGCACATCTGCCCAAGCCCTCTCTCGTATCGGAATTTGTGCCAGTTACTGCTTCCGTTATAGTGCGAACACACGATGAGGATTTCCCGGCCGGATTTTCTTCACTTTCGTCATTAAGTTGAAATAGTTTCAGCTTTTCCGGATGAAAGTGATGATGGTGCAAAAAATCCGGGCAGGAATTCCAGTCTGGGTGCTCCCGATCCTGACCGTGTGTTCGCACTGTTATTGGTTACGAAAGGATGCCCTTATTTTTGTTGTGAGCAAAACCGAGACATTGATACATTAGCAAGGTTTTAAACGTGAGGAAATTTCAGAAACCAGCTTTTTTATGTCTTACAACTGAATACAATTAATTAATTTGGCTGTGTTGAGGGATTACGATTGTTCATCATGAGAGGTGACGTTGATGACCGGCTTCCCGACGGTACCAAACTCTTAGGTCGCCCGCGCTAATCGGAAAGGCCTAACCGTGAAAGGCCTAGTGAAGAATATCAAAGTCGATGCTTTATTCCTGGTTGTAAAATAAGCCATTTCATCTTCGATTCAGCAATTTTTAGTTCCTTTTTTTTAATAATTCTTTGCTTGGAAATTGTGTTTTGTTGCTGCCAAATAATCCTACCAACATTGAGTTAGGCTACCTACTAAGAGTTTAAACAAAATTTCACGCGGATGAAAAATGCTTATTCTGAAATTTGGAGTAAATTAGATTTTCGTCGGTTTTTCAAACCTAATTGTCGAAAAATCTAACCGGGTTTTCGCACATTAGTTATTCATAAGCGAATTTTCACATTTCAGCGTTTTTTAGTGACCCTTTAAAGCACTGCACTTGCATGAGCCAGTGCTGGAGCGAAATGTTCTCTGGCAAAGAAAATAATCAGTAGTAAGAAATTGCGTGCATAGTAAATTTGCACGAAATCGAAAACCAGGGCTGTGGATATTTTAGGATTTGTCTTTATCAAAAATAGTTATTTCATTTCATCTCCTGCTCTTCATTGCAGAAAGAGCTTGTCTCAGTATATTCTAGAACTAGAGCCTTTGTGGCACCAGGACCCTGTTCCGAGAACATTCTAACATTCCTTGTGTTCCTTAGCTTGCCATGCTTATAATAGTAGTAAATTCCCCATAACCGTAAATCCAAGCTTTACACGGTTTTAAATGTCGCTTGGTTAGCTTTCACTTTGGGAAATGGGCTCCTCAGCTTGCTTAGTAAAAACGGCAGTATATCTGTCACCCATAACCGCAAATCCAAGTATACTCACTTACTTGGGGAAGATGGCGCTTGTTTTCGTTTCTTTGTGTTTTCAGACTTCCATTCGGGCGCTACTTTGTCTCTGGCTTGACCTCGGAGGGGGGGGGGACAAGAAAAGTAGGAATCCCTTGTTTTCAGAATGATTTGTCTGTGAGTTTTATGAGATGCACTTGCTGTAGAAGGTTGTGTTTCCTCTCTTCAGTCGAAGTGCTTGCTCGTGTTCTCGTCACATTTGGGTTTTCTGCCAGGACGCTTCGGATGTCCTTTATATTGTCGCCGTTTTCCTTTCTAATCCAAATATGGCTCATCCGGCGAATTTGGCATCATATGGCGTTCAAATTTGCGGAAAATACCCCGGAGATCTTGGAACTTAAGGCGTTTTTTGTTCAGTATTCAGCCAATGTTGATCAACAGTGCGTTTAGCGACCAACATAAATCTGTGGCCAACATTGTTGGTCAAATCAACCAACAATTGAAAGTGTTGTTGATCGACTCTGTTTTTCAACTTGTGGAGCAATCTGCCATATTTTTCAAACAGAGAGTTTTGGCGAAGATTCACCTCTGTTAACCAACAGGGACACTTGGGCGGTTAACAGTCGTTCGTTGATCAACACTGTTGATGAACAGAAGAACCGCCAAAAAACGCCTTTATTGGTGTCATATCAGTATCACATGAATAACACATACAAACTCTATTTGATTTGTATCGAGAGCCGCGTTTTTTGTCATGGGACTGGTGGTCTTTGTTTTTCTTTGTAGGGTGTTTTTGGATTCACTGGTGAATACTTACTCATATTATAACAGGTTACTGTTCGCTAGTGCTATAGTACGTTTTCGGTCAGGAGGTAAACGAGGTAACTTGTTTTTGACAGTGCAAAACGGATACGTCAGCTAAATTCTATTAGATCTATATTTCGGCCCTTCTTGGCAAGGGTCCTCTTCAGGCTCAAGACTGCTCAAGTTGGAAAAACGAACTTGTGGAAGTTCGTTTTATAAGTTAGTTTTTCTAACTTGAGCGGTTTTGAGCCTGAAGAGAACCCTTACAAAGAAGGGCCGAAATATAGCTCTAATAAAATTTAGCTGACGTATCCGTTTTCCACTGTCAAAAACGCGTTACCTCGTTTATCCGCCATCCATAGACAATCGATTTCATTGAGTGAACTTATTCTTTCGGATTTGCGGTACCTGTATCCCGGGTGAAAAAAATACAAACTGCTTCAGATGGGTCAAAATAATTCAGTGTATTTAAAATTTTAATAATCTTGTGAAATAAAAAAAATCTGCCTTTTCGGTTAAACTTTAACCACGAAATAGGTACGGCTATTAGATCTTCCAGCGGCACGAACCGGAAGCATTCCGAACTGGAAAACCCAGTTAAACCCTAAAGTTTAACCGAAAAGGACTGGGATAGGACAATCTAGTTACCCATCACTTATTCACTTAAATTGGCTTGAAGACCCGCTGAAAATGCGTTACTTGGTTGTTCCGCTATTCAGGAATAATCGATTTTCAAATAGTGGAATTTCCGTGTGATTTGTGATACCTCTAATATGTTGTATGCCTTACAAGAAAGATTTATGACTTTTTTTTGTTCAGGCACTAAGCAATCTTCACCAATATCGCCACTGCCCACTGAAAAGCCTTGTTTGTGTTTAGATAAAAATTTCCCGCGTCATAGTAGAATTTTCGCTGTGGGGACGGCCGCAGATATTCTGAACGTCATAACTAGAGCAGATAGTGGAAAACAAAAAAATCCCTTTGCAGAATCCAAATAATTCAGTGTGATTAACTAAATGACACACAAATAAGTTGGCTTTTCAGTTAAACTTTAACAAAAAAAACAGACAAAAAGAAAAAAACAGTTAGCTGTTATAGGCTGTACGGAGAAAAGGTAAAACATAGACGTAAATATTTGTCTGTATCTACTTCTTTCAGTAATTTGTTTTGATTTTTTTTTTTTCTGCTTAAAAAATCACCTCTTTTTCAAGGGGAAAGGGTGTAAATTAGCCAATGCACTTACTGAATAGTTTATTAGCGGACGAGATTGACTGAGTTGTTGCTGTTAAGGGCGAATTTGATTTTCTGCTTTTGTGAACAGTGTTGGACGGTGTTAGTACTTTGCAGAGAGAAAGAGGTCTAGTTCCCACCGAATTGGTTCTGGCGTGTCCCCCCATTTTCTGCCATATCGGTCAACTTCTTTTAGGTGACCACACCATTACGCTAGACCATTTAAAGGCGCTCTGAACTTCAGAATTTGACCTCATTAGTGGACTGATCGGAACTCGGGAGACGGTTATTCGGCCAGGTGACTTCGAGCTTAAATTTAGGCTTTTGTTTCTGTTTGTCGAGGGGTAATCCCCCGGGAAAAATCGAACGTTCCACTTCTTGAGAGGAAGCGAGAGAGATCGTATCGTCGACAATTTTGGGCTTCACTGGTTAGCAATTCAGGCTAACTGCTAATTGGGACATCGTCGTTCCAGCCGAAAAGGCTCATCGTCCCGGAAATTACTGGGGAAATGTGTTGAGAAATGAGTTTCGCAATGTCCCAGGCAAAGGAACTTCTCGTGAGCTAGGTTTCCGCCGTCGTTAAGTAGGTAAGGTTGCTGATGGAAGGTCGGGATTTAGCGATCCCCACTTGAGCATCCTGTTTGCACAGAGCCAGGGATTAGCCCTGGTAGACTCAAGAAAATTCGGTGGAAAAATTGGCAAGGTTTTATTTCCCCAATTATTCACTGAATTCTTTTGGATTCCAGATATCCGTTTCCATTGAGGTCAATTTGGAAAATGAACTAGACCATCCGGATTTCGGAATGTGGCAGGGGGGGTAAAACGTTTAGCAAACAAATCAGATTTCCAATTGGATGTGTAAGGGAAAGAGTGATTAGGAGAATGGGCGAAAAGGGCGTGTAAGAAATAAAAGCGAAATTAGCTATCATCATTTTTATTGTATCCGGGAGAGTTGGCTTGACTGCACGGACCCTGCACCAGATATCTGGTAAAGTCGGGTCTTCACCTTCCGGAATCTGGGTTCCCAGATTCTCCGCGATTTTTTCTGAATTTCTTCTGCGATACTTACAAATTCCGGAAATCTGGAAGTTCAAAAGCCCCTTTTTTCCGGATTATTTTGATGTACTTTAGGACCGGTTCATATTCCAGATGCAATTTACAGAAGAAGTCAAAGAATAATCTGGAAGCCCAGATTCCGGAAGTTCCGGGAGGTGAAGACCAGACTTAATCTAGAAGGTGAATCCTGCCTTTTAGAAAATTGTTCCCTAGCACCGGCCGTGGATGACAAAATCCGGTCCGTGCGCACAAAGCTTCCGTGTCAGCGGGTAGCACTTTGAATAGGTAAAATGTTACACGCTTCGTGGTGCTAAATGGGTTATGGTACATTTACACGCTGCGTAAAATCCGAGCGTATTTTGAAATCCGAGCGTATTTTGAAATACGCTTGGTATTTTACGCACGTATTAGAGCTAGAAAAGGTTTCTAGCAATACGGACGTATTTGTATATAAAACGGACCGATTTCTCAAATACGTCCGTATTGCTAGAGATCTTTTCAAGCCCAAATTCGTGCGTAAAATACGGACGTTTTTCAAAATACGCTCGGATTTACGCAGCGTTTAAATGCACCATTAGCCAGCTAAAATTTTGCTGAGGCGATATTTCGGTCCATCTTGAAAGGTCCTGTTCAAGCCGTCGCCAAATATCTGAACGTCTACAACAAAAACACAGATATCATTCGTTGACACGAAGCCCTAGCTGATGTTCGGACATTTTTTTAACTTTCCCGGATGAAAGCTGACGACTGTGAGAAAAGCAGTCTGGATTTCAGGAACACTTCCCGGTCTGTCCGCCCAGAGCATGAAATGAAGAAATTTTTGGTCGACTTTGCTTATCAGAGTTCAGGATCCCACCAGTCAAAATTCTCATTCACCTTGGGTTGAAAGAATACTTAAAATGTTACAGGTCTGGGAAACCCTTGAATCCCCTCCTAATCCATGTTTGGTCAAAGGCACCGCCTTGAATAAACTCTCCCCTTGTTTGAGTAGACGCATCCGATAATCACTTTGTCTGTTTGTTTCGGAACGTCAGCCTGCCCCTGTCAAATTCGCTTCAGTAATCTTTGTTAGAAAAAGCATATTCTGTTTTCGTTCCGCCACGACAGCAACCTCATTTTTCGCCTGCCGACAAAGGTAGCGACAGGGACTGACGGAGGACATTAGTTTATCATTTGGTGGTTGGTTTTATGCCAGAGATAATCCTGGGAGGGGGAGAGGTTTAATGCTTAGGGAAAGGAGCAGCGACAGATATGTCATTGATGATGGTTATAAAATAACTCTTTCCATAACGCGGCACCTGACCCGGAAAATCAAAGCCAGATCTGGAATGTATATGTCAGCCTAGAAGCATTAAGCTAGGCCAAAGATTTGCATGCTAATTTCTGAAGCCGAGTATGCAATAGCAAACTCGCACCACGAAAAACGAAGAATGGCAGGACCACTGTTCTTGTTTTCTTCTCCTTCCTTAAGACATGATCCCTGTTCTGGTATAATTCTCCTTCTTCTTCCTTGACACATTTTAATGGCTGGAGCCTTGTTTTGCAACGTTAACCTAGTTTCCGACTTATTAGATTTGCTTCATACTGTCCACGAACAAGTCACCGACTTTTTTTACTTGGACTAAGCAGTAGCTCCGACTTTTTGGACAATTAGCGAAAAAGATTTTCTGAAGCCGGAGTATGCAGTAGCTCGTCATGAATAAACATACTTGAACAGTCTTTTGATCGTTCCGGCATAACCCGGGATTTACCTTGTGCTGTACCTTGTGGGATTTACCTTGTGCCCCTCCATTTATTTTGATTATGAGTCACAGTCCCTGAAAGATTCAAAAAAGAAGAAAACTAAATTCTTCAAACAATGTATTGAAAAACCCGCATAAGGTTTTTATGGCACTTGCCTACCGGCCAAGTGCCATATACCGATCACTTTTCCGTCGGTCTGTCGGTCGGTCGGTCGGTCTGTCGGTCAGTCCGCTGTTTGCGAGTTAGGGTACTTCCAGATGTGCTAGGACGATGAAACTTGGCAGGCGTATTAGGGACCCGACCAGACTAACTTGGAAATAGTCACTTGCTCGATCCGACCATCGTGGGGGGAGGGAGGGGAGCCGGAATCCGGAATTTAGTGGCATGCATAACTTTCGAACGGGTGATCGGATCTTAATGAAACTTGATATTTGGAAAGACGTCATGCTTCAGATATCCCATATCAAGTTCGGACCGAATCCGATGTATGTGGGGGGAGTCGGAGGGGGGGAACCGGAAATCATGTTAAACGTTTAGAGTGGAGCGATCGGGATGAAAGTTGGTGGGAGGAACAAGCACAACCCCTACGTACATCATTGACAGAACCGGACCGGATTCGTGCACTGTGGGGGGAGTTGGAGTGGGGTTCCGGAATTCCGGTGATACGGAGTTAAGTTTCTTCCAGGTGGGCTAGGACAATGAAACTCGGTAGGTAAATCAGGGACGCGACCAGATTAACCTGGAAATAGTCAGCTTCCCGATCCGACCATCGTGGGGGGAGTGGAGGGAGGGGGGACCCTGAATCTTGAGGTATGTATAACTTCCGAACGGGTGATCGGATCATAATGAAACTTGATATATAGAAAGACAACGTGTCTCAGATATCCCACTTCAAGTCCGGACTGGATCCGATGAAGCTGGGGGGGGGTCGGAGGGGGGAACCGGAAATCATGTCAAACGCTTAGAGTGGAGCGATCGGGATGAAACTTGGTGGGAGGAACAAGCACAACCCCTAGGTACATCACTGACAGAACCGGACCGGATTCGTGCACTGTGGGGGGAGTTTGAGTGGGGTTCCGGAATTCCGGTGATACGGAGTTAAGTTACTTCCAGGTGGACTAGGACAATGAAACTCGGCAGGTAAATCAAAGACGCGACCAGATTAACCTGGAAATAGTCAGCTTCCCGACCCGACCATCGTGGGGGGAGTGGAGGGAGGGGGAATCCTGAATCTTGAGGTATGTATAACTTCCGAACGGGTGATCGGATCATAACGAAACTTGATATGTAGAAAGACAGCGTGTCTCGGATGTCTCATTTCAAGTCCGGATCGGATCCGATGAAGCTGGGGGGGGGGGGTCGGAGGGGGGTCCGGAAACCTTTTGACGTGCTTGGAGTGGAGCGATCGGAATGAAACTTGGTGGGAAGAACAAGCGCAAGCCCTATGTAGATCAGTGACAGAACCGGACCGGATTCGGGCATTGTGGGGGAGTTAGAGGGGGGTCCGGAATTCCGGTGATCGCAAGTTAAGGTACTTCCAGACATGCTAGGACGATGAAACTTGGCTTGAAAATTAAATACTTGACATGATTGGCTTAGAAATAGTTAGTTCCCAGATCCGACCATCCCTTAAAGTACTAATGCTAACCGCAAAGTGCAAAGAAATACTTTTAAGGAAAATATACATTTTCGTGATCCCTATGAGCCCATGATCATTTTTGCCTCAAGGGTTTTGCTTACAATAAAATTCCTTAAAGTACAAACAATACTTTTGAGCAAAATACATTTTCGTGCTCCTGATGATTTTCGATAACTTGGAAATAGTCACTTGCCCGATCCGACCATCGTGGGGGGAGGGAGGGGAGCACTACTATCCATGCACATCGTACTACGGTAACTTGAATACAAGCAAAAAAGCTTGCAAGTGCCATATGAACTTTCAGCTCTTGTTATGTTTGGATTTGGTTCAGTAAAATCGTTCTACTAAACTGGTCTAGCTCGCTACCAACCAGGCTAAAATCATAACACCTTGAAGCTGATCCATTTGCAGCCCTGACGATTTCGGGGGGCTGGGGCTGTGCTGCAGCTGACACTTGACCACCTTGCCTGGCTTGACGCCCCTGTCTCTAAGGGAGAGCTGAACACCATTCAGTCTTCTTCGGACAGAGCTTGAAGCTCTGCAAGGGATCCGCGGGGAATCCTATGGTCCTAATGCCCTGATTAGGGAGACTAGTGACCGTAGCGTTGCTTAGATGTGAATAAAAATATTTCATGGGATAGGTTGTCCTTATCAGGAGGGAAAGGTAGTTAGAAACGAGTGCGTAATCCTGCGTAATGAGCTTGCGTAATCCTGCGTAATGTCGTTAGCATTGTGTATAGACGAAGATGATCTGTTTCTTGGGGGGAAGTGGGGCGTCACATAGATTGAACAACAGCCGTTCGTGTGAGCTAGCACAGAGCGTGATCCAACCTACTTACCGTTACTACGCATGACGTCACGGATTCTGGCTTCTTCGCGTCAAGGCTGGAACGTATTTTTCTATTTTCGGCAAAATGTCGTGCTACGGGCTAATCCGGCTAATCACGTCACAGAGGTCTCCAGCGTCGTAAGCAAGGAGTTACTATTTCGAGAAGGCTGGAACGGTCAGCGTAGTAGCGTTTCACAGGGCTGGAACGAAAATAGTAATAGGTTGGAACACGCCCACCGACCTCTTGAAAAATGTCTTAAGTAATATTATGCCTGTTTCAGAAAAACAATTGGATTCCCTTTAATCAGTTTGAGGGCTTGAAATACTGTGACTACGTTTTCGATGCTGCTGGATTTGACCTGCGCAGCGCCTGAAGTTTCAGAACCAGCAGTCGAAACCTCAACGATATTTGGCGGTGACAAATTTGCCCCTCGAAGTCGCCCGGTCAAAATTAAATCGTCTAACTGTTCCAAGCTTATTTAACGCTACACTGTGCCGTCCAAAGTGTCACAGTAGGGAAAGTGTCACAAGGATTTAACTTGTCTGTCAGCGGATATCAAGTATATTATTATTTTCATAAGAGTTGCGTTTTTGCAGATACCACGGCATATGTTACCAAAGTAACTGGAACTGCAATTAGTCGTTTTTGCAGTTACCGTGGTATCTGATACCACGGTCTAAAGTCGCTTTCGCAGCTACCGTGGTTTCTTGATATCAGACACCACGGTACCTTGCCAGATACCACGGTCAGAGGCGTTACTAGCCAAATTTTATTTTTTGGGAAGGTATTTGCCGACAGGCTGGTCAATTTATCGACTGTTTTTGCAGAAAAACCGACTGTTTTGACGAAAAATCGACTGATTTTCAGCAAAACAAACCGTTTTTCCGAAAAATCTACTATTTTTGCGAAAACCTACTTGTTTTAAGAAAAATCGACTGTTTCTACGAAAAAACGCGGCGCTTCGCGCCGACTCGGTCATTTTTTAACGACTGGCCGACAACATTAAAGGTGCGCCCCCTCCCCCTAACGTGACACCCCTGACCGCGGTAACTTCGAAAACGCCTTTTTGGTCGTGGTATCAGATACCACGGTAACTGCGAAAACGACTTTTGACCGTGGTATCAGATACCATGGTATCTGCAAAAGCGCAACTAAGGTTCTATATGAAAAAAAAAAAACGAGGGGGAATTAGCATGTTTTATTTCATGTCGACGCGCATTCTCAGCCCAATTGCCGAAGCCGGGTGATCGTGGGAACGAGACTCCAAAAGGCTTAATCCAAACTTGCGTACAATATAATATCATAAGTTCCACTTTCTTGCATGTCATAGTCGGTTGGGGATGAGAAGCTAAAGGGAGGCTTGCGTCGGCTAAGAGAAAAGGGTGTCTACTTATTTCTGTTGTTCAGGTATTATTTTCTGGGACTCGTTGGAAACTATGGAAGTGAAAAAAGTCTCTCGCAATAGCTTTGCCACTGGCACCGGTTCATCTAAACTATTTGATATATTAAAATGCCAGGCACAGAAGGACTGATAGGCCTTGTTTCATCTTCGTAAGCGCTTTTCTCGCTTGGTTGGCTGTTTTTTGCATCCGTTTTTGCTTCGCTTTCTAACCCATTTGGGGAAACGCCAGTTGTGGGAGCATGGCAGTATGTATTTACCGCCAGCTATCCTGGAACTGCCATTATGCCTGTTATTGCGGTGGTTCCGGTGTTCTGCGGGACGTTCTTTCTCCAATAAGCGTAAATTACGAGAAATTGGGAATAGATAATTCCCTTGTCGGGGGGCTTTGGGAAGTTAGGGAGGGGTCAGGCACTTCGTTAGTGGGTGCGCTTAGTCTTATCGTTCCCGGAACTTGGCCCAGGGGTATTTAAAAAACATCTAGCACTACGTAGAGCGTGTTCCACCCCTCTACCAATAGTAACTATTAGTTACTATTTCCGTTCCAGCCTTTCGAAAATTTACTACGCTGACCGTTCCAAACTTCTCAAAATAGTAACTAATAGTAACTATTTGCTTACCACTCTCGGGATCGTAGTTAGCGTAGTAACTACGCATCTCTACAACGTGATTGGTCCGATCAGCCCGCGGCCTGATATTTGACCGAAAAATTAAAAAAGCGTTCCAGCCTAGCGTAGTAACTACAGCAACTAGCGTAAGTAGGGTGGAACACGCTCGTAGTGTTTCTGCTAAGATGCCCTGGGATAGTTGACGTCTTTAAAACTTAGCCATGCTTACAGGAAATTACACAAGGCTGCTTTTTTAGACTCTTTCCATGTCCCTTGCCTCGGATGACAAACTTGGCAAAATTTGTTTAATCGGTATTTCGGACCAATAAGCTTCTCGAAAACAATGATCCCTGATACGTCACGTAAAGAGAGGCAAGCGTGATAATCAGTGTAATGCTACTAGAGGAGATAGGCTACACTTATGAAGTGTAAAACCTGGGGAACGAGAAGGTATGGAAATACTAATGAAGTAGAATGAATTACTATCATAAGTACGATCTGCCCTTAAGGGAAGAGTTATTCATCCGGATTGGGTCAAGAAATGGATGGAGTGCTGGGTACCCACCTCCACGTTCGAAATAAGCAGAACAAACAAATAGGGGTGGTCAGGTGAGTGGCTTACGTATATTATAGAAGCTCTCTTTATAGGAAGTCTGCTCTTAGGGTTTTTCGAGGTTGAAAGTGAATTGTAAACCGTGTCGTACCTTGCAAGATTGGAAAGCTCTTCGCGAAGAGACAGCCAGAAAAGATGGAGCTAGAGCTAAGTTTAGTAGCTGACCTCATAGCTCCTCGGATTTTACGATCATTCGGTTTGGGATTGGTCGTCAAAGTTCGCCTACATGAGCGAGTGTGGGGGGTGATCTTGGGAATTTGGATGCAAATTCGGAGCTGTAAAGTTTCCGTTATGCATTATGCGTCAGTGATGGTGCAGAAAGTGCAAATCTACCTTTTGTCAGAAGTGACAAGATTATCTAGCTTCGTCGTTGGGGATATTTGATAAGACATTTATGGTGGTTGAATTCTCAAGGAGTGATTGTGAACTGGCGCGATGACGAATACTGTCTGATCGTATTCGGGATTGTGTCCTGGAAACAGAACGACTAGTCAGCAGAGTATCCGTTTGTTGTGTCCCGGAAAAGTGCGGACACACGATCCGGGTCCGGCGCTCCCGGACTGGAACTCCTGGCCGGATTTTCGGCACCATCATCACTTCCGTATGGAAAAGTTGACATTTTCTCAGCTTTATAATAAAAGTAAAAAAAAACCGGCCGAGAATTCCTTATCATGTGTTCGCACCATATAAGGGCACAAGCTTATCAGCTTTGCTGCTTCTTGTTTTTATTTCTGCGTCGCTTCATTTTCTATTCCATTATTTCTTGCTCTAGATTGAACAAAAGCAAATGGCTGCATCTCCACCTCCAACGCAGTGACGTTAATACAAAATTTACCCAATAGTTTACCGTACTTTAACGTCACATACTTTTCAGCAAAACAGCAGCCATGTCCAAAATAAAATCACAGCACCAGCTTTAACTCGAAGCAGTTTTCCGGCAAGAAGTTCCCAAAATCAGATATTTAAGGAAGAATCTTTAAGTGTTTTTCTACAAGTTCATTTTCCAGCTTGAGCCTGAAGAGGACCCTTGCCAAGAAGGGCCGAAATATAGCTACAATAAAATGTAGCTAATAAGATTTTTTTTCCTTCTATACTTCTCTGTCTACAAAACTTTTTATATGCATATTTATTTGCTGCTTCTGGTCCCTCCCACCGGGGGAAAATGTGGGCGTAGTTCATGTAAGAAAATTGCTCGTTGCTGCAGAGGTTCTATCAGTTCTCTTTGTCTTGGTTACTTTGTTGTTGTTTTGAGGAGTTCCTGGAAATGATCCTATCGATTCGTTATGTTCTTCTTTTGTTTTCCTTTCTGCATTCTTTTGACGCAGAACTTAGTTACGTTATGAGCGTTTCAGCGCTCCCAACGTATGATTCCTCGCCGAGTCACCTTCAGGCCTACGGATCCAACAGGAAGTTGAACTCACGCCTCCTAAGAAAAGAACTAAGCACCGACTTCGGTTCAGCTATGGTATCTCACCCTCTCCACTGTCAAATCCTCCCTTCCCCCTGCCAAAACGTTAGACATTGACCAGAAGGAATGGGAAGTTCTAAGTTACCAAACTCTGTCCTTTACATACAAAACACGTCAGACATGCAAAAAGTGCATTCCAGAGTTTGTGAAACTTTTTAACGAAGCTTGATTGATTATTTTTAAGTGTAATGACACGTATATTGTAAATTTATTTTGACAAAAATGCAAATTTAGCTGTGTAACCACGATGTCTGTATGTTAATATGTTCCGTTCAGAGGTGTTTCTTTTTATAATTGTTGGTTCTTTTGGTGTGTGAAAGTTTAATGTTCTCCATTTGTTTTGTTTTTTCCTTTGTACTCCGTCTTTTTCTTTGTAGAAATGAGTAAATTATACCATTCTTCGTAAATTTTGAATCTTAAAGTTATTTTCCAAATGTTTTGTATGTTGTTATTAAATGTATGATTTGTTAAGGTGGGTGACGATCCGACGCTAGCGAGCCAGTTATACGGGTTGTCGAGGAAAAAAAGTTATTTACTTGTATATTCCATGTCTAGTGACCCTTCTGCTTCTTCGTCGTCTCGAATCAGTTTAGTAGTTTGTTCTCGTTGATGTTTTGGGGTAAAGGTCAGCCTCTAGGCATTTAACTTTTTTTTTTGAATAAACCAATTTTTCTCTCTCTGAATATTTCTTTTTCGGAACTGGGGGATCTGTATCTGTCAGTAACAGTTGCTCTCCTTTCAGGCAATCAATGAAAGCCACTATCGGAACTTCAAGGAAATTGCCAAATCTGATCTCCGATTTGTCGCAGTCAAGTCCGAAAATATAACTTGCCGAGCATCGAATATGATAAGTGATACGGAACGGATCAGCTCCAGGAGTTTTGCCATGTCTGTCGTGCCCAGAGAGTCAGGTAAGGACACTTACAGAGTTTTATTGAATCATCCGCATCGAGAGGAGGAATTCAACAAATATGACGGTGTCAAATTACGGCAGCGGCCTGTACTTGGACATAAACTGATTTTCCTGCTAAATCAGTTCAAGACGGTCACTCCCGGACAACGCCTCTTCCCACTAACAACGAAAGTAATTTTTGGGATCCCAAAACGTTAGTGACGGATACCTATGACATCGCAAAATCGAAGGGAATGCAAAATCGCAAAATCGAAGGGAATGAGATGTTTTGATGAAACTTGGTGTGAGGATTCTTTGGATCAAGAGTAAAGTCGAGTTCGTAGATGGGCTCTGTAGCCCTACATTTAGGGCTGGGAGAGGGGGTTTAAATTAAGGGGCAAACAAAATATTTTGAAACAGCTAATGTGATAGTCGATTACGGGGTAAGAAGACGTGCTGAAACGATGGTGAAAACCATTTTCTCGCCGGACAAGTAGTTCGCCCAGTCCGGCCGAAACCGGAAAATTTGTTAAAAGCAAAAGTTTTATTTGAAGTTGATTAGATGTTTGATGTAGGGGTAAGAAGACATTCTAAACACGATGGTGAAAACCATTTTTTGGCCGGACAAGTAGTTCGCCCGGAATCCGGCCGAAACCGGAAAATTTGTTAAAAGCAAAAGTTTTATTTGAAGTTGATTAGATGTTCGATTTAGGGTTAAAAAGACATGCTGAACACGATGGTGAAAACTATTTTCTCGCCGGACAAGTATTTCGCCCGGAATCCGGCCGAAACCAGAAAATTTGATAAAAGTAAAATTTGTATTTGAAGTTGATTAGATGATAGATTTAAGGGCAAGAAGAGACGCTGAATCTGTATATGACAGTCATTTTTTACCCGGACATATAGTTCGTCCGGAATCCGGTTGAAACCGGATTTTTTTTGTTATAAGTTAAAGTTTTATTTGAAGTTGATTAGATGTTGTTTATAGGGATAAGCTCTAGGAGATGCGCTGAATTCGTTTCTGAACTATCTTTTTTTTGGCTGGACAAGGAGTTCGCTCGGAATTCGGCCGAAACCAGAAATTTGGCAGAAGTAAAGCAGGAAATTTCGATCAGTATCATCAAAATAGATATGGCATATACAGGTATATCTGAACTTGATTTTCTCAGATGATTAGCCTGGCGAAGACTGGATCTGGCGTAGACAAGACCTAGTTGTCTGGGTCAAATATTAAATTTTTGGGATCCCATCGAAACCTTTGGTCTTGTTTAAAGACGACTTAAAGCTTAAACGAAAAGGGCTGAGATGGGACAATCTAGTTACTCATTACTTATTAAACAGGCTTGAAGACAAGCTGAAAATGCGTTACTTCGTTGACCCACTATCCATGAATAATTGATCTTAATATAGTGGACTACTCTGTCGAATCTGTGGTGTCTCTTAGCGCTTGTACCTGTGTTGAATGCTTGACGAAAATGATTTACGAAAAATAAGTGGTCACGCAGTGAGCTCAGTGAATATTCAGTTAAATGGTACAAACATAAGTTGGCTTTTCAGTTAAACTTTAAGGTTTCTCATCGACAGCGGGCCAGCTGTTCTTGGAGGGTGTGTGTTAGGAACATGAAAACTTAGCTCCCGGGTTTTTTGGGGGTATCGATCTCGGATCAGTCGGGGAAATGAACACCGATTTCTGGCCGAAACCGAGTATTTGACCGTAAATATTTTTCCAAGCGAAATCCTTAACATTCTGGGGCATCTTTTTTGTGTAATATGTGATTGTGACCGTCATCGGGCTACTAAAAAATCAAATCCTAGTCATGTCATTAAAACGTGGATATACTAGTCCGAATCCAATTTTCAGCTACGAATTTAAGCTTTATATAACGAAATTGCACAGACGGATGCTGCAGGTACACTGTCATAAGTTTCATAACAGATAACAGAAGGATGCGCGGTTTCAATAAACAACACTTGGGACGTGATCTGTTCTGATTTTGTTGTCTATTGAAACTGCGCATCCTTGTGTTATCTGTCATGAAACAACTGACAGTGTAGTATATTGAAAGTTCTTGGTATTACTAGTGGTTTCCTGCACGAGCGAAAAGGCGGAGCAACGAATCTGGGACTTATTTCAAGGATGTATCCTTGATCGACAATCCTGAAAATCCCGTATTCTGTGTTTTCGGTTTTCTAACCCACCCTCTGCGGGTGGGGGCGTTCTTTTGGCTGTTTTTGGGATCACTAAACGGAAGTATATGACTTGGCAAAAGTTGTCCTTCTCTCCGTCTGTCAGCACGACAAATCTCGAAGGGGATAAGACATTTGTTCAAACTTTATGTGAGGATTCTTTGGGTCAAAGTACAGGTCAGGTTCGTAGATGGGCTGTGTACCCCTTTGTTTAGGGATGAGTGAGGGGGTTTCACATTAAGGGACGAAAAAAAAAAATTTAAGAACTAATCAGACAGTCGAGTTAGGTGTAAAGAGACATGCTGAATCCGTATTTGACGGTTATTTTCTCGCCGGACAGGTAGTTCACCCGGAATCCTGCCAAAACCGGAAAATCTGTTAAACGTGAAGTTGATTAAAGGTTCGGGGTATGCGTAAGGAGACATGCTGAATTCGTTTTTGAACTTCCTTTTCTGGCCAGACAAGTAGTTCGCCCGGAATCCGGCCTAAACCGGAAATTTGACAGAGGTATAAAGGCAGGAAGTTTTAAAACCCTGTGAGATAGTGGAAATATCGATGAAGGGACATGCATCCAGATCTGAAACTAATTTTCTCACCGGATAAGTAGTTCGCCCGGAATCCGGCCAAGACCGGAAATTTTGTAAAAAATAAAAGTTTATTCTTTTGTCGATTAGGGGTTCGCATCGGGAGTAAGAACGCAATGCATCCTTCTGAACTTAATTTTCTTGTCTGACAAGTAATTCTGCCGAAATTCGCCAAAACCCGGAATTTTGGTAGACTCGAAAAGTTGAATTCCAAAGTCGGCCACTGAAACTGTTTATTGCAAAGTCGCTAAGTCTCAACGAAACCCAGAGACAGAGAAGGCTAGCTAAACCGTTAGACCATCCTTGGAGACTACAGATCGAGAGGTTCTTGGTTCGCCTCCTAGTGTCACCATTTTTTGTTTGGTCTACAGTTTATCAGAGGGTCGATAAAGGGGTAAAGAGAATGGTGAATTTCGCCCAGAATATAGGTAAAAGAAGGATTTTTGTCAAAGTACATACATGCTTAATCCATATCTGAACTTTGTTTTCTCAGCTTAGCCGTTAGGCCGTAATTTGTCAAACACCACTACGGTATCATTTCTTGTACATTTTCAAGCGGTTGATTAGGGATAAATAACATGATTAAGGGGCCTGGGGAAGATTGGAAATCTACAAGTTCCGTCTGTCTGGGTCAAGAAGTCCCATAAAATGTAATAATTTTTAGGACCCCATCGAAACCTTTGGTCTTGTTGTTCTTTGGTTGAACTACCGCACATAGCCTATCGTACTTTTCTCGATACAAGAGCTTCAGTTGTGTTTCTTGTGGAACCGGATATGTTGTTATTTTTATGCCGTTGTTAGGCGTTTCGTAGGTTATATTCTTGTTGCCTTGATTACAATAACGAGGCCCTTAAGGCTCGCTGCTAATTAACAAGTTTCGGTAACAGTTGTGGAAACGGAAGTACCTAATAGCGGTTATGAGTTCCCTTTGCACCGAGGCCAACTTGGAAGATAACTTCGGTTTTAGAGCCCAAGGCTTTTATTAAGCCATGGTGCAGAATGTGATGCTTTTTAGGACAAATGAGATGACAGGTCACACAAGCGGCAAGTTTGAAGTCAATCGGTTCAATGGATACTCCTTCTATCCTTGAAACATAGTTAAAGGAGTTACATCAGAAGCATGCTGGCATTAATAGGGTCTGTATCAACCCCATCCAAGGGGACGTTTTCGCGTGTATGGCTAGGCTGTTGAGCTCGGCGAAAGATGTGATCCACAGGAAAATTGTAATGGGTGATGCAGAATGTTGAGCTCGGCAAGAGTTCCACATAAGAGTTGCGACTGGGACTCAATACGAGCGTGGCCTCATGAGTGGTTCGACTTGTAAACACCATTAATGGGCGAGCCTCAAAATGACTCGTATCAAGAAATTAGCAAAAGAAAAAATATTTAGCTTGTATAGCCTATTACAATAAGTAAAGAAAGTACAGCCAAATATTTTGCAGTATCTTATTCTTCCAGTAATTTGTTTGGATGTTACTTGCCGTAGAAATAACCACATTTTCAAGATTAAAGGGTGTATTCCTTATTCACCTAATGAATAATTAATGAGCGGAAGAGTTTGATAGACTTGTTCCTTCGAATTTAATTCTCGTTTTTGTGAATAATGTTAGCTGTTTTTTGCGTTAAGAAAAAGGTACAGTTTTGTCCAAAATAATCGTTCCTATCGATTGTTATAGTTTCTTCCCTATTCTCCGCAGTATCAGTCGATTTCTTTAATATAATCGCTCTCGCAGGAGCGATTCAAACCAAGCTGACTGTGTTTACGGCTTGTAGGAAGCGAGGGATGTGCTCTGGAGAATCACACATGTGGGTCTGTCGTCCAAAAATCCTCTGCCCGCTGGAAGCTAGAATTTTCGATTGTCCAACTGCCCAAAAACCTGCTTGACCCGCGTTAGAAAATGGTCCGTTCGGAGCAGTGTTGCCACTGGTCGCAGAATTCTGGGATTTGTCAATTCAATTCGCTTTAATTTTCCAAAAATTCTTCCTTTTGAAAAATAGCAGCGGAAATGTCACACAGTCATAGATATACACTAATGTGCGAGTACACTGTCAGAAGTTTCATAACAGACAGCGCATAACACTTTCAAGAATAACACCTTTTCACTTAGAAATAAAGTGTTATGACCAATTAAGTTTACACTATTTCGTGCCTAGATCTCCAACAACACTTTCAATTGGTAAAATACTAACGGGAACGAAAGAAACATAACAGATAACATCCCAAAGTGTTATCTGTTGAAACCGCGCATCCTTCTGTTGTCGTTATGTAACTTGTGACAGTGTAGTATTTTAACAATTGAAGGTGTTGTTGGAGATCTAGGCACCAAATAGTGTAAACTTAATTGGTCATAACACTTTATTTCTAAGTGAAACGGTGTTATTCTTGAAAGTGTTATGCGCGATCTGTTATGAAACTTCTGACAGTGTACATATAATTTTTTGTTAATTTACGAATCGATTCGCTTCTTTCGAAGAAGCGAACGAGATGTTCGCTTCTTCGACAAAGCGAGCCAGAATTCTGCGACTTACCAGTAAATACAAAAATGAAGTAAAAAAATCAGGTATAATTATGAAGATGATGAGCGAGATTTATCGTTATTAGTTGGTAAAAAAAAAAAAAAAAGACCCAGGTTCGTTGGCGCCAGAATGGCTCAGGTTTTTTGCCAAAAGTCGCAAGGTTCCATCAGAGAAAAGTGGCAACACTGTTACACCCAAAACCGACTTGTGTAGGCTAGCACCGTACCACATAAGTACAGAACTTTGCGGGGGAGGACCCACGTCTTGGCTAAACAGGTTGGCAACACTTGATTCTCAAAAGAGATTATAATAAAAATTATCGGTAAATCGACAGAAAATAACTCATTTTGTTTTTGGTAGGTAGGTAGGTAGGTAAGTTTTATTTTTATCCAAAATATAAACATAAATAAAAATGACACGCCTAATAATTGCAGCAAGAAGACAGTCGTAAGGACTTGTGCTGCAAATTCCTGTTACTATTTGTATCTTATAAATAAATATCTAAACATAACAACTCATGATTGTCCACCTAGCCTATCTTATATATGAAAAACAACAACACAAAAACATGAACACTATACAACAAAAGATTCTTATTAATTATTCTTTACCGGTTTCAGCCCCCCCCCCATCCCGAAAAACCAACAGAACGCATGTTACTATTTAGAGAGGCAGAGCACCGGCAAACAGTTTCTCTTGTTTCGCCTTTTGTCGTTTGACAGTCAGCTCCCATGAACAATCCACGTTTGAGTGATCATGCTGCACTCCAGTGATCGGAAATTGTCGTGTCTATTTAACTGTATTTTTTACGGCACTTGCCCTTCGGCCAAGTGCCCTATAGCGATCGCAATTTCTGTCGGTCTGTCTGTCTGTCGGTCGGTCGGTCGGTCTGTCTGTCCGGGTTTTGCTAGTTCGGGCACTTCCACATAGGCTAGGACGATGAAACTTGGCAGGCATATCAGGGACCCCAATTGATTAAGTTGGAAATAGTCACTTTCCCGATCCGAACATCGTGGGGGGAGGGAGGGGAGCCGGAATCCGGAATTTAGTGGCATGCATAACTTTCGAACGGGTGATCAGATCTTCATGAAACTTGATATTTGGAAAGACGTCATACTTCAGGTGTCCCATATCAAGTCCGGACCGAATCCGATGAATGTGGGGGGGGGGGGGGGGTCGGGGTCGGAGGGGGGGAACCGGAAATCGTGTTAAACGCTTAGAGTGGAGCGATCGGGATAAAACTTGGTGGGAGGAACAAGCACAACCCCTAGGTACATCATTGACAGAACCGGACCGGATTCGTGCACTGTGGGGGGAGTTGGAGGGAGGTTCCGGAATTCCGGTCATACGAAGTTAAGATACTTCCAGGTGGGCTAGGAGAATGAAACTTGGCAGGCAAATCAGGGACGCGACCAGATTAACCTGGAAATAGTCAGCTTCCCGATCCGCCCATCGTGGGGGGAGTCGAGGGAGGGGAAATCCGGAATCTTGAGGTATGTATAACTTCCGAACGGGTGATCGGATCATAATGAAACTTGATATGTAGAAAGACCACATGTCTAGGATGTCCCATTTCAAGTCCGGACCGGATCCGATGAAGCTGGGGGGGGGGGGGGTCCGGAAACCTTGTGACATGCTTGGAGTGGAGCGATCGGAATGAAACTTGGTGGGAAGAACAAGCACAAGCCCTATGTAGATCAGTGACAGATCCGGACCGGATTCGGGCATTGTGGGGGATTTAGGGGGGTCCGGAATTCCGGTGATCGCAAGTTAAAGTACTTCCAGACATGCTAGGACGATGAAACTTGGCTTGAAAATGAGAGACTTGACATGATTGGCTTCGAAATAGTTAGTTCCCAGATCCGATCATCCCTTAAAGTACTAATAATAACGCAAAGTACAAAAAAAAATTGTAAAGCAAAATATACATTTTCGTTATCCGTATGAGCCCATGATCATTTTTGCCTCAAGGGTTTTGCTTACAACTGAATTCCTTAAAGTACAAACAATACTTTTGAATAAAATATACATTTTCGTGCTCCTGGTGATCATCTTTTTTGCTTCAAGAGTTTTGATTACAGATGATTTTCTAGCGCCCTTAAAGTGCGCACAGCCAAATGCATTGCCAAACGATACAGGCTCGTGATTTCCAAGGACCCGTGATCATTCTTATCTCAAGGGTTTTGCTTACAGATGATCAAAACAAACCCACGAATTGACGAATCCCTACTTTCCCTCTGACCGAGCCTTGCAAATGCCATATGAGCTTCCAGCTCTTGTTTCAGTTTGTTAATCATATACCAGCTAATGTTTTTATTTTTTTTCCAGCCTTGACAGATCCAGTATCGTTGTCTTCCATGTTAAAGTCCGTATGAAAACCCGGATGTACTAATCCTAATCTAATCATCTTTTGCTTGGAACAAGTCAGCCCTGTCTTGTGTGTGGGTCACATTCAATACCAGCCAGATTTCAGACACAACGCTCTTGTCCTAGATAGCAACCAATTCGGAGCAAGAACAGAAATAAAAATGAAAAGATACATCTAAAAATCTTTGATATCACTGATGTAAAACGAGTCCCGGCATCCGCCGAATCGAATCGACGTGGTGAACAAAGAGGTTAAACATTTAAAGGTAGCAACTGGAAGGAATTAAATGTATGTACGATCAGTGTTTATGGTGCTTACGTGGGAGGAAAAGGCTACAGGCATAAGGAAATATAAAGAAGAGTTGCTTTTAAGCAGAAACAGTGTTTTTTAGACTCTCTTCAAAATTACGGATTGGCAAGATCTCGTAATAAAATTTGGGACAGTCCTTCCCTTGTGGCCTCTCAGCATGTCTCTGTTAGTCTTTGACCTCGGATTTGGACGTATCAGACAAAGTTTCTGCGAAGTGTCAACTAACCAAGAAAAGCTCCCTCAGGCATCTTGTCTTCTACCACATTAGTTTCTGTCTCACAGCGTTTTTGAGACCCTCGTGAAAATCACGAATAGGCAAGATCCCGTAATAAAATTGAAGACAGTGCTTTTCTCTTGTTCTGTCAGGATGTCGCTGATACTCTGTGACCACGGATTTGGACCTATCTGACAAAGTTTCTGCGAGGTATCATGTATCCGGGAAAACGAAGAAAGCTCCCTCAGGCATCTGGTCTTCTATCACATCAGTTTCTGTCTCACAGCGTTTTCGAGACCCTGTTCAAAATCGCGAATTCGCAAGATCTTGTAATCGAATTTGAGACAGTCCTTCCCTTGTGCCCTCTCAGTATGTCTGCTAGCCTGTGACCTCGGATTTGGACGTATCTGACAAAGTTTCTGCGAAGTGTCAAGCATCCGGGAAACGAAGAAAAGCTCCCTCAGGCGTCTGGTCTTCTATGTCATTAGTTCATGTCTCACAGCGTTTGTGAGACCCTCTTTAAAATCACGAATTGGCAAGATCTCGTAATAAAATTGAGGACAGTGCTTTTCTCTTGTTCTCTCATTATGTCTCTGATAGTCTGTGACCTCGGATCTGGACGTGTCTGGCGAAGTTTCTGTGAAGTGTCAAGTATCCCGGAAAAGGGAGAAAGCTCCCTCGGGCATCTGTCTTCTATCTCATTAGTTTTGCTCTTGGATGACACGAAGGTCTTCTGAATTTGTCTTTGTTCTTCAGTATATTTGGAACAGCAGTTTTTTTCGTACACTGTAAACTTGAAGCAAATTGGCCATCGCCGGTACTAATTTGCAACCATGTAGCTAAAAGAAACGAATTTCCAGTTTGGTCGTGAGTTTGGCAGTTTGGCGACTTGACAAGGGTTGAGGCCTGGAGGGGTCAATTTACTAACTTTGAAGAGCAACTTCGACGCTTGTTTAATATAGTCGAGAACCTGCTCTCACGACGGTTCGGTGTGCTACCTCACGGTTTGCTGTGGGTGGGTGGATATACCTCCTCTTGAATGTTAGCAAGGTTGAGTCGAAGGGTTCGACTTGCTATACGACGAGAGGATCGGAAGTATAACAGAGGAAGACCGGAAATTTCTCGGGATAGTTTGAAAGTTGGACAAGAGTTGAGGGATCAATTCACTAACTCTTGTAGAGCAGTTATGTCGCTTGTTTTAAGATAGTCGGGAATCAGTCTCGATGATTCGATCTGCTGTCTCGCGGTATGCTTTGGGTGGGTGGAAATACCTCCCCTTGACAGTTAGGAAGGTTAAGTCGAAGGGTTCGACTTGCTTTACGACGAGAGGATCGGAGGTCGAGAGGCTGACCGGAAATTCCCAGGGTTTGGTTGAAATTTGGACAAGGATTCAGGGGTCTATATACTAACTTGAAGATCAGTTTGGTGTAGCCCATTTGGTGGCTTGTTTTAGAGCGTGCTCCACCCTACTTACTGTAGCTACTACGCACGCCGTCGCGGATCCTGGCTTCTTGGTGTCAAGGTTGGAACGAATTTTCCTATTTTCGGCAAAATATCGTGTCGCGGGGTGATCGGGCCAAACCACGTCACAGAGATCCTAGTTACCATGCTAACTACGCTCGCGACGTTTCGTAAGCAAATACCAAATTCCGAGAAGGTTGGAATGGTCAGCGTAGTAACTTTTCACGGGGCTGGAACGAAAATAGTAACTAATAGTTAAAATAATAAGGCTGGTAAATCACGCTCTTAATATAGGCGAGAACCTGCATCTACGATTCTATTTTGTTGCCTCACGTTTTGGGGATGGATGGAAATACTTCCCCTTGGCGCTTAGCACGATTGAGCCGATCGCTTCGACTTGCTTTACGTTTATGATGAGGATGGCCGGAGATTCCTCGGGCTAGGTTGAGATTTTTTTTTTCGACAAGGTAGAATTCAGGAAGGTTTACAGTCCGGTAAGAACAACTTAAGCTGTCAACTCAGTATACTTTTGAATGTTGGCCATAATTCACTTGTCGGCTGTGAGCGGCTTCGGTTTTAGGGTAGATGAGTGATTGATTGTTTAAACCGACGCAAGCTTGTCCCTATCGGAAGAGGGCTGTTTATCTAAACACCAAGCATTCCGCCAATGAGAGAGCAGGGTCCACTACAGCCTACAGGGTAGACGGATATGAGAACAGATCACTTCGCCTTATGCCAAGGATAGGACAAATTATTACTTTAATTAATTTAATTCGATGAATCCATGGAATCCAGTTTCCACATATAATGTTATTCGCACTTGTTTATTGTTAGAGCCCTTGGATCCCTTGTTTATTGTTGCTATACAACCTTACGTCCGACCTGTGATGGAGTACACCTGTCTCGACACCTGTGCCGTGTGGCATGCTGGACTCAAGGATCAGCAAAGTGAGAAGTTGGAAGGGATTCAGAAGAGAGCTTGCTGTGTCATTCTTGGTCGCCCGGTTTGGTTGTATTTTTTTATTATTATTATTAATTGGTTGTATTTGAAAAAAAATATAGATATTTAATGTTATAACTATTGTTGAGTATGGGTATGATAAGGATGGGTCATGGGAGGTACAGAGATTATAAAGGAGGGTTTGGGGATTGTTTTTGGATGTTTGAGTTCGGCGGAGTTGGGTTCGGGAGGGTTAGTTCACATACCCTATCTTATCAAACTGCCCGGCTGTAGTAACGTGCAGAATAGAATACTATTTTGCGCGCTTACGGAGGCAGGCAGTCAAACCAATTGTTTCTCATTACTCTGGTTTTGGAGGAAACTTGGCGAGAGTAACGTTTTGGGTTTGATTATGGGATTTTGGACATTCAAATACGGCAAGCAGTTTGTTTTGTGATAGCCCACCGGGAGAATTCTCGGCGGGTTAGTTCACATACCCTATCTTATCAAACTGCCCGTCTGTAGTAAGTGTAAGGTGCAGGATATAATTCTTGGTTTCGGACTCCTTCTGTTTTGCTTGGCGCGGCGACCACGGCGCTCAGTTTTCAAATGTTTTGTGTCTAAACCCCGCTTAAAAGTGTTGGAAACCTGAACACGAGTCGACAAACGTCAACAAGAAATTCGCTAATTCAGCAGGGCAAGTATTGATAAATCGAGGAATGATATTTCTGAACCACTTTATCGTGAAAAGATCATTTCAAGTGAGAGTGTTGCTTTAAATCTTCTTTTTTTTTCAGAGGAATATGGCCAAGCCCCTAGAGGATACTGCTCACCGTATAACGGCATCACTTGCAAGTCACACTTGGCAGGAGTAGGGTTTGTCTGGTTTAACATATCAGACGACCAGGCTAGTGGCTGGTTAAATGAAGAAATAACCAAAGGTATTTGGGAAGAAGTCCTTTCGAAAATGAAGGAGCCATGCAAGTCCGCTGCGGAGGTAAGAACAGCTTTCAGGGTACTAGTCTGACGAAGAGAAAACTAATACTATATTGTAAATCCCTCCTCCGGCTCCCTAGATGGCACCAAAACAGAAAAGCCATTGCTCGATTTGGACTTACAGACCTGCCCGCTCGGTTTCGGACTTCGAGTCATGACCTTTGTAAAAAGATCATTAAAGTTTAACTGAAAAGCCAACTTATTTTTGTATCATTCAATGAATACACTGCATTATTTGGATTGCGTAAAGGGATTTTCTTTATTTTTCACTATTTGCTTCAGTATGACGTTCAGAATATCTACAGCCGTCCCCACAACGCAAAATTCTACTATGACACGTAAAATTTCAATTTCACACAAACGCGGGTTTTCAGTGGCCAGCGGTGAACTAGGTGGTCACAGCTCACTGCACAAACGCTTATTTCTCGTAAATCTTTTGCGTCAGTCGCACAAGACAGGAATAAGCGAATGAAGGTACCACAGATCCGAAAGGAAATTCCACTATTTGAAAATTGATTGTTCGTGAATAGCGGAGCAACGGAGTAGCCAAATTTTCATCGGGTTTTCATGCCTTTTTAAGTGAATGAGTGATGAGTGACTAGATTGTCCTTTCTCATCCCTTTTCAGTTAAACTTTAACTTGATTCACGTTCCCGACCCTCTGCGGCCCTTTTCCCTTATTGATACTGGTTAGTTTGTTATGGCACTTGCCTACCGGCCAAGTGCCATGTACCGATCACTTTTCCGTCGGTATGTCGGTCGGTCTGTCGGTCAGTCCGCTGTTTGCGAGTTAGGGTACTTCCAGATGTGCTAGGACGATGAAACTTGGCAGGCATATTAGGGACCCGACCAAACTAACTTGGAAATAGTCACTTGCTCGATCCGACCATCGTGGGGGAGGGAGGGGAGCCGGAATCCGGAATTTAGTGGCATGCATAACTTTCGAACGGGTGATCGGATCTTAATGAAACTTGATATTTGGAAAGACGTCATGCTTCAGATGTCCCATATCAAGTTTGGACCGAATCCGATGTATGTGGGGGGGGGAGTCGGAGGGGGGAACCGGAAATCATATTAAACGCTTAGAGTGGAGTGATCGGGATGAAAGCTGGTGGGAGGAACAAGCACAACCCCTATGTACCTCATTGCCAGAACCGGACTGGATTCGTGCACTGTGGGGGGAGTTGGAGTGGGGTTCCGGAATTCCGGTGATACGGAGTTAAGTTACTTCCAGGTGGGCTAGGACAATGAAACTCGGCAGGTAAATCAGGGACGCGACCAGATTAACCTGGAAATAGTCAACTTCCCGATCCGACCATCGGGGGGGGGGGGGGGGGGGGTGGAGGGAGGGGGGACCCTGAATCTTGAGGTATGTATAACTTCCGAACGGGTGATCGGATCATAATGAAACTTGATATGTAGAAAGACAACGTGTCTCAGATGTCGCGTTTCAAGTCCGGACTGGATCCGATGAAGCTGGGGGGGGGGTCGGAGGGGGGAACCGGAAATCATGTTAAACGCTTAGAGTGGAGCGATCGGGATGAAACTTGGTGGGAGGAACAAGCACAACCCCTAGGTACATAACTGACAGAACCGGACAGGATTCGTGCACTGTGGGGGGAGTTTGAGTGGGGTTCCGGAATTCCGGTGATACGGAGTTAAGTTACTTCCAGGTGGACTAGGACAATGAAACTCGGCAGGTAAATCAGAGACGCGACCAGATTAACCTGGAAATAGTCAGCTTCCCGATCCGACCATCGTGGGGGGAGTGGAGGGAGGGGGAATCCTGAATCTTGAGGTATGTATAACTTCCGAACGGGTGATCGGATCATAACGAAACTTGATATGTAGAAAGACAACGTTTCTCGGATGTCCCATTTCAAGTCCGGACCGGATCCGATGAAGCTGGGGGGGGGGGGTCGGAGGGGGGTCCGGAAACCTTTTGACGTGCTTGGAGTGGAGCGATCGGAATGAAACTTGGTGGGAAGAACAAGCGCAAGCCCTATGTAGATCAGTGACAGAACCGGACCGGATTTGGGCATTGTGGGGGAGTTAGAGGGGGGGTCCGGAATTCCGGTGATCGCAAGTTAAGGTATTTCGTAGATCAGTGACAGAACCGGACCGGATTCGGGCATTGTGGGGGATTATAGGGGGGTCCGGAATTCCGGTGATCGCAAGTTAAGGTACTTCCAGACATGCTAGGACGATGAAACTTGGCTTGAAAATTAAAGAATTGACATGATTGGCTTAGAAATAGTTAGTTCCCAGATCCGACCATCCCTTAAAGTACTAATGCTAACCGCAAAGTGCAAAAAAATACTTTTAAGGAAAATATACATTTTCGTGATCCCTATGAACCCATGATCATTTTTGCCTCAAGGGTTTTGCTTACAGTAAAATTCCTTAAAGTACAAACAATACTTTTGAGCAAAATACATGTTCGTGCTCCTGATGATCATCTTTTTTGCTTCAAGAGTCTTGATTACAGATGATTTTCTATAACTTGGAAATAGTCACTTGCCCGATCCGACCATCGTGGGGGGAGGGAGGGGAGCGCTACTATCCATTCACATCGTACTACGATAACTTGAATACAAGCTAAAAAGCTTGCAAGTGCTATGAGCTTTCAGCTCTTGTTTATGTTTGTTTTTATTAGTTTGTTGTTTTTCGTTATTTACCGTTTGTTTTTCTTATGATACTCCGTACTTTGTGTTTTACACTTTACGGGTAATAAAGTTCATTCACTCATTCTTACATATAAAAATAGTATAGATAATGTATACAGTATTAATATAAATATTCTGATGAAGATAGAACTCATATGTTCCTTTAAAGTCAGATTCACAACTAGTTTGACCGACCACTCGGTGTCAATTAGTGTTGAAATTCACTGAGTGACAACGGGCCTTTCTTCGGGACTTCCGGCTAGAGCCCAGCTCTCAAAGGGCTCTTTCTTCGCCACTTTAGGAGGGTCGTAAAGTTGGTCTCCTAGGATCATTGCCACTCTTGCTAATGACCACAGTTAAAGCGTCATCAACTGGATTTTCAAAACGCGCACGTCAAATCTGATCAGCTTCGTCGGTGATTGTATACAGAAATACCCATCTGTCGACCCCCCCCCCCCCCCCCTAGATCGAAAGCTCTTAGTCTAACCTTCTGGACCATGAACTTCTAATTCGTGCCATCCTCTCAAACAAGACTATAAGAAAGTTTTCTTTCCGTGAGCTTTGGCTCACCTTCGTGGGATTGGAAGTTAGTGGTTTTCCGTCTTAACTCCTACGTAAGTCAAGTTTTCCGTGACTTCGATAATGCCATGATAAGTTGATTTTCGGCTTTCACAGACTGTGCTTCCGCCAGAATTCTTTTTCCGAAAACTCCTGGGATGATCGATGGTGTAACTGTGTCAATGGAGAAATTGAATTAGTTTGATTCGTCCTTCCGGGATTATGAAGGATTGGCACTGAAGTTGTGTTTATGTTTTCAGCTGTATTCTTATTAGTGTATGATATGATCGGGCATATTTACACAAAAAGCCCGACGGCCATGGCAGTACAAAAACAAAATAAAAAGACCTTATCCATTTTCCAGTTGGTAACTTTGTTTATTTCCGACCTCTCCTAAACTTTGAAGAAGAGATTTATCCATTCCCTCCGTCATAATAATCGGTAAGATTCCTTTTGTATTTTGAATATTCCATTGTACCTCGTCATCCTAGACTAACGCATAGCTTTTAAAAACTATTTGTTTTTGCCCTTTAATTTGAAACCCCTTCCTCCAGACCTAAATATAGGGCCACGGGGCCTAGCTACGATAACCTGACCTGTACTTTGACACAAGGGATCCTCACACCAAGTTTGAACAAAGTGCAACCCCTTCGAGAGCTATCGTGCTAAAAGACAGACAGACGGACGGACGGACAAACTTCACGAAATCATAGGTATCCCCTCACTAAGTGTTTGGTATCCCAAAAAACAGACACCTGAATTCGCGGAGTAAGCTTCCCTTATAAGCGGTCCTAAGTAAAAAGATACAACATTATCAATTCCCCGCACATCACGGCCTGTCTTTTTTCTCGTCAATCTAAAAATTTTGTATTTTTTTCCACTTTGTTTTTCATGTGTATTCCTTTGTTTTTTTCCTGTTGGCTGGTTAAAAATTTATAAATAACCGAAAGAAACACAGAAGAAGTGCAAAACCCGAGAATAGAAAGTTCAAAATTCAACTGAACTTTGAAAGGTCTGTACAGTGCCGAGCATAGGGTGCGTTTTCTGGGGTAAGGAGTGGTGTTTCTAATAATATGGTTAGGGCTTGCGAATGTTGTTTTTATCTATAATTTTAGTGTCCCTCTCCATGGTCCCTCGGTTTTTTGAAGGGAATAAATCCATGCATTATAAGTAACTGAGAAACGAAAGGAAAAAAATTGATCTTCAGGTCTAAATTAACTATCCAGGAGCTGTGTTCCCAGAAGCAGTATTTCTTCTTCTTTACTGAAAGCAATCCGGTAATGGGAAGGGCACACAATAAATTGTTCCTAACTTAGTTATTCACAACGACCCCTCACTACCTGTCCTTTAATAGATCCGCCGTCTTCCCAATTTAGGATCCAGTACTTGGTATGGCACTTTCTTGGCGCTAACGGGAAAAAGCTTTGAAAATGACTCATGAATAATGTCAGATTGTACCCAGTTCTTAGAGCGTGAGGTGCGCCATCTTTTCGATGCATAACTGCGCGCCACCGAGTGGAGACCTAGGAAACTTATAAGGGGAGAATAAGGTAGCCCAGATATCATGCCATGCCTTGTGATGACTATATGAGAGGGATAGAGATATTGATATAAGTTATTGATTAGGAAAGAGATATAGCAAAGGTGAACCGCGCGCTCCTTACAGATCTTGACTGTTCTAAGAGGCCCCCCCCCCATCCCCCAAAGAAAAAAACATCATGGGACCGTCGTAATGGCAATAATTCCTAGAACAAGCCTGTTAGCTTGATTCCTTTCTAAGCTGCTGCCAGGGAAAATATAAATTCATTTCCGCGTAACGAGCTTGGATCCTTGACGAAGTTTTCTTATCTAGGTGACATATCCGTTCTGAAAAACGTAAGGGCGAAGAAAAACGAAAAGATTTGTTTTAAAGAACATATAGCATATACAGTAGTACGTTTATTGTGTTGCATATCGTGATCCCGGATTTACTAGTTCGCCCTTCTTTTCAGGTTGGTACCTCGGTTGGTACAGTAGATGTATGTTTCTTTGAACAGTCAATTAGCTTTCAACAGTTCCTTTCGTCCACTTGCTACGATAAAAGTAAAATACCAGTTGCGTTTTTGCAGATACCATGGTATCTGATCGACGGTGTAAAGTCGTTTTTGCAGTTATCGTGGTATCTGATACCACAATCAAAAGGCGTTTTTGCGGTTGTCGTGGTATCTGGCCAGTTACCGTGGTAACAGATATTCAGATATCACGGTCCGACCGTGGTATCTGGTCGTGATATCTGAAAACTCATCTCACTTTCATCAAATTTTGTCAAATTGGTGAGAAAGAAGTTCAGCACTTAGTGATGTAACTGGATGTCAGTTTTTCTTTTGGGATGACTTCGTCGACTTCGAAAAGTGCTATTTCAGCAATAGTCGTTTTTGCAGTGGACCGTATATCAGATACCACGGTAACTGCAAAAACAACTAATTGCAGATCCAGTTACCGTGGTAACAGATACCATGGTATCCGCAAAAACGCAACTATTGTTTAGTCAAAGCAGGGCCTGAATTGCCCTTTAGAGATTCTGATTCTGTATATTAGTGTTTTTTATGGCTTTTGCAGACTTCGGCTCAAGTGCCGGTCGACTGATCTTCAGGACCGGTTCAGTATTTCCATTAATCGAAGTAAGAGGGGGTAGCAGTTGTCCTCTGCGTCTTAACAGGATTATTAGGCGATGCGATGCAACGATTCTCTATTTCATTTTTTCTTTGCAGAAAGTGCTATGTCACTACGCATTTCCCCACTGCCGTATCGTAAATGGCTACGCGCTCAACCTTCCGCTTTGCTACGAGGACTGCATAGCCATTCGGCAGTCACTGTGCTTTAATGATTGGTCGCTCATTGAAGACGATAAAAAAAGAGGAACTGTGATTCGCTCCCGCGGTCATTTTCGGTTGCCAAAATGTGAGGGGCTCCCGCGCGTTCGTGATTTGGACGAAAACGGACACCAGCAATGCTCCCATGCTGGACTTACGAAGACAATCAAGGAAGAGGTTACAAGTAAGCATACACTTCGTCGTAACGCTGTAGGAATACTTCTTGGCTATCGGTGGCGATATTTACGGGTGCTCAGGTCGTACATAGAGCGATTAAATCGTTCAATCAACTTTACAGATTACGTAGATGGCGCTTTCTACGAGGGACTTGTACCGTTATAAAGAAACCAGAAACAATGTCATGTCATAGACGAACGTAACTCGTGGAAAATCTGGGCCCAGTTACTTAAATATCCTCGACTATACCAGCTTAGAGTTTGATTCCAGTCGCGGGTCAAAACTTAACTCATGGGCAAAATGGGCCACTTGCCCATGGACAGGGAGGGTGGGGGGTGGTTAAACTCCACATATAAATCCCCAACCCTGTGATCCAAAAGCACAAAGGAATTTCATCGCCCTGTATCCAGTTATTGTCAAGTTTAAAACATTAGAAAGTGGGCAATCTGGTCCAATTGCCCCTGAACCAGGTGGGGATGGGGTTTTGGTCCCGCAGAAAGGAAAAAGAAACCCCAATGCTCACAAACTTACCAAGTTTCAACTTGATACCTGTTGATTCCTGTCACGGGAAACGAACTTTACTCCTGGGCAATCTGGGCCCAGTCGCCCTTGAACGGGGTGGATGGGGGAGGTGAAACTTCGAAAGTAATTTCCAGCCCTAGGATCTAAAAGGATGATGAATTTCATCGTCCTATGTCCAGCTCCAGTCAAGTTATGAACTTTATCCACTGGGCAATCTGGGCCCATTTGCCCCTGAACCGGATGTGTGTGGGGGGTGGGACCCCCAAAACGCAGAACAAGACCCCAACACCCGCAAGTTGACCAAGTTTGCACTGGTTCTTGCACTGGTTCACGAGTTATGAGCTCCACAAAATACGGTGAAAACCGAAAGCCGAAAGCTTTTACAAGCGCTTGCAATAGTGGATTTTTCCAAGGAACACTCCACTGAAAACCGAAAGTTTTGACGAAAAAAACGACTGTTCTTATGAAAAATCAACTGTTTTGACGAAAATCGCGGCGTGAAGCGCCGACTCGGTTATTTTACCGACTGGCCAAAAAACATTGGGGGGCGTCTCCCCTTCCTCCCCCCCCCCCGTCATGACGCCCCTGGTCCCAGGACATTTTGGCCACCCCTGTCGACAGTTCGAGCTGTCGGCATTTTGAACCAGGGCGGTTTAACCTCCTCTTTGAGCATTTTAAACTGTCGGCATTTGGGGCCGTCGAGATTTTGGACGATCTCGATTGTGGGGTCTTCGATTTCGAGTTCTGGGCGTTTTGAACCGTGGGCATTCTGATAGCGGACATTGTGAGAGTGGGCGGAAAGATCGTGGTGATTTTGGAAACTATCCCATTATATAGGTTCGACGGATCCCTTCATGATTCATTCAGGTGATTAATTCTGCTGCTGCAAATATTTGCTGCGCCACTCTTCAACATAAAGTATTTCTAGGAAATCTGTTCTGTTTTCAAGAAGTGAATCACTCCCCCTCATCTTCGAGGAAGAACCATTCCCTTTAATGAGATCCAACTCTATACCAGCTGATAGTGTAAATGAGCTTATCTTGTTGACCCACTCTGGTTATTCCTTGAGATACGAGTCTGCGGACCCATGAGAGGGATCGTGAGTAAGGAATAATCGATGATTCCGGATATTTTGTGGAAGATATTTGACAATGCAAAACGGATACGTCAACTACATTTTATTAGAGCTATATTTCGGCCCTTCTTGGCAAGGGTCCTCTTCAGGTCCAAGTTGGAAAATGAACTTGTGGGAAAACAATTGAAGATTCTTCTCCCTAAAAACTGCTTGGAGGTGCTGTGATTTCATTTTGGACACGGCTGGTGTTTTTGCTGGAATATCTGTCATATAGGATGATAACACAATGAATTTACAATATTATAATCCTTTCCGCCTCGTGCGCCTTGTCGATCTCCTTAGCTTGATGCTTGACCGACTAAGTCCAACAACTGAATTGAGGAGTGGTCTGTAGTCTTTAGACTATGCACTACGATCAAGGTCAAATAAGCACCAGAACCTCCGTCTCCCTATCTTTGGAATACGACCATGTGGCTTCGAATAGGTTCCCGATACCCTGCCCAATGAAAACGAGTGGAGGGTAGGATCAACGTGAAACATCACAATTCCTTACGTCTATAAACAGCTATAACCTATAGCAGTAGAGCCCCGGAGAAGAAATGTCAAGATAACAGCCGATTGGTTGTATACCAGTGTGACGCCACTTGTGACGCGCTGCAGACCGGGTCATGCATGCCTGCTAAAATCTTTTCCTGTGATATGCGCAGCGGCGAAGAGGGAAGTAGATGGGCATCAACCCAAAGCTCAGCAAGTACCTCTAGCTCTGGTCAATTTTGTCGAGGTATCCATAGTCTGTGCATGGGACCAAAGACTTATTTGTTGGCTTATTTGTTCTTGGTTATACCCACGGCAAAAAGCATATTTTTCGTAATTATTTCGTTGTATAGAGTTCTGGTTTTGGTTATTTGTTTAGAAAATAACTCGCCGCTCTCAGTTAAGTTATAAACCTACAGACTCGGTTCTAGTATCTCTTCCGCCGCCGTTTCGAGCTGGGACTTAATCTTCTCTTTGACAAGAGTGGATTGCTTGTTCTCTCAACACTTTTCGAACAGGCAATTAGTAAAAGCTCTGATTGCCCCTTGCCCCTGTTCCCAGGGTATTTCGTCCTCGTCCTCGGCCCTGAGGGGCGGCGAAACTCATTATGATGAAACGAACAAGAAAGTAAATAGAGACAAGAGAAACAGATAAGGAAAATGGGGAGTGCAGCTAAGTGTCTTCTAAGCGATTCTTTGCCTAACGTTGTCTCTGACAGTCCGTGGGGAATTAGCGAGATAGCTTGTCTTCCGTCTCCTGAAAATGCAAAAATGGGAAACATTATGACTTGTGTAAAGCATAGTTTTCGTAGTACGGATACGTGACCTTCGTTGTCTGGCTTGCACATGCCTTTGATTACTTAAAAGCTTTCGGAAAACGAAAAAAAATCTGAAACATTCCCCTTCCCGATAATTACCTGCTTGTACGGGACTTGATGTCTCTCTCTACTGTAGAAACTCGTGAACCAGGCATGACAGGTTTCAAGTTGAAACTTCGTACACTTGTGGCAAGAACAAATAATCAGTAAGAACTTCTGTCTTTAGTCCATGCAGCGACTATGAAAACCCCGACAAATCTGAGCGGAGCTGGAAGTATTTACTGTAGCTTTGAGCTGATGTTGATACCCATTTAATTCTCTTCCGTCTTCACCGTTGCCTATCGCACAAGAAATATCGAAAGAGGCGAGCAGGAGCCGTACTCCGCGCGCTGATCCTCTCTGGAGCGTCTCCACAGAACCAGTCAGCGTCGACTTCTAGATTTCCTCTTTAGCAACTTACCGGCGATCTAGCTATTTGTATAGAGGTAACGAAACGTGATGTGGCCCGAAGCCGCTCTTCTGCATCGGGAGTCGGTCGTATTTTACTCGACTCAGCATATTTGTATGACCGAGATAGGGAGACAGTAATTTTGTCTCGTTATTTATTCTTGCTTGTGGGCACTGATAATCCTTGTGTAAAGGCGCCTTGTCCCTAAGGTTTTACGCTTCATGTTAAGTCTCTTAAGCCGCTTTCGCAAGCATGCAAGCACGCAGGCCTAGCCGGGCACGGAGTTCTAGTGCCTAGTACCACCGGACCTGGCCCAGAATCTTCGCCACGTGGATCTTTCAAGGACCCGTCTTGCTTATTTGCGTTTTATTTTTATCTGTAGCTCCCTTATGGAATTGTAAGCTTCTGAGATCCCCGCCTTCCGCCATTGTTTCATTTGTACCTACGACTTTTTAGCGCATTTTCTGCCTAGCCGAGTTTTGCTCGGCACACAACGCAAATTTGCCGAAGGCTTCAAGGTCCGCCGACAACTCTCTCCTCTCACGCACAAGGACATGATAAGCTTCAAAGTGTTGTTTTCATTTCGGAAGACATGGTAGGCCATCAGATCTGTCTTATTCTATTTTAAACTTGTTTTGTTTTCCTTGGTTTTCCCACTTTTTAACCACGGTGCATTCAGTTTTCAAATATTTTGCGTCCAGCCGCCGCGTCGGAGAGCAGGAAGGCTGGGTAGAGTCGACAAGCGCTAACAAGGAAATCGCCTATTTCACGTGGAAAGTAATGGTGTTTCGAAAAACAATATTTCTGAGCTATGTCACCGTGGAAAGATCATTTCTAGTAAGGGTTGTGCTTTCACACAAAAATCCACCGAGTTGTTCGAGGCCGCGCCTCAATGCGTGAATACGTCGTGTGAGCTAACCCAGGACACCTATCATGGTGCTCAATTCCAGCATACGACCAGGATGACAGTTAACTGGTTTTGGCCACGTACGGTTGATAAGCCCTTCAAATAACATATAGGTCTGATGTATATATTTATTACCCATCTGCAATAGCTACAAAAGCATGAGGCTGAGTATAAGGAAAAGAAAGAACAAATAATAGAAAAGATAAAATAAGATCACAACAAATAACAGAATTTGAACGTCAACCAGGTGACGGTCCACGCCTGCTTTAAATTAATTGGTGTTTTATGCGATCACAACACTTTCTGGTCCATTATTCAGTTGTTGAAACCCGAATTCCCAGTGCCTCTTCAAACTTTCTCACCAACTCACCACACAGTTTCCAGCTCGAGACCAAGATGACGTCGTAGTAATTATTGCATATCTTAAAAGTTTCGATTAGATCACCTCGGAAAAATCTATAAGCTGAACTGGATAACCGTAAGCATTCGAGCCAATTTTTTTAAAGCACACCTCGCACTATTTACTGTTTATGTTTCAGTATTTAAAACTACCTGAATACTGTAAAACTAGGCTCTGCTTCTAAAGGACTAGTCGTACCTATAATATCAATGCAACCTACTTCCATAACTGCATTCATTAATTCTAAAACCCGGATACCCAAATTTCGTATGTTACATTCTCAACCCGCTAACGACACCTCACTAATCTTTGCACTTGCCACGATTCACTAGTTTCCATGCGCATTGGCATTATGCTTCCGACGAGTGTTCGAATATCAATCTATTGATGCTTAAAACTGGTTTTCTGAATCTTGCCAAGTTTTGCTAGAAGTAAATGGGTCTGGGAAAAGGCCTAAACAGCCAAAGCCGTGGATAATTTGTTAAAATCAGAGCTTAGTTTTACAGTATTTCGATAGTTTTGAATACTGGAACATAAAAAGTAAATAGTGTGAGGTGTGCTTTAACATTGCCTTCTAGCAAAAACTCGGCAGAATTCAGATAACCGGTCTTACTCATCAATACATACGCGAGCACTTCGGGAGCATAGTGCGAAAGATTAGTGAGTTAGCGGGTTTGGAATGTAACATATCAGGTTTAAAAGTTAATGTATGCAGTTACATAAATAGGTTGCATTGGCATTATAGGTATGACGGGTCCTTTAATGCAGATGGCGAACACCTGAACTGGTGCCAAGGATCGTATTTGCGCTTGTTATCCAGTCGTCTCATTTTCGTACGTGCGGTCCTCCCAAACCGGATCCCAAGTCCGTTCGGTCCGTTTCCCTCCAATCTGCCCTGATTTTCGCCCCTGAGAGTCTATTTAGTCAGTAACGAGATCCCCACCATTATTTCCTGACTTGGGAAGCCACGATTGCTTTTTTGTCCGAGAGAACCAGATAAAAGGACAAGATTACTTGGTGAGAACATGAGGGGAGGAGGTAATGGGGCAAAATGATGTGCGGGGAAATTTACTTGGGGATAAAGCCTGGAAGACGAAGGAGGAAGGGCAATAGTGAGTGTATCGTAAAAAAAAACCTTACGTAACCACACAAGTGTTACCAAACATTAAGAATACGCTTGCCAAACTTAAGGTGAGATCTTGATATTTTAAATATGCAACGCACCTGCTACACCTGTTGAGATTATGCCTTAATCACCAACGGCGATGTTCCACGTTCAACAAGCAACCCTTCGAGAGCTTCATTTTCCTCTTTCCAGTAATCATCGACAACTGGGCTCACACAGCGCACACTGTTTTTCACTGTTTCCCCAGGGAAGACTAATTCAAAAAAAATATGTGTGTTACATTTTTTTTGTTTCTTTTCATTTGTTATTCCTTCTTTCCAAAATGGCGGTTCAGAATTAAAGGACATACTTAATCACTTATATTGGTTAATGGAATATTAATTGACACAGTTGTTGCATGATATTTCGGAGCCCCCCCCCCCTTTTTTATTTGGGTGATATACTGAAATGAATTGTTGCCCAATCAGAGATTCCTTTGCGAATGTTCTCTGAATGTTATTTTCCTGCTCTCTTCCTGGAAGACCGTTTAAAAATTAAATTACTAAATCGCTTGTAAATTTGTATTCAGAATCCATGTCGACACGTTTGAATGAAATGGAAGTCAAGGCCATTTTTATTCAGATTGATGGGAGGACGTGCTTACATCAGCTTGAGTTAACTTATAAAAGAAGGGAAAGCCGTTGAACATAGTACGCAGACTAGATTGTGGATTGAGCCTTAGTATGGAGACTGCCTGAACAAGACCAAAGTTTTCGATGGGATCCCAAAAATTTAATATTTGACCCAGACAGCTAGGTCTTGTCTACGCCAGATCCAGTCTTCGCCAGGCTAATCATCTGAGAAAATCAAGTTCAGATATACCTGTATAAGCCATATCTATTTTGACGATACTGATTGAAACTTCCTGCCTTACTTCCGCCTTACTTCCGGTTTCGGCCGAATTCCGAGCGAACTACTTGTCCAGCCAAGAAAAGATAGTTCAGAAACGAATTCAGCGCATCTCCTTATCCCTATAAAGAACATCTAATCAACTTCAAATAAAACTTTAACTTGTAAAAAAAATCTGGTTTCAACCGGATTCCGGACGAACCTGTATGTCTGGGTAAAAAATGATTGTCATATACAGATTCAGCGTCTCTTCTTACTCCTAAATCTGTCATCTAATCAACTTCAAATACAAATTTTACTTTTAACAAATTTTCCGGTTTCGGCCTGATTCCGGGCGAACTGCTTGTCCGGCGAGAAAATGGTTTTCTCCAGCATGTCTTCTTACCCCTAAATCGAACATCTAATCAACTTCAAGTAAAATTTTTGCTTTTAACAAATTTTCCGATTTCGGCCGGATTCCGGGCTAACTACTTGTCCGGCGAGTAAATGGTTTTCACCATCGTGTTCAGCATGTCTTCTCATCCCTAAATCGAACATCTAATCAACTTCAAATAAAACTTTAACTTGTAAAAAAAATCCGGTTTCAACCGGATTCCGGACGAACCTGTATGTCCGAGTAAAATATGATTGTCATATACCGATTCAGCGTCTCTTCTTACCCTTAAATCTGTCATCTAATCAACTTCAAATACAAATTTTACTTTTAACAAATTTTCCGGTTTCGGCCGGATTCCGGGTGAACTACTTGTCCGGCGAGAAAATGGTTTTCACCATCGTGTTCAGCATGTCTAAATCGAACATCTAATCAACTTCAGGTAAAATTTTTGCTTTTAACGAATTTTCCGGTTTTCGCCGGATTCCGGGCGAACTACTTGTCCGGCGAGAAAATAACTTTCATATTCTGATTCAGCGTGTCTCCTTACCCCTAAATCAACTATCTAAAAAGCTTTAAAAAAATATTTTTTGCCCCTTAATTTGAATATAGGGCTACAGAGCCCATCTTCGAACTTGACCTGTACTTTGACCCAAGCAATCCTCCCGCCAAGTTTCATCAAAATATCTCAATCCCTTCGAGAGTTATCGTGCTTACAGACAGACGGGCAGACGGACAGACGGACAACTTTTGCGATGTCATAGGTACCCGTCACTAACGTTTTGGGATCCCAAAAACTACCCTAGAACGGACTGGGGACAGAGTTTTACTCGCTTAAATTGGTGTTTTCATTGAACTTTAACGTATATTTTTCAGGACTTGTCTTACCTATAATACTATAATGCAGCCTACTTCTATAATTGCTCCATCCATTCTTAAACCCAGAGACATTCTAACCCCCTAAAGATTCCAGACTGATTTCCTCACTTGCCGAGTTTCGCCACCTTCGATGCGTTGCATGTTGTTAACGGCTGTTTGCGAGAAGTTTATTCATCAGAAAACAAGACCAAAGGTTCCGATGGGATCCCAAAAATTCAATATTTGATCCAGACAATTAGGTTTTGTCTTCGCCAGACTCCTTGAACATTTTTACTCTTAAAATTTAGAAACAGATTAAGGACACATAGCTAATCATCTAAGAAAACCAAGTTCAGATATGAATAGCATGTGTGTTTACCCCTAAAATCCGATCGAAACGATCCTGCCTTACTTCTGCGAATTTTCCGGTTTCAGCGAAATTCCGGAACTATTTGTCCGGCGAAAAAATAAAGCTCGAAAACGAATTCAGCGTATCTCCTTACCCCTGTATCTAACATCTAATCAACTTCAAATTAAAACTTAACTTCTAAACATTTTCCGGTTTCAGCCGGATTCTGGACGAAGTATATGTCCGGCTAAAAAATGAATGTTATATACGAATTCAGCGTATCTCTTTACCCCCTATATCTAACATCTAATCAACTTCAAATAAAAATTTAACTTATAAAAAATTTTCCGGTTTGGGCCGGATTCCGGGCGAAGTACTTGTCTGGGTAGAAAATGATTGCCGCATCTGGGTTCAGCATGTCTTCTTACCCCTAAGTCGAACATCTAATCAACTTCAAACAAAACTTTTACTTACTTGTCCGGCGAGAAAATAGTTTTCATATTCGTGTTCATCATGTCTTCTGACCCCATATTCGACTATCTCATTAGCTGTTTAAAAATATTTTGGGACATCCCGCAACCACCTACTCTTTTCCGATATACCAACCCCTTCGACCTTCGATTAAAACTAGCTCTATCCGACATTCATAGATTACGCACTGAGAGCTTGCTCTGAGCGTGGATGCCGCGCAGAGCTATAGAGCTATATATTCGGTAGGGCCGAAAATTGGCTGACAAATTGTGTGTCCGGATTTTGCCGGATTCCGGGTGAACTACTTGTCCGGTGAGAAAGTTACTTTCATATTCGGATTCGGCATGTCTCTTCTAACAAACAGTAGTAACTATTAGTTACTATTTCCGTTCCAACCTCTCGAAAAGTTACTACGTTGACCATTCCAACCTACTCGAAATAGTAATTAAAAGTAACAATTTGCTTACCACGCCCGGGAGCGTAGTTAGCGTGTTAACGACGATCTCTGTCACGTGATCACGACATTTTGCCAAAAATAGAAAAATTCGTTCCAGCCTTGACGCCAAGAAGCCAGGATTGATGGGTTACTAGACTAATGGATCTCAGTCATATTTAGTTAAATTTTAATCTGTGAAATTTTTCAGCAACTTGTATCAGAGGGAGAGGCCGGTTCTACCTTGGCTCCGTCAACTCAACCAAGAAAGGAATACCATGCCAGCGATGGGACTCCCAGGGACCACACGAACACAACCGACCTCCACCAGTTTTCGAAGAGATGGAAAATGCTGAAAACTACTGCCGGAACCCTGGCGGAGAGGAGCCGGGACCCTGGTGCTACACTGTCGACCCGGAGGTCAGATGGCAGCATTGTGATATACCCTATTGCCGTAAGAAGTGATACATATGTTCAAGGACCAAGAACAAATAAGCACAAGAACCTTCGTCTCCTGATCTCTGTAAAACGATCATATGGAGTCGAATAGATTCCCGATGCCCTGCCCGATGCGAACGAGCGGAGGGTAGGAGCTAAGCGGAATATCACAGTTTGCTACCTCTATAAACAGCTGCATCGCAGTAGAGCCCCGGAGAAGAAATTGTCGAGTGTACGAGACTGTTGGTTGCCTACCATTGTGACGACGCATGTGACGCGCTGCAGTGCTACGGTCTTTTCATCTGATATTCGCAGCGGCGAAGAGGGAAGTAGACGGGCGTCAACTCAAAGCTCAGCAAGTAGCTCTAGCTCTGCTCAGTTTAGTCTGGGTATCCGTGGTCGGTGCCTGGGACCAAAGACGGAGGTTCTATTGGCTTATTTGTTCTTCCTAAGACTAATCTATTCGCCGCTTTTGATGCACAGTAACCTGTATGCAACTGAAATGAATGAACGCCTGCTACATGAAGACCCATCGGTGAAGGTGTAATGCGGCACGACATAAGAACTGCTGCTAATACCTTACCGATCAGCTTCTCTTCCGCATGTTTGGCCTTACACTTACATTTTTTTTTTAATGTTTACAAACTTTTCTGACTGCTAATTCAAATTTGGATGGCAAGGGGCAAGATTTGGGTCAGATTTATACAATTCTGGCGCAGGAAATCCCACATTTCTGCGCTAGTAAAAGTGCGGTCCGTTATCAGCCACAACTTCAGCAGGTAAACCATACCTGGGGAGAACCGATTTGCATTGTGGCTCAGTAATACGGCGAACACGATAAAGAGGCACAGATACGTATCAAGAAATATTTTAGAAGTAGTGAACTGAAAGACAAAAATGCTCCTCAGCCGGGATTTGAACCCAGGACCCTCTGCTTACAAGGCAGGCACTCTAACCGTTTGAGCTACCGAGGGGCTTGTGAACATAGTTCGCAAACCACTACAATAGTCCGGTAGAAGCTGGCCATAGGAACAGTGATCTCGGCCGAAGGCAAATTCATCTAATCAGTTCACATCCCCAAGTCACGGAAATTATAATACATAGAAGGCACTTTATACAAGGGAATTTTACCGTGACTAATGAACCAAGGGTAACTTTTTTTTTAATTTAGTGTAGAAGTCTAGGACTCCAATTCAAATTCAAATTCATTATATTCTCCAAATATTCTTTTACAACGAATAGCATAGGACGTCAGCGAAAATGATAACACTTTTTGATTTATCAATGTCTTACGGCGGTTACATTTAAACGACAACAAGTATAAATAAAAGTCATCAATTCATAAACTATCAAAATAATTGGCATATATGTATCTACAATTATGAAATGACAATATATACAATTACACTAGGTCAACAATACCTCGAATATTTACAGTTAGAAGTCATTTTGTTGTATCAAGTTAAAATGTTTCACGAAATACGGCACGAAAGACTTGAGAAAACGATCTGACGAAGCAGCTGGAGGCATTTCTAATAGTTGGTGTTTGAGATTTTTTGATCCCCGGGTTATTTTCTCTTGTCTACTGCTTTGAAAGCTTGGAAGTATTTCACGATGATGATCGGAGCCACGTAGACAAACCAGGATCCACTTGGCAGGGTCTCATACTCTTGGTTCATTAGTCACGGTAAAAGTCCTTCTATGTATCATATCAAGAAGTTTTGTCCTTCAATTAATAATTGTGTGTAACAAAAATGTAACAAAAAAAAATTCTAATACTGCCTTAGCCCAGCCTCAGCCTTCAGTTAATTTTCTGAGGAAGGGTTTTTTTCTTCGCTTCAATTAGGCACCTCTCTTTCCCTGGGGTACTTGAGCACGGGAATGCTATTAAGCAAAATCAGCCGTAAATTTTGAGTGGGGAAGAAAAAAGATTTTATCTCTTCAACGAGCCAGAGTGGGTCCTGGAATAGAACCCGATTTTGGGGGAGAGTAAACTACCAAAAGCTAAAATGTGTACCGCTTCATACAAGTTTTTATCAGCTCTAAGGAACCAGAATATGTTCTAGAACAGGGCCGAGTAGAGAGAGGGTGAATCATGGAAGGCTAATTAGGTTATAGGCTTGGTGAACCAGACAAAAACCAAGGCTGGCTAGGCTAGGCAAGGAAGAACGGACGACACAGTTTTACCCCCTTATAGGCATGACGACCTTGTGCACCCCTTTGGCTTTGCCAAGAAGTCCTAAATACCCCCCCCCCCCCGGGGGGTCAGACAGGTCTCGAAAATAGCGAAGAGGGGGACAAAGAAAAGGAATGCATTTGAAAGTTTCTACACTAAAGTTCTTTAAGCTCAAACGAATAGGGCTGAGACCTGACAGTCTAGTGACGCATCACTTATTCGCCTAAATAGGCCTGAAAACCCGAGAAGAATGTGTTACTTCGTTTGTCCACTATCCACAGATACTCTCTTTTTGATTTGCGGTATCTCTATGTGCTTGTCCCTCTGTGCTTGAAATATATAGCAACAACAATGGTAAGCCCTTGCTGAAAAATAAACTAACAAAAGCTGTAAGCTCATATGGCACTTGCATGTGTTGAGATGTTTTGTTTGATCAAAAGTATTTTTCGACTTTGTGGTTAAAATGCGCACTTTAAGGGAGCTAGATAAAAAGTATTTTATTTTTGAGCTTGGGTGTAATGATGCGCACTTTAAAGGCGCTAGAAATGCATCTGTATGCAAAACCCTTGAGGCAAAAACGATCACAGGCCCTTAGGGATCCTTGATGTATACCGTTTCGTCAAAAGTTTTTTTTCGCTTTTCATTTCAAATGCGCACTTTAAAGGTGACAGAAATAAATTTTTAAGCAAAACCCTTGTGGCACAAATGATCATGGGTTGAGATGTATTGTTTGAAATAAAGTACTTTTCGACCTGGCAGTTCAGATTCACACTTTAAGGGAGCTAGAACGTCATTTGTAAACAAAACCCTTGAGGCAAAAATGATAATGGGCTCATGGGGATCATGAAAATATGAATTTGGTTTAAAAGTATTTTTCTAAATTTGCAGTCAAGATTAGTACTTTAACGAATGGTCGGGTTGGGAAAGTGGCCATTTTTGAGTCAATCTTGTCAAATCTCTAATATTACAGCCAAGTTCCATCGTCCTAGATTATCTGGAAGTACCTTAAATCGTGATCACCGGAATCCCGGACCTCCCCCCCCCCTCAAACTTCCCCACAGTCGCCGAAGCCAAACCGGTTCCGTAAGTGTTTATCCAGAGCATTTGTTTGTTATTCCCACAAAGTTCCATCCCGATCTCACCAGTCTAAGTCGGTCACGTATTTTCGGCGACCCCCCCCCCCCCAATTGCTGTCAGATCTGTCCGGACATGAAAAAGATCAACAGAAACATGTCCTCTCTTCAATTACCAAATTTCACTCAAATCCGATCAGCCGTTTCAAAGTTACGCATGACTCAGTATTCCGGATTCCCCCTCCCGTTACTCCCCCCACGGCTATCAGATCATGTAAATTTTCCTTATAAGTCAGTTTGATCGGGTCCCTGATTCGCCTCCCAAGATTCGTCGTGAAAATCCCCAAAACCGCCATAACCGGAATTCCGGGAAACTCCCCTCCCCCCCCCTAATGTCATGATCCGTCCCAAATAAACGATTTATCTGGAGCAGATGCTTGTTCTTCCCAGCAAGTTTCACTCCGATCCCTCCATTCTAACCGTTTCCCGATATTTCCGGTCCCTCCCCCCCCCCCAACTCCCCCATAGCTGTTGAATCCGGTCCGGACTTCAAATGGGTCATCAGAGGTATGTCATTTATTCAGTTATTAAGTTTCAGTCCAATCCGACCACCCGCTCGAAAGTTACACAGTACTCCAATTTTCCGGATTCCCCAGCCCTCCACCCCGCTAGTGTCCGGATCCAGTCCCAATGTATAAACGATTTATCTGGAGCAGATGCTTGTTCCTCCCAGCAAGTTTCACTCCGATCCCTCTATTCTAACCGTTTCTCGAAATTTCCTGTCTCCTCCCCCTCCAACTCCCCCATAGCTGTCGAATCCGGTCCGGACTTCAAACGGAACATCAGTAGTTTGCCATTTATTCAGTTATTAAGTTTCATTACTATCCGATCACCCGTTCGAAAGTTACACACTACTCCAATTTTCCGGATTCCCCAGCCCTCCACTCCCCCCCCCCCGGGTGGTCGGATCCAGTCCAAATGTATAAACAATTTATCTGAGCAGATGCTTGTTCTTCCCAGCAAGTTTCACTCCGATCCCTCTATTCTAACCGTTTCTCGAAATTTTCGGTCTCCGCCCCCCCCCCAACTCCCCCATAGCTGTCGAATCCGGTCCGAACTTCAAACGGAACATCAGTAGTATGCCATTTATTCAGTCTTTAAGTTTCATTCCAATCCGATCACCCGTTCTAAAGTTACACACTACTCCAATTTTCCGGATTCCCCAGCCCTCCACTCCCCCCCCCGGGGCCGTCGAATTGGGAAACTGAATGTTTCCAAGTTAGTCCGATCGGGTCCCTGATGCTCCTGCCAAGTTTCATCGTCCTAGCACATCTGGAAGTACTCCAACTCGAAAAAGTGTGACAAAACTCCTTAATTTTCAGAATTTCCCCGGCCCATCACCCCCCCCCCCCCCCAGATGGTCGGATCGGGAAACTGATTACTTCTAGGTTAGTTTGGTCTGGTCCCTGATTTTCCTGCCAAGTTTCATCGTCCTAGCACATCTGGAAGTACCCTAACTCGAACATGTGGGACAAAAAAATTCGGACAGACCAACCGACAGACGGAAATGCGATCGGTATATGGCACTTGAGCCAGAGGCTGCAAGTGCCATAAAAATGACAGATTGCAAGACATATCTTAACATCATTTTCTTACTTTCTTCAGCCGTAACTTTTGTGAGCTTAGCGTCTTTAGACATGGAATATTGAAATTCAAATTCTCCACGTCTCGAGGAAGCGCGCATTCTGATCGTTATTGCTAGAGCCTCGGGTGAAAAAATACAAAATCCCTTAAATGAGTCAAACTAATTCGGTGTATTCGAATATCAGATATAAAATTTAAGCTGCCTTTTCGTTAAACTTTAATGAAAAAAAATTCCCATGTGCGCCCCCCCCCCGCATCAAAGTCAAAGCAACGTTTGTCGTTTTGAGAACTTGGCAGTAAATGCAACTTTCACATCGAAGCGTAAGCCTTCCACACTTAGCTAAGCAAATCTTGCGCTGTGCTTCAGACGAAACACAAGCTTTGTGTTTAAAAAAAAAAACCTACGCTACGCAAGAATGTGATTCGAGTCCATTTTTGGGATCCCAAAACGTAAGTGGAGGGATACCTATGACATCGCAAAAGTTGTCTGTCCGTCCGTCCGTCTGTAAGCACGATAACTCTCGAAGGGAATGAGAAATTTTGATGAAACTTGGTGTGAGCATTCTTTGGGTCAAGGGTGTCGAGTTCGTGGATGGGCCCTGTAGCTCTGCATTTAGGGGTGGGGGAGGGGGTTCAAATGAAGGGGCAAGTAAAATATTTTTAAACAGTTAATTTGATAGTCGATTATTGGGTAAGAAGACATGCTGAACACGAATATGATAACCATTTTTTAGCCGGAATCTGGCCAAAACCGGAAAGTTTGTTAAAAGTAGAAGTCTTATTTGAAGTTGATATAGGGGTAAAAAGGCAAGCTGAACACGAATTTGAAAACCATTTTCTCGCCGGACAAGTAGTTCGCCCGGAATCCGGCCAAAACCAGAAAGTTTGTTAAAAGTAAAATTTTTATCTGAAGTTGATTATATGTTTGATTTAGGAGTTATAAGAGATGCTGAATCCGTATATGACAATCATTTTTTAGCCGGATATCTAGTTCTTCCGGAATCCGGCCAAAACCGGAAAGTTTGTTAAAAGTAAAAGTTTTATTTGAAGTTAATAAGATGTTCGATGTAGGGGGAAGAAGGCATGCTGAACACGAATTTGAAAACCATTTTCTCGCCGGACAAGTAGTTCGCCCGGAATCCGGCCAAAACCGGAAAGTTTGTTAAAAGTAAAATTTTTATCTGAAGTTGATTATAATTATGTTTGATTCAGGGGTTAAAAGAGATGCTGAATCCGTATATGACAATCATTTTTTAGCCGGATATGTAGTTCTTCCGGAATCCGGCTGAAACCGGAAAATTTGTTAGAAGTTAAATTTTGATATGAAGTTGATTAGATGTTGGATATAGTGGTAAGGAGATACGCTGAATTCGTTTTTGAGCTTTATTTTTTTGCCGGAAAAGGAGTTCTGGATTTCGCCGAAACCGGAAAATTCGCAGAAGTAAGGCAGGATCGTTTCGATCAGCTTCTAGGGGTAAGCACACATGCTGAATCCAAGTCTGAACTTGGTTTTCTTAGATGATTAGCTGTTTGGCCTTAATATGTTTCTAAATTATAAGAGTAAAAATGTTCAAGGAGTCTGGCGAAACCTAGCCTAATTGTCTGGATCAAATATTGAATTTTTGGGATCCCATCGGAACCTTTGGTCTTGTTGCTTTTCCGTGCCGCAGAGAATCCAAACCAGTATAAAAATTAAAATGAATACAACAGAGGGTATAATACAATATAGAATTGTCTATAAATGCAAATATAAATGCTAATCTATCAATATCTGTAAGCCCCGTAGAAATTAATATTATGTCCTCATCAGAACTAGCCATCTCACTTTCATGCGGACGGAACGCACGAGCCCTCGCGGGACTGACGAAGCGCAACGCAGGTGTCTTGCTTTATCAGTGTTAAAGCCCCTAACGATAGGGGAAAATGCGATAACAGTATGTTCGCGACAGAACGGTGCCTTTTGAAGTTCTGACGTACACCACTCTACCCAAGGGGGGGGGGGGTGTTATGGGTACGTCCCATAGCACTTTGTCTGCGAAACGAGTCGCTTTGTCCAGTGTCTTATCAGATGGGCGACCCAAACTAGAGATATGTGTTACGTGCGATCGAAGCATATCGCGACACCGGAAGAAAATTATTCGGGGAATTTTTTCGGTTTTCGATTGTCATCTACCGTGAAAGTAATGGGAAGGAAGATTCTAGAAACAAACGGTCTCTGCCCAGGGGATTAAACCAGGTGGTTTATTAGAATTCTGCAGATTATTCTGTCCCAACGAAGGCGTCCTTAGATCAGCCAGGTTTCTTAATTCGTTTTCATCCGTGGAGCTTTCCAGTAGCCGTCTGGAAACTTCCTGGAAAGCTGTAACGTTTTCCTGAGCGCGAAAACCAGTGCGGAAACCGGCGACTTTGCGTTGTAGCAGTGCGAAAACGAGCTGAAAGTGATTCCGGCTTTGCTGTTCAGCTCGCGACGACCCCAACCCTCATTGTGGTTGCACCCGCGTTCTGTAAAAATTCTGGTTAGAAAGTTCGTACCCCTATTCGAACCATCAGACCACAGATCAACCGGCAGAATAATATTGAATTGTAACCCATAAGATAAGATAAGATCTTATTTGCGCTAAGAGCCATCGGATCGCAAATACTTGAAAATAAACACAACCATATGGGCTACGGATACCCTGAGGAACCTCGCCAGCTGTTTTATGTTTCCAGATAACTATTCCCGATGACGCTACACATCCATTCTTCATTCTTTCCCCTTCGAATTCTGACCTAAGTTCACTCAAACGTTCACATTCAAACAACAAATGTTTTAAGTTCTCGTCCATACTACCACACATTGGACATGGGCAAGGACGAGACCGACCCTTGGCTCTCCCAGTATAACGCCTTCTCTCCCCCAGTGGCAGACTGTCTGCCCCACAACTAATCAAACCCCTGACTCCCTCCCTTTACGCCGTAAGTTAAGTGACTCGTGGGAAGTCTCCTCCCTCGTCGAACGCTGATACTTCACTTGGTCGATTGTTTTCGTGGAACACTTGCCATTCGACACCTTGATAACTATTGAAGCCCTCCTTACTTTTGATTGTCTCTGCTTTTGTGGCTGGCTCGACTTTCGTGCCGTTTCCGTTCTTTTGTCTGTTCTTTCTTTGAAACTTCCCTGGCAGCCAATTGAAGCCGTGTGTGCTTTTGTTGAAGTTCACTCAAATGCGGAGCTGGGAAATATTCAGGATAAAATGGGCAAAAGATTAAAGGTGTCTCTGTAATCCGTTCCTGACTGTCTCTGCGTTGTGTAAAAGCCAGGCTTTACCGTCCAGATTTCTCTTTCGGATTCCAGACATCCATTTTCGTCGAGATGAATCTGGAAGGTGAAGCAAGACCAAAACATCTGGAAGATCGGGTTGTTGGACAACGCCAGATTCCAGAATCTGGAAGGTTGTCATAGAGGCAACACGTTTGGGAGACAAATAAATATGCAAATGGATGGGGTACGGGAAAAAGGAAGAGTGATTGACAGTTGTGGTTGGAAGGCGTCTGAAATGGAGTATAAGAAAGAGAGAGAAAATTATGAAATGCCAGCAATAAATAAATAAATAAATAGTGCACGGGGAGTGTCCAAGTTAGCTGCAAACCAATAACGTTGCTCGTCTATGTGTATAAATGGATCAGTAAGTCAATCGCCATAAGAAAACCGCAAATAAGAAACCATGGCGTGTCTGACTCGTCCTGCTATAAACAGCACGCTTCAGTCAAGCACTGTTAGAAGTAGAAAACAATAAGGACAGGTGGTAAATAGAACATAAATGCCTTAAAGGATTCCTCTCACTACTTAGTGTTACTGCTTAGATGTTCTGAAATAGTTGACCACTTTACAACCAAGTTATGCTTACAGAAACTTTGGCACACCGCTTCGGCTGTTTTTAGCCTCTTATAGATAAGATAGATAAGTCTTTTTACTGACCAAAAATCTTTCGTGGCTTACGCCAAAATTGTTTGGTACAGTCAGTAGCCTATGAGCATACAAATAAATTATAATAGACCTATATCGGGTTACAACAGTCATAAATATCGTTAAAAATTTAAACAAGCAGCTCAGTTTACACTTCGTTGTACAACCTTAGAAAAGAGGGAACGTAACTCTTTGCAAACCTCTGGTGTGCGCATTTAATTGGTTGCAACTTTTCAACCACAGTAGCTACTTTGCGAGGGAGCCTTTTCGTCACCTTTTCGGAAGGGAAAATATTTTTGTGGATTGGGTGGTTGAGTTTCAGCCTCCGATCATGTAAAGAAGTGATTTCGAATTTCCATGGCCCTTGCCTTGGGTGACAATCTTGGGGAAATTTGAATAACCCGTCTTCGGACCAATAAGCTCCTCGGAAACAGTGATTGGGCGCAAGATACGTCACGGAAAGAGAGCAAGCGTGATAATCAGTGTATTGCGAATATAGGAGATAGGATGCACTTATGAAGTGTAGGATATCGGGAACTAGAATAGATGGAAATACTACTGAAGTAGAAAGGTTACTACAGTACGTACGACTTGTCTTTTAAGAATAAGAGAATCTCCTTGTCATGTTTTGGGATTAGCGCTGACCATGACTTCGTTATTTCTAGCTGATGCTATACCGGTAACCACAAACGAAGTGATGCCATTAACCCCCGTATCGACGATCTTGCTTGGTGGTATCGGATGTGGTGCGCTTCTTTTTGTCTCGTTGCTGGTGGCGTTGCTATGGAAGTATTCGAAGAGGAGAAGAGATGGCTACCATCATCCGATTGTTGAGGTGAGGAATTAAGTTTTACACTTGAAATAGAACATCAAACGATTAGCTGTGAAAAAAGACGAATTGAACTGTGGATTCGGTCTCATTTCTGGAGAACCCTCTTCGCTCCAGACCGAACGAATTCGTTGTTCTTGAGTTGGGCAGAAAGCAGGACGTTAGAAGTAAAAGGTTTCAAAGGTGATCGGAGGGCTTAGCAAATTTACTGTCTACTTATCTATCTCACTCGATTGCGCCAAAAAAGCATACTAACAATAACTTCATAACTGACAAGACCAGAGGTTCCGATGGGATCCCAAAAATTCAATATTTGATCCAGACAATTAGGTTTTGTCTTCGCGAGATCCAGTCTTCGCCAGGCCAAACAGCTAATCATTAAGAAATCCAAGCTCAGATATGGATTCAGCATGTGCGTTTACCTCTATAAGCCGATCGAAACGAAACTAGCTTACTTCTGTGAATTTTGCGGTTTTGGCGAAATTCAGGAACTACTTGTCCGGCGAAAAACTAAAGCTCAACCAGACAATTAGGTTTTGTCTTCGCCAAAAAAGCTTTTGATTTAAAAAAAAGCTTTTGATTTAATTGACCACGAAATTCTGCTGAAGAAAATGAAAGAAAAAAATATTCCTGAATTTATTGTAAATATTATTGCGAGTTTTTTGACTAATAGAGAACAAATTGTAAAATATAAAAATTGTTTTTCTGATCCACAGCAAGTGTTTTGTGGTGTTCCGCAAGGTACGGTTCTTGGTCCACTGTGTTTCTTGATTATGATTAATGATATCGCCGAAGATCATGAGGAAAGGTGGAAATACGTAGACGACCTGTCTTTAGTTGAAGTTCTTTTGAGGAATTTCAAAAGCCAGGCTATCTCCACAATCCAAGAGATTGCCTCTGAGGCAAGGTCTCATAATATGGTTGTTAATAACGATAAGTCAGCAATTATCCCCTTCTCCTTTCTCAAGTCACAGCCTCAGTACAACCCTCCAATTCCACCCCATATTCTTACTGATTCAATTACACTCCTTGGACTAATTATTTCTTCAGACCTAACTTGGCATAAAAACACTTCGAATATTATAAAAAAGGCTAATTCGGCGATTTATATGCTCAAAGTACTGAAAAAGTTTAAAGTGCCAAAAAAAAAGATGATATTACTCTACTGTATGTTTACTCGTCCTCTACTGGAATACGCTTGTCCAGCCTGGCATTATGGGCTAACTAAGTGCGAATCAGATAAGATCGAGAGGGTTCAAAAGCGATTCCTTCAAATTATTTACGGTGGGTGTAAAATGCCGTACTCATTCCTTCTGAATGAATTTAATCTTCCTACCCTATCGGCGCGCAGGGAACACCTTTGTACAAATTTTGGACTGAAACTCCTTGGTAATCCCACTTATCGCCATTTCCTGCCTCCTCCTCATGTTCCCGAAAGAAGCCGACCCGAACGAAATGTGGCTACGAAAGTTCCAAAACTCGCGCCTATCTCTTGTAGAACCAAGCGGTACCGCAATAGTTTCGTACCCCGATTTTTGGAAAAGTACAATCAGCTGATGTAATACGTTATCGGTTGTTTACAAGTTTATGTATTGGTTGTTCTTGTTTTGTATGTACAGTGACAAAGATCTACCAAATTGCTCGCGCATGAAATGTTGTATCCGCTTTTTATCATTAAACATTAAACAAACATTAGATCCTGTCTTCGCCAGGCCAAACAGCTAATCATTAAGAAATCCAAGCTCAGATATGGATTCAGCATGTGCGTTTACCTCTATAAGCCGATCGAAACTATCCTAGCTTACTTCTGTGAATTTTGCGGTTCTGGCGAAATTCAAGAACTACTTGTCCGGCGAAAAACTTAAGCTCAAAAACTGATTCACCGTATCTCCTTACCCCTATATCCAACATCTAATCAACTTGAAATAAAAATTTAACTTTTAACGAATTTTCCGGTTTTGGCCGGATTACGGGCGAAGTACTTGTCCGGCGATAAAACGGTTTTCGTATTTGTTCAGCATGCCTTCTTACCCCTACATCAAACATCTACTCAACTTCAGATAAAACTTTAACTTCTAACAAACTTTCCGGCTTTGGCCGGATTCCGGACGAACTACTTGCCCGGCGAGAAAACAGTTTTCGTATTCTTGTTCAGCATGCCTTCTTACCCCTATACCGAACATCTAATCAGCTTCAAATAACACTTCTAATTTTAACAAACTTTCCGGTTTTGGCCGGATTCCGGACGAACTACTTGTCCTGCGAGAAAATGGTTTTCATATTTGTGTTCAGCGTGTCTTCTTACCCCATAATCGACTATCACATTAGCTGTTTAAAAATTTTTTGCTTGCCCCTTAATTTAAACCCCCTCCCCCACCCCTAAATGTAAAGCTACAGGGCCCATCTACGAACTTGACCTTACTCTTGACCCAAAGAATGCTCACACCAAGTTTCATAAAAATATCTCAATCCCTTCGAGAGTTATCGTGCGTACAGACGGACGGACGGACAGACGGACGGACAACTTTTGCGATGTCATAGGTATCCCTCCACTTACGTTTTGGGATCCCAAAAAAGATACGCTAGGAAAAATAACAAAATAGGGCTAGCTCTGAAAAGATGCTATATTCAAATCCACCCGTCATGGTATGGAGATTTTTAGCCATACTGGGCAGAGGGACAGAGAGAAAGATTTATTCTTAAATGGAATCTGTCACGGCGCATTCGCCGAATTTGACCTTAACGTCGAACATAATTTCACTGGAATATGTATATATGTAATAAGTCAAAGAGACAAAACAAAAAAAAATCAGCACTCTTGACAGTTTTTAGCGCACTTTTACACATATCTCCCTTTTGGTAGACAGTACGTAATCAATCAATCAATGAAATGTTACCATATTGAGACAGAGACATAATGACCCCAGGAAAGATACAGTGCCATAGGGCGAGTATACTACAGTTCCCAGTCGAACGGGCACAGCCCCCCCCCCCCAAATTCTGTCATGGGCCCTTGCTTTATATTAGCTATTCCCTGTATATTGTTTAATCTGTATTCACAACCGCCAGCTGACATGTTTCCCATATTCCCGTTTGTCGAGTTGTAATTGATTTAGATTCTAATTTCAGATGAATCAGCTTGACATTGACGTTGACAAGCTCACGGATAACCTAGCGTATCATCGCATGGGAAATTTGGTTGATTCAAGACTCGAGAGGCTGGAATACCCACGGAATGATATTATTTACAATGGGGACTTGGGTCAGGGAGCTTTTGGAAGAGTATTCCAGGCCAAAGCACCGAATTTGGTTAAAGGTAAGATAAATTCCATACAATTAATGAATTATTACATAATGTTAAGGTACAAAACGTTAAGGTACTGGAGGTCCTAGGGAGGGATCAGCTCCCTCCCGAAGCATAGCTGTGGGGGACCTTTGAACTTGAAAGTCCCATATTGGTTCAGCTTGTCAGCTACACTAATTGAAACAGAAACTAGACCTACGTTGCATGGGCAACGTGATGTGTTGCAGCAGCCTTTGTTCGGCTTCGCCGACTAAAGTGTTGCGAGAGCAACACTTTGGTTTGTTTCTTCGCTAACGGTTAAAGGCTGAAGTTGTCAACCCATCGAGGTTTCCAAAATGGTATGTTCCAATCCAAGAAAAAAAATTTTTGTGAACTGATGACACAATCTGTAATCACATGGCTATAACAACAGAATATCGGAAGTAGGGAGTAAATTGACTTTGCAGCCAGTTGAACTTTATCCTTTTCAATCGTAGCTATCGTGACTGGTGAAAACTTGGAACATTATATAATATAACCTAGTTGGTATTATAAAGCTATCCATAACTTTTCAGGGTCAAAATACCATAGATGTCACTCTACTAATTATTGCGAAACTATATCGTTGTTTTACATTATTATCTTTTCTATCCGTGCGTTTACACTTAATTCTAAGTTACAGTGATAGACCATCGCCATAGACCATTCTAGGATCTCATGAAAATGACAATGCTTTAGGAATCGATTCTAACTTGCAAGTCCCTCTCCCCGTGATAGACATGAGCCAAGCTTTCTTCTCATAAAAAACACCGGAAGCAAAATAGGCACACAAACTAGGAAAAGTCCGAGACCCCTCACTGTCGAAGATGATTATGGTCTAACAGCCTATTGTTACTTACAAGTCCTGACATGTCTCACAATTGGGTTCCGCCTATTCTTTGTTTGAGTGTGTATCCTACCACTAAAGTTGTCAACCCCTCAAAGACTTAATTCTATGTTATAGTTAGAGACCATAGAGATTTTCTTACCCTCAGACTTACATAGATCAAATAAAATGTGCACCAATTTGCACAAGTTTCTAGCCCCTCATGAACCCCTTCTAGCAACCGATTCTTGCTTACAAGATATTTATAGAGATCAAATTTAATGTGCACCAATCTGCAAAAGTTTCTAGCCCCTCATGAACCCCTTCTGGCAACCGATTTTTACTTACAAGTTCATCTCCCCGCAATAGACATGGTACTAAATGATTCTCACGATCAAATAAACACCGGAAAAAAAATAATAGGATTAATAGGTACACCAACTAGCAAAAGTTGATAACCCCTCCACCGAAGATGATTATGGTCTAGCAGCCGATTGTTGCTTACACGTCCCCTACATGTTTCGCAATTGGATCGGAATATTTTTGGTTTCAGTCTATACCTTACTACTGAAGTTGTCAACCCCTTTAAACTTTCGAACTGTTGTATCTCATTAAGGAATTTTTGTACCAAAAAACGGATGACATATACTTTGATCAGCTCATCAACGTCTATCGATTGCCGTTGAAAAAAAAATTATATCTGTATTAGTTCAAAAGTTGACTTTTTTGCCGTAGGCCAACTTTCTAATATCACAACTTAGAAAGGAGCAAGGGATAAGCTCTAATTTCTTTAGCAGTGAGAGAACTTTTAAAGTTTAAGAGGCATATCTGATATCATTTCTCTTCCTCAATCCCAAATGCAAAAAATGGAATGATAAACTCAATAGAAATCACGAACATAAATGGGCAGAAACAATAGATGGCAGCACTTTCGGACCCGTGGGAAAATGCCACTTTTTTCTTTCTGTAAATTTTTCTATTTATCACTCAGAGAAGATATATTGGTTATGGGGCCGGGGAACTGCCGCAAATATTTAGCACTTTTAGATTTTAGTCCATCTTCAATTTGAAAGTGGTGCCTGTCTGCTTGCCTGCTAGAACGGAGCTTTCCACTCGAAAGCAGAAACATGATTTGATGAAACAAAAGCTTGGCTGCATAACTTCAGTTAGTCCTCTCTAACATAGGCTATACAGCTCCACTTCACTTCACACACCGTAGGCTCTGGCTCGAGGACAAGCAAAAACCATCCTTTTTGGCCCCAGGCAAGAGTTCTACGGAGCTTTCCAAAATGTAAGGTCATATTCATCGATCCGGCCTGAGGTCCACACTTTCCGTAAAAACCGCAGAGGTTAGACCCTTACCACTTTCTAGTAATAAGCTGAAATCGGGGTGCTAGGAAAAAAAAAAAACCACGACAAAACCAAAGTGTTGCTCTCGCAACACAATGACGAAATAAAGAGGCCGAGCTGGCAAATGTTGGAATGCAAGGTGACACCATTCTTCCATGTCAGGCAAAGTATTTATTTTTTAGTTTTATTTTACTACTTAACGGTCCTGCAACGAGTCCGTCGACCCAAGAAGGCACACCCGAAGGGAGGCCACCGCCATCGAACGTAAAAGACCCTCTGCAATACCACTTTGTTATAACCCGCGACTACAACGAAAAGAGTTATTGTACAGGACCGAACGTTTCGGTTCTGGTGTTCTGACTCGCATTATCTTTCAGGCGAAGAGTTCACGCTGATCGCTGTCAAGATGCTTAAAGAAGAAGCGACGGAAGACCTCCGTGCTGATTTCGAAAGGGAGGCCTGCATCTTAGCTGAATTCGACCACCCTCACATTGTAAAACTCCTAGGTGTCTGCGCTATTGGAAAACCCATGTGTCTGCTATTTGAGTATATGGCCTGCGGGGACTTGAATGAGTACCTTCGCTCACACTCACCAAGCAACTACATTGTCTTCAATCCCAACGGAAATCATAGTGAAATCAGGTTGAGTTTAGTGGATTTAACTCGAATATCGCGGCAAATTGCCTCAGGGATGCTATACCTCTCGGAGAGAGGGTTTGTGCACAGAGATCTTGCGACAAGAAATTGCCTTGTGAATGAGCTGCACGTAGTGAAGATTGCAGACTTTGGTCTATCCCAGAAACTATACATGCAGCCATATTATAAAGGGAATGACAATGATGCTATACCGGTGCGATGGATGCCCTTGGAGAGCTTGTTATACAATCGATATACGACTGAATCGGACGTTTGGGCTTACGGAATTTGTCTGTGGGAGATTTTCTCCTTCGCTCTTCAGCCTTATTATGGTATGACTCATGAAGAAGTGGTACGGTACCTTCAAGAGGGAAATTTGCTGCAGAAACCACAGTATGCCCCTCCAACGGTATATGAGTTGATGAAACAGTGTTGGCGGTTAGAACAAAGCGAACGGCCGACGTTTCCTGAGCTTTACGGAGCACTTGTGCAGCTAGAGCGTGAGTTCGACAGATGTCTGACTTTAAAGCGGGACGGCACTGTATCGCCTGCCCATATTTAACTAGCGCGCGGAAATTTGAAATCGATGGTACGTGAGGTAGACCATATTGGTGTCTTAATAGTTCGCCTAGTCCCTAGATTATCAGTTGGCATTTGTGAAAATACTCAGATCGGTTGGGTAGTCCACGATTCATCGGTCAGAAAAGCCACTTTGGCGATACATAATGTGCCGGAAATCAATAAGCTATGTAGTTGCAATGGATTGTTGTAATATTGGCAAGAGTGAAGTAGGGAAGACTGGCGGATGCTCTTCCGTACTACCCCATCCGAACCACAATACCCGCGTCGTAATGTACTATGATGCGGGTAGCGGGTTCGGGCTGGCCCACCCGTCACTTCAGTTATCTGTCGCATTTGACAGTCAAATTGGCTAAATTGTCTGCCAATATTTAAGTATTTTTTGCGCGGGAACTCGAATGGATGAACACGTGGTGTAGACGATAGACAGCAGCACGCTTGGTTGTAAGCAATCCATTCTGCCTGAAGAAGGGCACGGGCCAATCACTATTTTTCACCGTTGCTTTTATTTGCTTTGCTCTGCAAATTTCGGTTTCTTGCAGGAGAAATTCTTTTCATGGAATTTCTTATTAAGCAGTTTTCGTTCTTCCCTGCGAATTTACAAGTGATTGTAACTACCCGTTCAACAGAAATACCCAGAATGGTGACGTCTGTCCGCGCTCTTATTATCTTCGTTCCAGAGAGGGTAGTAACTACTAAACACCACAGTAAGAGATTGCTCCTCCTCTTCTTATCATCATAACTACTTTGGAACCCAACCTGTCTAGAAAACTGTAGTTGAGAGATTGGGTTCACGCAATCAATGATCTGGAAACAAAAATACTCATTTGTTGTTAGCTGTTACGATTTCTCACGTTATTTTGCGCGGTTATGGTCGTGTAGGCAGAAAAGTCCAACCAAAATCCCTTTGTAGAACAATAAGTTTAAAAATTTGCAAGGTCTGTAATTTGTTGGAAGTGATTACATTGTCATGAGCCATTTGGTTAGTTTTCTATATCGGAGCTTTTCTATTGCTGTAGGTGTTATGTATCTGTTGACAGCGCCTCTAGAAGCTAGGATGATACAAGTCGTTGGATTTTATGTGTGTGGGGGGGATATACAGGTGATTTGTACAGAAGTGTATCTCAAAGTTTTTGCGATTCCAGAATTGTAAGAGATTCACAGGAGTTTTTGTTTGCGCCGCTGACCCCTGTTATGTGATTTCCGCGTGAAAACGGACGCTTAAGTCCGATTCGGCTAGATAAGACTTGGTCATATAAAATCAGTAATGCACGTTGCTCGGTGCTTTAATGCACTTCTGTACGCCTAGCCTATTTTGCGTTATGCTTCAAGTCTATCTGATTAGCCTGAGATTGGAGCGTGCCAATGTCCTTATGTTGTGGCTACTCGCTATTTCTATACTATTTGCTGATTTAAGGTTAAAGGGAAATGTGTTCATGTGAGGGGTATTTTGGGGCTCTGTATTTTGGTCGCGGACTTCGACAATGCACTGAAAACGAAAATTACTGTCTGCGATACGCAAGTTGAGTCTACTCGGTTTTGTGTCGGCGCAAAGCAAATTATCCGTGGTTCACACTGCTGCGATTTCGTGCAAAATTCTGCGTTTTAGGACACATATTCTGTGAAAAGTAATGCAAAACGTTGCGTTTTGTCGTGGTGTCGAAGTTTTAACTGGTCCGGCAAAACGCATGCGTTTGGTTGAGGAAAGAAAAGGAAAAAGAGCAAAGACTACCTGTTTTTCAAAGCTAAAAAGTTGCTCCGCCTTTTTTTGAAGAAATCCTGGAACGGTTGAATACAAAATTTCTTTTGACTAAACCTGAAAGAACAAAGATTATCTATTTTTCAAAATTAAAAGTAGCTCTACCTTCTTTCTAAAGAAAATGTTGTGATCCTGGGATGGTTGAGTACAAAATATCTTCTGAGTAAACCTTCAAACAACCCGATTTAAACTAGATGATATTTAAAGCAAACCTTGCACTGTTTACTGTTTATGTTCCAATATTCAAAACTATTTGAATACTGTAATAGGCCCTGCTTTTAGCCAAACGACTGAAAAGTCCGAGAGTGGATTGTATCCAGGGTCTTCACCTTCTACGGGGTCGTTGTTCCTCCTCCGGAGATTGTACTCAGTTTCTTTCTGCGTTTGCGTTGCGATGTGAACATACATGCGATTGTGTAGTACGTCGGAAAAACAAAATTGAATTGTGTCGCGTTAGGTATGACAACAGTGTGAACTGTTGTTCAACCAGCTAGATCCGGATTTGCCGGATATGGATCCTGGTTCTGTTAGCACTCAACCTAAGGGGTTCTGCAATTTGATTGAGGCACCCTGGAAACTGTAGAGAATACCACTCTAGTAAACAAATGGCCTTGTGGGAACAGAGCTTTGTGCCGTTCGTCAACTTCTGGGCGAGAATCGGAGCAAAGGGCGATTCTGGCGATCTCCTGGATTCACTTCCCGAAAAGTAAAGCGAGAATAAGCCGAGCGCTAGAACAAACGAAAAATTTTCGCGCCTCAGTTGCACCTTAACAACTTCTCGCTGACTTGCCAAAATCACTTTCCAATCGGGAAGTGGATTCGCTTTCCAAGTGCTGGCCTTAAGTAGCGGAGCGCGAAAACAGCTCTGGAAAGCGAAGAGATTCTTAGCCGAAGTCGCAAAAACAGCCGGCGCATAAGCTCGCGGAGCTTTCCAGACCGCCAGCATCGCCCTCAAGTGTTTGAAGACTGTACAAATTTCGCACAGTTTGTTCCATTTCTTTGAAGAATTTCCCGGAAAACCAATTAAAAACGACTTAGGTTGCTAGATTGTTTTTATCAGGAGTAGTTTCCAGTGCTTTTGTTTATGGGTCCCACGGTGACAACCTTCGAAACTCAGTGCTCATTTAAACTTTCCCACGCTTAGATTTCCGTGATTGTTTTGGTTATTAAATGTAGGATTTCCTGGCGGCCTGGGAATCGTGATATGAAACCGAGCAGGAAAGCTTCATTGTTTCATCACTAATTCCGGAAAAATTTCCAGTGAAATCCGGAGAGAGAATACGAGAAGAAATTAGATTTCTAAGCCGTAAAAAAATCGTATAAATTGAAAACGCAAGATTTTCTGTGTGTGCTTTTGTATAAGCCGCCTTTGCCACTCGAAGTGGGCTTAAAGCACACCTCTCACTATTTGCTGTTTATGTCCCAGTGTTCAGAACTATTTGAATAATGTAAGACTAGGCTCTGCTTTTCACAAATTATCCACGACGGCTTTGACTGTTTTAAGCTTTTTCCCAGGCCCATGGACTTCTAGGAAAAACTCGGCAAAATTCTGAGAACCGGTTTTACGCATTAATAGCATGGTACGCAAACACTCGTCGGGATAATAGTGCGCATGGAAAATATTGAATTGTGGCAAGTGCAAAGATTAGTGAGGTGTCGTTAGCGGGCTAAAGATGTAACATATGCAGTCTGAGTCTCCGGGCTTAAGAATTAATGAATGCAATTACGGAAGTTGGTTGCATTGGCATTATATGCACGACACTGGCACGACGCAAGTCCTTCAACAGTAAAAAAAATTACCATGCCAACGCGCGTGAAGCGATGATTAGGTATGCAGAACATTACACAAAGACAGTTTGAAGCCTTACAAAGCTCATTTCCGAGTAAATTTTGTTACGAAACTGTGATCTAACAATCAAGATATGTTTTGAAAATGTTCTTACAAGTTCAGTATAATTACCAAGTAGTCGCATTTTGCGCATTGCGCATAAAGGTTTCGGGATGTCAAAAAGTACCTTTTTGTCAGGAGTTTGACAGTCGAGCTCTTGGCAACCCTGATTACTAAGCCACTGCGTATCGGACTGGCCATGCAGACATTACAACGGGGGGGGGGGCGGAAAAAAATCGGAATCGCTCCATTTTAGCCCTGCGTTTATCCAAAAGCCGAATTGTCTCTTTTGGTTTCTGAATGTTGAATCTCTTTCCCTGTAAAGTCTGATCTCCGTTCTGCATGTTATTTTATATTGTTTCGTTTATAAATAAAAAGTTTGCAAGAAAACATAAATTAGCCCATAAATAAATGTAATAAATAGTGAGATTAACGCTTCACTCCTTGGTGACGAAGGGTAGGCGTCCACATGGAATGTTCGAGCAACTGTCAGTGGACTCGACGGATTTTTCGAAGATTTCCATTGGCCCCTTCAGGTGATTCGGTAAGATGGCGCGCGTGATGCTAGAAATTAAAATTACGGGATTATCATAGTGAAAAAGAACAACCGTGGATTCGCCTGGAACAGTACAGGAGAGGTCCCAACGTCGAATGTACATACATGGATGTTTCCACATAGTGACACGAATTTCGCAGACGTATTTTCGCATGCGCACAGTCGACTGTGTGTGCACCTAGCTAAGACTTTAAGATAAAGCAGGGGCGGGAGGGAGAAAGTAAGAAAGTAAACATATTCATTCATGCATTCAAAAAAAGAATAATCGAAAAGATTAACTATAGTGAATACAACATGTCACGGGATATTTATGATGAAATGCAAACTCAAGAGATTTTTATTCCAAATATGACTTTCTATTGAAGCACACCTCGCACTGTTTACTGTTTACATTCCAATATATGAAACTATTTGAATACTGGGGTCTGCTTTAACAAATTGTACACGGCTTTGGCTGTTGTAAGCCGTTTCCCTTCAGCCCAAGCTGACTGCGAATCATATTTGACAGTGCAAAACGGATACGTCAGCTAAATTTTATTAGAGCTATATTTCGGCCCTTCTTGGCAAGGGTCCTCTCCAGGTTCAAAACCGCTTAAGTTGGAAAAACGAACTTGTGGACAAACCGTGGACCTTTGCCAAGAAGGGCCGAAATATAGCTCTAATAAAATTTAGCTGACGTATCCGTTTTGCACTGTCAAATACAATAGCATGATACGTGAACAGTCGTCGGGAGCGTAATGCGCATGGAAAATAGTGAATCGTGGCAAGTGCAAAGCCTAGTGAGGTATCGTTAGCGGTCTTAGAATGTAACATATCAAATTTGGGTCTCCGGGCCTAAGAATTAATGTATGCAGTTTCGGAAGCATGTTGCTTCGGCATTATAGAGACGACGGGCCTTTTAAAAGTTGGATATTCATGTGAAGAAGAGACCCACGGAACTCACGAAAGGGAACCCGACTTCACGAACCCGACTTCGATGATTTAATATCTATTACAATACATTATCTGAGAATGCCGATAATGACTTGCGAAAAAAAATATGGTGCAATGTTGCCTATTACCTCTGAAGGTCTAACCTAAACGAAAATTTCATTTCAGAAAATTAAAAAAATCAGACTTGCCTCATGATCCGGCTGCTGTTCTCCTGCGACTTGACGTACTGACCCAGCTCGCAGAGAAGACGTTCGACGCACTGTTCGGCCTGAAGGGCGTTCATGATGGACTCGATGGTTCTCGTGTTGCTGCTGAACAGAGGTGCACCGGTGTCCCTGCGGCGCCTTGAGCTCTGGAAAAGATGGAAGGATTCGGGTAAGTCCTTATTTAAATAAAATTGCTTAAGGTCAGGCTTCACGTTCTAGATTCCAGACAGCTGGTCTGGCCGGATCTGGAAGGTGAAGCAAGGGCAAAAACGTCTGGAGGTCTGGTGTGTTGGACACCCGAGATTCCGGATGTCTGGAAGGTTCCTTAGAGGCAACCGATTTGAGTGACGCAGTAAATATGCAAATATAGGAAGAAGAGGGAGGGTGTATAGACAGTTGTGACCAGGGCCGTCCCGAGGGGGGGTGTGGGGGGGGTGCTGCACCCCCCCCAGAAGGCTCGCTTGAAAAAATTCCGGTAAATTTTGACTGGTGCGGCGAAGCCGCGCCAGTTATAATTTATCAAATTCACCTGAACTTGATTTTTAGGGAATCTACCGGAACATTGCTCCGGGAACCTACCGGAATTTTGCTCAGGGAGTCCACCGAAATATCGCTGAAGGAATCTACCGGAACTTGTCTCAGAGAACTTACTGGAGGCTGGATCAGGGGATCTACCGGATTTCGACCCACGGAATCTAATAGAATTTTCATCTACCGGATCATTGCTCAGGGAACCTACCGGAATTTTAAGGGAACCTACCGGAATTTTGCTCAGGGAATCTACCGAAATCTTGCTCCCGGAATCTACCGGAACTTGTCTCAGGGAATTTACTGGAGGCTGGATCAAGGGATCTACTGGACTTTGACCCATGGAATCTACTAGAATTTTTGAATCTACCGGAATTGTGCTCTGGGAATCTACCGAATTCTTGCTCAAAGAATCTATCGGACTTTGGCTCAGGGAATTTACTGGGGGCTGGATTAGGGAATCTACCGAACTTTGCTCCACGGAATCTACCCGAATTTGGTTCAGGCTGAATTTTTGACTGAAATCTTGGCTGAATTTTTCATCATTTCCAACTACAAATACTGTTCCAGGAACAATTTCACGGTACCGTCTACTCCAGTTTCGACAGCTTTCTCGATTCCTTTCTGGTGATAAGCCGAGACGACAAACGAGCCTTGTTCCGACATGATCTCGAAAATCGCCAGGAGAGCCTCGAAACAAACCAAAAGTTTGAAGACATATTCGAAGTCTTTCGTGAGTTGAAAGATGTTTTACCACTAAAATGGAAAGCGTTCATGCTGGCTAAGACAATTCCTGTTACTTCAGTAAATGGGGAAAGACATTTTAGCAAGATGAAGTTGGTTGAGACCACTTTGCGTTCAACAATGGCTGACCAGCGTCTGTTACTAATCGCATGTGAAACCGATCTAGTTGACGAATGTGAAACTGGATGTGTTGTGAACAAATGGAAAACGCTTAAAACGCGACGGATAAATGTGTAGCGTGGGTTGAAGGTCGAAGACCTTTTTAGTTTTAACTGACAATCTTAATGTCTAGCCGACTAGGCTGAGATCCAACAGTCTAGTAACATATCACTTGTTCACTTATATATTCCTGAAAACCCGATAAAAGTACGTTATTCGTTTCTCCGTTATCCAGGGATAATCGATTTCGTTGAAAGAATTTACTCTTTCGGATTTGTGGTATAGCCTACCTCTATGTGCTTGTCCCGGTTGGAAAAATACGAAATCTCTCATGTGTCAAAATATTTAGGTGTATTCAAATATCAGATTTAAAAATAAGCTGCCTTTTCAGTTAAACTTTAACGAATCTATTTTGTTGTTGTTTGTAACACATAGTCGAAGTCGGAACACAACAATATTCTAGAGTTTCTGCAGAGGTTCACTACGAAGAATTTCCGGAAAAACCTCGAAAAATTCCGGTAAAGTTTAAAAAAAATCCGGTAAAATTCTGGAGCCGCACCCCCCCCCCCCCCTATCAGGAAGGTGTCGGGACGCCCCTGGTTGTGACTGGGAAGCTTGCTTTTATGCTGCGAACAAACCACAGGTTTTTCCGTCCGGGTTTTCTTCACTTTCAGTATGAAGAAGAAAAGAATCTAATCTTTTCCTTAGGGAAGTGATGATAGTGCCGAAAATCCTGGCAGGAATTCCAGTCCGCGAACACCCAACCCTGATCGTCTCTCCTAGGCATGATCAAGGCCCTTGCTAGTCACAGACATGCAATAGATGCATTTAAAAAAAAAATGTATGGTGCCTTTCTTAATCATCGTTTGTCAAATATTTAATGGCGCTAAACGGATGTCAGCTGAGATGTTTTTTTTGTTATATTTCCAGCTTATTCTTACCATCCAGGGAGACACCCCTTGTTGCCTTCAAAGGAGCCTGTTGGACTATTGATTGCCCCTAGAACGGTTTAGAAGTGTAAACGCGTGTGGCTCCTCGCTCGGCTCTATATTTATAGTATCCAATCGAAAATAGTCTAGCAGGCCTTTTGAAGGCAAGAAGGGATATCTCCCTGGATGGTAAGAATAAGGTGATATTTCGGCCGTTCTTGGCAAGGTTCGTCGTCGGGCTGAGCTAGGAGAAACGAAACAAATTTTTGTTGTATTTTTAGAAGTTATTTGCGTTTAATTTTTTCTTTCTTTCAGTGCTCCGCTTTTTTCTTCGTGTTGTTGTAAGCGGGTTTCTAATAAATTAATTAATTAATTAATTAAACCTGTAACCAAGGTTCATTTCTTCTATCTATAGTGCCATTAAATTCGATTTGCAGCAGCTTGGTCTAAACGAGTATTCTTTCATCTTCATCGAAAACGTTCAGAGTGCAATGTATCTCTCTTCCTTTTATTTGATAATTTTTCATCTGCTGTAGGAAAGCGTATCCAGCGTATCTTTCTTTTAATTGATCATTTTTCACCTTCTGAAAGGAGTACAATGTATCCTAAATAATCCCAGACCTACGCCCCTCAGATCAGTGCGATATCATGTCTCAGATTGCTAGGAAACCGGGGGGTCATGAGAACGAGTGAATACTCACTCCCCAAACCCATGTATACTGGGTGCCAGGCAAGGCCGTATCCAGGGGGGGGGGGGGGTTAGGAGGTTCGACCCCCCCCCCGAAACCCACAAAAGTGATATTTTTTGTGGGCTTTGACCTCTGATCTATGCCTTTTTTGTACTTTTTGTGGGCAACCCCCCCCCCCCCCGAAATAAATTCCGGGGGCAAACCCCCCCCCCCCCGAAATAAATTCCTGGATACGGGCCTGGTGCCAGGAATGGGTATACGGTGGATGCCGGAGAGCAGGGCCGTATCCAGGAGGGGCTAGGGGGTTCACCCCCCCCCCCCCCCCCGAAATATGCAAAATACTCGTTTTTATGCTTTAACCTTTGATCTAGGTCTTTTTTGTACTTTTTGGTCCGACCCGGGAGCAACCCCCCCTCCCGAAATAAATTCCTGGATACGGACCATCCGGAGATTGAGCATCCTCGAGCGTGAGAATTAATGGCAACGTTTTGTTATATCGACCATCATATAAATTTGATTGTAGATTTTCTTCCGTCCAGAAATCCTCCCCCTGACAAGAGGTACAAATCCCAGCTATTACCTTAGCTTGATTCTCCATACCAAGCTTCGTCGAATTCCGTTTGGTGATTATTGGGATCACAAACGGACGGGAAAATTTGTGATATCACAAGCTTTCCTTTATATCGAAATTATAGAGAGCCGCAAGGGCCTTTTTTAGCAATATATTTTACTGGAAGTTTTCTTCACGAACGGAAATCTCAAGCTATTTGGATTCCTTAAAAAAAAAAAATACTAACCTTTCGCTCGTTCTGGCCCCCTTCCTTTGCTGTCACTTGACTATATGCCTGAATAACGGGCGGACGTAGTTGTTGGGTAACAACCGTTGTTCCGGGGCTAACCGGGATGGCGGTAGCTTCAGTGATACCAAGGAGAGAGCCCATCATTCCTTGCTTCGCCATGAAAATCCCAGCGATGAGTTGAAACAAAAAGATGACACCAGCTATTGTCAGGCCCGTAAACAAGATAGATGGCAGCAGATCTCCTTTCTTAGCATAAAGTTCGCCTAATGGGGTAGCAGGCTGGTAGGCAAACAGACCCCGGGAAATGGGCAGGGGCGCTGATGGGACGAAGGGTGAGGATGCGAAGGCTGTTTTGAAAGGGCTGAATGCGCCGAAATTTGGCAAGGCAGGAGGAGCAGCAACAGCGATCGGAGCGGTCTGTTGGAACTGTTGTGGAAATTGTTGTAGGGGTAGTGGGTACTGTTGTTGAGGTTGCTGGTACTGCTGCTGGGGTTGCTGGTACTGCTGTTGAGGCTGCTGATACTGTTGCTGGGGTCTTTGATAGACGGGTCGCGGGCGCTGTTGGGGGATATTAGGCTGTTGTTGTGGGCCGTTTTGGTACTGTGGCTGCTGCTGCCAGTACGGCTGCTGTTGCTGTTGCTCTTGCCCTTGCTGCGGCTGCTCCTTCTGGATAACAACAATCGTGCCACCGCGACGGTTGTCCTGTTGATCTTCCTGCTGGTTGCGGTCTTGATCTTGTCCCACACGAACCACTTGTATATCCTGCTGCTGCCCCTGATTCTGGTCTGGTTGCATACGAACCACGGCAATACCAGCCTGACCTTGCCCTTGGTCCTGGTTTTGCGGCATTCGTACAACGGCAATGTTGCCCTGGTCTTGCTTCGGAACTTGGATCACCTGGACGTTTGGTTGGCCGATACGCTGGAAGGCCGGGTTTTGTCTGGATTGGGGTCGATTGAAGCCTTGCTGGACGACAGCGCCTGGAAGGGTTTCGACCGTGACCTTGCGCTTGGATAGATCATCGTTTTGGCGGTTCTGATCGTCGCCTTGAGGAGCAGCCACTGCGGTGGCAACAATGAAAACCAGCAGGCAGACTAGAAGAGGAATTTGCGTGATTAGAATACAGCTCACATTTTTCGAGGATCACTACTAGAATAACCTTATAATCGGGTGTGGTAACTGGTATGGTTGGCCCGTGTGTCGTACACAAAAACCTGATAAGTTTTTTATTATAAGTGGGCTCTGTTGACTCGAGCATGCATAGCCCATGGTCGGCATTGATGCAGCAGCGGAGGCTTAGAAAGCGGTCGGATTCAGGGTTCGGGGGCTGAAAAGGATAACAAGGACCTATAAACTTATATCAGGAAAATAAGATTGTTAAGATTACCTAAGGCCCTGTGAAGGGAATCCGGGTATTATTTTATTTTGAAATGTAACAAATGTGTGACTATGTGACCATGTAATACTGTTTACTATTTCTGTAAAAATATGATATCGAATTAAACGAATTATAATAGGAGTTTTTCAAAACAAAATAATGTGTGATATAATTTGCCACACATCGTATTTCTACGTAACTATTTTTGAGGTATAAAAACAAGTTCTTTAAAAAAGGAATGAAAAAAATAAATAAAAAATAAAAGAAACAAAAAACACGTGGTATTTCTACTCAACTATTTTTAGGTGTAAGAGTAAGTATGCTGGGACTGAGACACATAAAAAAACAGTAGAATATACGAACAACCTGTGGTATTTAATTTCGGCTTCAATATTTTTTAAATAGGGACTGAATTGTATCTTACCTTTCAACAAGTTCATGTTCACTCTTTGCTTTCACTCTCTGATCTGACTTGCTAATATTGAAAAAAGTTGTATTTCAGACAACCATAAGGTCCTTTCCGAGGTGGTTGATCCGTCGTGTTTAACTTTTTACCTGGAATGGTCTGCCAGGTAGCAAATGAGGTCATTCTACTTCCGACCTTGGAAGCCGGAACCGGGTTGACAGTATAGACTCGAACGAAAGTGAAGTCGGCAGTGTGATTTTCAGCGTCGAACTTGAACGTTTTTAGAGCCGAGTTGCCATCAGAAGCCGAAAATGGTAAGTCCCTCTGACTCTCTGTATCAGCGCATGGTTAAATTCATCAAAATTCGAGTTCGACTTACTTACAATAATCTAGCGACGTTCCGACATATGCTGGTCGTAAAAGCCCGTTCATTGGCATACTAGTTATTTTTTATGGAATAACTCTTATTCTTCCTATACATATAATTAAGATAAAATATTTTTTATTTATGTTTCCTCTCTTGATGTAAGTCGCTTTGTTAAGCTAGATTGAATTAAAGAGTTAAAGTGAATTCAGTGGAGTTCAGTAGATTGAAAATGACAGATTCGAAAGGGTAAAAAATCTAAAGATCGCCAGGAACCGAAGAAAGAGTGGGCTCCTAGGCAAGAATAACGTAAGCAACTCGGATAATAGGAAGAACTGTTTTATTTTGAAATATTCTTTGATACATAGACAACATATTTCCAGCAAGAAAGAAAATAAAAGTGAAAGAAGAGAATCACAAAATTCGCCAGGATTAACTGTTTACAAGTTGAGTTCTAAAAATTAGGTGAATCGGGAGAAAGGATTGACAGATGATGAGCAACGGGAATAGATACTCTGCAACTAAGAAACCGAGGGGCGTGAATACGTGTGCTGATTTTTCACTGTTTATTCTACTTCGGTGGAAAAAAAAAACATCAAGTAAAGAGAGCAGCCTACAGTTGGTTTTAAGCAGAAACAGCGCATTTTGAGCTGATGATGATGATGAACTACCAGGGATCTCTTACCCTCTCTTATCTGTCAGTCGCGAGATGTCTCTGGCTTTGTTGCCAGATGTCTCTGGAGTTGTGGAGCTTGTCTCGTATTATATTATTTACTCCAATTACCAGCTTACCTCCGCCGATTACCAGCAAATAGACCAAAATTCCCATTCTATCCACCTGTTTTACTTTTCAGCAAATGTCGTCAGTCTTTTCTCTGCTATTTCTGTTCCTGGCCGTCATCCTTGGCTTTGCATTGGGTCAACAGCAACAACAACAACCTATATACAGAACTTATAGGCAGAGAGTAAACCGACCGCCAAATACACCAGCCCAAGTTCTCGGATCTCAGGTTACCCCGTTTGACACCGATCTACCAGGTATGAATGGATAAATGTATAATATAATCCCGATAAAATGCCGAGGGCCATAGCAACAAAAATTGGATGTAATATTATAACCTACTTAACACTAAAAAAAATAAAAATAAAATACACCCTAGTCTAAAAATCTCGTTTTATGCTCTGTCGCAAGCCTCGAGTAACGCGTTTTTTTAGCCCACATGTTCTTTTAAATATATTGCCATCGTCACAGCTATTCATTGTGGGACGAATAACTAGCTACTAATTAGTACTGTTGTTATTTCGCTGTTGTTGTTTTTTCTACGACACAGGTTCTAGTCGTCTTTTTTGTTCTTACTGCGTAGTAAACTTTCACATTTGAATGAAATCACTGATTGTGAAATAAGCCTTCCGCGGCTTGTTGGTCCTGGAAATTCTGAGTTGTAGTAATGATGACGTCACGTAGCGCTAAAAGAAACACGTGCGTTCAAACGTTAGGTCCAATCACCTTCCCCTTTCTTGTGTCAGGTCGCTTTCTTCAGTCAGTTCCTCATTGATTTTCGCATGGACTATGTTTCGGACTACATAAGAAATTTGACGTCTTTATTTGCGTTCCAGAAAGACTTTCTAGCCAATCACCTTAAAGCCACTTAAAGGACCTGTCGCATCTGTATTACTGACCCACTCCGCGTCCCTAACGGTACCACCCATCTTATTTCTGAGACTTCCGACTTCCGGTGTCATTTTTGTCCACTCTATCAGCACTACACCAATTTCTCAATCAGTCACATCTGACTCCTCTTTGGATCGGATCAGGCTCCCGGTTATTGCTTCTAGTGAGCGCATTGGCCAGAAAGATCGGTTGTGCAACTTTCTCCGTGTTTCTCACCAAAGCCAAATTGGCTGCGCGCTGGTAATACGACCGGGATGGGTCTGTGATTTTTTTGATTTTTTTTTAAGTCGATGTACGTTGGAATCTTGGAATAGAAACTGTCTACTGAGACTTGTGCTTTAAAGAAAATCTAAAAATCTAGTAATTACAATTTTCCTTTTTTCCTTTTACTCCACTCCTTGTAGGCTACATCTGGTGGGTCGTAATTAAATATATATATATATATATATATATATAAAATATATAGTACAAAACCTATTATTTATTCCTAATCGCTCAGTCAATCCTTGACCCTAGGGTTTCAGATTTTTAACAATAGACTGGATCCGCCATTAAGTTTATTTGGCTTTTTCTTCTCTACCGAGAAAGTTTGATTGGAGATGTTGGAGAAGGGTATTTTGGGCTCAGACCGTGAATTTGTTTTGCCTTTCAGAGCCCAGCGATGCCCAGCCGCAGGGTGGTAACAACAACTTCCAGAATCAACCGAACAACTACCAGCCCCAGGGCCAGTCCGAGTACTCACCTGCTCCTCTACCAGTCCGCCCGTTCCCCGGATCTGTAGCAATGTCAACTGCAGCTTTCCCAGTATATCCTTCTACCTCTCTAGGTAAGTTTGCATTCTGAACCATCAACCCAAACATCCTCTGACCTCTATCCCTGTCCTCACAAAATTAACAGAATTTTCTGTAGTTTTTCTCGAAAGTGTGAATTTGACACCTGCATAACTGCGAAAGCATTTTCCAAGAACGTCTTCGTTAAATCAAGAACGAAAGTAATAGGGGAAAAGCAGATAAAGTGGAAATGTGCGACTTAAATCGTACGTCCCTAGGTTCTAAGCTCCTTAAAGAGGACCTAATTTCTGAACTTCTATACAAAAAATAACGAAGTATTACGTAAATTGTGCTCTTCATATCCGGCATTGACCTGGTGTCCTGAGAGGAACACATCCTGGGCGTCCGATTCAGTCATAGCTTCCGTGACAACCACATGAACCGATGACTTGAAGGTTACCATAGTCATTTGAGCAAATAGAATTTGAACCAACACCGACGTAGACAAAGGGGTTAGTACGAAGGATGGAAACTGACTGCCTTGCAGATACTTCAGATGCTCATCTTTTGATACCATAGCCTACCTTCGGGAGTGCAACGCCTGGCAGCGGTCAGCCTTCTGATTCGTTCCGTTCATTATTACAGACGTTATTGTTGGTGGTATTTCCCTGCCTAGCCTTACCACATGCAACGGTATTGAAATAATACCGTGTGTTAACATATATTCTTTTTTCCAGGTTACCCTTACCCTCAGCCAGCCCCTGCCCCTTCTCTCGGCCTTCTTGGTGGTCTTCTCGGCCTCAAAGCAGCCATATTACCTGCCCTTCTGAAAGGAGCCCTTGTCGGTCTTGGCCTCATCTTCATCGCCAAGCTCATCTTCAACCTTCTTCTGCTCCCGAAGACCGCGGCGATTGCTGGGGCTGGTTCACCTCAGCTGATCTACACGAAGACGGCGGACTTGCCACTAAATTCCGTTGATGCTAACACCGCCGTCCGAAGGCAGAAGAGAGAGGCATCGCCGATTATTGGAGACGGCGTGGAGCAGTTGCAGACCCTAATTAAAGTGCTGGAAAATTTGGCTGATTTTTAAATGTTTGCGTATATTTATTTTTTAACTTATTATTTGGTTTGATTATAAGCTAGAAATTTTGAGCCACTGTAAATTGATTTGAAAGTCTTATGGCCAACATTTCGAGGTCTTCTCGTAACAAGACCAAAGGTTCCGATGGGATCCCAAAAACTAAATATTTGACCCAGACAATTAGGTTTTGTCTTCGCCAGATCCAGTCTTCGCCAGACTCCTTGAACATTCTTACTCTTAAAATTTAGAAATAGGTTAAGGCCAAATAGCTAATCATCTAAGAAAACCAAGTTCAGATATGGATTCAACATGTGTGTTTACCCCAATAAGCCGATTGAAACGATCCTGCCTTATTTCTGCGAATGTTCCGGTTTTGGCGAAATTCCGGAACTACTTGTCCGGCGAAAAAAATGAAGCTCAAAAATGAATTCAGCGTATCTCCTTACCCCTATATCCAACATCTAATCAACTTCAAATAAAAATTTCGTTCAAAAAATTTTCCGGTTTCAACCGGATTCCGGACGAACTATATGTCCGGCTAAAAAATTATTGTCATATACGGATTCAGCGTCTCTTGTTACCCCTAAACCGGACATCTAATCAACCACAAATACAACTTCTGCTTTTAACAAATTTTCCGGTTTGGGCCGGATTCCGGGTGAAGTACTTGTCGGGGTAGAAAATGATTGTCACATAAGTGTTGAGCATGCCTTCTTACCCCTAAATCGAACATCTAATCAACTTGAAATAAAACTTTATTTTTAACAAACTTTCCGGTTTTGGCCGGATTCCGGGCGAACTACTTGTCTGGCGAGAAAATGGCTTTCATATTTGCGTTCAGCACGTCTTCTTACCCTTTAATCGACTATCTCATTAGCTGTATAAAAATATTTTGTTTGTCCCTTAATTTGAACCCCCACCCCTAATGTAGGGCTACAGAGACCTTCTACGAACTCGACCTTTCCCTTGACCCAAACAATCCTCCCACCAAGTTTGATCAACATATCTCATTCCCTTCGAGAGTCATCGTGCTTACAGACGGACGGACAGACAGACAGCTTTTGCGATGTCATAGGTATCCCTCCACGTACGTTTTGGGATCCCAAAAAGTTATCTGTTCACGTCACATCGTGGTTACTACAGAGAGTTGAGCTGAAAGTTATTCTTACTGTACCTTCGGGGGTCAAAGCTAACTTGAACCAAGAACAAATAAGCCAGTAGAACCTCCGTATTTGGCCCCATGCAGCGACTATGGATACCCCAACAAACTGAGCTGAGCTAGAGGTATTTGCCGAGCTTTCGGTTGCTGCCCATCTACTTCCCTCTTCGCCGTTGGGCATATCAGAAGAAAAAGTTCAGGAGGCGCGCTGACCCGGTCTGCAGCGCGTCCAGACAACCAATCGGCTTTTACTTTGGAAATTTCTTCTTCGGGGCTTCATTGCGATATAACTGTTTCTAGAGGTAACGAATTGTGACGTTTCGCCTGGCTCCTACCCTCCGCTCGTTTGCATCAGGCAGGGTACAGGGATTTATTTGACTCCGCATGGTCGTATGTACAGAGACAGGGGGACGGAGGTTCTGGTGCCTATTTGTTCTGGCCTGAAGAACCCAGCACACGCTCGACTCAGGTGTAAAGTAAGGTCGTTGTGCGAACAAAACGATTGCAGGAGTTTGGGGTGGGATATTGATTCTGAGATGGTTCGTTAATGACACAGCCTCATGGGTGGATCGTCTCATGGGTGGATCGTCTAGGAGAACTATCTATCGGTCTATTTCTAAATTATTCCGGGTACATCAGAGCAGAAAGTCTGCTCGACGGTTACAAAACTAACAGACCTTGTGGAATCAGCAATCCGTATCCCACCAGTACAGAGTCACCATTCGATGTAGTTACTCTTGATCCGCTGATGATCGTCACCATCATCAATGTTTAAAGAAAAATCTGCTAGGATGTGTTTGATTGTATCTGAAAAAGAAGGTGCCGACCCCTTTTTCGAATCCCTGGACGATGGACTTTTTCGCTACCTTCAATTTGGAAAGTGAAAACTTCTGTTTCACTTTTGTTAATCTTTTTTATCTAGTTTATTATCTATGTGTGATGGTTGCTTCGAGGGGCTGCTCACTGATAGTTTTGGTGTACACCAAGAGGCACGGAGGCAGGGACCCTTCCCTCGTCATAGTAACGAGAGAGCTTGGTAACAGTGGAAAGTGGTTATTTAGTTCTTCTAAGATTGGGGGATTGGAATAAGAAAATCGGAAAAGAAGCAGATTGGTATGAAACCCCGGTATAATGGCGCAAAGGCAAGTGGCTGTGGTAGATCGCTTTCCCTAAATTACCGTTATGCCTTGTATTTCCTCGAATCTTTGGCTCAAAAACATTTTATACGGAACATTCTCGACAAGCCCGACTACCTTTCTAAGATGCGAAGCGAAGGTGAGGATACATTTAAACAGCAAATCCTCCCGCCTCTCTGTGGCCCCGGTAAATTCTGAACGGTTCGAAATATTTTAGATAAACTAGTGTATATGGTCAGGCGCCATATTCTGTGTCGTTCGTGGGCTAATCAACCCCACTAAAAGCTTATTTATTCTTGCTAAAAGTCAACCTCGAATCGGACAATCAACCTCGCTGAGAACGAATATCGTAGGGCGACATCTCCGCCGTTGGGACGTTTCCGAGATTTGGCACTGCAGAAGTCAGCTACATTTTATTTTAGCTATATTTCGGCCCTCTCTTTCTGAAAGCAGGGCCGAAATAGCCTATATCTCTACGAAGAATGTCGCTGACGTATCCGTTTTGTAGTGCCAAACATGATTCGCAGCCAGCTTGGGCTGAAGGAATATTTAATTGTAATGTCTGTCCGTCTGTATGCCTCTCTGTGCTGTCTTTGCTAATTTGGGCACTTCCACGTAAGCTTGGACGATGAAACTTGGCTTGCGTATAAAGGACCCGACCAAATGCCTGATGAGACCTTGTTTTTCCAGATCCAATCATCCGTGTTCTTGGTAATATATCGATTCGCGCAAAACTTAATGGGTGGTAGGAGCAGATGACATTGAGCCCATAGGTGTGCCATAAATGTGTCTGAGCTGCATCCGATTGTGTTGGGGGAGTTAGAGGGGTTTGGTAAAAAAAAAATTACATGCGTATTATAGGAACCAAACAGATGGTTGGATTGAGATGAAACTTGGGTGGTGCAAAGTTCATGGTGGGGAGTTGGAGGATGGTACCGGTAATTTTCCGGAAGTGCTCCGATTCGAGTGAAACTTGGTTAGTGGTAAGAGCAAATGCCGTAAATTTGTGACTTTCATGTGTCCGAATCGCATCCTACTACGACGGAGGAATTGGAGAACCTGAAATATTAACATGCACAGGTTCCAAACGGATGAAGGGGTTGGGATGAAACATGGACCGTGGAAAGGTCACGGGCATTAGATATGTTGTTTTGAGGCCCAGACCGAATCCGATATTGACGGGAGGACTGCCAATTCAGGGTATGCCTGAAGAGGACCCTTTCCAAGGAGGACCGGAATTTAGCTCTAATAGAATTCAGCTGACGTATCCGTTTTGCACTATCAAATATGATTTGCAGTCAGGTTGGGCTGAAGGAGTATTTGGTACCACAAAATTCCCGGGAGTGATCCGATTCGACTGAAACTTGCAAGAGCATGACGCAAGAGCAAATGACTTGTATGTGACATATATGTGTCCGAATTGCATCCGATCACGATGGAGGAGCTCCGATCACTGAATTTGTAGCATGTACAGGATCGGATCGAGGGCTTGGAAGCTTGGACCGTACAAAGGTTAAGGGCATTAGATATGTTATTTTGAGGTCCGGACTGGATCTAGCATCGGTGTGCAGGGAGGGGTCCGGGACATTTTCCGGAAGTGTTCCGGTCCGAGTGAAATTTGATTGGGAGGTGTCATGGTTATGTGTCCGAATCGCACGTGGACACGCTGGGGTTCCTGGAAATTGTGTGATGCACATAAGGACCAGACGGATGGGGGGATAGTGATTAAACTTGGACGATAACAAAGCTCACGGGCCATAGGTGTGACGTTTTAGGTCTGGACCGGATTTCACCTCTGACTGGGGAGAGGCGGAAGTTCTCAAGGTTCGATTGAAACATGTTGGGCGATGGAGCAAATGCTCTAGATATATTACATGTATGTATCCGAATCGGATCTGATTTCGATGGGGGGCGTGGAGGGGGTTCCTGGACATTTTGTGACAAGCATTACTCTTGAACGCGTGATCCGATCCGGATGGAATTTGATAGTTGGCGACAGCACATGTTCTCGTTCGTATGCGACCCCGAGCTGAAATACATGCTACCTGCCCTTGCAAGTGCCATATGAGCTTTCACCTCTTGTTAGGGTCTTAGCTAGGGTCGACGAAATCCAACATGAGTTCTAAAATAAGATGATTTATAAATATTCTTTAGCCCCAAGATGACTGCGAATCATAATTGATAACGACAGACGGATACGTCAGCTGAACTTTATTACAGCGATATTTTGGCACTTCTTGGCAAGGTTCATCTTCAGGCTCAAGCCGCTTAAGCTGGGAAGTGAACTTGGTCGGTATAATTTTGTTTTAATTAATTATAAAAAGTGTTTATTCTCATATGTTCAAAATATGTGCTCAAAAATATAGCAAAGATCGGAAAGAAATGCTAAAAACTCCGAAATCTTTAAAGCAACAAATTTTTGTTTCGTTTACTAAAAACTGAGGCTCATAAATTTTCCAACAATTCGACTTAAAATTTAGTTTTTAGAGGTCTGCCATTTTTGTGGGAAGCCAATAGCATGAGCCTCATTAACCAGATGCGACGTATTTTTTCTTTCTTTTTTTTTACTGTACATCAACGTTTTTGTGTTGTGGTTATTTTAAGAGACCCATATTTTGTCCATTTAACTATTTTTATTTTATTTTAAAACCAATTTAGATACTGGCTAATGTTTTGAAGGTCTAACACACACGAAATGTGTGGACCACTAAAAGTAAAATTTAAAACTAAATTTCATATCAAATTGTTCAGAAATATATTGGCTTTAATTTTTGAAAGAAAGAAAAAGTGTGTTACCTTGATACAAATTCTGAGCTCTTAGCATGTTTTTGCAGTGTTTGCCATATTTGAGAGACATAATTTGGAAAATACAGTAAATAGAGAACAAACAAATTTTTTAAATTTACATTGAAAACATTACTCTTGAAAAACTCGATCTTTTTTTCGATTGATATATATCCCATTGGATTTCGACAACTTGATCCCTTTAAACACTTATTGAATATCGGCTAAAAATTATAGAATAGGCTTCATTTGCCCTTTTTTTAGCCTATCTCCCAGAAGTTCCCCAACGGCGTACAAATTTTGATATTCCCTCTGCGGAATACTCCCAGCCTGCGATACCTGGATTTTGAAATTCCTCACGAAATGGACGAAGGCTGGCCCGCAGGCAGGGACCATGTACACCTTGCGACAGTAGTGAGCAGCCCCTCAGGGTGCTGATCGTGAGGTGAAGGGGGGGATGCAAACAGAGACTAATCCGTTCGGAGCGTTGAACTGGTACAAGACCAGTTCGCCATATTCCAGTTCAGCGCTTCCAAGCGGACTAGTCTCTGTTAGTCCCCCAATGCCATACTATCAAGGCTTGTGTCAGACGTAGTAAAATAGATCCATAATCTGCAATCTGCTTCCCAGGTAATGGAGGTGTTGTATATGTCTCAGTAGTAGAAAGTGAAAGTTACCTACTACCTGAGGATCCGACTTTGTACTATGTCTATTCCAAGTGTTGAACGATGAGACAATGGGGGATTAGCAGAAACTAGTCCACTTGGAATCGGAACAGGGCGAATTATACCAGCTCCGAAAGAGAAGAGGAAAATTCGGGGAAAAATTTATTCAGATAATTTCATACAAAATCAACAACACTTAGACATTCGTTAGCCCGTTGGAAACCTCGCACCCTTCTCCACCGTTCCCTGCAGAAACGGAGGAGACGTCGTCGCGTTGACGATTCTGTCCGCTAGGGCCGGCCGGATTCCGGGTTTGTAAAAATACTTCATTGCCCGAAAACCGTGGGCCAGGGCGAAACAGACTCCAATTGTAGCAATCGCCACGTAGAAAACTACAACGAACGGCACCATCGTGTCAGCTAGAACTGCCATGAAATTTCCCGTCAGTGTCCTTGGGGTGTAGAAGTCTACTGGTACGTTTCCGTAAATTGGGCGGAAAAGCCGGAGCTTGGTTTTTACCTCTTTTACACCCCCTCCGGAAACTGTAAGAGCAACGTCGGGGAGCACAGCCTCGCCAGGCTGGAGGGAGGGGTTTTGGAGCTGTTGGGTAAGGCCAGTTTGTTCCAGCGTTCCAACGGTCAGCTCCTGCTCTGGACGAGGGCGAAGTGGAAGACGAGTGCGGTCGAAGTAGAATTCTTCTTCTTCTTCTTGTGAAGGAGTAAGGAGACGAACTTGGGGCAGCTCCTCCTGGATGAACTGGGTATCGCTGATAGTCCGGTAAGGGAAGGCAGTTGTGCCATATGAACCCCAGGAAGGATTTTCCCTTGACTCAGCTTTAGGTTGGTAGTAATCGGGTTGGGCACTCATACGCTGGCTAGCAAAGTCAAGCGGACCGTATGGATTCTGGACTTGATTTTCTCTGGATTCAGCTTGCTGCTGATACTGACCATCCTGAGCGTTTGTAGACTGGTATGCAAAGGCAGTTGTACCGGATGGATTCCAGAGAGGATTTGACCCTGATCTATCTTGTGGCTGGTAATAGCCGGTTTGAGGGCTTAAGGTGCCTTGAGGTCCATAGATATAACTGGGGTTTCGCTGATACTGACGATAGTAATCCTGGAGAGGGTTGCCCGATCGGGCAATTCCGGCATCTGATGCGGCGCTGTCCTGTGGTTTATAGCCATACTGTGGGTTCCAGCCAGGTTGGGTTTCCAAGTAACTATACTGCGGGTTCTGCTGATAGTAGCTTAAAGGGGGGTTGTTTGATCTTCCAGCACCTTGCTGCTGATAGGTAGAGCCGAGGTTAAATAAGATGACCGTGGTAATAGTTGTCATGCGGCGGTTAATCTGTAAAAGAAATAGTGTTGGGATCCGAAAGATGCTTGTATTAGGTTAGAAGTGACCCTCTTTCTCTATGCGCAGGCACTCCGCCGGTAGACTCGACTTTAAAATTCCAGACCGAAAATTTATTTAAATTCAACTGAAAAGCCAACTTAGTTTTGTATCATTTTACTGAATACACTGCATTATTTGGACCTTGCTAAGGGGGTTTTATTTTGCACTATTTGCTCTAGTATGCCGTTCAGAATATCTACGGCCGTCCTCACAACGCAAAGTTCTATTATGATGTGGAAAATTTGAATCTCGGATCAATACAAACGCGCCTTTTCTGTGGCCAGTGATCATCTTGCGGAAGGTGGCTCACTGTGTGAACATTTATTTTTCGTAAATCATTTTCGTCAAACATACAACACAGGTACAAGCGCATAGAGGTACCACAAATCCGACAGGGAACTATATGAAATCAATTATTCGTGAATTTAGCGGAGCAACGAAGTAACGCATTTTCATTGGGTCTTCAAGCCTTTTTAAGTGAATAAGTGATGGGTAACTAGATCGTCATATCTCATCCCTTTTTGTTTAAACTTTAAAGACCTTTTATCGCTTTTGAGTACCTGACTCATCTATACCATCCTCATTTTCCTGTACAGCGAAAAGTTCCTGTTGCGCTGTGCATAGACAGATATATATTGCATAAAAAGGCGACTAGGGCCATCGCAGTAATTAGTATATATACCGGGAGGTCGGGTATATGAATATAATTAGCATATATAGCCTACTCTCCCTCCCCCCAGACATCTGCTACGTATTCGGAGATATAGCTGCCTACTGTATCGTATACTTTAAACTTTTCCGTTGCAGGCTATTGTACGTCAATACGAGACTCTGAAGTGAAGCTACTTTAAGACAAACCTACATGCATGGTCTAGGCACCCCCCCCTCCCCCCCTGGGTGGTATACTCAGGCCGGGCAACACTAGCCCCCTCCCCCTTCCAGTCCAGATGTGAAAAGCAAAGTGGCAGCCGATGTGGTAAGTTAGTCAAAATCTTGAAATAAACTTACCATTGTTTTCGCGAACACTATTAAAACCAGGCTGCGCTCAAGGCCTCACACTACAGGATGTGTCCAACCACGTTAACCGCCACATGTCCCTACCTGTGTGGAAGAGATCCGGGTTCAAGAGAGCGGCCATCCGGGTTCGTCCCAGGTGCTGAATCCTAAAAAGAAATCAATTACCTGAAAATTGCCAGGTATTTTTTGTGGTAATGACCCTTTCGTCGGGGAAGTTGAACAACCTGAGTTTGGAGTGGGAAAGACTTTCAGTTTCGAATCAGAAATTCCAGTCAGTTCAGAGTTAACATTTGAAGGTGAAAGGCTATTTCGATCTGTTTCAAAGGTTCGTTAATATAATTTTTGGTATTAGCCTTACTAATGTATCAAGTCAGCAGTTCTTTTTTCTCCTCTGATCTTGCCCTAATCAGGATCCTTGAGGTTGTCAGTTTAGGGTAACCAAAACACGGAGATACTAGCTATTACATTTTTTTTTCCTTTCACGGAGGACGTATACATACCCTGTAGTCCTGGAGTTTTTATCCTCAAGTTAAGCCCAGAGACGGGGTAGGGCAGTCTACCACAAACCCCTGATTTTTGGATAGGCTACCCTATGCCAAACGCTGGGTATACCTAGTGTTTGGCATACCCTATGCCTAACGCTGGATACACTATGTCAAAAGCTGGACACTAATCAAATAAAACATTGATGATTTGAGTCAGGCTCAGAAATCAACCAATCAGAATTCACCTATAGTGGGGTCAGTCAGGGTTAGGGTACCAACAGGTATCCAGCGTTTGGCATAGGGTATACAAAAATCAGTGTTTTGTGGTTGACTGGGGTAGGGTTGCTTTGAATGTAGGTGAAAAAAAATTGCGGTCATCTAATCACGGTAAGCTTGCTTTACATGTACCCTTGGTGAAGAAAAATAGCTGGTAAGATCCACTTTTTACCCTTAAAAAGTATTTCAAGTCCGGAACACGCCAGTGAACCTCGAGAAGAACGAGAAACGTCACCCAAGCGAATCCTCAAACTGGTTCACATCCTATTTCAACCAATCATCAAAGTTTGTTGTGTGTCGCGCCAGTGACGTTTCTGTCTCTTCGCTAGGCACACAGCGATTCTTCATCGACACAAAGAGTTAGTCATCAAGAGTATAGGGTTAGGCCATTTGTTTGAATAATGTTAATTTTTGTCTTTTCTCTAGTGTTGCTAAATTTTATAAAATGTATATTATGGTTTACAGTCGCTTTATATATCTTTAATGCTTAGTTCCGAGAAAATATGAATACAATCATTGTAGGGAAGATCTCGATCCAAATGCTGTTTTAGGTAAGGGCGTGGGAAACTAGAATGACATAGCTATGGGAGTACTATTTTCCATATGCACCCATCAACTTTTTTCTTCCAGGACACGATGCTTTCCCTATTTCTCGTCGCTTCAACCCTCGCCCTTGCCAATGGCTTCGGTTTCCCCGGAATGGGTGGACCTTTCCCCGGAGGCTTCACAGGGCAAGAACAAGGACCATATGTCCCCAGCTACGAACCCCACTCCACAGTTGGATCACTGGCCGGCTTCAAGGGGGATTTGCTATATCCCGTCTTTACGATCGGTTTCTTCATCTTTGGCGTTATCATTGTCGTGAAGCTTGTTCTGGTGTTCATCAGTGCAATCAAGGGAAAGCTGGGTCTTGTGGAGATTGACGGGTGAGTGACTTTAATTCATATTTTTTTACCATGTTGCCTAGTTGGGCAGCAAACTTGACCAGCGCATTTCTGCACGCCGTCCCTTCCTTCCCACTACTATTTTCCGTCGCAAATTTCTCGTCTGAGATCCAACGGCACGGTAGAGAAAGGGAAGACGTATAATAAGTGTGAAGTAAAAGATAACCTATACAAATAGAAGGGGGAAAAAATATATAGCATATTTAATTTTGTTGTTGTTTTTTCCACGAAAAAGACGATATTTGCAGGATCAAAAAAGTTCAAGTTCTTTTTCGTGTGAATCTAAATAACTTCAGAAGTAGCTAAACTGGCATGAGAGTAATGCTGCTGGTCCCAAGGGATCTATTCGTGTACCTTTGAGGATAAGAACCTGAACTTTTTGGACGTTCTACGTTTTGTCCTTACGCAAATAATTAAAAAAGGTAAGCGAGTGGAGCGAGGTGGGGGGGGGGGGGGGGGGGGGGGGGGGGGGGGGGGGGGGTGGGGGGGGGGGGGGGGGGGGGGGGGGGGGGGGGGGGGGGGGGGGGTGGGGGGGGGGGGGGGGGGGGGGGGAGGGGGGGGGTGGGGGGGGGGGGGGGGGGGGGGGGGGGGGGGGGGGGGGGGGGGGGGGGGGGGGGGGGGGGGGGGGGGGGGGGTGGGGGGGGGGGGGGGGGGGGGGGGGGGGGGGGGGGGGGGGGGGGGGGGGGGGGGGGGGGGGGGGGGGGGGGGGGGGGGGGGGGGGGGGGGGGGGGGGGGGGGCCTGTCATGGTTCTTAACGTGTATTTCAAGCAGAACATTACACGTTTACATTAGCTGCGTTTTTTACCGTCATCCAGTTAACCGACCTGCAGGATTCCCCACTGTAGGCCGTTTTCTTCCTTCGGATAAGTCCTTATTAGCTGTCTTTTCGTCGCCATTTGCCGGTCGGTTATCCGACCTGTGAACCGAGGCTGGAGATAGGTCCAACCGACCTATCTGAGCAGGAAGTTCGAATCACTTTTGTGATGATGGGGAATGCGAAATAAGCCGTTTTTGTATCGCCGGGAGAACGGCATGAGATGCCGAAAAAATGGTTTATAGTCGTAAACAGGTTGGAGCTATTGTATTCACGATTTCTAAGATGTGTGTAGGCTATGCATTTAAAGCAGTATTGACTCATGGCCCGAAAACGGCGCTGTACCCCAATTTGGAATCCCGTCTGATCTTTGATCCCGTTACTATGATTATCTGCGGGACTCTTTCTTCCCCAAACTTTTCTATTGGCTGAGCTTTCGGAATGAGCGACACCACCTAGCGTCAGGTTCATTTTAGTGAGTAGGTGGCAGCTGTGCACCGACGAGCGACGCAGTACCTATTGGCTAAGCTTCCGTGTGTTCGGTGCCTTCTAGCGCCCAGTTGATTAATACTCATAGATGGCAGCGATGCAGCGACGGGTGATGCAGAAAAGTTTTGACCCGGTAGGAGAGATAGAAAAGAATCTAGTCTTGGACGATATTTGGATTTTTCGATAAATGGATGTTTTTACTTTTGATAAGTGTCGTTTCCCCGAAATTTAAGAACAAAATTGTCGTAAAAAAGTATCTTGCATCATCTCAGACTTCGAATAAAAACTGAATTACGAAAAAACATTGCTCCCATTTCGAATACATTGTCGTTTTCAATATCGATATTTACGTTCGATATTCGATGTCGATATTTGGTCCGATATTGCGATATCGACTATCGCCCAACAAAAGAATCAGTCCGCAGGTGGACGTATCAAATGCTAAGGAAGCTTGTGTTAATGCTACCGACAGTCACTGCGAAATTCCCATTCCCGCTATCTCTGGGTTTATTAAATTGGTGTGCTAATTTAGTTGCTATTTCCAGAAGATCTTCCAGATCTGGTCGTGCCATGGGTGAGAAAGCCAACAACTTGGACGAGCTGAACCGAATCACTACCGTGGTAATGGCCGCGCTAAGCACGGACGAATGCATGAAACGAACCCTCTGCGAAGTTGGACGAGTGTCGAAAAAGTTCGATGAGGGAGGAGTCAGCCTTATTACAACGTATGTCTTAGTCTCCTTTTTTAATTACGCGAAGTTGTATATTGTGGCTTGAGGTCAATGGCGAGCTGCATAGTAAAAAAAAAATACATATAGCTAAAATGCCCATCATGGAAACTCGAAATAATCATAACAAAAAACCACGCAAATAACTCAGTTCTTAAATTGAGCAATTTTTGCTGTCTTGAAGAATAACACGTTAGTCTTACAATGATGTTTAAATATAAACTGTAGAAATAAAACGAAACTAAATTAAAAAATAAAATTAAAACTCATTTTTAAAAGCGTGTAGGCAACGAATTCAGGACGAAATATTACTATTTAGATGTAATTAATGACTACAGAGGCGTACCGTACTGAAGCTTCATCAACCAGGTCCGTTTTCTTGCCAGATTTAAGGACTACTCAGACGCCGTTCCTAGGGTTCGTAAAGTTTGTCCGTAAAGTTTGTCGCAGCTCAGACAAGAATTTAAGCTTGCTCACTTTACGAAATTTTTGTGTGGCAGTTTATTCTTGAAAAAAAAGTTCATACTTATTATTACCACATATTAACAATAGATAGGTAGATAGACAGATATTAACAGTAAAAGCTCTAATAAGCCATGGGTAATATTCAGATGAAAAAGTAACTTCTCAAATTTCTTTAAAATATTGTTTTGTCCTCTTCTCCTATTGGTCAACCTTACGAATTTTACGGAAATAGTTGACTAAAGTCGAACTTCTTGCCTACTTCCGAAAAGTACTTTACGCGGTGTAACTTCGCGGTGTATGGGGTTCCTAAAGACACCGCAGGATATCTCCTTATCCCTATAAAGAACATCTAACCAACTTCAAATAAAACTTTAATTATAAAAAATTCAGTTTCAACCGGATTCCGGACGAATTATATGTCCGGGTACAAAATGATTGTCATAGACAGCGTCTCTTCTTACCCCTAAACCTGTCATCTAATCAGCTTCAAATAAAACTTTTACTTTTAACAGATTTTACGGTTTTGGCCGGATTCCGGGTGAACAAGTGGTCCGGGTTGAAAATGCATTTCACATAAGTGTTCAGCATGTCTTCTTACCCCTAAATCAAGCATCTAATCAAGTTCAAATAAAACTTTTACTTTTAACAAACTTACCGGGTTTGGCCGGATTCCGGGCGAACTACTTGTCCGGCGAGAAAATGGTTTTCACCATCGTGTTCAGCATGTCTTCTTACCACATAATCGACTATCACATTAGCTGTTTAAAAATATTTAGTTTGCCTTTTAATCTAAACCCCCTCCCCCACCCCTAAATGTAGGGCTACAGAGCCCATCTACGAACTCGACCTTTCCCTTGACCCAAAGGATCCTCCCACCAAGTTTCATCAAAATATCTCATTCCCTTCGAAAGTTATCGTGCTTACAGACAGACGGACGGACAGACGGACAACTGTTGCGATGTCATAAGTATCCCTCCACTTATGTTTTGGGATCCCAAAAAGGGTAAGCAGTGTAAATATTCTCCTTCAGCACTGGGGGATCAGAGATACCGGTTGGACCTATTTTCAGTAGTTTACTAGGTTGAATATCTCGACCGGCGTTTGAACCGATTTTAATGAATTTTATTCCAGGGTCGCCGAAAAGATCGCTCCAAAATCCATGGAAGAAAACATGAAAATCTTTACTGATGCTAACAAATGCGATCGATTCAAATGTGGAGAACTCAAGACAAGGAAATAAACATATCCTGGGACTGTGCTTATTTTTCTATTTATTTTTAAGTTAAAAGTTGTCGTCATTAAACGTCTACCAATCGTACCCCTCATCCGCGCAAAATTGACTAGAATACTCGAGAATAGCTAAGTCATATGAGGATCCATGATCCACCTCGTGGTGCGGGATAATTGACTTGGTGTACTCATTTAGAGAGATCTGTTTTGTTTCGTGTATTCATTTACTCTCGTTGCGTCTTTATTGGATGATTTAATGAGCCGACCTTTTCGTCTATAACAGGTTTTATCGGCACCAATAGCAACTGATATTGAACCGTGTATTAACCAAGTTCGACTTCAACAATTGAGAAACAGTGCTTATGTTCAAAGTTCGCAGTTAAACCCCGCGGAAGCCGATTCGCTGCGTTTATGTGCCTAGAATTGCCACCTTACTAGTGCTTTTTGACACCTCGAACTTTTTGCGCATTCCGCTGTACAATTCGCAAAATGCGAATAACTAGTAGTTTGAAACTTTTTGCCACTGGGTGAAACCATGACACTTCTTCTCTGAAAATGACTCCTTTTCATACATGAAACTTTTTAGGTCAGAAAAAGCACCTTTTTGGGATCCCAAAACGTTAGTGACGGATACCTGTCTGTCTGTAAGCACGATAACTCTCGAAGGGAATGAGATATTTTGATGAAACTTGGTGTGAGGATTCTTTGGGTCAAGAGTAAGGTCAAGTTCGTAAATGGGCACTGTAGCCCTACATTTAGGGGTGGGGGAGGGGGTTTAAATTAAGGGGCAAACAAAATATTTTGAAACAGCTAATGTGATAGTCGATTATGGGGTAAGAAGACATGCTGAACACGATGGTGAAAACCATTTTCTCGCCGGATAAGTAGTTCGCCCGAATCCGGCCAAAACCGGAAAGTTTGTTAAAAGTAAAAGTTTTCTTTGAAGTTACCATTTTCTCGACGGACTAGTAGTTAGCCCGGAATCCAGCCGAAACCGGAAAATTTGTTTAAAGCAAAAGTTTTATTTGAAGTTGATTACATGTTTGATTTAGGGGTAAGAAGACATGCTGAACACGATGGTGAAAACCATTTTCTCGCCGGACAAGTAGTTCGCCCGGAATCCGGCCAAAACCGGAAAATTTGTTAAAAGTAAAATTTGTATTTGAAGTTGATTAGATGATACATTTTAGGGTAAGAAGAGACGCTGAATCTGAAGTTAAAGTTTTATTTGAAGTTGATTAGATGTTCTTTTTAGGGATAAGGAGATGCGCTGAATTCGTTTCTGAACTATCTTTTTTTGGCTGGACAAGTAGTTCGCTCGGAATTCGGCCGAAACCGGAAATTTGGCAGAAGTAAAGCTGGAAGTTTCGATCAGTTTCGTCAAAATAAATATGGCTTATACAGGTATATCTGAACTTAATTTTCTCAGATGATTAGCCTGGCGAAGACTGGATCTGGCGTAGACAAGACGTAGTTGTCTGGGTCAAATATTAAATTTTTGGGATCCCATCGAAACCTTTGGTCTTGTTATTTATTGTGCCAAAGCCTCTTTTGTTGCATTCTTTCACCTTTTTTCTCGCTCTCGAACTTTTTTTCCTAATCCCATATTTACCGTCTAAAAGAATATAATATAGATTGACCCCAAATCAGAAACGCTCGTTGGTTTGTTTACATTCTCGGTGCCAAGATCGATGCCGTTACGTCACGGAGACGCGCAATGGGTCATTTAATTGTGTATGTGCGGCTGCGGAGAATATTTCAGTGCATTTCTAGCAGCCGTCAAGGCAAGTTACCTGAAAAGTTTTTGGATTATTTTGGATTTCTACTATCTCAAAGCCTGGAGATAGTGGATGTGTTGACGGGATGAATAAGGAGAGTGAAAAGGTTACTTAGTGGTACTGTAGCTTCTTAGGCCGTCATAGCCTAGCTGTGTGTGATTATTTATGAGGATATTCTAAACCCGGCGTAAACACAGGATTACCTTGAGAATGGAGAATGATGATGCCAAAAACAAAGACGTGGAGCTATCTCAGCCAAGTTGTCTGACATTAGTTAGCCAAAAGGTTGTAGGTGGATTGGAATGCTTCTTCTTTAGGTTTGTACGATATTTGTTTGTTGTTGAGGCTACATAGTCCGGGTAGGCCCAGCCCTGAGCCCCAACTATGATCAAGTCCACAGTGCTAGGGTGACCAACCTTATGTTGAGGTCCAAGGTCAAGACGAAACAAGATTTCAGAACGAAGGTAGTCAAAATATTTGTAAGGATCAAGTGTTATACAAGCTTATATCTAAGACTCACCACCATGCCATTACTTATCGTTAACTTTCGTTGTATCACACAGTCGTTATGCCAACGGTAAAATTGGAAATCCCTGTGTCACAAAAACAGAACAGCGTGAAGGGAATTGAGCAAATGGGTTGAATACTCTGCAATTAACAATGTGAAATAGGTAAATGCTTGTACAGTTGTGCCACTGGTTATGATACTTTGGTGGAAGAAAAAGTATGTAGGTAATAGGTATAACGAAACAGAACAGTTAAAATATTACAGCACTAACAGCATATTATTCGGTCGTTACATGCCCAACATACGGGCACTGTGCCTGAGCAGTGGGAGTACAGTTCCAAGGTGCACGGGCCTTGTTTGTACCCCCTTTGGAAACCGTTCAAGAGAAATTCCCGAGTTGTGCCTGACAAAGTTCATTCTAATTAATACGCCTTTTTCTGGCATAGTTCAGCTATTTCCCATGCAAATTCTAGCTTTTAATGTGGTTCAAACCCCGAAATCCCAATCATCATAATTCCCAGCTAAATGATTCTTCCACTAAATAGAGAGTAAGCTACCACGAAAGGTGCCGCAGGCGAAATTTTTTGAAACACTGAGCGTCTTATTGGGATTCCAAATAAAAGTAAGACTATCCATGATATCAGAGATGTGCTAGTCTGTCTGTGGCCATTAATTAACTCCCGAACGTAGTATCTAGGGCTAATGCTTGCGTTTCACAAGTTGGTGCCCCCGAGGGTTACCCACTCCCCGGCACCTGCTGTACACCCTATGTCGGCACCGGCCGGCACCGACCGAAATTAGCGGTACCGGCACCGGTGCCGACTTTAAGTTGAGTTATTCCGCTTCTAAACATGCTTATTTAAACGTTTTAACACGTGGAAACCGGTGCCGGCTGATGTCAGTCGGTGCCGGCACCGGCTGGGCACCGCGGCACCGGGCACTTGCTGTACGCTAAAATCGAGAGTGGGCAGCCCCTCGGGTGCCCCCCTCCAACTCCCCCACAAGTATCGGATCCCATCCGGACTTGACAAGAAACGTCTGAGACAATAGCGAGGACAATAGCTCTTTCTACCTGCCAAGTTTCATTTAAATTTAAATAAAAATGTAGTATTCTTCGAAATTACTGCTTGCGACGCACAGCATTATGTGGTTTTGCGCAAATATCTCGGTAGTTTGGCAGAACGGATGTGGATTTTTTTTCCTGCAAGGCAAGGTTCGAACGTAAATCGGCTTAGTAAGAACTGAGACAAGGTGAAACGACCGTCAACGTCAAATCCATATTAAATGGACATGTTTTACACCTATTCTCCCAAAAATACGAAATTCGCGTGTTTCGGGCATATCTACCGCTAATTTTTACCGCATTTTGACCGCGTTTTCAAGAGGCCGGGACCGCGAAGCAATGACTGCCGAGTGACAACACTGACAGTGACACGTGATATCTCGCTGGGTAAGCCCGAGGGTAAGCCGGCATTTGGGGGCCGTAAGTCGATTAACTAGACTAGCTTTAGTACGGTAAATATGTTTATACTTAGGCTACTCTTAGACAAATGATTTAAAAACTAGCCTAGCGAAGTGAAGCCTGTTAGTTCAGATTTTCAGATTCAGATATTTTTTACTTCATAAAAAAACACACAACTACATTATAGAAAAAAGTGAACAACCACATAAAAGACAAAAATCCTGTTCCGGGTCTATACGCTTATTTAAAGTAGAACGTTACGCGTTGAACTTGATTTATGGCATTTGTAAACCATCAATGTAGTCACCATACTTGTTTTTGTAGTTAGCCTATCCTTGGCCTTGGCCCTCCTGTTGTCCGCACGTCAAAATCCACGTCAGAAATCGAATACTAGAGCTCAAACAGCCGTAAGGGTTGGCCAGTTGTATTTTTTGTACTCTCTCCGTTGCAACTGTCTAGGCTGACGAAAGGTGTAGAGATTCTCCCCTTGTTGGAATTTCTGAAATTTCATTGGAAAGAAAGGGTGAAATGAGAGGAAAATAATGAAGAAAGAGAGCTGTTCAGTTGTTGTCCCGCATAACTCAACTTTCACACTGCGTAGGGTGTCCATGGCCTTCCTTAGCTGTCTCCTTCCAGGAAATTGATCAAATAGTTGTAACTGAGTTTGACCTGATTCTCGTTCATCACAGCTGCTTCCCAAGCCACAGGTCTTACTACCTATTTATAAATCTTTGTTGAAACCCACCAAATGCACAAGGCGAAAGCGGAGTAAAAAATAACAAAGAAAAACAGCACGAGAAAAACAATATGAACACACAAAATTTAGACATAATTTCTAATATAGCCTACGAAATGCATGAAAAACATTTAGCAATCAATCAATGTTTATTTCCTTAATATTTATGTTTTCACAAAAATAGCGTAGGAATATCATGTAGGGGAGAGGGGGGCCATACCGCACGGGGGCGAAACCGAACCTTCAATTTTTTCACCACCTAGCATGCAGCTTTTTCACTCTAAAAAATAACGCTAGATGGCCTATACCTAGCGCCCATTTGGCGGAAGTTTCAAATCAGTTGGACAAACTGTACAAGTTTTGGGAGCCCTTGAAGTTTTTTTGCTCTCGCTGGAAATCTGGACATAGCAGGCCGGTGAAAGATAATTCAATAATTGTGATAGCTAGAATTCCGTACTTTTGCAGGCGTTTAGACTAGTATTTGTTCTCTATCCTGTGTGATTTTCATTTTGATCGGCCGACGGGTTTGACCACGGCCGCCATTTAATTTTTTTTTTGTCTGTCTGGGGCGATCCCGAACGAAAATTTAGGGGCTATTCCGAATGTATTTTTGAACGTTCGGTTTCGCCCCTTCTTGACCAAAGATAACTACGACCTTCAACTTTGCAGATTCTGAGGTTTATATGTCACTACTAATGTTAGGTGATGAGGGTGCCCATTTATGCTTATATAGTTGAAAATCTGGCCATTTTGCGTTTTTTACGTTGCTTTTCAAATAAATAGCTGAAATTTGTTCCACCCTCATCACCAAACTAATGTTAGGTGATGAGGGTGCCCATTTATGCTTATATAGTTGAAAATCTGGTCATTTCGTGTTTTTTACGTTGCTTTTCAAATAAATAGCTGAAATTTTCAACCCGTCCGGATTGGCCCCTACCCCGTCCGCTTTCGCCCCGTGGTGGGGGCTATCCCGAACGACTGAGAGACTGCTGGTTTTACGGCTGCAAAGGGTTTACCTTGACTCCTAAATTTTCATAAATTCACCATAGAATGCCCAGTGTCTGCTCTCCCTTGACGACGTAGGCTGGACAGTAGTGGGGCTGACGTTTTCTCTAGTTATCGAATAAGATCTTGGACGCGAAACTTCTGAAAAAACTTCGCCTATGTTTAACTAATACTAACCTTATCATCTAGATGGGGGATCTACATCACCAGGCAACCCTGGTACTTCATTTCCGGCTGTCTGGCGCTCGTCGCTGTGTGTTCCACTGGGCTGCTGTATTTCAAACAAGAAAACAGGCCAGCCAAGCTATGGATTCCTCAGCAGTCAGGCTTCGTCCAGAATACAGATTGGCTTCATGATAATTTTCCAGCGGACATACGGCTCCAGATGGTCATTTTTGAATCGGAGAATATACTAACGCCAGCTGGTTTACAGTGGGTAAGAAAGCTGCATTAAATATTCCTTCAGCCCAAGCTGACTGCGAATCATATTTGACAGTGCAAAACGGATACGTCAGCTAAATTTTATTAGAGCTATATTTCGGCCCTTCTTGGCTTCTTCTTTGTCCACAAGTTCGTTTTTCCAACCTGAGCGATTTTGAGCCTGAAGAGGACCAAAAAGCCTAATATTACCAGCAGATCACTAGCCAAAACGTTTTGAGGGGCAAACTATTTTTACCGACTGTTAAAAAAAACTGTTTTTACGAAACGAAAAAGGAACTTGTGTGGCACTGAGTGGCACCCTCCAGTATGGCACTTGTATGGCACTGTGTGGCACTTGTGTGGCACTCGTACACCCTGACGGTGAGTTGCCAACCCCTCGCGCTGATCATCACTGATCTGAAGAGGACCCTTGCCAAGAAGAACCGAAATATAGCTCTAATAAAATTTAGCTGACGTATCCGTTTTGCACTGTCAAATAAGCTGCATTATTTATTTATACCTCATATTCGGCCAACAAGGGCCATATAAACTAACAACAGAAGAAATAAGTAATTTATTAAAAGTGCAAAATAAAAAAATAAATAACTTATTAAACTCATATTCTGCCAACAAGGACGTATAAACTAACAACATATAAAATATACAATTTATTTAAAGTCATGTTCGGCCAATAAGAGCCATACAAACCAACAACAGAAAAGTAGAGTAACACAAAACCAAACACTGAACGGGGACTGAACCCGGGGAAAAATTCCAAAAATAAATTCCCCACGACACCCCAATTGGGAACCGCCAACGGTTAGAAGACTGGAGAATAGGTTTATGCAGAGAAAGAGGAATTGATAAATGTGTAGGCTGCATTAAACAATGGCTAAAAACGGAAAGTCAGCTACGATGTTCGTCAGCGATATTTCGGCCCTTCTTGGCAAGGGTTCTCGTCAGGCTGTTGCTGGACTGAAGAAACGAACTTGCAATCGAACTCCTAAGGAGTCCTTGACAGCATACAACAAGACCAAAGGTTTCGATGGGATCCCAAAAATCTATGGCTGCTTCGGACTGGCCAGGGCTACAGTTCCTCCGTGGTACCGCTAATCTTTGCGATGCCATCGGCGAAATCAGCGTCCGACAGCATTCTACCGGCAAACTTCATTGCGAATGGTGTTTTTGCGATCGTTTTGTTGAGAATCTGGTCAGTCACACAGATTAATAGCTCAGGAGCCGTTGCGCATGCTTGTCTAACCCCGCTGTTGATCAGGAATGGGGTTTTCTTCCGCTGATCCGAGGGGTTGGCAACTCTGTGTGGCACTTCAGTATGGCACTTGTGTGGCACTGTGTGGCACCCTCCAGTATGGCACTTGTATGGCACTGTGTGACACTTGTGTGGCACTCGTACACCCTGACGGTGAGTTGCCAACCCCTCGCGCTGATCATCACTGATCTGGCTGAGTCGCTAAACAGTTCCCGGACTAGCTTCGGTGGAAGGCCTGCAGTCTTCAGTATCAGCCACAAAGAATGGCGTTCGACTCTGTCGAACGCAGTCTTGAAGTCGACGTAGGCATTTTGGTTAATTCGTGAGCTGTAGGACTGTGAGGATCTGCTCAGTGGTCGACCGTCCAGGCATGAAGCCAGCTTGGTGGGGACGTCTTTGACCGTTGAGGGTTTAGTTTGATAAATCCTTTATTCGCCAAAGACTTTTCATGGCTTACGCCAAATTTGTTTGGTATCGTCATAGAAATGCTCGCCGCGGCAGCAGCTTGGCAGCATGGCGAATTCCGTCGATCCGACAGATAACGATGATAATGCAAAACCGATCTTGATCAGATCTATTATTTGTCTTTTCTGATTAGCACCTTACCCGTACTCGACCTCATGAGTACTGTAAATTAGAGTGTTACCTGAGTGTTACGTATTTCTTGAGGCATATTCTCGTCCCCGAGGACTCCTTTTGAGGAATCCCTACGTTTTTGTTTGTCCCATGGACTCACTCTCTGCATTCTCGCGAGTCCCCACGGACGGGGAATGCTCTGATTATTATCACCATCATCAGAAAGGACTCCCTTTCCGATTCGGAGGGGAATCGATTTTTGCTGGTGTTGGTGCAATGTAAAATTAATCAAAAACAGTCAGAATAAACAAAACCAAAAATGAAGTGGATCCAGACTTATTTCGTCAACTGCATTTTTTTTCGAACAAAATCCATTTTGGAAGCATTCCTCTTGTTCTCGCTGTTTTCCGTAAGCGGAGTCCGCCTGGAGTGACTCCATCTATTCTCGCCGCTCGCCATGATTCCGTGAGGAGTCCTCGGGGAAGGGCGAGAATACGCCTTTGGTCTTGTTAACGCACACATGCCCTTGAGCGGTGCGTTATAAATTGTTCTTTAGTCCATTACTCGTCCGATTATATTTGTATTTTTCTATAGACTTTCTAATCTTTCAAGGGGCTTAGTTTCCCATGAGTCATTGTACGCGTGGCTAGTTTTAGAAAACGAATTTTTTTTTGTATCTTGGTAAAACAAATGTACAATCTGGCTACGGTCTGGGGTAGTCGGATGGAGATCTCCGGAAACAGACGGAGATTGGGATGAAACATGGATGGTACAAAGGTCACATATATGCCCTAGATGTGTCAGAACCTCATCTGGTCACGGTGAGGGGAGGTGGGGTGGTGGGTCCAAAAACTTTGTTCACACATAGGAACCAAACTAGTGGTGCTTTTCAAACAACGCATGACATCTGCAGCGGATCCGTCCTAGATGGGTGAGGGTTCGAGGTGGTACCAGGCATTTTCCGGAAATTCGAGAGAAACTTGATGGTTGGTCGGAGCATACAGGGGCGTCCCGACACCTTCCTGATAGGGGGGGGGGGGGGGGGGCTTCTGAATTTTAACGGAATTTTTTCGAGATTTTACCGGAACTTTTTCAAGATTTTACCGGAAATTTTCCTTGGTGAATATCTCTGCAGGAACTCTAGAATACTGTTGTGTTCTGACTTCGATTATATATCTTCAATCTTTTTGTTTGTTCCTGGGGACTTTCAAGATCATGTCGGAACAAGGCTAACTTGTGAGTCGAGAAGGCTGTCGAAGCTAGAGTAGACGGTACTGTGGTATTATTCCTGGAACAATATTTGTAGTTGGAAATGATGTAAATTTCGGTAGGTTGCCTAATTTTTTAAAGCTTTGGAAATTACCGGAATCACCCGGACAACGTTCCGGTACGCGGTTTTGTCCGTCTGCACGAATCACTCTGATAAGATGTGTTTCGGGGTCATCCCTGTAAGCTGTGAGTCTTACCCGGTAAGCAACAAAATTTCGGTAGATTCCCTGAGCCGAATCCTGGAAGATTCCGTGGGGCAAATTCCGGTAAATCCCTGAGACATGTGTTCCAACAGATTCTCTAAGTCAGGTTCTGGTAGATTCCTTGTGAAAGATTTCGGTAGATTCCCTGAGCAAAATCCGGTAGGTTTCCTGGGCAATAATCCGGCAGATTCCCTAAATCATCAAGTTCAGGTGATTTTGTCAAACGATTTCGGTAGATTCCTTGAGCAAAATCCGGTAGATTCCCTACAATCATTAAGTTCAGGCGAATTTGTCAAATTCTAACTGGCGCGGCTTCGCCGCACCAGTCAAAATTTACCGGATTTTTTTTTTCCCACATGCCTCCTGGAGGGGGGGGGGGTGCAGCACTCCCCCTCGGGACGCCCCTGAGAGCATATGCCCTAGATGTACCAATTGTGTGTCGAAACCGGATCTGGACACGGTGGGACAGTTGTAGGAAGGTCATGGACATTTTGTAATAACAGGTTTTTGATGGTACGAAGATCATATGCCCTAAAATTGCTGTGTATGTATCCGAATCGCTTCTGGCTACGTAGGGGGCCCGAAGGCGGCCCAACGATTTAGTTTTATGCATAGGGACAGGGCCGTATCCAGGGGGGTAGAGGGTTAAACCCCTCCCCCGGAACACACACAAATAATCGATTTTGATAGCTGATCTATGTTTTTTTTGTACTTTTTGGTCCGACCAGCGAGCCCCCCCCCCGCCCCCGAAAAAAATTACAGACAGGGACCAAACCAGGGTAGTGTTTCTAGGAATTTGTCATACGAGCCCGTTGCTCTTGTTCTTATCTTCTACCGGAAAAAAGCATTATCATTCATACTTTAGCACGTGAGTGCTGGAACACGAGGCTTAGATTTGCCGCATTACTTGGCCGGTTTTAGGACACATTGAATAGGGCGAAAGTCAAAACAAATATTGCAAAGACGCTAAGTTTTGTGGAATATGTATACATATTTTTTTCATTTCTGTTGTGTTTTTATTTGGTGCTTTGTTTTTGTTCTTGTTTTGTCTGATGTTCTGATTTTCTTATTTTCTTTTAATAGTTTATACTCCGTCTTCTGTCGTGTGATCATGTGACGGGCTACTAAAAAATAATAATAATTCATTCATTCATAAATAAAAGTGCATCTGAAAATTCGTAGGGCCGTGTACACATTATTACGCCGCATGGTTATAAACTTGACGAAATGCTTCCCGAGTACAAGCTGACGCGGAAACATGTATTCAATCGATTGTAAAAAAAAGGATACGTCAGCTACGATGCTTTGGCAGCGATATTTCAGCCCTTCTTCGCAAGGGTCCTCGTCAGGGTGTTGAACTCTCGGTTGAACTTCAGGGACAATACGGGGACTGGAAGAAACGAACCTGCAATAAATAACTGAAGCTTCTTTTGTCTTTTGTTCGCACATTTTTTGATCCGTCGGCACGAACCGGACGTCCCCCCCCCCCCAAAGGTAAAAGACTAGTGACGCCCCCTGTAAACAGGGACAGTTTAGAGCGAAGGTTCTACCGACTCTAAGTATTCTATTTTGGTCAGTTACTTTCTAGAAATCACTGTAGAGAAAAACAAGTGCTGAGATTTGTATAGCCTAACGTCACCGATCCATTTACTGCAGTGTCTGAGGGGAATGCATGTTTTATTCGTTCGCTTGATGCTAGCCACACTTTGTATAGGGCTATGTTGCCCCGTGTGTAAATAAGATTATTAAGATATAAGTGTTACTTGTTGTGTGTTCTTTCCTTTTTTTCATACTCCGTTTGTGACTTTTGTCTTAAAAATAGGAAATAAATCTTATTAATTCATTCATTAAATTTTTAAAACTTCCGCAGTTTTTGCTTCTCGATTGGGGCGATCCCCGACATTATTACTCAGAGCGTGTTCCACCCTACTTACTATAGTTATTACGCGTGAGGTCAGTCGGACCACACGGATTCTGGCTTCTTGGCGACGAGGCTGGAACGAATTTTTCTATTTCGGTAAAATACCGTGCCACGGGCTAGTAGGGCCAATCGGGTTACCGCGCCTACTAGGCCTACCCTCCCGAGTGTGGTAAGCAAATAATTACCATTGTTACTGTTTCGAGAATGTTGGAACGGTCAGCGTAGTAACTTTTTTAGGTTGGAACAAAAATAGTAAGTAATAGTTACGATTGTTAGAAGGGTGGAACACGCGTTCAAAGGAGTCGAGATATCCAAGTTGAACTGCTTTTCAAGATGAATCAGAGATAAAACTTTCGAATGCGAGCTAATTTACCTAGCTTTGTAATTGACAGGGGAAATTCTGGATGTTGTGGAATATTCGCTCGTGCAGAGCTACTCTGTAAAAAAAATAAAAAAAATCTTGCAGTATTTGCTACTCGGATTAATCTTTTCTCTACTGAGATAATCTTTCCTCAATTTCGGATGATCTTATCTCAGTAGAGATAAGATTAATCCGAGTAGCAAATACTGCAGTTAACTACAATCCTTACTCGAAGAAACTTTTTACAATGTAGTCGAGCTAGTTGTGTGGTGGCCTTGTCTACTGCATCCGGAAAAAGAACATCAGCGTGATGCTAATTACCAAAACCAAGTTTTAATTGATCAAACTGCAGCTCAGTGACCGAGATTCTTAGAGGTAATTGACAAGATAAGATGAGATTTATACCATAAAAGCTCGTAGGGCCATGGGAACAACAAATAGGTATCATCGTCGAACAATCCTGAGTTACCTAGGGTTTCCCTGTCTTACCGGTCTGAGTCGTCTGACTGATATATCAAAATCAAATCGTTTATTCATTAAGAATCTTACTCACGGCGTGTGCCGATTAACTGATTCCAACGTCAACAATATAAATACACATCAATATATAAAAAAAAAAAATAAGTGTAACCGCCGGGTCAACTGCTATTTCAGTTTGACGATGACGATGACGTTTGAAATTATCTTTCTTCTCTTAAATATGCTGCAACTCTTTGGTGTTACTCTGAACGTTAAATCTACAAAGGGTACCGTGTTGCGACTTCTCTCTAACGGAACCTTTTGGCCGCAAAAAGATGGGACATTCGCCTACGATATTCGGTCCTTTTTTTCAGTTTCAACGTAAAACTCGTAGATTTTTGTGGTTGACCAGATGCGCGTTTTTATATGACCATTTTTTACAGATAAACCGGTACCAGATTTCATACTTTCCGTGTTTAAATGAAGTGGGTTTCATCGGTTTTTCGTTCATTTGAAAACGGTACTAGTGAAAATTCGAGAAAAAACGAAATACGTCACGTGTACAAATATTACTTTCAATGGGTTTGAAAAATAAACTTCCAGTTTGCACTGAAAAGGCTAGCTGATGTTCGTAAAACAAATAACTACACCTTTTTGCCGAAAAGAGTTGCCTCGAAATTGTCCAAAAAGCTTTCAGTCGCAGAATTCTGCGACATTTTTGGCAGAAGTACGATCTCCTGTGACAAATTAGTGAATCTTTAGAGAAGTCGAAAACCGGCGACAAATCGAAGAATTCTGCGACCAGTGGCAACACTGGCTGTACGTCTACACAAAAACCTGCCTGCCTGTTACGTTATGTTAAATAATGCAACACATTCACGCTTGCGTACGCGGTTCACAATGCACCGGCCTTGATCTTCGTTTGGGAGTTGCTGCCGTTCGTTATATTAAATAGCATTTTGTCACGCTGTGTGGAATCGAACTTCCGTGTTATGCGTATGCACTGGGCCATATGTTATTATTCTTTATTAATTAACTTATGCCTGTAAAAAACAGAGTTACAAGAAGAATAACAAAAACAACAAAAATACGCTATGATTCAATACTAACCTGAAATCACTTAGTCTTTGGACATCAGACGAGTTAAAGCCAAGCTTCACCGTCCAGATTTTTCTTCCGGATTCCAGACAGCCGTTTTCGTCGAGTATCTCGAAGGTGAAGCCAGGCCAAAAACGTCTAGGAAGTCCGGGGTGTTGGACACCCCAGATTCCGGATATCTGAAAGGTACCATAGAGACAAACCGTTCGAGAGAACAGAAAAAATATGCAAATGTAGGAAGAAAAAAGAAAATTATTGGCAGTTGTGACTGAGATGCATGAGATGTCTGAAATCAATCAATCAATCAATCACATTTATTTCCAAATAGCTCAAAAATAAAGCTAGAATAGGAAAAAAAATGCGAGGGGGACATTTAGGAAATGTTGAAGAAAGCAAAATTTGCTGTCATCATTATCATGAAAATCTGTAAGGGTTTACTTGACTATGCGGAAGCCCCGGACGTCTGGTAATCTGGAAGGTGAAGCTTGGCTTTTAGGGTATACACGGCCAGATGCTTGAGGGCCCCACGTTGTCGCTTCCTTGTTGTGTGGCCTCGCATTTGATATTCTGATAGATGATTCTATTGCCACGCGCGACATCGGAATTCGAATGTCAAGGCGGCAAACCCAGTAGACATTTTGCTAATCTGATAACCTTTGACCCACCTTTGCAAGATACAGAAGGAGAATCTGGGGGACATTTTCGCGTGGATGCGTTGCGTTCCATCATCATGATGGATGTTTTTGCGTTGATGCCATCCAGCTCGATGGACGTTTTCGCGTGAATAGCTCGACGGCTGACGTCACCATCAAGCTGGATGGATGTCTCCCGTTCAACAGGGCTCATCGAGCTCTGTTGAACGGGAACTCTGACTGTTCAGATAGAAAAAAAATACAGCATATAGACAAATTTACTAAAATAGAAATAAGAACTTAAAATAATAATATAACTTGAATTCTGTATTTATTTATTATTTTTTTTTTTTTTTTTTTTTTTAATTGAAATAATTTGTAATTTAATTTTAATTTAGTTTTTCAATTTCATTTTAATTTCTTAATATTATTTGACAGTGCAAAATGGATAGGCGTCAGCTGAATTCTATGAGAGTTATATTTCGGACCTTCTTGGCGAGGGTTCTCTTCAGGCTCAAAGCCGCTCAAAATGGAGAAATGAATTTGTATTTTTCACACGATTTTGACACGAAAAAAAAAAAAAATAAAAAAAATAAAAAATATGTAAAAAAATAAATAAAAAATAATAAATAAATACAGAATTCAAGTTATATTATTATATTAAGTTCTTATTTCCCGCTGAACAACGGTTGGCGCCGAAAAACACCCGGGTGCAATGCTCTTTCCTACAGGTAGATATTTTCTTAACCCATCCAAAGGATGTGTGTTTTCGCGGAAGATGGCATCTTCCTCTCTCACGATTCAGTATCGCGTGGATGCCATCATCCAGAGACATTTTCGCGTGGATGGCATCTTTGGTTGAGCTCAACGGCCATCCACGCCAAAACGTCCCCCTGGTCCACTTCCACCTAGAATGTCAAGCGCTTTCGCATTTAGGGTTAAATTTATTGGGGGCGTGTTCGTTTTACTTCCCGGTATCCTCAAATCTACGAACCCGAACTTCGAACAGATAGTTAGTTTAGTTTGGTTAAAATGTAAAGCTTAATTTTTTTGTTATGTGTCATTATCTTGTATGGCCTTTCGGCTGAATAAACAAACCTTATTCTTATCATAATTCGTCAGTAAATGTGGATCCGATACAAATTGTAAGGTTTTTGGGATCCCAAAACGTTAGTGACGGATACCTATGACATCGCAAAAGTTGTCTGTCCGTCCGTCCGTCTGTGAGCACGATAACTCTCGAAGGGAATGAGATATTTTGATGAAACTTGGTGTGAGCATTCTTTGGGTCAAGAGTAAGGTCAAGTTCGTAGATGGGCCCTGTAGCCCTACATTTAGGGGTGGGGGAGGGGGTTCAAATTAAGGGACAAGCAAAATATTTTTAAACAGCTAATGTGATAGTCGGTTATGGGGTAAGAAGACATGCTGAACACGAATATGAAAACCATTTTCGCGCCGGACAAGTAGTTCGCCCGGAATCCGGCCGAAACCGGAAAGTTTGTTAAAGTAAAAGTTTTATTTGAAGTTGATTAGATGTTTGATTTTGGGGTAAGAAACCATGCTGAACACGAATATGAAAACCATTTTCTCGCCGGACAATTAGTTCGCCCGGAATCCGGCCAAGACCGGAAAGTTTGTTAGAAGTTAAAGTTTTATCTGAAGTTGAATAAATGTTTGACGTAGGGGTAAGAAGGCATGCTGAACAAGAATACGAAAACCATTTTATCGCCGGACAAGTAGTTCGCCCGGAATCCGGCCAAAACCGGAAAATTTGTTAAAAGTATAAAAGTTTCATTTGAAGTTGATTAGACGATAGATTTAGGGGTAAGAGGAGATGGAGAATCCGTATATGACAATCACTCTTTAGCCGGAAATATAGTTCGTCCGGAATCCGGCTGAAACCGGAAAATTTGTTAGAAGTTAAAGTTGTATTTGAAGTTGATTAGATGTTGGATATAGGGGTAAGGAGATACGCTGAATCCGTTTTTGAGCTTTAGTTTTTCGCCGGACAAGTAGTTCTTGAATTTCGCCGAAACTGCAAAATTCACAGAAGTAAGCTAGGATCGTTTCGATCGGCTTATAGAGGTAAACGCACATGCTGAATCCATATCTGAGCTTGGATTTCTTAATGATTAGCTGTTTGGCCTGGCGAAGACTGGATCTGGCGAAGACAATACCTAATTGTCTGGATCAAATATTGAAATTTTTGGGATCCCATCGGAACCTTTGGTCTTGTTGGGCATGGCCAATCCGGCCAAAACCGGAAAATTTGTTAAAAGTAAAAGCTTTATTTGAAGTTGATTAGACGATAGATTTAGGGGTAAGAAGAGATGGAGAATCCGTATATGACAATCACTCTTTAGCCGGAAATATAGTTCGTCCGGAAATCGGCTGAAACCGGAAAATTTCTTAGAAGTTAAAGTTGTATTTGAAGTTGATTAGATGTTGGATATAGGGGTAAGGAGATACGCTGAATCCGTTTTTGAGCTTTAGTTTTTCGCCGGACAAGCAGTTCTTGAATTTCGCCAAAACCGCAAAATTCACAGAAGTAAGCTAGGATCGTTTCGATCGGCTTATAGAGGTAAACGCACATGCTGAATCCATATCTGAGCTTGGATTTCTCAATGATTAGCTGTTTGGCCTGGCGAAGACTGGATCTGGCGAAGACAAAACCTAATTGTCTGGATCAAATATTGAAATTTTGGGATCCCGTCGGAACCTTTGGTCTTGTTACTGGAGAGTTCGTTTATGAACAATCCATTATTGCGGCCACACCAGCCATACACAAATTCTCAGTTTTTGGGATCCCAAAACGTTAGTGACGGATATCTATGACATCGCAAAAGTTGTCTGTCTGTCCGTCCGTCCGTCCGTCTGTCTGTGAGCACGATAACTCGCGAAGGGAATGAGATATTTTGATGAAACTTGGTGTGAGCATTCTTTGGGTCAAGAGTAAGGTCAAGTTCGTAGATGGGCCCTGTAGCCCTACATTTAGGGGTGGGGGAGGGGGTTCAAATTAAGGGACAAGCAAAATATTTTTAAACAGCTAATGTGATAGTCGATTATGGGGTAAGAAGACATGTTGAATACGAATATGAAAACCATTTTCGCGCCGGACAAGTAGTTCGCCCGGAATCCGGCCGAAACCGGAAAGTTTGTTAAAAGTAAAAGTTTTATTTGAAGTTGATTAGATGTTTGATTTTGGGGTAAGAAACCATGCTGAACACGAATATGAAAACCATTTTCTCGCCGGACAATTAGTTCGCCCGGAATCCGGCCAAGACGGGAAAGTTTGTTAGAAGTTAAAGTTTTATCTGAAGTTGAATAAATGTTTGACGTAGGGGTAAGAAGGCATGCTGAACAAGAATACGAAAACCATTTTATCGCCGGACAAGTAGTTCGCCCGGAATCCGGCCAAAACCGGAAAATTTGTTAAAAGTATAAAAGTTTTATTTTAAGTTGATTAGACGATAGATTTAGGGGTAAGAGGAGATGGAGAATCCGTATATGACAATCACTCTTTTGCCGGAAATATAGTTCGTCCGGAATCCGGCTGAAACCGGAAAATTTGTTAGAAGTTAAAGTTGTATTTGAAGTTGATTAGATGTTGGATATAGGGGTAAGGAGATACGCTGAATCCGTTTTTGAGCTTTAGTTTTTCGCCGGACAAGTAGTTCTTGAATTTCGCCAAAACTGCAAAATTCACAGAAGTAAGCTAGGATCGTTTCGATCGGCTTATAGAGGTAAACGCACATGCTGAATCCATATCTGAGCTTGGATTTCTTAATGATTAGCTGTTTGGCCTGGCGAAGACTGGATCTGGCGAAGACAAAACCTAATTGTCTGGATCAAATATTGAAATTTTGGGATCCCATCGGAACCTTTGGTCTTGTTGGGCATGGTGCCCCAGTGTCTGGGCATGCCCTAACGTATGGGCATGGTGCTCATACGTTGGGGCACCATGCCCTGCAGGAAGGGCATGGTATCCCCATGAAAATCTGTTGAATTGAGAATCTAGGAAATTAGCTTTTCAAACCGATTTGTATAGGGGTCCATTCATTCAAGGGCATGGTGCCCCAACGGATGAGCCCCATACCCATACCTTGGTGTATGCCCAGACGTTGGGGCACCATGCCCATAAATTGAAGATTTGTGTATGACTGGGCCAAACTAGCCAGTTTTCAGTTTTCACAATTTTTTGTGTAGCTCATAACTCATGAACCATGATGGGTATCAAGTTGAAATTTATTAATACTTTTCGGTATTTGGGTCTAAACGTGCCTTTCTGGGGTCTCGCGCCCAACATCCACCCGGGTCAGGGGCAATCAGGCTCCGATTGCGGTCAGAAGTAGAGGATGAAAAGCCATGTACCTATCGGTTCTAGGGTATAGAAGTGATTGTTCAAGGTCACCCCCCACCCTCCCCGTTCATGGGCAAGTGGGCCCAGATTGAACAGTGCGTTAAGTTAATGAACCATGACAGGCTCCAAGTTCCATTTTCGAATATTTGTTTGAATTGGGGTCTAGACGTATCTTTTATCGATCCTGCCCCCCCCCCCATCCCTTAAACCAATCCGGTTCAGGGGCAACTGGTTCTCATTTCTTATTTTTTTCTCATTCTCGTCCTTCTCATTCACATTTATCTAACAGACATTTTTCCTTCACTGTCCAGTTGGGCCTGGGAATAAATTATTGTTCCCTCCCCATTGCTGTGTTTCCCCAATCAGTTGAATGGATCTCATTCAAATTTGCTCTTTCAGATGATGGATGCTCATTCAAAAGTTGTTGCTAGTCAAACTGAAGATGGCACTGATTGGAGATCAACATGCTATAAGTAAGTTTTCAGTCTGTCATATTAGTCCTTTTCTATTCGTCTGGCCGATTCCTTGCAATCGCTGGCATCTCAGAAGAAGAACGGGGTCACAATCTCTGAACAAAACCAAAATTCGCTTCGTGACTTTTCTCTTGCGAGTTAGTAAGTAGTGGGTCATGTCTCAGGATACGCTTCCCGAAAGCGGCCACTGTGATCTGAGCCTCGTTTTTGTTGCAATAGCGCTGCCGCATCGCTGCTGCAGCACTTCTTTGCTTTTGCACAATATGCATTTTTGGATTCACTTTCTTCTTGCATGCAGCGGCAGCTGCAGCACCTTGCAGGGAAGCACGGACTTGGTCGGTGAGCAAGTCCGCGATTCTCGAGAAGCGCTAAGTGCTGTTTGCTGCCGTCTACCTCGGAAGCACTGCAGTGCAAAAACGGATGTAGAAAGATTCAGTCCGGAAGCGGCCGAGAAGTGGACCTGCAGCGTGCAGCAAAAACGAGGCTCTGATTGGCTGAAGATGGGCAGAAGATAAGAACGCTAGATGGGGTGGCTCCAGAGCAGGGTTGGTATGCAAAATATAAAAATTGTAGTCGTGTCTTCAGCTCTGTTTCAACCACTCTGCCACCGCTGTGACCAAAGGCTCAATATGATAGTTCGATTTTGTTTTTGCAGAATCCCCATCGTCGAAGCCAAATCATCAGCGCGAAGGAAACGAAGTCCGGAGGAATCAACATCATCTATCGCTGAAGATTTGTTCTTCAGTTCACAGCAAGAGATGGCGAAAGCGTCATCAGTAGAGGACCAGTCTAACGCTGAAATGCTGGTTCTAAGCGCAACAGAGTCCGGGTTTCAAGAAGACTCGACGCTGAACGGGCTGGATTTTGACTTCTCGGACTTCGAGAATGCGTTTGATGATGGTGCGTTCAACGACACATCATCCAGTTTTAATGCTCTTGACCCAAGTTTGCAGCTCTCGCAAGGGCTTTTCTGCGAACTTATAACGACGTTTGAAGAGGCTTGCTTTGAAAACAACATTCTCGAGCTTTGGGACTATAATTCGGAGGCTATTCGGAATCTGACCCAGGATGATATATTGAGGGCGATAAATGGAGCTGTAACAAGGTTGGTTGACTAGCCTTCTTTATCATGAGCTAAAGATGGTGAACGAAGCTTCTTTCTGAGCGTTGATTCACTCTTTGAAATCTTTTTACCTCACGTTTAACAACGCTGGAATGTCATCCGAAAAACATATAAACAAGAAACAAATATAATAGTTGGCTGCGGTAAACGGATACGTCAGCTGAGTTTATTTGGGCGATAAGCAGCCCAGCCCGTATACTCTATACGACTAAGTCCAAAACACGCCACTGATCCTCAGGAAGAACGAGAAAACGTCTCACTAACGACTCAAACTCTACACTCAAATCCTGTATCAACCAATCATGGCGATCGTTGGGCACAGCTGTGGTGCCGCTTCCGGCTCTTCCGCTAGGTACCCGGAGATTTTGCATCGGCAAGGAGAGTTAGTCATCAAGAGTATTGGCAAGGATCCTCCTTAGGCTCAAAGTTAGAAAAGTGCACCTGTGAGTTGTGACCACAGTCTCATTATTATTGCTCGCATCTAGTCTGCGTTGTGTATGGCCTGCGTCGGTGCTCTCACACCGCGAGGGCTCGTACGTTTCGTCCGGACTAAAGTGAAGTTGCTAGTTCCGATGAAGATTCGACGTCAATTTCTATGGGGTTTATGTATATTTTTTTTTTTTTTTTTAACCTCGTAGTATCTTTTCTATATCTTCCAGTCCAGTATGAATTGGCCAGGTGACTACGCTTCCACTTGCCCTCGGTGACGCCAACGGTCTTATCAACTTTTTTTTTTTTTTTTTTTTTTAATTAGGCCTAATCACATGACCGGCCTATCTATTTAGCGTCACCTACACTTACCTCTATCTCTACTTTATTTATTTCTTAATTATTTTTTTTCCTTCAATTCTTTCTAATCTTAACACTTCCATCCTATCTTTATTTATAAAAGTAAATTAACAAAACTAAATTCAATATCAATATATACTCTTTCAAATTTCTATACATTTCAATCATATTATACAATTTTAACATGATTATCTTTCTACGTTTATTATTCTCATCATTCAAATTATTTCTATTACAAAATTCATCCTCAAAACAAAAATATTTATAGATTAATATTCTCTGTATAGTTTACATATCATGTAGTTTGGGATTCTCTTCGGGTCGGGTTGCACTACCGCAAACGCAAAAATGGACTTGATCCGGTCCTTGCGTTGGAATGACCGTTCTGCGTACTGGGCATCACCATAAAGCCTGGTTGGCTAGGCGCAAAACCAAATTGTATTTATTCGTTATATAAAATATTTTTTTGACTTCATGAATCGAATGTTTTCTTTCGCTTCTGTGTTGTCAGTCACTTCAGTATTTTCGGTTTTACCCATGTAAGACTTAATTTGAGAATGCGAAGGTGGCACGGGACGACTTCGCTACCCCCCCTTAGGTTTTCGTGAAATGACGCCTGTGCGTTGCATACATTTTCCGTACGCAAAGCTTGTGGTGCGTCTTCGCAAAGTGCAAGACTTTCGGAGCTCCGTGTTAAAGGCCTACGCTTCAGTTGGAAAGCAGCCAAAAGCAACGTTAACTCCGTTAGTTCAGGACAACTTTTTTTTGGATTTATTAGTCACTTCTCTAGTCAGGATACGGTTTTTTTCCTTCCTCCATCCCATGTCACAGTGCTTATCAAATAATGTCAAGGTGGACTTTTAATAAGCTTACTCAGCGTACTTTGTTTTTATGTTCTACAGGACTTTGTTCCATTCTCGGGTATAATTTATTTTGCAATTATCGCAGACTTCGTGAGTATTAACACGTAACGAACAAAACGGAAAGGGTGTACAGCAGGTGCCGGGGACTGAGTAACCCTTCGTAGAGGCCCATGTGGCCATGGCCTATCTTCTGAATTATACTGTTTATACGATTATAATTAGAATTTATCATCTGTTCCAGCCCCCTTACTGGAGTTACCTACCACCATCTATTGGGTGACGTCAAGAAAGACGAGAATGGTGATATTCTTGGTGCCAGATCTGCAATGGTGCAGCTGTTCCTTAAAATTGATCTAGCAGCCATAAACAGCGGTGCGTCGACGAATGACGTCGGAACAGGAGACTTGGTAAGCAGGATTTTGACTTGTTGAGCGAAAAGGGCGGGTGTTCGCTACACAAGCACTGCTGTACAGTAGATAATGCGGGGGTTGGGAGGGTCAAAATCCTATGACCTCTCCTAGATACTTGCTTCTCGTGCATGCGATATGACGTATAATGCTCTTTCAGCCGCACGACACTGGCACTAAACAAAAAACACCTGCCAAATTCACATAAGTAACGCAAGATGTCTCAGTACTAGGACAGGCGTTTAGACATTTTGCATTCGTTCAGTATTCATTTCTTTAAACTGGAACTCTTCTGGAGGCACGCTTTCTGATGTGCGCGTCTCACGGATGGAAAGTTCTCGCCTGAAATCGACCCAGACAAAGTGAAACCGATTTCGACCCGATTCAGGTTTAGTTTCTTCCACAGATAGATCGAAATTTTGGCCGTGGCAGATTTGGTGGGACGGTTTCGACCGAGGAAGAAACTAACCTGAAATCGGGTCGAAATTTGTTTCACTTTGTCTGGGTCGATTTCAGGCGGACAGTGTCCGGACGTTTTTTCCATAATAAACATATTTGACGATGCAAAACGGATAAGTCAGCTACATTTTATTAGAGCTATATTTCGGCCCTTCTTGGCAAGGGTCCTCTTCCAGCTCAAGCCGCTCAAGCTGGAAAATTAACTTGTGGGAAAATAGTTCAAGATTCTTCCTTAAAGTTTAACCGAAAAGGACTTGGATAGGACAATCTAGCTACCCATCACTTATCCACTTAAATTGGCTTGAAGACCCGCTGAAAATGCGTTACTTGGTTGTTCCGCTATTCAGGAATAATCGATTTTCAAATAGTGGAATTTCAGTGTGATTTGTGGTACCTCTAATTTGTTGTATGCCTTACAAGAAAGATTTGTGACTTTTTTTTGTTCAGGCACTAAGCAATCTTCACCAATATCGCCACTGCCCACTGAAAAGCCTTGTTTGTGTTTAGATGAAAATTTCCCGCGTCATAGTAGAATTTTCGCTGTGGGGACGGCCGCAGATATTCTGAACGCCATAACTAGAGCAGATAGTGGAAAACAAAAAAATCCCTTTGCAGAATCCAAATAATTCAGTGTATTCAACTAAATGACACAAAAATAAGTTGGCTTTTCAGTTAAACTTTAAATATCTGATTCTGTGAACTTCTTCTCTGAGAATTGGTTGGAGCTAAAGCTGGTGCTGTGATTTAATATAGCTCTGTGAAATATAGTTCTAATAAAATGTAGCTGACTTATCCGTTTTGCATCGTCAAATATGATTCGCTCAGTCAGCTTGGGCTGAAGGAATCTATCACCGAAGTACGGAACTTCAAATCGCCCATACATGCCGCCGACAAGCATCCATCTTAGCTGGAAAGAAGAAGAAGAGACATATAACTCTAAAACTAAAATGCAGAAGAATCTCTACCCTTTCGACGACCCAATCGAACAGCAAAAACAGCAGCCATGTCCAGAACGACATCACAGCACCAGCTTTAGCTCCAACCAATTCTCAGAGAAGAAGTTCACAGAATCAGATATTTAACGAAGAATCTTAAACTATTTTTCCACAAGTTAATATTCCAGCTTGAGCGGCTTGAGCCTGAAGAGGACCCTTGCCAAGAAGGGCCGAAATATAGCTCTAATAAAATGTAGCTGACTTATCCGTTTTGCATCGTCAAATATGATTCGCAGTCAGCCTGGGCTGAAGGAATTTATCATAATAAACACTTTGCTAGACTCTTTGTTGTCAGCTGCTTACCGGTACTTGTTGTCAGTTTTCGCCGCATTGCGTGCAGAATATACCAGGGCAGAGTGAAAGCTGCTTTTTGTTTGAACTTACCTTTAAAGGGCCCCTCTTGCTTATTCTGCCTTTTTTTTTTTATTAGCCCTAGCTTTCTTATGGAATTATAAGCATCTGAAATCACCGCATCGGAGAGCAGGAAGGCTGGATAGAATCGGCAAGCGCTAACAAGTAAATCGCTAATTTCACGTGGAGAGATAGTATTTTCGAAAAACGGTATCATTGAGCCATTTCATCGTGAAAAGATCATTTATAGTAACAGTTAGCTTTAGTAGCTATGTCGTGGTTAGTTAAACTCCGAGCAATACAGGGTAGAAGAAAAAAGTAACTTTAATAAGTAAACACACAAAGTAAGACAGAATAGTTTGGCGCGACGTCTCAATGAACACTGAACTCTTTTCTCACTTCTGGAATGAAATAATCTTCGCCCGGCTCTCAGGCATTCATTTGCTGATCGGAATGGTAGCGTAGCTAAGTAGAACACGAGACGCAGTGGCGATTACAAAGATTATCGTCCACAAGCTATAATTACCTCTCAAATTCTAGGTTGACCAGAGGTCCTTGGACTGGGAAGCCGAACTGATAACATCATTGAAGGAGGTGGAGAACGCATTGCCGCCTGGTAGTTCCCTGTACTTCAGTGTCGCTAGAAGGTGAGTTTTAGGGGATAGTAATCTTATGGTAAGAATAATCGTAAGGTAGATGAAGCGTACGGCAGGTGTCAGTGTCTTTCATGGTAATCTTTAAAACTGTAGCGAACCTGGGTAAGAACCGAGAAGCTCTTGTGAAACTTTACTCTAGTTTCTGTTGCCATGCAATCCTCTTTGTGTCAGGTTCATCGTTTGCGAGGTAGTCTACAATTTTCCGGAATGAATGAATTTATTCCCAATAAAGCCCAAGGGCCATGGCGGGAAACATAACACAAAAACAAAATATCATACACTCGGAAAACAAACCAAAAATCAACTTCTATAAAAATAGTTCACGGTGGGTCATAGCTAACTTCGGGAATCTACCCAGCCTTCGGAGGTCACCAAAACACTTACTTCCCATACTTGAAACCAAATTCCAACACTTCCTTTCTTAATCCTTTCAATTCCTCGCAATAACATATCAAATGTACCGCATCCTCCCCATCAATACCACACTTTGGACGAAAATAAGGACCAGTACCTTTCCTTTCTCTACCAATATAATTTCTCCGCATCCCCACCGGAAGAGTGTCCGCCCTAAGACTCACCATCCACCTCAAAAACCATCCAATGTCAATTATTTGTTATTTCGACAATATTTGGTATCGGAGAAGCTTATCTTTACTTCCAATCATGCTTAATTATTGTGTGTTGCTAGCACAGAGGAACATTTTTGGCGGAGAATTTGAAATTTTCGCGTTGGTCCTCGGTCTGATTAGCAATAAATCTGTCTCTGTCTGTCAGTGGAGGTGGGAAGCGTGCTTCGAGTAAAAAAAAAACAAAAAAAACGGCTATACCCACTTCATTAGTCGGCCGACGACCAAGGCTGTTATGATCGTTTTGTTCTCGCGATCACTGCAAACCTGTTTCCTAGCGTGTGACAAGGTTATTCCTATGGTTTAATAACGGGTTGAGGTCGGTAACGATCTGAATAACGGAAAAATGTGACGTCGCGCATGCAGCCGTGCGGTTCGATTTTGTATCTGTTTGCATACCCTTTTTGAGCGAATAAAAAGCTCTAAATATAAGGATAAGATTTAATATTATAAGATAAAGGTAATAAAAGATTTAGTTGCTCAGAAAACAAGACCAAAGGTTTCGATGGGATCCCAAAAATGTAATATTTGATCCAGACAATTGGGTCTTGTCTTCGCCAGATGCAGTCTTCGCCAAGCTGTGCAAAGATATGGAACTTGATCCCAGAAGAGCTGAGAGGTAGGAGCTCCCGTGCGTCATTTAAGAAAAGAGTAAACAATCATTTACTAGCATTACAGAAGAATAATTAAAATAAGGTATGGTAAAAAAATAAATAAAAATAAGGGTGGTTTCCCCTGGGGTGAGGTGCAGGAAGGTAATGGTTAGTTTTTTTGGGATCCCAAAACGTAAGTGGAGGGATACCTATGACATCGCAAAAGTTGTCCGTCGGTCCGTCCGTCTGTCCGTCCGTCTGTAAGCACGATAACTCTCGAGGGGAATGAGATATTTTGATGAAACTTGGTGTGAGCATTCTTTGGGTCAAGAGTAAGGTCGAGTTCGTAGATGGGCCCTGTAGCTTTACATTTAGGGGTGGGGGAGGGGGTTTAAATTAAGGGGCAAGCAAATTTTTTTAAACAGCTAATGTGATAGTCGATTATGAGGTAAGAAGACACGCTGAACACGAATATGAACACCATTTTCTCGCCGGACAAGTAGTTCGTCCGGAATCCGGCCAAAGCCGGAAAGTTTGTTAAAAGTAGAAGTCTTATTTGAAGTTGATTAGATGTTCGATACAGGGGTAAGAAGGCATGCTGAACAAGAATATGAAAACCGTTTTCTCGCCGGACAAGTAGTTCGTCCGGAATCCGGCCAAAACCGGAAAGTTTGTTAGAAGTTAAAGTTTTATCTGAAGTTGATTAGATGTTTGATGTAGGGGTAAGAAGGCATGCTGAACAAGAATACGAAAACGGTTTTTATCGCCGAACAAGTAGTTCGCCCGGAATCCGGCCAAAACCGGAAAATTTGTTAAAAGTTAAATTTTTATTTCAAGTTGATTAGATGTTGGATATAGGGGTAAGGAGATATGTTGAATCCGTTTTTGAGCTTTAGATTTTCGTCGGACAAGTATAGTTCTTGAATTTCGCCAGAACCGCAAAATTCACAGAAGTAAGCTAGGATCGTTTCGATTGGCTTATAGAGGTAAACGAACATGTTGAATCCATATCTGAGCTTGGATTTCTTAATGATTAGCTGTTTGGCCTGGCGAAGACTGGATCTGGCGAAGACAAAACCTAATTGTCTGGATCAAATATTGAATTTTTGGGATCCCATCGGAACCTTTGGTCTTGTTTTGTATTTGAGAGTTAAGGCTGTGTCTGAGAGTAGGAGCAGTGACCACTCTGCGTTTTATGTCTAAGCGTAAAGATTCTGGTTCTCGGCGTCCAGGAATGGACTGAGTGTTGTGATTAAGTGTGATTTATTTTTTCTTTATTAATAAACCCATTGAACTTGAACTTGAACTTAAACTTGCTGATCATCTGAAAAAAACAAGTTCAGATATACCTCTATAAGCCATATCTATGTTGACGATACTGATCGAAACTTCCTGCTTTACTTCTGCCAAATTTCCGGTATCGGCCGAACTTCGAGCGAACTACTTGTCCAGCAAAAAAAAGAAAGTTCAGTAACGAATTCAGCGTATCTTCTTATCCCTATACCGAACATCTAATCAACTTCAAATAAAACTTTAACTTATAAGAAAATACGGTTTCAACCGGATTCCGGACGACTATATGTCCGGGTAAAAAATGATTGTCATATACAGATTCAGCGTCTCTTCTTACCCCTAAATCTGTCATCTAATCAACTTCAAATAAAACTTTTGCTTTTAACAAATTTTCCGGTTTTGGCCGGATTCCGGGCGACTACTTGTCCGGCGAGAAAATAGTTTTCACCATCGTGTTCAGCATGTCTTCTTACCCCGTATACGACTATCACATTAGCTGTTTAAGGATATTTTGTTTGCCCGTTAATTTAAACCCCCTCCCACACCCCTAAATGTAGAGCTACAGAGCCCATCTACGAACTCGAACTTACTCTTGACCCAAAGAATCCTCACACCAAGTTTCATCAAAATATCTCATTCCCTTCGAGAGTTATCGTGCTTACAGACGACGGACAACTTTTGCGATGTCATAGGTATCCCTCCACTTACGTTTTGGGATCCCAAAAAACAAAAGGTCATGGCAACAATGTCAACAAAAACATAAAACAAACCCGAACAGATCGTACTTCGTTAATAGCATACGATAGGCATAGTTTCCGGTGTTGCAAAGCGACCCCTGAGGAATCTTGCCATCCTCATCACATCTTCAAGGTGACGGCTACTAATCATACTACTCATCCATTTTTCATCAAACACACTGGCATATTCGCCGAACACGTCATGTACATTTAACGCTTTGTAATCCCGATGCAAGAAAAACACGGAACTAAAAACATTAGCCTGTTGCCCTGTAGATTCGAATAATATTAGTGAACTGAAAAACAAAAACGCTGCTCAAGCAGGATTTGACCTGTAACCCTTGGGTTCGACTACGTACCGCCGCATTAATCTGTAAGGGCTATCGAGGGGCTTGTTAATATAATAGAAAGACCCTATTGTTGTTGCGAGAAGTAAGGAAGATAAGCTGTCTGCCCGGTATCAGGAACTCAACCACCATCTTGCTCAAGTATAGTTTTTATGAAATATTTTAGTTTATGTTAAGATTACACGCTGAAAGTGATCTTTTAAAAGTTCAGTGAAAAGTTTATTCACGTTAGTTTTTGTTCGATATAGATTATTGGTCGTATTTTTTTGTCTATTAGTTATATAGTGGTTTGTTATGATTGTGTTTATGATGCCGATGTTTAGTTGTTGTCGATTTATTTTTTTAAACTCGTCTTTTTGGCGGAATAAAAGCTTATTATTATTATTATTATTATTAATTCGTAAACCACTACAATCGTCTGTTGATGACCGGCTAGAGGAACAGCTATCTCGCTCGAGGCAAATTCGTTTAAACAGTTCACATCCCCATAGAACGTGTTCCACCCTTCTAACAATAGTAACTATTAGTTACTGTTTCCGTTCCATCCTCGTGAGAAGTTACTACGCTGACCGTTCCAGCCTTCTCGAAATAGTAACTACTAATAGTAACTATTTGCTTACCACGCTTGCGAGCGTAGTAAGTGTGGTAACTATAATCTCTTTGACGTGATTGGTCCGATTAGCCTGTGGCATGATATTTTGCTGAAAATAGAAAAATGACGCTACTTCACTCGACCCCAAGAAACCAGAATCCGTGACGTCATGCGTAGTAACTACGGTAAGTAGGGTGGAACACGCTCATAGAATTAAGTGTTTGTCTGAAGATGGAACTTATACAAGGGACTTTTATCGTGACAGATAAACCAGAAACCAATTTTGGTCCAGGGCTCCGCGTATATGAAATATAGAATTGGTTGATGGTTTACTTGGCACGATAAATGTCCATTCCGTTTTCACGCATTTATTTTGTTCAGTGGATTTGAATCATCACAGTCCTCCTATATAAGTGTGATTAGGTTTTTGTTGAAATCCAGCTTTTCTTTTAGCTTTGGAGACATCAGTAATGCAACAATCCTCGGCGACGTTCGGTATCTTGTCGTTGGCTTCGTCGTACTTTTCATCTACGTTTTATTAATGCTGGGAAAATTCGATCTGGTGGAACACAGGGTAAGTAGTATCACCACGAGTAGTGGTATATTGGCAAAAGGACATGCTGAGTCAGGAAAGACATTGGTTGCGTTTTTGCAGATACAATGGTAGTTGGTACCACGGTCTAAAGTCGTTCTTGCAGTTACCGTGGTATCTGAAACGTTTTTCAAGTTACTGAGCATCTGACCAGTTACCGTGGTGTCTGATATTGAGACACCACAGTCGCGACCGTAGTAACTGTCTGAAAAAGTCGTCTCGCTTTCTTAACCACTAACAAAAAAGCCTAGGTTTTACTTAGGTATTAGTGGGAAAGAGGTTTGTCACATGTGATGGTAGTGGATGTAAGTAATTTCTTTTCGGATGACTTTAAAAGTGCGAATTCGGCAATTGTCGTTTTTGCAAAGTAACCGTAGAACCAGATACCACGGTAACTGCAAAAACGACAAAATGCAGATCCATTTTCCGTGGTATCAGGTACCATAGTATCTGCAAAAACGCAACTATTGATTCTCGACTGTATGTACACTCCGGCCGGAATACGAGCTACCCTAATTGTCCGCTCACCTTTCAGGTCGTAAAAGAATTACCGAGCGATTCTCGTCAGGGGGTCGATTGTGTAAAATAATATTTTTACGGCGTCTGGGGAAGACAAGACCTTCTGGATCAAGAGGTCCACAAAATTTTCCCCTTTGGATAACACCGAAACCTTTTTTTTTTAGATATATTTGTCACTGATGGGAATCTTTAGTGTCGCCATGGCCATTTTCATGTCGTACGGCCTGTGCTCGCTCCTTGGAATTTTCTATGGGCCGGTGCATAGTATATTGCCTTTTCTGCTTCTGGGAATCGGAATCGATGACATGTTCGTTGTCATGCAGGTGAGAAAAGAATTTTGTACTAGATGGGATCTTAACCATGAAATCAGCAGTAGCGTTGTTCAGAAAACTTGGAAGCACATGCCGCAGTAGTTCCGTTTTCATGTCCTAAGATAATTAACGGTTTATCGATCGGAAGAGCTCGAATCCCTACAAAAACTCGCATCAAAGATTATAATAATAATAAGAAAATGCAAAAAAATAGGCCATTGGCCTCTACAGTGTAGCCTACGTCTAAAACATATTTCATTACATTTTTTGTCAGTGTAGCTATAGGCTGTTCGGGAAACATTTGAAGGCTTGTATAGTCATTTGAAACGACGGGCGTTCCAACAGTCCACCACTCTGCCCGATGCAAACGAGCGCAGACGCGGAACATCGTAATTCGTTACCTCTACAAACAGCTATATCGCAGTAGAGCCCCGAGGAAGAAATTTGCCGTCTGAGTCGTCCTTTAGTGCTGACTGGTTGTCCACCACTGTGACGTCAAGTCTGACTCGCTGCAGACCGGGTTCTCCACGCCTGCAGGCATGCTAGACTTTTCGTCCGGTATGCATAGCGGCGAAGAGGGAAGTAGACGGCTATCAACTCAAAATCTCACAGCAAGTACCTTTAGCTCTGCTCAGTTTTGTCGGGGTATCCTTAGTAGCTGCATGGGACCAAAGACGGAGGTTCTGTTGGATTATTTGTTCTTGCTGTCAGTCATCTTATCGGGCACTGTCACGGTTGACGTCTCCAAACGAAGAAACTTTGGTGTTAGCGAATGAGAGTACCGATGCTTGCCTCTCCCTCTCCCCCTGATTGGCCCCGATGACCCGAATAAATAACAGAGCGAGGCAACAAAATAAGCTAGCAGCGAACTTTAGCATCTTAACTGGAAAAGGCTATGTAGTATGAGGTTGGGTTATTAAAAGCAGTTCTATAATTACTTCCTCTGTTTTCAAGAAAACAGAGGAAAACTTTATTGTTCGCCACATTTTTTATTTCTTGGCTTCAGCGGCGGATCTTAGTGACTTACGTAATAAGGGGTTGCACTGTCATCTAGTGAATCAACAAGCTTAAGCCCTAGATACATCAGTGAAAGAACCGGACCAGATTTGGGTACTCTGGGGGAGTTGGAGGGGGGGGGGGGGGTGGGTCCGGAATTCTGGTTTTCGTGATTGAAGGTACTTCCAGATGTGCTCGGACGATGAAACTTGGCTTGAACATTAGATACTTGACAAGATTGGCTTAGAAATGGTCACTTTCCAGACTCGACCATCACTTAGAGTACTCATCATCCCAGCCAAGTACAAAAATAAAATACTTTTTACCAAACGACACATTTGAGTAATTTCCGTGATTGTCCATGATCATTCTTATCTCAAGGGTTTTGCTTACAACAAACCCAAGAATTGGCAAATTCCTACTTTCGTCCTCATACCCAGAATTACAAGTGCGACATGAGCTTCTAGGTCTTGTTTCCTTTTTAGATGTTTTAGTTGCGTTCTTTTTTCCCCAGGGTGTTTCCCCCCTGTGTCCAGAGTTGCCACCGGTAGTACAGTTGTACTCCTTTTTTTTACTTTGCAGTAAATTTTAAGAAAAAGTACTAATAGTCCGGGATCCAGGCACCTCTATCGTTCAAGGGGGGTAGCAGGAGAGCTGCAGAAGGTTTGAAGAACTTTTCTAGACCAACTTTTTGTGCTGATAACGAAAATCGTACCGCACCACTCCGCATCGATGTACGTCACCGACTTTTTAGCCTATAAAGGCCAATTTGGCCTATAGAGACCAACTCTGTAAAAACAATTTTCCTAGCAGGACCGCATAAGCTAAATCAGACAAACTATACATATTCTGGATCCTCGTTCTATGGTCTATCGAATGGTGTATTTCTTATTTTTTTAAACTTACTATTTTTCTTAGAAACGTCTTAGAAACCGAGAAAAAGTGAATTTTTTTTAACCTTTTTAACTAAATTGTCATTTTTCTCGGAAAAACTTTCAGCGAACTACATATTTTTATTATCTCGTTGGAAAGATAAGCTCCTTACCAATCGTTTGAGCTATTAAAACTTCAAAAACATTTGATTTTAAGAATGTCTGGATTTTTTTAAAGCAGAGCATCCACGTTTTCATCAATGAGTTACGGTAGAAATTTTAAAGGAAATATATTAGTTTGACGGTAAGTTTAAGGTTAGTTTTTTACGTAGAATTTAGCTATGACATAATTTTCTCTCTTGGGATTCATATTGGTCATATAGGCTATATAACATAAAGACTCAGTAGCCTATAATGAACAAACCGTCATATCTCTCAAAATACATATTATTACAAAATATATTAGTTCAGGGTTAGTTTTTTACATGGAGTCTAATCATGACATCAGTTTTTTCCTTAGCATACGTATAGGTCATGTAGGCTATATAGCCTATAGGCTTAATAGCCTATAAATCGTATAAAGATTTTTTTTTTGAAAATATAAGTTCTGAATAATCTTAACAGGCCTGCTTTTTGAGCCGAGAACGTAAATCGCGTCGGATAAGACAGCATCTGTGACATTTTGGCCTATGAGGGGAAATTAGGCCTATAAAGACCAGCCCAATGAAAATATTCAGACAAAATTTAACATCCTGTATTCCCTGCAGGCCAAAGTGATGCGCTTTCTAAGTACAAATTATGTTCGGTATCTTGTAGCCAACGTATTGCCACGCTTGCCCTTTGATGGGAAGCTTTCAAACCCTGGCTCAATTTCAGACCGGTCAAAATTCGCTGAAGCCACTGACTCACAAAACAACATCAGCCTTAGAAGACAAGAACTTAGGGCCCGCACGACAAATCTTGGCCGGACGCTGTTCTCAACTATTGACCCGCACTCACCCGCTTGCAACGGAGTTTTCTTTCACGACCGGACTAGATTGCTCTTCGTGGCAACCACCAAGCGACGCCATGTCTCCTTTCACTCATGGCGTTCATGCACAACTGGCTTAGTCATCAAGGCTAGCTATTGGGTCTCCCATAGTCTCTGACCCTTCCTAAAGGCTACAATCGGATCGAGGTCCGTGTTGACCGTCAGAACTGATGTCTTTTGAATATCCCTTGGTCTCTGACCCTTCCTAAAGGCTACAATCGGTTCGAGGCCCGTGTTCGCCGTAGAACCAATGTCTTTCGTTGTACCCCTGTTCGCTTCTTCCACCCTTTGGGCCGGGGAGGGGGGAGGTTGCGGCGCAATCTGGACAGAGCAACTTCAGGTCATCGGAACACGTGAATGGACCGGTTTGGTCCTCTGGTTCTGACTGGGTTCGACAAAGCAGTCTGTGTGATCTGCCATTGTTATCATTTCCTCATTACCTGTAATCCTCAGGTTTAATTTTCAGTATGGATCGCAGGCATCTTTGGTAGATCAAGGTGATTTTGCGTGCTTCTGCGGTTTTCATCGACGAAGTCTGGGGGACATTTAGAAGTTTCTACAAGACAGGACCTTCGTAGTCTGGGGCAGCATTCAGTCTGTGCCCTTTTGACTTAATCGGCGATCAGTCTGTTTCAGGGGAAAACGATGGCAAGTCATAGACTTCCACCAGTAGCAGACTTCCACCCCCGGTGCTTATCCATGATCCTTTAGAACCGAATCAGTGACGAACTTGAAAAGAGCTAGCGAGAGGATGAAACCTTGGCAAACGCCTCCTTCTGTCAAGTGTTGTTTTTGTCAACTGTGTTGACTGCTCTATTTCACCTCTCACTAGAGCCTCCGTCTGGTCATAGAATACCTGAGCAATGCGGATTATCTTGGAACCCTGTCTATCCTGCATTCCCAGCTAGTTGTGTCTTTCTTTACTGAGTCGAATGCAAGAACAAAATCAACGCAGAACTACGTGGTTTCCTGTTGATGCTTGAACGATTGATGGCTGCACATCCGTGCTGCCAATGCTCAAGTATGCGGCAGAGAGTGCAGCACACGCTCGTTGTGAAGCCCGCTTTGGTTAGATCTTGTGCGTCTGTCCCTTCAATCTCTGGAGCTTTGCAGTAGTAGAATAGTTGCGGACTTATTCTGCACGTATTCTGAGAAAAATTCTAGTATAATTTTTACAATCACCCTTGTCACCTTTTCTATTGGGGGAGGGGGCTATGATGGACTTGCGCCAGTCTTTGGGGACGTGTTCCAGATGCCAACGATGATGTTGTGGAGGTACAGCTAGACAGGCAATTCTACGGTTCGTCTGTGGATGCATTACCGTTGTCTGATAGGGATAGTCACAGATTTCCTTTATATTGAGCGGACTGATGACTGGAGTGTTCCTCTGGTAACGTCAGCAATTATGTTGCCACCCTTCCGTTCTTGTTTCTGTAGGCCCTTATTGTAACGCATACGGCGAAGTCGTCACGGCTTAAAAGTTAGAGCAAGCAGATTTATATGTGAAACGCGACTAACTTATGAGATGCTGGAATTGATGACAAACCTGGATTCAGCACAAAAAACTGACCTATGGGCGTGCGAAAACTAAGTTTTCCGGAGATTTGTTCATTATAGGCTATTGATCCTTTATGCTATATAGTCCATATGACCTATAGCCTACTATCTTACAAGAGAAACTAGTGAAATAACCAGATTCGAAGTCAAAATCCAACGCTGAACCTAGCGTCGAACCAATATATTTAGTATAAAGTTTCTACTGCGCACCTCATAGTAAAAAACTCGGATTTCCTGCTTACAGAAATTCCAGAAATCCTAAATTATTTTTTTTAGTTTTAATACCTCAAACGATTGAGAAAGAGCTTCTCTTTTTAGTACTGTAATAATAACAAAAAAAAGAGTTTTCTGAAAAATTTTTCCATAAAAATTTCATAATTTATTTGAGAGATCTGACGGGTTTGTTCATTGTAAGTTATTTAGGCTATATGTTATATAGCCTATATGACCTGTATGCGTACCAAGAAAGAAACTTATATCATAATTATACTCTAGTACTACATTAGATTCTAGATTCTAGTACTCCTCTCCAATAAGTTAAATTTTGTGTAGAATGATTTCACTGAGCTGGTCGTTAGAGGCCTAAATTCCACTTATAGGCCAAAATGTCGGTTACCTACGCAGGTAACACAGGTGCTGTATTATCCAACGCGATTTTCGTTCTCGGCTCAAATAGCAGGTCTGTAAAGATTACTCAAAAGTTGTGTTTTCAAAACAAAAATATCATTATAGGATTTATAGGCTATTCAGCCTATAGGCTATATAGCCTACATGACCTATACATATGCTAAGGTAAAAATTACTGTCATAATTGGATTCCACGTCAAAAACTAACCCTAAACTTACCGTCAAACTAATATATTTCCTTTAAAATTTCTACCGTCACTCACTGATGAAAACTTGGATGCTCTGCTTTAAAAAAATCTAGACATTCTTAAAACCGAATGTTTTTTAAGTTTTAATAGCTCAAACGATTGGCAAGGAGCTTATCTTTCTAACTGAATAATAAAAATATGTAGTTTGCTGGAAGTTTTTCCGAGATAAATGACAATTTAGTTAAAAAAGTTGAATAATTTTCGCTTTTTCTTGGTTTCTAAGACGTTTCTAAGAAAAATACGTAAGTTTAAAAAAATAAAAAATATACCATTCGATAGACGATAAAAAGACGATTCAGAATATGTATAGTTTGTTTGATTTAGCTTATGCGGTCCTGCTAGGACAATTGTTTTTATAGTGTTAGTCTTTATAGGCCTAATCTACCTTTATAGGCTAAAAAGTCGGTGACGTACATCGGTGCGGAGTAGTGCGGTAGGATTTTCGTTCTCAGCACAAAAAGTTGTTCTAGAAAAGTTCTTCAAACCTTCTGCAGCTCGTTTGCTACCCCCCCCCCCCCCCTGTTTTTGAACGATAGCGCGGTCTGGATCCCGGACTATAATTTTCGAGTCACTGGACCCTTCATTTCCAAGGTGACTGAGGCCCAGCGACGCGAGAAAAGTACTTTTCTACTTGGTAGTACATTTTTGCTACTTGACTATTGCATTCAATTTTAGTGAAGTGTATTTGACAGTGCAAAAACGGATACGTCAGCTAAATTTTATTCGAGCTATATTTCGGCCCTTCTTGACAAGGGTCCTCTTCAGGCTCAAAAACGCTCAAGCTGGAAAAACGAAACTTGTGATAACAATCACAAGTTTCGTTTTTTCAAAAACGCTCAAGCTGGAAAAACGAAACTTGTGATTGTTATCACAAGTTGAGCGTTTTTGAGCCTGAAGAGGACCCTTGCCAAGAAGGGTCGAAATATAGCTCGAATAAAATTTAGCTGACGTATCCGTTTTTGCACTGTCAAATATGATTCGCAGTCAGCTTGGGTTGAAGGAATATTTTTTTTTTTTTTTTAGTGAAGTGGCAACCCTGCCTGTGTCTCAGGTGTGGGGTGCAAACCCACAGCCTAAAGTCGGGTCTTCACCTTCCGGAATCTGGGTTCCCAGATTTTCCGAGATTTTGTTTTAATTTCTTCTGCGATACTTAAAAATTCCGGAATTCTGGAAGTTCAAAAGCCCATTTTTTCCGGATTATTTTGATGTACTTTCGGCCGGTTCATATTCCAGATGCAATTTACAGAAGAAGTCAAAGAATAATCTGGAAGCCCAGATTCCGCAAGTTCCGGGAGGTGAAGACCCTCCTCGCTTTATCCAGGCTTGGGACTGACTGTCCTTCGGAAGGCGCGGAGTTACAGGCGGAGTTCAACAAGTTATGCAACAGTTATGTTTCTAAATGTCAGAAAATTCAGTGATCAGTCCAGTGTTCTAAGAAATCTCTTTTCACGTCGTCATGCTTGTTAATTAATTCTAATTACAGGCCAAGTTCTTTCTGGGAAACATGACACGGTACCTAGTAAAAAAGATATTTTCGCGGCCTCGTGCCCTATCGATGATTTCTAGCTGACAGGCTAAGTCGTTTCTCGTAAACGTGGTATTTTTCAGTGAAGATAATCTCTTCAAATACGTTTTATATTGGCCTACGTGTTTTCGTATTTGGGGCACTTTTTTACTTTTATAACTTTTGAACTTTTTGTCTTAAAAAAAAGGAGGGGTAATTTTAGGAGCGGATATGTCATAAACTTGATTTAGAAAAACAAATCGATTCTATGGCGTTTTGGATATGTAAGTTAGAAATCGTTCATCCCTGTGTTCCTTCAACAAAATTCAGTGGTATGAACCATAATATGAATTCTTCTTTAGTGCTGGAACAACCTCAGTCCGGAGGAACAAGTTCACTCCCTTCCTGTTCGTGTTGGAACCGCCCTGAAACATGCGGGTGTATCAGTTACTGTGACCTCAATTACGGATATTGTCGCCTTTGCCATTGGAGCTTCAACGGTAAGCAGTGATTTTGTTTCTGTCAGGTAGAGCGTGTTCCACCCTTCTAACAATAGTAACTATTAGTTACTTTTTTTTGTTCCAACCTCGTGAAAAGTTACTACGCCGACCGTTCCAACCTTTTCAAAATAGTAACTAATAGCAGGGACCCATAAATTTCCTTTACAGGGGGCTTGTCATTTCCTATACTTCTATGGTGCTATGTTGTCCGATCCTTGCCTACTTTCCAAAAATCCCACTTGGGTCGAATCCCCATTCTTGTTTGTCTCATTGGACCTGCGCGGCCTCCCTCAAGGCGCCAACAGCCAATCCCAAATTGTGTCTATCTGGCCTTGGACGTGATTGGACCGTGGGTATTTCTCGAACTATCTTCCGTTCGGTCAACGTAGCATCAGAAATCTCTTATTGACAAGCCCCCTGAATGGCATTACATGGAATTTATATGTCCCTGCTAATAGTAACTATTTGCTTACCACTCTTGGGAGCCTGGTTACCGATCAGCCCGCGGAACGAGATTTTGACGAAAATAGAAAAATTCGATCCAGCCTTGACGCCAAGAAGCCAGGATTCGTCACGTCTTGACTTCTACGGTAAGTAGGCTGGAACACGCTCATAGTGTGCTAAATTCGCAATCGGAAAAGGAATTCGAAGCTGGGTTAAGAAAATGAAATTCACAGATTGGCAAGCAAAATAAAAGAAGTTCAAAACGTAATGGTCTACCATGTGTTTCAATATGAAAGGTAACACTTTGAAGTTTGTCATGTCCATATGTAAGAATGAGTTGTAGGCGGACCGTGAAGCTTTCGGCGAAGTTTGCGTTGCGTGACTGGCAAAACTCGGCTCGGCCGAAGAATCGCTAAAAAGCAAAAATGAAACGAAATCGAAAGAAATGGCTTAGATAAGCAGGCGGGACACTTCTCGAAGTACTATGGACGTCCTGGATTAATGAGATAGGCATTTCTGGCATCAGCATGGACTTATTTAAAGCACGTCACGCACTATTTACTGTTTATGGTCCAGTATTTTAAATAATTCAATACTTTGAAAAATGGCTCTGCTTTAATTTGGTAATTAATCTATACGCGATGTTGCTGCTTCAAGCCTTCCTCCAGGCTCGTTGGTTGACTTCTGGCAAAATCAGGGGAAATTTTGCATAACCGGTGTTCCTTACGAGCGAGTTTCAAGTATATTCAGTTCAATTCAGTTGAGTTCAGTTTATTTTCAGAAATTCCTTCACCGACAAAGCCGAACACTTAATTTTTTCGTCGTGTATACTATCGTCACATAACCAAACAATTAAAAACAACAACCACATTACTATTAGTCTTCATTTAGTCAAATTATCTCAAAGTAAAACTCGCAATAAACCTTACATCATAAATAACATGTCAACTAATCAAACATCTTTGTATACAATCAATCGTCGGGAGCAAGACAAAGTTATGCATCGAAAATAGTGTGAAAATCAGTGAGGTGTCGTTAGAGGGGGGGGCTAGAATATACCACTAAATTCGGTTCGGGTGACACGATTACGGAAGTAGGTTACATTGGAAATGTAGCCATTGGAAATCTGTCTCTGATGCAATTTGATAGAGTCTGGGTTAAAATAGAACGTGCGTTGAGCACGTTGGAAAATCCATTTGGTGAAAGGAAATCATGGAAAATCCATGGAAAATCCATTTGGTGAAAGCTAGGAGAGCTGAGGCTATGATGGAGGTCGTATAGATCACTATCGTTTTTTATAGTTCAAGATCGCTACTCGAAAAATTATCGGTGGGCTTTAGAAGCTGTTGTTGTTCTTCGTGTATCTAACTTTAATCGAGACTTTAATCGCGTAGTGTGTGGTCTTTCCTGTTTAGAAGTGAGTCACTGACCCACTTTTTGCTGCAATCACGCGGATATCGTTCATGGCTAAATTGATAAATACCTTTCGAGCTAAAAGACAAATGATGGGGTCATCCTAGATATTGTCACCATATAAGTCCGGAGTATGAAATAGTAAAATGTTAGGCTTTCCGAACGTTTAAAAACGTTTAAAAAGGTACGAGCTCATATGGCACTTGTTACGAGTAGGTGTTGCAAGAAAGTAGATGAGAATGTCACAAAATACCCCCTTCAACCCCCTAGGATCGGACCTAGAAATAGGATATCTGGTTTCACTCGAGTCTGTGCATTTCTGCCATCACCTCGGATTCTAGGGCCAATGATCACCACGGCCGAATCTGGTTCAGACACATACAGATCATCTACAGCATCTTCTCTTACCGTCTATCAAGTTTCGCTCGAGTCTGAGCATTTTTCGCGAAACATCGGTACCCCCCCCCACACCGTGTCTGGCCCGGACCTTAAAATATGTCATCTAGGGCACATTGTCTCTCTGCTGTCTAAGTTTCGGTCAGGTCACTCCACTCGTTATCCTAACTCGTGATCACCGGAATTCTGGGAAACCCCCTCCAACTCCCCCCAGAGAGCCCCGATATGGTTTGGTTCTGTCAAGAACGTATCTAGGGCTTATGCTTGTTCTTCCCACCAAATTCCATCCCTATCCCTTGACGCTAAGCGTTCCACGAAAATTCCGGTGCCCCCCTTCAACTCCCCCTACAAGTATCGGATCCGGTACGGACTTTACACGGAAAATCTGAGTCGAAACTTCTTTCCACTTGCCAAGTTTCATTCAAATCGGGTCGCCCGTTCAAAGTTATGATGCCACTAGACATCCCTCCACTCCCCCACGATGGTCAGATCATGGAAACGACTATTCTCAAGTCAGTTTGTTCGAGTCCTTGATACGCTAGCCCAGCTTCATCGTCCTAATACATCAGGAAGTACCGCACTTGCGGGGCCACCAGAGTTCCAGATCCCCCCCCCCCCTACTCCCCCGAAGTCACCGGATCCGGTCCGGATTTTAAGTGGGTCATCTGAGGCATGGGGTCGTTCCAAATACAAAGTTTCATTAAGATCCGATCACCAGTCAAAAGTTATAAATACCTCTCATGTCATGACATTGAAATGTCAGCAGATGCTTTTTTCGGCAGTTTTTCGGCTCTTCCTGGCATTGCTTGTTAAACATTACATTTTACGCATAACGTTTTCAAAATTACAACAGATTACACCCCTAGTGTTGTCTGTTGAAACTGCGCATCCTTGTGCTATCTGTTATGAAACTTCTGACAGTGCACTAGGCACGTTGCCAGTTTTCTGTCGGTGAGTACGTTTATACTTACGTTTATACTCCTAAACATCTCATAATTGCTACAAATAATTGCTCGTCATACCCTACCACACTGTCAGAAGGTTTATAACAGACAACTAAGGTTTGCGCATCCTTTTGTTAAACGTTATGAGAATGTATCTGTTATAACCTCTTAAGTTTTATGTCGCGAATAGATAATATTCAAAAGGGTCGGAACTGATACATTATCATAATGTTAAACACAATGATGTGTAAACATCTCTTATGATACTCCTGGCAGTGCAGTGTCTCGCGGTTTCTCTTGAAATTACCAGACTTTCTCATTAGTTACCGTTACATTTATCCTTATTCTCATAATCTCTCTTACATTTAACGAAGCGATCTTCATTTTCGGCTCGTAAGTCAGAAATTGGCTGGAATGTCGACTTATCAAGTCTCCTATTTGATTTCAGCTGCCGCCTTCACTACAGTCCGTCTGCATCCATGCCGCAGTGGGCGTCGTCGGAACGTGCATTTTCCAAGCGACGTTTTTTCGTTGCCTGCTTTACGCTTGGACTTTCTCATTAATTACCGTTACATGTATCCTTATTCTCATAATTTTTCACACAGTTAAACGAAGCAATCTTCATTTTCGGCGCGTCAGCCGGAAGTCGGTTCAAACGTCGTACTTATCAAGTATCCTATTTGATTTCAGCTGCTGCCTTCACTACAGTCCTTCTGCATTTATGCCGCAATTGGTGTCGTCGGAACGTACATTTTCCAAGCGACGTTTTTCGTTGCCTGCTTTACCCTTGACCAGAAACGCATTGAAGCCAGACGAGACGGACTTATTCCCTGTATTGTCCACAGCTCCCCCAAGATGAGCGCATGGAAGGACTTCGCACCCCTTCAGAATTTTTTCAGTAATAGCTATTCCAACTGGATTACCATGAAACCGGTCAAGGTAAGGTTTTTTGCGATCCCAAAACGTAAGTGGAGGGATACCTATGACATCGCAAAAGTTGTCCGCCCTTCCGTCCGTCTGTAAGCACGATAACTCTCGAAGGGAATGAGATATTTTGATGAAATTTGGTGTGAGGATTCTTTGAGTCAAGAATAAGGTCGAGTTCGTAGATGGGCTCTGTAGCCCTAGATTTAGGGGTGGGGGAGGGGGTTTAAATTAAGGGTCGAACAAAATATTTTTTTAAACAGCTAATGTGATAGTCGATTATGGGGTAAGAAGACATGCTGAACACGTATATGAAAATCATTTTCTCGCCGACGTTCGCCCGGAATCCTGACAAAACCTGATTTTTTTTAAAGTAAAAGTTTTATTTGAAGTTGATTAGATGTTCGATTTAGGGGTAAGAAGCCATGCTGGCTGAATCCGTGTATGACAATCAGTTTCTACCCGGACATATAGTTCGCCCGGAATCCGGCTTAAACGGAAAATTCGTTATAATTAAAAGTTTTGTCTGAAGTTGATTAGAGGTTCGATGTAGTGGGAAGGAGGCATACTGAATCCGTATATGAAAATTATTTTATCGCCGGAAAAATAGTTTGCCCGGAATACGTCCAAAAGTCAAAGTTTTATGTGAAGTTGATTAGAGGTTTGATATTCGGGAAACGTGATATGCTGAATTCGTTTTTTAGCTTTATGTTTTGCTGGACAAGCATAGTTAGCCCGGAATCCGGTGGAAACTAGAAATTCGGCAGAAGTAAGGCAGATATTTTTGTTCAGTTTCGTCAAAGTAGATATGAGGTATAAGGGTAAACACCCATGCTGAATCCACATCTGAACAGGGTTGTCTCAGTTGATTAGCCATTGGCTTTACCTTTTTCTAAATTTTAACAGTACAAATGTTCAAGGAGTCTGGCGAAGACCGGATATCTACAAGACACAATTGTCTGGATCAAATATTAAAGTTTTGGGTCCCATCGAAACCTTTGGTCATGTATACCACGGCGCAGTCAGTTTTCAAAATTTTGTCTAGCCAGAGTCGACAAGCTCTAACAAGAAAATCGCTCATGTCAGAAAGTAATGGTATTTTCATGAAACAATATTTATGAGCCATTTCATCGTGAAAATATCATTTCTAGGAAGAGTTGTGTTTTACTTATGTTCTTGACTCCAGATGCTGATTCTTGTCATCGCCGCAGCCCTTCTCGGCGTTAACACCTGGGGGACCATACTCATGCGCCAGGAGTTCAACCCTCTATGGTTTATTCCGACGTCAACCTACTTGGCACAGTTTTTTTCCGCCCACGAACGCCTCTATCCCAGTCATGGCGAACGGGCTACTGTCTACTTCGGTGCCATGAATTACAACGAAGAACTACTAGAAATGGAAGCCTTTATTGAAGATCTCAGGAATCAGACAGATATCATAAGGATGGTTGACCCGTGGTACGATCATTTCAAGGCCTTCGTAAGGAGGAATCATGAACAGGGTAAGTTAGCGACACTAGCGATACATAACGTCCCTACTGAGACTCAATTAGTCGTGCGCCGGCACCGGCTGCGATAACTCCATACTCCCAAAACAGCAAAAAACAAGATACAACCACCCCTGTTTCCTCGATATGTGCAACATTCTAAACCCGCAAGTTTGTCTCGCTTTAAATGTCGTGAGCGTAGTGAGTGGCGCTACGAGTAAAGCCCGTTTCCGATGCATGGAAAGCATAGGTTTTGGCTACTAACCTAGTGTTTTTTTTTAGCTATGTTTGAAACGATGCCCCCTTAGCTGCGTAATTTGTAGTCGGAATCGCTTTCCGTGAGTTTGTGCGCGTGGCAAAATGTTTCGTTTGCAAGAGTCGCCCAACTGGGACACGTATTTCTTCAAACCTGCTTTCGTCTGGTCTAGACTAGGGTCGTCTAGTTAGTACTGGCTTACGCGCGGTTGGTCTTCTGCAGTCAGTTCTTTCCATGACATTTTTTGGGCTAATTGTGCGATTTTTGCAGATTTTCCCGCTCATGGTGCCACCGAACGGCAGTTCAGCATATGGCTTCGCCAGTTTTTGTTTAGCCAGAGTGGCGCCAAGTACAGAAGCAAGTTCAAGTTTAACGGGACCCTGAACTGCAGGGACACTGGAGCCCCAGATATATTGGTAAGTCACTTGCATTAATAGGATCTGGAATGCGTAGGCCTAAATTCCGTGAGCAAAATTTATTCGTTGATCTTTTTTTTTTAGGCACTATCCCCCCCTATCGCTCACTTTCAGGAACGATGTACACCGCGTGGCGAGGTGGCGTGCCCGGGTGTAAACCAGGTTGAGGAGAGTCAGCAGTTCCTACCTGGAAAGGATGTCCTCGAAATTGTGCATGACAGATTAGTCAGTAATCCTCACCCGCAACCATTACCATCGGAACGAATGATTTTTTTTTATTGTATTTTTTTTGTTGGTATACCCAGGTCGTGGACAAGCGAAACAGGGTTTCTCATAAAGCATAACATACAGTAAACAATAAATCTTGTCAGATTAGCTAAATGATAAAAGCTGTCCGTCTGTGAGCACGATAACTCTCGAAGGGAATAGATATTTTGATCAAACTTGGTGTGAGGATTCTTTGGGCCAAGTCGTATATGGGCCCAAAGCTGTATTTTTAGAGGTGGGGGTGGGGGGGGGGATAAATATGTTTAAACGTATGAAGAAGAGATGGCAATTGTTCCCTTGGTAGAGGAGGGCGGTAATTTGCTCATCACTCTGAAGATGATAAAATGTCTCGTTATTTTACTCACTGAGTACTAAGAGGATATCCATTAATGCTTGTTCTAGTGTATCTTTTTTTTGTTGTTGTTGTGGTCTTATGGACTGAAATAAAGTAGTAATAGTAATAATAATAATAATAATTGATTGACACGTCAACATAGGTTTATTGTAATTATTTTTATCTTAGGTTACTAGCATGGACTTCCAGTTTAAGCCTTTCAGTGGTCCGTCTGTCCATCTACCGGCGATGCGAAGAGTTAAGAAGATGGTAGAGGGTGTCAATTTTACAACAGGAGATGGCGTTGCTTTCATCTGGGCAAGAGCCTTTGCATCATGGGAAACTGATGAGGTCAGTACCGTACTCATTCGCTTGAAATGGAATAGATAAAATACATGACTCACTCCTAGAACCTTACATTTTAAGTGCCGAAACCAGAATCCGTAGTTTCTTCTTTGGTGAGACTCAAGACTTCATGTCGTTCGTAACGAAAATCAGATGTTGCCCCTCTAGATGGCTAGTACTATTAATCGAAACATGTCTCCGGGATTATTACCGGTAACAGTTTTGTTTAGAGCTACTCTGGACTCCAGAAGCTTTGTACCCTCAAGGGCTGGACAGTTTTCGTGCACTGCCTAAGAGTGTTCACGATGCTTGAGTGCTCACAGTGTATTTATTTTTGCGTTATCCGTGTTGGCTACCGCCGGAAGAGGCTGAGGTATTTGCAGCGCGATTAGGCGGATCTTGGTAAGAACGATAGTTGAAAGACCGAAATCGAAATAGTTTTCTCGAGTAGATGGGAAAAAAAAGTTGTTTACGTTCCTGTCATCTTTAAAAAAAAGTCGGCTCATGGAATTATAATACCCGTTTTCGTCCTCATACGTTAATAAAGAGTATGGGGACTAGAAGACGAAAAATAGAATAAAACTACTCTAAGTTCTTCATTTAAAAGCACGGTGCGTTGAGGATTGAGGAGCGCTTGATGTGAAGTGACTGCACAGGACACATCCTGTGCAGTTTTGACGCGGATATTTTTGGAAGGTTGCGTCTGACGGACACGTTTTTCCGCTAAAAGTGTTTTTATGGCACTTGCAGCCTCAGAGGCTGCAAGTGCCATATACCGATCGCAATTCCGTCCGTCGGTCGGTCGGTCGGTCTGTCGGTCTGTCCGAATTTTGTTGTCCCACATGTTCGAGTTAGGGTACTTCCAGATGTGCTAGGACGATGAAACTTGGCAGGGAAATCAGGGACCCGACCAAACTAACCTGGAAATAATCAGTTTCCAGATCCGACCATCTGGGGGGGAGTGGTGGGCTGGGGAATTCTGAAAATCAAGTAGTTTTTGTCACACTTTTTCGAGTTGGGGTACTTCCAGATGTGCTAGGACGATGAAACTTAGCAGGAGCATCAGGGAACCGACCGGACTAACCTGGAAATAATCAGTTTCCCAATCCGACCACCTGGGGGGGAGTGGAGGGCTGGGGAATCCGGAAAACTGGAGTAGTGTGTAACTTTCGAACGGGTGATCGGATTGGAATGAAACTTAATAACTGAATAAATGGCATACCTCTGATGTCCCATTTGAAATTCGGACCGGATTCGACAGCTATGGGGGAGTTGGGGGGAGACCGGAAATCTCGAGAAACGGTTAGAATGGAGGGATTGGAGTGAAACTTGCTGGGAAGAACAAGCATCTGCTCCAGACAAATCCTTTATACATTTGGACTGGATCCGGACACTAGGGGGGGGGGGGTGGAGGGGAGTTTTCCGGAATTCGGGGAATGGCGGTTTTGGGGATTTTCACGACGAAACTTGGGAGGCGAATCAGGGACCCGATCAAACTGACTTTAAAAAAAATTTTTACATGATCCGATAGTCGTGGGGGGAGGAGCGGGAGGGGGAATCCGGAATATTGATTCATGCGTAACTTTGGAACGGTTGATCTGATTTGAGTGAAATTTGATAATTTATCAGAGGACATGTCTCTGGTGATCTTTGTGATGTCCGGACCGGATTCGACAACAATGGGGGGGGGGGGGGAATACGTGACCGGCTCAGACTGGGGAGATCGGGATGGGACTTTGTGGGAATAATAAAGAGCTGCTCTGGATAAATCACTTACAGAACCGGATTGGCTCCGGCGACTGTGGGGGAGTTTGAGGGGGGGGGGTCCGGAATTCGGGTGATCGCGATTTAAGGTACTTCCAGATGTGCTAGGACGATGGAAATGGGCTGGAATATTTGAGATTCGACAAGATTGGCTCAGAAATCGCCACTTTCCAAATCCGACATTCCTTAAAGTACCAATCTTGACCGTAAATTTAGAAAAATACTTTTAAGCAAATTGTTTTTATGATCCCCGTGAGCCCATTATCATTTTTGCCTCAAGTTTTTTGCTTAAAAATGAAGTTCTAGCTCCCTTCAAGTGCGCATCTGAACCGCAAGGTCGAAAACTACTTTTTTTATCAAACGATACATCTCAACCCATGATCATTTGTGCCACAAGGGTTTTGCTTAAAAAATTATTTTATCACCCTTAAAGTGCACATTTAAACCGAAAAGTGAAAAAAAAAACTTTTTACCAAACGTTATATATCAATGATCCCTAAGGGCCTGTGATCGTTTTGTCTCAATAGTTTTTCTTACAGATGAATTTCTAGCGCCTATAAAGTGCGTATCATTTCAGCCAAGTTCTAAAATAAAATACGTTTTCTGTAGCTCCCTTAAAGTGCGCATCTGAACCGCAAAGGTAACCTTAAAAGTAGGCTACTTTTAATCAAACACTACATCTCAACCCATGCAAGTGCCATATGAGCTTACAGCTCTTGTTGTCAAAAGTGCGCCTTTACGCAGGGTACTTCAGCTTCCTCGATAGTTCGAAGTTAGGCAATTTATGGACGTTTTGTTGTAGTGAACCTACAGAAGAAGTTAAGTGTGCGTTTCCGTCGTCTAGCCCAAAAACCCGTTGGTAGAAAACGACTTCGTCAGAAGACAGGGCTGCCACCGTTGCGTAACACCGTAACACGTGTTTCTGTTTTTCAGTTCCAAGTCCATTAAGGTTGTCGTATATTTTTTATTTTTTTTTCGCAGGTCATCGGACATGAACTGTACCGCAACCTTGCGATAGCAATGGCATGTGTCTTCGTCACAACTTTAATTCTCATTGCTAATCTGAGAGCGTGTCTCCTTGTGTTGCTATGCGTCGTATTAACTCTGGTAAGATTAAGCCTATGCTTTCAGATTGGGTATGGGACAAACAAGGATGCGCAATTTTAGTAGATAACACTTGGCAGTTATCTTACAGGTGTACGTAAAATATTATAAATACTCCTTGATCCCAAGCTGACTGATACATATATTCAAACAATGGATAAAACGGATACGTCATCTGCGATGCTTTGGCAGTGATATTTCGGTCCCTCTTGGTAAGGGTCCTCGACAGGCTGTCGAACGTCAGGGGCAACGTTGGGGAATATTTCTGTTATGACAATTTAAGTGTTATTTTTTCGTTAAAGTAACGTTGGTAATTATGTTTAATGTTATGCCTTACAATAACGGAACATTTAAAGGCTCATAACATATTTTTTGTGTGTCATTGACAGAGTGTGTTACCAGTTATCTGTTGGAACTGTGCAGACAGGGACCGAATCCTGCAACGATAAAGTGAGAATCTGTCTTCTGTCGTCAGAGTTCTGCTTCTGCTTGAAACGAACTTCATTTTTGGTTTCACCGTTAGTACCAGCCAAGATTTCAGGAACTAAACATTCCTATCCTACATAGCAACCATTTCTGAGCAAGAACAAAACTAAAAATGAAAGGAGACATGGCCAATATTTGCAAGGATGAACTAACAAATGTTGATGTTTAAAACTCACAGATATTACGATGTTAATTATTCAGTAATGATTCATTATGCTCTCGTCAGGAGATTAAGAAACCCGACGTCGCCGAACCTCATCAGGGTCGTCGAACCAAAGCAAAGGGGCTAGCCAATTAGTTATGTGCATATGAGCGTTTTCAGCGTTTATGGCTCTTTCGTGGTAGTATACACAGTCTATACAGTGAGTAGTTGATTTTAAGCAGAGAAAAACATGTGCCTTTTTAGCTTTTAGCAAAAAACTGGGTGAACAGATCTCACCTTTTCCTGAAGCGACTGTAAATTGCTGTAACTGGGAATCGGACTGTAACGTCTGGGAATCGGACTGTAGAGTACCGACTGGGTATTTCAAAAAATTGACCAGATAATATTTCGATCGGTTTCTTTATCTGGACAAAAACCAAGTTTGGGCTCGAGAAATTCTGATAAATTGAACCAAAAATATGTCCAACACAAGTGACATGAGTGATTAGAAATGGTCAGATTCCTTGTAATTGGAATAATTCTGTGTCTGTATTCGGACACCTTCATTTCGTAGTTGGATATTTTCCAGAATTTGTTCAGACAGATATTTTGATCTATAGTTTCCTTATTTGAACAAAATTACAAAGTTTTAACGAAATTCATTGCAAAACATTCCAGGACTATGTCCAAAAGAAGAAAATTCAGCGGAAGAAATTATGTTCACAATTGTAATTTGAATAAATGTGTGTCTTTATTGTGTTGTTTCCATTTTGTAACTGGAAGTTCTTTCTTTGCAGATAAATGTGAACGGGACTATGCACTTCTGGGGCCTTACTATCGACACAGTGTCTTGTATCAACTTAGTGCTCGCTATCGGACTGTGTGTCGACTACGCGGCACACATCGCTCACACCTTTATGGTGCAGCGAGAGGGGAGCAGAGACGATCGCGCTAGAGCAGCCGTTAGCAGCATGGGGCCTGCTGTATTCCACGGAGGATTTTCAACTTTTCTTGCGTTCATCTTCTTGGCGGATTCAGATTCTCATGTATTCACAACATTCTTTAAGGTATGTCGAAAATATGCTCATGTGGCAAAATCTGTCCGCATTTTTTCCTGAGGTCCCCAGTGCGGATGAGCCAAGTTGAATGCGTGTATGCAGTGGATCCAGTGCAGAGCAAAATAACACTAGAGACTAGCGCCAAGACTTGAAAAAAGTGACACACACTCGAATAGCAGCAACACTAGCACCACTAGCGATAGTGAACGTCCCTAATGAAACTCAATCGGTCGTGCACCAGAGCTAGATCCAGTAATTCCATATTCTGAACACAGCAAAAAAAAAGATACAAACTCCCCTGTTTGATGTGTGGAGACCGCATCTTATCTTTATCAGAAATTTATAAACCCGGAAGTGTGTCTCGCTTTAAATTCCGCAAGCGTAATGGGCGGCGCTACGGCTATGGCCCGTTTGCGAAGCATGGAAACGATAGGTCTTGGCGCTACTCCCTAGTGTTATTTTGCTCTGATCCAGTGCGTTCATTGGCTGCTTACAAGGTGTGAGGATATAGTCCCGCTGTTGTTGGAGGGGAAGTAAGCTACATTTAACAAATTTGGTGAGAAAGAGGGGCTTCTCTCTGATCAAAGATGATATAAAAGAGTTCACAGGCTGGGGGTTTTGAACTGCTTACTTTCCTCCGTGAAACGTTAAGCTAAATATCTCTTCGGCCCAAGCTGACTGCGAATCATATTTAACAAACGGATACGCTATATTTCAGCTATATTTCAGCCCTTTTGGGTCCTCTTCAGGCTCAGGAGGGAAAATGAACTCGTGGAAGAATCTTGAGCGGCTTGAGCCTGGAGAGGGATCTTGCCAAGAAGAGCCAAAATATAGCTCTAATAAAATTCAGCTGACTTATCCGTTTTGCACTGTCAAAATAAGCAAGCCAAGAGTTGTCTCGGCCTTTCGATCGAGGCACGAACGTGCATGTTCAGACTCTTGGAATTAGGGACCACCTCTCTGTAATTCTATAGCACGACGGTCTTTATGGATTTTTCTTGTTCCTTTCCCATGAATCCACCGGGACATTCGACACGCGAATGTTAAGGTCCTTTCGCCCTCCTGCTTCATACGAACCCACCCTCTATTTTCGTCTGTGGTCAGGACCAGATATCATTTTAGTCATTAAATATTCCTATTTTAAATAGTCAACTTGTTTTGGGCCAGGAATTTGCCAGGAGGAAGTGTTTACTAAGAGCGTGTTCCACCCGTCTACCAATAATAACTATTAGTTACTATTTCCGTTCCAGCCTCACGAAAAGTTACTACGCTGACCGTTCCAACCTTCTCAAAATAGTAACTAATAGTAACCATTTGCTTACCACGCTCGGGAGCGTAGTAAGCGTATTAACTACACATCTCTACAAGGTGATTGGTCCGATCAGCCCACGGCCTGATATTTGGCCGAAAAAATAAAAAAGCGTTCCAGCCTAGCGTAGTAACTACGGTAAGTAGGGTGGAACACGCTCTAAATGACATCAAGTAGTACTAATTACCTGTGTTTGAGAGTCCTGGCCTCGTGGACCTGCGAAACAGAGTGACGGGCGTTGAGCAAGGGGCTAGAGGCTAAGCTATTAAGAACTTCAATTAATATATGTATATTTAATCTATGACCCACAACATGAACAAGGCGACAGCGGAGTAAAAAGGAAAAACAACACAAATAAAAATAAACAGTTATGACGACGATTTTTGACTTAATTTATAATTAGACCTAAAGAATTCATGAAACATCATGTAGATGATGAGCTGAATGACTAGATGTTTTTAGCAGAGACGCCGACGTCCTCTCCAGTGACCGAATAACATCTTACACGCCGAACTTCTGAATTAACTTACGGTTACTACATGAACGAGGGAGATACATTAAACATTTACAATGATTAAAGTAGGACGTCTATAAAATTTTCATGTTTTTTTTTCTAAGTGAATGTTTGTGCAGTTTTGTTTCGTGACACTTTAGTTGAAGAAAAAGCTCGAATGAATACCAAAACTTGGAGTAGATTTGGTTTCAAGTAAGAACATAGTACTCTGAGGTCCAGTGTAAGTAATAACACGGTTAGTGATAACACAATAAACTATCTGTCTATCTATAGTAGCAGTTCTTCCTCTCTTAATTTAAACTCAGTTCGTAAGGGAGACCGTAAGAAATTTGAATAATTGTAATCAGCCTCATTGAGTACAACGACCGTCTGTCGGTCATATCCACACCAGCAACCCCTGAAAACAAGAGGGATCGCGGCAGTGGAGGATCGTGCATTTATGCCACATGTGCGATTTGTTGTCCTTTCTGATTCGACTGGTTTTCACTGGACTGAGATTTACGACTTATCTTTTGCAGATATTTGTACTAGTTGTTGCCTATGGCCTCTTCCATGGGCTGGTCGTTCTCATGAGGCATCAGCCTCATTGAATACAACGACCGTCTGTCGGTCATATCCACACCAGCACCCCCTGAAAACAAGAAGGATCGCGGCAGTAGAGGATTGTGCATTTATGCCACATTTGCGATTTGTTGTCCTTTCTGATTCGACTGGTTTTCACTGGACTGAGATTTACGACTTATCTTTTGCAGATATTTGTACTAGTTGTTGCCTATGGCCTCTTCCATGGGCTGGTCGTTCTACCTGTGATACTTAGTTTAGTTGGGCCAGATCCCTACGAACAATACCATGAGGACCTACCCATACCCAGATCAAGATCTAGTATCGACTTAGCAGTCAGAGAGAGCGAGGTAAGTCCTTCTAATTTCCTGGCTGATTTCTTAGTCTCCTTAATCGTCGTTGAAACATATACGGTCCATCCCCTCTCCTGGATCGTCGACTCAAAAGTAGCCGTAATACTTGGCGCGCCCGTGATCTTTAGCAAAAGGGTAAATGTCCCTCAAGTCTTTGCCAGTAAAAGTTAAATGCCTGGATTACAAAGGTTGCACCTGTTTCATTCATTCATTCATTCATTCATTTATTTGATTCCTTCAAAACTGAAGAGTATATAAAAAAAAGAGAACAACATGTCACAAACACTTCAGAGATAGTACACAAACAATTAACTGACCGTTAAAAACAAACTATCTTTCTATATCTACAATAAAATACAAATGAGAACACAAAAATCAAAATAAATAAACTAATCATAATCAATTCATAATTCAATATATCAAAAAAATCCTTAGCCAAAGCAATTGCTCAAAAAACAAAATTTCACGGGAATTGAGCATCTTAGAAGAAAAAAAAACAAGACGATGGTTTATCCTACCGATGAATGAAGTAAAACAACGGTAAAAACGAAAATTGTGTAAATAGGTACAGTTTCAGTGTTACGGGGGTCCGTGAAATTACGGTAAAATTAACGCAACCAGTAAATTAAAAGTACAAAGAAAAAACATATTGGGTGGGAAACCAGACTTTCCTCTTAGGGTCATTAGGCTAGGATCGTTCAATAGGCATGATTAGGACCATGAAAGGAAATACGACTTGATTTATGTTCAGTGGTAGAGACTAGGCCGCAACATATTGCTAGCATTAGACTTAGAGGACCTGTTGTACCTACAGTCGTAATGCAACTTGCTTCCGTAATCCATGGTACACTCTCAATCTCGGAGACCCGAATTTCGCACGGTACATTTCAAACCCTTAAAGTTTAACCGAAAAGGGCTAGGATAGGACAATGTAGTTACCCATCACCTATTCACTTAAATTGGCTTGAAGACCCGCTGAAAATGAGTTACTTCGTTGTTCCGCTATTCACGAATAATCGATTTTCAAATAGTGGAATTTCCGTGTGATTTGTGGTGCCTCTGTGCGCTCGTATTTTTGCTGTATGCCTTACGAGAAAGGTTTATCATTTTTTTTTGTTCAGGCACTAAGCAATCTTCACCAATCTCACCACTGCCCACTGAAAAGCCGCATTTGTGTTGAGATTAAAATTTCTCGCTTCATAGTAGAATTTTCGCTGTGGGGACGGACGGAGATATTGTGAGCCTCATAACTAGAGCAGATAGTGGAAAATCAAAAAATTCCTTTGCAGAATCCAAATAATTCAGTGTATCCAGTTAAATGACAGACAAATAAGTTGGCTTTTCAGTTAAACTTTAAGTACACTACACTGATTTTCGTGTTTGGCCACCTTTCGTACGTCATTCGTCAGAAAAACCGGTTACGTAAATTTGCCCGTGTTTAGGTCTAGAGAAAGGCTTAAAACAGGCAAATGCGTAGGTAATTTGTTAAAAGCACATCCTATAGTTTTAAAGTGTTCAGCTATTTTAAAATACTAAATCATCAACAGTAAAAAGTGCGGGTAGAAAGTGCGCGAAAATACTTGAAACCCGACTCGCTTCTTCAGATCCGTTTTTCCCGGGCCCCATTCATCCACATGTACGTAATTTGAGTCGCTAATTTGGTTATTACCCACTCCTTACGTTTCATACTCGTCACACCTGGAACAAAAAAAATTCAAGAAATCTTACCACCATCATCACTCATGGGAAAACAATACTAACGAAAGTCAGTGACTGTGGTCTGTGATTGATCCAAAGATGCGTTTCAAAATGGCGGAGATGGATTTTTCCATCTCGACTATTTTGCGTTTTCAGCGTCTTTTCTTCCCATTTTCGACCGTACAGCAATCTTATTATTACCAGGTGTGACTATAGTGGGGCCAGCATTAGGTGTGGGATAAGAGGAACTTTGAAATTCCGTGTTCAGTAGAGATAACGACCTGGCCAGGAAATTCTGCCTGGTTTCTTTTAATCAGTCGATCAAATCAATCAATCAATTTGATTGAACCAAATAGCTTAAAGTTAGAAGTGATCATCGAAGGCAGTTAGGAAGCAACCAAAGAAGTGCGAAATATTTGCAAAAGGCTTTAACACAATAGCAAGAAATTAACTAATTATTTGGTTATTATTATTAATAGCAAAAAATGGCGCAAGCCTCTACAAAATTCTACGAAAATTACGAGAGTACATAGAGAGGACAGCACTTTCGAAAAACTGAGTTGACGAATGACCGGGGTGTAATATTAGTAATACTTTATATGACACGGGGTACGGCAAAAACCGAGTGTCCTTGTTAAAATGTAACTATACATATACATCGATGGGACGAGATCGTCATGCCGGTGCCTGAGTGTTACTTGACTAACTTTACAGAAGATACGAAAACGATTGCACCACCATGGACTTCCACTGATTCGTTACGAGAAAGCTTAAACTCTTCTTAAGACGACGAGGACTGCTTCATAGGCAGCTTACTGACTGCAGACTTAGAGCACTCGGTACCAACATCACTGGACTAACGTGCATGATCACTAATAAAGTGTAAGGCATTTACATCTCGCCTCGGAGTGGCTATAACCTTGGCTTTTTTTACCGAACTATTTTCTTTGGTTACGGAGTGAGCAGCTGGTGATTTTTTGCGGTTGAGGTTCGTTTGTTCCTTAAAATAATGCATGGCACAACTTTACCACGGTACTTTTCGGCAGGGAGCGGTCGAAAGCCAGAAAACATTGCAAGTTTAGAAATTAGGAAAATTTTAACTTTTGTTTTATTATATCAGCACTCTTGGGTTGTGGAAGAAGGGTTATGTCACCCGTCCATTACTCATCCTCTGAAATCGCCATTATCCCAGGAGAAGAAGATGAAAGTTTTTTCTGCCTGAGATCGGGCTTCGGTTTTTACTAAGAATCAGTTTATTAAAATGATCAAGTCGAGTGGAAGCTGCGACGCAATGCACCCGCGTCCGAATGAAAACCAGCTATCTGGAGCGGACCTCCTTCATCTTTAACTTGGGATCAGGCTCTCAGTTACGGTTTCCGAGGAGCTCATTAGTCAGAAAGACCTGTTGTACACGTTTTCGGTGTTTCTTGTCAAAACCAAGAGGGGAATGTCGGCTAAAATTTGTCAAAGCATAGTTGTAATTTATGCAAACAAAAAATGGTGCTAGGGGGCTTGATATGTTTAAAGTATTTGATTCATGTGTGCCAAGAAGGTGGAATACACCATCATTTTTCGATGGGTCGGATTTTTACGAACACAATGTTACCTTTGTTTCCTTCAAAATCCTCAGGGCATCCGAGCTTATCCACAAATTACTTGAATTCCCAGCCTCCCCATGTCGGGCACTTCCGACCCGCCCCACTACATGACCCAGCGGTCGGATCGAGTCTTGGCTTCATCTTGGGTGGGGGGGGGGGGGTCTAGACGTTGCAAGTGTTGGAATGCTTATGGTGCAACTCCTTTAAATATTTCAACAAAAACTGTGTCTACAGCGACTTGGCTTTAACACATGGTGGCGATGGATATACTATTTTGCTAATGTGCTGCATTTTTTCCTTCGCAGCCTTTATAGGACTCCGACTAGGTAAGCTTATTTGTGCCACACTGCGTAGCGTAATTACTGCTAATAAGCATATCCCACGGAGGAGGCCTTGAAATTCACTCAGTGGAGGGCCTGTGCAAATTTCGGGAACTTACTGGGGTGTCCAGAACACCCGCTCTCCTCTTCGTCAAATTAGTGGTAATACTCTGAGCGTATCCGAAAGCTTTCAGGACTGTAAATGCTGCATTTAATGCTGCATTTTTTTTTTTTTTCGTCCGAAAGCTTTTACCTTATATGCAGCATTGAATGCAGCAGTTACAGCACTAAAAGCTTTCGGACACGTTCTTTATTTCTTCTCTGACACTTCCGGTTCCGAAATTTAGCCTTAATCGCCAGCTCCCCAGTTTCTTCTTAAATTCAGCGTAAAATTTAGCATCTTCGCTGAATTTTTCGATGAATTTTATGCTGAGTTAATGCTGCGTTAACTGAGCGAAAATTCAAATCCGAAAGCGAAATGCTGCAAAAAATGCTGAATTAATTCAACATTTTTGTTCGTTTCCGAGCTTTCGGACACGCTCTCTACATGACAATGAGCGTGTTCCACCCTACTTACCGTAGTTACGACGCGTAACGTCACGAATTTTGGCTATTTGCTTCAAGGCTGGAACGCTTTTTTTAATTTTTGGTAAAACATCACTTCATGGGGTAATCCAGCCAATCACCTTACAGAGATCCGTAGTTACTACGCTTACCACACTCCCGAGCATGGTAAGCAAATAGTTACTATTTCGAGAAGGCTGGAACGGCCAGCGTAGTTACTTTTCGTGTGGCTGGAACAGAAATAGTAACTTAATAGTTACTATTGGTAGAGGGGTAGAAGAAAACACGCCAGTGAGCCTGGGGAAAAACGACTAACGTCGCCCGAATGGTTACTCAAATCCTATGTCAACCAATCAACGGGGTTCGTTGGGGAAAGCTGTAGTGACACTTCCGGCTCTTCGCTAGGCACACGGCGATTCTTCATCGGCACGAAGAGTTAGTCGTCAAGAGTATGAACAGGGGTACGGTCGCGTAAATCGGTAATACGGTAGTAAATCGCCAGACTGACTTGACTCCTGTCCTGATGCCTCAAAAGAACCGGTTATAGACAGAGGCGTTATTAACTAAAATGTTTGGGGGGGGGGCAAGGTATTTACCGACTGGCTGGTCATTATTACCGACTATTTTTGCGATTGATGTTTAAGAGCTAATTTTGAGAAGAAACGACTATTTTTAAGAAAAAAACTACTTTTTTAAGAAAAATCGACTGTTTCCAAGAAAAAAATTGACTGTTTTTACGAAAAATCGCCGCGCTTCGCGCAGACTCGGCTATTTCTTACCGACTGGCCGACAACAATCGGGGGGGGGCGTCCCCCCTCCCCCCCCTAGTCGTGACGCCCCTGGTGATAGATAGTGGGGTCGTAAAATGTTTCCGAAAGTTGCACAGGACTGCCACCGAGTGAATTGTAGATCGTAATCGAGCTTGTACATTCGAGTTTGGCTCTGAGTCTCAGACCTTGGTCCCTCGTTCGCTAATCAACTAACAGCACGAATCGTTACAGGAAGCACGCTTTGCATTTCTTTCGTATGACGATACACAAGTAAGAGACTTTGATGGGTTTGACTTGTGGATGTTTGGTTGACAAAGTGTTACACTGGCTTAATAATCGCCCGTGAACTGAACTGTAGTGAGAAGCTTTGCTAGGCTTACGCGTTTATACTTCAGAGCTGTTGATTACCTAATTTGGACACTTCCAAAATGTTACATTTTACGTTGGATCCCGCATGGAATCCGATGGTGGGACCTGAAGTTACCATCAGCCGTGAACGGTCCATGCAGCGGTGCTAACGGCACTAACTGCTAGTGAAACTCAGTTATTATAATAAATCATTATCTCAGTGTACGATGAAGGTATCTCAGTATGGCTTAAATATAAACGCGCAAGTCTATGGTGGCGGAGTCGAAAACAACATCATTAAATAATAGTCTCGTGCCGCTTCGTAACTTTGCTGCGTGATCGACTTTTGTGCTTCTGTATTGTTTAGTGTTTTTTGTTGTTTTTTGTCATTCAGTTATGTGTTGCGACGACGTCTGCCTGTAGTCCTTTCGCCAGGACACTGGTATAAGATAAGACTTGGCATCATAGTTCTCTAAAGGTCGTCACTAGACTCTGTGACAAGTACCCAACGCAGTTATGGGTTGTGGTAGTAACACTGGGTTTCCTTTCTTTCTCTCCCGTGCCCTCTGGACGTGTTCCAACCTCCTAACAATAGTTACTGAAAGCTACAAACGTCGACCAGTCTTATATTTATTTATGTAACTTGTTAACCCGTGAACAGCAAGTGAAATCACGGAGAACATTAAAAAAGAAAAAGAAGGAAGAGGTCAATCTGTATATCAATACAAAAATTATAATAAAATAATCTAGAAAGAATAGGCGTAACTGGACGGTAACTGGATCTGCAATTAATCGTTTTCGCAGTTACCGTGGTATCTGATATACGGTTGCTCTGCAAAAACGACAATTGCCGAAATTGCGCTTTTCGAAGTAATCCAAAAGAAAAACTGATATCCAGTCACATCAGTAAGTGCCATCTTTCCCACCAATCTGACAAAAATTTCTGAAAGTGAGATGACTTTTTCAGATACCACGATCAGTTACCATGGTCGGACCGTGATATCTGAATATCAGATACCACGATAACTGCAAAAACGACTTTAGACCGTATATCAGATACCATGGTATCTGCAAAAACGCAGCTGTTATAGTGCAAAACGGATACGTCAGCTGAATTTTATTTGAGCTATATTTCATCCCTTCTTGGCAAGGGTCCTCTTCAGGCTCAGAGCGGCTTTAAATAAAATAGCTCAAATAAAATTCAGCTGACGTATTCGTTTTGCACTCTCAAATATGATTCGCAGTCAGCTTGGGCTGAAGGAATCCATGAAACATTTAAGGAAATAAATCATTTTCTCTGCCCCCCCCAAAAAAGGAAAATAAATTAGTTTACTAAACTACATCCGTTCGTACATGCGAGTAGTATAGAAAGGGGGGAGCTGGCTCAAAAGTCCCCCCCAGTTCAAACCCCCATTTTAACACCAATTTCTTAAATTTTAACATGATTTTTTCCAAATAATCCCCCTTTTTATAGATATTTTTATTTTCTTATTTCCCAAATAAAGGTCCCAAGAAATAGGAAATATTACCCTCTACTACATATAAACTACTACTTTTTTATTTTTACATTTTTACTGAGTAAACAGTTCTACATCAACATATTGGTCAGAGTTCTTATTCACTCTCATAATAGGCTGCAAAACCAGATTTTTCTTTAAAAGTAACTCATCAGCAATTGCATTATATCTCTGTGGTATAAACAAATCACAGGCTTTGTTATTATGATTAATAACCACAACCAACTTATCACCATATTTTGTCTTAGCCATTCTCATTTTAACGATAGCATATTTCAATCCTAGAACTAGTTCTTCCTTTCTGATTGTATCATTGAATTTATTCATTCTAATTGTTGACAAGACTTCTTTTAGCGACTCCATTTATTAGCGGCTGATTTTATTTAATAAAAATCCAAACTCACAAACTCACATACATATTTTTATTAATAATATCAAGTGTAGCTTTTCTTTCATAATATATAACACAATAAACATTATATGGTACGGGTAGATCATCTTTTAATGTTAAACTTATTTCAATATCAGCAGTTGTTCCATTATAAATATTTGACTCGTGTTTGGAAACATCTAAACAGAATAGCGGATACACTGATTTAAATTCTTCTATACTAACAACACTACCAGTATCAAATGCTAATTGTTTATAACCCAAATGTATGAACCTATTGTAAAGATTCGAGTATTTACATTTCTCATCGCTAAAGTCGCACTTGAGTGGTTCTTCAGGATATTTATCCCCATTAATTCTAAGTTCGATGTCTGTTAAATTCATATGATCAAACACCATATTATTCATTTTTTGGTTGTTATGCTTGTCATTTTTCTGTAACATCACAACAATTTTGGTTGGACTATTTCTCTCAGACACAACTTTCCAGGTGTGCTCCTTATTCTGACTAACATCACTTTTATAAGTATTACAAGCTTCCCACATTAAATTATACTTTTTATCCTTTGCAAGACCCTTTTCCAATTCACTCATCATTTCAATACTAGGAGATATGATAGGGATTTTCCAGGATAAATACTCAATGACCACTTTAAAATTAGTATTTCCAATTCCAGTTCTTATAATCATATTATTATCATCATTTCTTCTTAAAAATATTTTGTGCGATGCACCTCTGAAAAACCGTTTGTTTCCTTTCAAGAATCCAAACAACTCTGATAATGGTAAATACATATTTACTAATTTACTGCTTTTAGTTCTGTTATATCTCTTTTCAAAACCCTTATTATAATTCGGATTAGATTCAGAACTGACATTTACATTTCCTGCTGCTGCTGCAGGTGCGGTAAATGAACATATTATAGGGTTGATATCGGTTCCCTGATTATAATCCTTATACCAGAAATGATTTCTAGCTGCACTTCTAGAATAATCATCAGAATATTCAATCAACTTTGTAACGGTAGTTGTAATACCAACATGATTGATTTTTTCAACCGATTCGTCATTTATTACATACTCAGCGGTACTGAATAAATTAAATCCATTATTAGTTAAAGTAGCAACATCGGTTGCAGCTAGGTTAGTTCCATCCTCTTTTACAATTCTTACACTAACATCAAGATAACTTTCACTTGGATAGAACCAGGAATCTAATTTCTTCGTGACGAATTCAAACTCTTGTTTATTGGATACATTCACATCTGTTTCTCGAATTTCTTTAAATTCATATTTGACCACTGTATCATCAACAAGCGGCTCATCAAAAATGTTCCATTGCGGACTGATAACTTTATTTACTGCCATTTATATAAGAAAGAAATTATTCGATAAAAATTATTTCAGAATCTTTAAACCACTTCCAGTTATTATCGTGTTGATCAAGTCCTGACTTCTTTGATTTAAAAATCTCTTATTTGCACCCAGAAGATCCTTCATTGATTTCTTCTTTCCAATCACATCAATGAGTTCTTTCCTGTTTACATCAATCAGATCTTTCCCGTATTCTATTGCTCTATTTTTCAACAACTCGAATCTTGGTTTAATAATATTATTATACATTGACAATGCTCCATCTTTTATTTGTTTTGCTGACGTTTGAAATAACTGGGAATTGGCAATATTTTTGAATATACTACCGATTCCACTTCCGTACTGCTTTTTATAAAGTAAGCGCTTATTATTAATCAACATTTATAGGTAAATAATTTTATTTCACTAATCCTTTAAGCTTTTCTTAAATGCAGAACGTATCCAACGTTATCACCATTCAAATCGATGGGTCTTCCCAACTGGTCAGTAATTGTCATTCTCAAGGAGTAAATAAAGTCTTTTGTGTTAATAGGAAGATATATTAATTGTCTAGGATTCTCAACAATTTGACAACCTGGTTCTGTATTCGGAACAAATGTCCAAATGACGTCTGATTTACTTTTGTTTACGATAGAACTGTTTACGAGAGAGCAGTGAATTTGAATTTTATCAACGCTTCTTGTTATATTCGGAAGTTTTGTACCTTCATTGATTTTCTTAGATATCTCACTATCCTTCTCAAAGCCTAAAATCTGACACAAGTCACTATTAAATCTAAACACATATTTTTCTTGTAATAGGATAACAAATCTCATAGATGCCGGATTGGATGAGATTACAATAGGACATTTATCTTTGGTAGTATCAAAATACTGACCCAAAAAATAATTCAAACAATCATCGTTATACATCCCATTAGGAATAGTAACATTCACCCACCCCCCCTCTTTCCTATACTGAAACGTATTATTCCCAAATTTATCACTTATATTATGCCACGAATACCACAAAGTACACTGATTCAAACCTATTTCGTAATCCGAATGACGATTCAGTTCAATCGGTTGACTAAATGTTATATCAATGATACTTTCATTACCTTCAATGTTTAACAACACCATTTATTAGAAATATTTTTTATATATTGAATTGTAATCTCTCTTCGTAAGAAATTTATTTCGCATTAACGAATCCAAAATATCAATAGCTTCATTCCTCACCTCATCAGATGTATTCCCGTTTACTCTACTACCTATTAAAGTGTATAATTTTGAAATCATTTCATTGCAGTTCATAAATATTCCAGTTCCTTGTTGTTTGACTAATCCCATATTATTTTGAATGGTTCTTAACCTATCCTTGTAAACTCTTATAAATTCAATAATTTGATTATGGCTAGAGTAACCTTTACTCTTTGTCCCACCATAACTTTTACTTATAGTTGTTAAATGATCCAGAGCCTCCTCTATATCCATAGAATTATTAATGTAATACATAGGCATTTTAAAATAAGGATCATTGCCATCCCAGGATTCTGCATGTTTTGAATTAATCTGATTTAAAAACTCTTGGGTAATACCTTTATTCATTTCAACGGATAATGAGCCTAAAGCGGGAGTTGGTTCTAAAGCAGGAGTTGGCGCTCTACTCGATTCCTTTGAACTCGATTCCTCTGAAGCAGTGATCTGGTATGGATGAGTTGCTTTAAATGCATTACCTAATCTTTGAAACCGTCTGCTTGAACTTTCATCATTCTTCTGTAATTTCGTCATGATCGCTTCAGTGTAATCTTTTTGTGTCTTCATGTTTTCTTTTTGTGCCATAACAACTGGAGCGTTAAATTCTGAAGCCATTTCCCGAAATCCTGCTTTCTCCATCTCATATTCTTGAACCTTTCTTCTCTGAATTTCTCTATTCTTCACTATACCCGATAACATATCACTCAAGCGTCTTGAATCCATTTATATACAAGTAATTTTATTTCATAATAAATTTTGAAAGTTCTTTTTCATAAAACCCTCCTTGAATTAATTCCCCACTTTTGTCAGATATTTCATAAGTAATGGGGATGGTAGGTCGAATGGTTGCTATCTGGAATACTTCATTTGTGTAATTTGGTAAATATCCTTTATCAAAAATACTTTTTTCTTTTTTTATTCTGACTAAATCTCCTACTTTATAATGTCCTGTAATTGTGTAATTATCAGCTGGAGGAAACAAAGCATTGTAAACCTTTTTCTGATTCATTTTTTTACTAGCATCAATGGGTTTCATTTGTATTGAACGATGATAAGAGTTATTATAATTACTAACAAATAAAGGTAAAATATCAATCCATTTAGTAGTGTTATTGTGAGTAAAATATTTCCATAACTTTTCTTTCAGTGTTCTATTGAATCGTTCAACAATTTGTGCTTTCAATTCACTTTCAGATGCAAACCAGTGTATGTTGTTATTTTTCAAAAATGTTTGAACATTTCTCATTACAAATTCTTTACCTTTATCAGTTTGTAGTTTCTTAGGAATTCTTTCTTTAAATATATGACTGAATGCCTTGATAATTTCAGCACCCGTTTTATCTTTCAAAGGGGCACACCAAGCGTATTTACTAAAGCAATCAATGACAGTTAAGATGTAATTTGTTTTATCATTCACTTTTTTATATTTCTGCATGTCAACTAAATCAGCTTGCCATTGCTCATCCACATAGTGAACATAGACTCGTCTCCTTTCAAAGTTATGATAAGAAGGTTTGTGTAAGGTATATACATTCTCATTTTGCAACACATTTTTTATTTTATCTTTAGAAACGTTCACTCCATTTTCTTTTAATTTTCTATGAATATCATCCACACCTGAATAATTAGAATAATACGTATTTAAAATATCTTTTTCTGCGTCGAGGTTTTTTTTAAAAACAGATTTTTCCTTGATCCGCAAAAAACACAATTACCTTTTAGCATTGGAACATTATTTTTCTGTGACACTGCCTTAAACATTGCTTCAGTGTCAGTTTTCTTTTTACACTTCATACAATAAATATCCATTTATTAGAAAACAATTTTTATAAACGAAAAGCTACCAACTTCATTTTGCGCTGAATGTAGGAAATACAGTGAAATCCACAGTTTAATTCATCTATATTTTGAACAGCAAGATTTTCATAAGCTATTTTTTTCTTTGAAGTTTTTAGATATTTAATTATTTCTTTTCCTGGGGGTATACCGAAAGAATCGAAAAATTCGACATAGGGTTGATCAGGTAGATTACAATACGCTACCCAGTGAGTTCCAGGCATTCCGAGTTTATCATAGTTAATGACACCACATTCTAGGTTATTTATTTGTTTAGGTAACGTATCTATAGAGAAAACACCTCTAAAATATGGTATATCCCCTAATGCGTCCATAATGTCAAAATTGGTTAGAGGTCCTACTTTACTTTTGCTTCTTTTTTGACTTCCCCGTTTTTTGACTTCCTAGGCCTTCCCCGTACCCCATGACCAACCACTCTTTGTGTTCCAGGAAGTGTAAGCGCGCCACCTGTGTTGACATCATCGGTTATCTTCTTAGGCCTTCCCCGACCCACAACTTTTTGTGTTCCAGGAAGTGTAAGCGCACCACCTGTGTTGGTTATATTATCCACCAATTTCTTACCAGCGAATGTACCCAAAGCAGCAGCACCACTTGTTAAAGCTGCCTTACCAAGCGTAATTGCTAACGGTATTAGGAAAGGAAGTAATCCACCCTTTTGAATCGCTTCTTTCATCTGTTTATATGATACATCAATGTCACAACCCTTATTATTCATTTTACATGTTTCAATTTTATCAATTTGTCGTTTACTTAAAAGTAACTTTACTGGTTCTCGTTCATTCTGTCTGCTATGACTAACACGTATCTGACATTTTTGTTTAGCACCAAAACATTTCTTCAGCTTTCCTTTCTGAAGCTTTGATAAATAAACTATATACTCCATTGTTTCAACCATTTATTAGAAAATTAATTTATCATATAAATTTTATTTCTTTAGTTTAGTTTTCATTATGTCTTCTGTTTTCTTAACAAAATCTTGATCAACAGGTTTTTGCTCTGAAAGTCTTTTTAAAATGTTTACGACTGCTCTTTCAATATTATCGATATGGGCTTCTTGGTCAAAATATTTTGCTTCTATATTAAAACTAAGTTTTTCTTGGTTTTCGATCTTTTTATCCATACTTTTGCTAAGGTCAAGAACCTTTTTGTCAATACTTTTGCTAAGGTCAAAAGCCTTTTTGTCAATGATTTTCCTAAGGTCACCAACCTTTGTTTCAATACTTTTGCTAAGGGTTTGTTGGTTAAGAAGCTTTTCGTCATATTTTAAAAGGTTTGTTGTTAACGTATCTAAATTAACAGCATCCTTTTTGTTTCTAGGGTCTTGAACATTTGTGATTACTTTATCCCCAGCATCAATTTCTTTATCAGTAACTTGAATTGTCTGTTTTACAAATAATCCTCTATCTTTAATCCTTACCAATGAATTATCAGGAGAATCATCTACCGCAGTTAATCTGTTGATATCTTCGCTAAAATATTGATTGGTTTGCACTTGTCCCGCAGTTATTTCTTCTTTAAATTGATTCAAAATCACAGTCATAGATCTTAAGCTAATAGCATCCTTATCTGTTTTCGCATCACCTAAATTAATAATTCGTCTATCGTGTAGGTTAATGTTACCATTTTCGTCAGTAACTTTCGATTCGTTAGCAACCTTTTTTCCATTACTACCAAATTTATTCATTTATTATAGAAATAAATTATCCAGTAAATTTTTCAAAGTTTTTCCTGTACTTCAGGGTTTTATCTTTTGTTTTTAAATCTATGAAGAAAAAACCGTAGCCCTTGGTTGCAGCCTCGAATTGTTTGAGAAATTTTTCATTGTCTATACTGGATACATGGCTTTGTCTTATTAATTTTACTTCTTTTGGATTAGAACACTGAAAGAATGCAAAGTAATTACACTGAAGTCTTACCACCTTTGGCGTTTTATGATAGCTCTGAGACAAGTAAACAATTGAAGCATTTTTCTTTCTTCCTCTTATGAATAAATCTTCTATTTTCTTCTGGTCTTTTTCAGTTACAAAATCGTCAAAGATAATCAAGTTCTGATACTGGGGGTCTAGGTCGTCAACATCGATAATATCATTAAGGTCATTACTTACGGTTAAAATATTCGTTTTACATTCGGATTCTAAAGTGTTTAAATTGTCTATAAGGTCTTTATATTTGTCTTCTTCAAGATCTTTTGCATACAAGTATATTCGGTTGAAACAGATGTATTCATAAATTAAATTCAAGAGTAAATTGGTTTTCCCTGTTCCTGAACTTCCACAAATTAATAATCTAAATGGCCACTGAGGTGCAAGTTCGTGTTTGTTCTGATAGTTATTCTTTTCGCTAAAATCATACACTTTTATTGGTGCCTTTTCATTCATTTATTTAGAAAGAATTTTTCATTATAAGATTTACTGAAGTAGGTACTTGAATTTTTTAACTAGGTACTTGAATTTTTTAACTAGGTACTTGAATTTTTTAAGTAGGTACTTGAATTTTGAAGTAGGTACTTGAAGTTTTGAAGTAGGTACTTGAAGTTTTGAAGTAGGTACTTGAATTTAATGTTTATAACCTAAAGGTAAAGTTGTGTATTTATCGCTTGTTACTATCCTTTTATCATCCTTAGGATCTAACGCTTTCTTATTCTGTTCTTCTAGAAACATACGGTGCTTGTATGGTCTTAAGTTATACTGGGTTACAGATAGGTTTTCAATTTTACCAAACAGTACATCCTTATAGTTTTGAATCGTAATTTTATCTTTCACTATGTTCGTTTTTATTCCTTTTAGTTTTTTGCTAGCCTTTGAAGGGTCTTGGTTGTCCTTATCATAAGCATATACTTTTGATCGTAATCCAACAAATTCTGTCATAATTTGTCCTGCTAATTCATCTTTCATCATTCCTATCACTTTCTTATTTACACTAGGAAACCCATATAGATTATCTTTCGCATAATCAGATGTATCGAACCTCTCATTCAAATCTTGTTTGATATCTTCATAGAAATCCTCAGTTCTTATGTCATATATGAACGAATCTGTATCCATATAACATAAATCTATTTTATCCTCATATTTAGGTTCCATATAATCATAATGGAATTCATACATCAAGAGCTTGGATAGTTCCAGTACAGCAAAACCGATATACATTGGTTTATCTAGTTTTATCTTTTCCTTCGACATTCTTGCCACAGAAAAGTTTTCACTGAATATAATTTCAGATTTAAAGTTGGGTTTCTTTATTATTTTTTCTCTTGTTTTATCATCAGTTATTATTTCCATATCAGCTCGTTTCCTTACGTTCTCCATGGTTTTACCAAAGCAAGCGTTATTCATCAGCTTAAAAAAATCCTTTTCAAAATCATTTGTACCTTTAGTTCTTAGTGCCGTGTTGTGGTCTATGTATCCTTTTAAGTAAGCACTCTCAGTGAATCCTAGTATTCTATGTACTTTTTTCAGTATCAGACCTTTTTGTAAATAGAATTCTAGGTTTCTGTGATGAACTACGTAGTTATTTTTATCCAGTAAGGTCGTACATAGTTTTCCATTGAAATGTTCTGGTGCTAATGGCAGATCTTTTTGTAACTTGTGTAACTCTCTAGGATAATCTAAATCAACTTCATAAATTGCCCCCACATTTTCCAAATTCATTTCTGTTTGAACATGATTTTTTAATAGTTGATAATAATCTAAAGAATTAATTTCAGTGTTCTCTTTCATTTCATCAGGTACTGGAATGAATTTAAAATCATTCGCTGGTAATTTTTGTGACATCGCCCACCCATACAAATTATTCTTATCGAAATACATTAAATAGTTAGATGGTTTATTCTTATTATAACCGCTCATATATTTATTATTTGCTTTAGCATACCTTTTTATACATTGAGATACACCGCCTCTTATTCCCTTTTCAACGAATGTATACATGTCTTCCTTTGAGAATAACGGTAGTTCTACTTTCGAATGCTTTAGGAAAGAATCCCATGTTAGTCCTGGAGCTGAGAAGTAATGTAGTGGATCCAAATCATAATTATGTATACATACATTTCTGAAATTCTCTACAACATCTGATAGAATTAACACATCACTTTTTAGGTACAACTTGGTATAGTCAAGTAATGTTTCACAATTAAACTGCTCCCATATAGAGACCGCTCTCTTATAGTCACTTTTGCTAATACCTTTTCCCGTTAACCTAGAATAAAAGCTTTCTATGGGTGGTAAATTTGTACAATCCATTTTACTGAAACTGTCTACGAATTCATAAGGATACACCCCTTTCTTGATTATTTCTTTGAACTCTTCGTCGTTTTTGAAACTATTCGATGTGTACTTGAAATTCTCCCTCAGATGATTACAGGATTCTTTGCAATCACATTTTGCTAAATTTGCTGATAGCTTGTCCAACGATGAAGCCATGAACCTGATTGAATCTATGAATCTGATTTCGTATTTTATTTCTGTATCCTGTTTAGGAATACTTATCGATTTCGAGAATGATATAAAACTTTCTGCTGATTCAAATATTCCGTTATCAGGTATCAACTCTTTCACAAATAGATGGGAATCATACTTTGATAAGTTATGTAGGACTACAGGGATATGCTTGGGAATTCTGTATTTCATGTTACATTCAGCGTGTGTGAAACCTCTGTCTTTTCCGGTCATGTGGTCATGATCAAAGTGGGGATTTTCAGTGATTTCTGTGTTACAGATATGGCAAGTCTTGTTCTTTAGGGTCTTCCATTTTTCTTTAATTTCATCATCAGTATAAGTGTGATTTCTTTGTCTGTTTTCATACTTGTATGCAATTTCTGTGGACACCTCTTTAATTGTTTTCACAAAATGCTGAGCAGCGTCTTCCCCGAAATAGCAATAATATTTATTTTGCTTCGTATCAAACGAGCAACAGACTTGAAAACCGTATGCAAATGGTTTCTGTTCAGCTACTTTTATTGTTTTCTTTCCTTTTACCTGATTGTATTCTTCGTTATAGGACTCAAAGTCAGCTATTATACAATAAGGTACTTTCATCTGTTTTGCAATATTTTTATAGTGTATACTTGAGCCTTCAGGAGGCATTATGATATCGGGGTCTTCACAATTATTTTTAAGTTCGTGTTTTTCAAATTGTTCTTCCTTTTTAAAATGCCTTCCACAAAAAGTGCAGAGATATGTCTTTGTTTTCTTTTTAGAGATTTGAGTACCGACTAATTTGCTCAGATCTTTCACAAGTACATAGTGATTATCGAAATATAATAAATGAATGATATGTTTTGCTGTTTTCCCATTAATTGTACTTTTTAATATATGACTTCTGATTATTTTCTCTTTATCAATTTGGAATAAGCAAATCTTAATGTTGTATTTATTTTCAAATTTGTGGATGTCTTGTGTATCCATCGGGAAGTTGGTAACCCCTTTGAAATCAAATTCATTCTCATACTGTTTATATTTCGAAGTTCTCTCAGCGTTGTCCTTAGCTGGGTATAAATGTGCTAAGATACACCAAAGAAAGCATTTTTTATCTTTATTTTTTATATTTATGCACGCTTTTTTATTTTTTACGAAATCTGGCAGTATCTTAAACGTTCCTCCCATATAAGATTCGATTCGAGTCATCCTATAATCAATTCCTTCATACCGACTAAATTGTAGCCCCGACCGAGGGGTATTACTTAAAGAACTCAGTCTCTTGTTATTATCATCTAAATGACTATGAGTAAGTATGCTATTTTTATTTAAAATCCAAGAAGTACTGTTATAAAATACTACAACTTCTTCATCATTTTCCTGTCTATAGAATATAACCCTGGTCACAAATTGAACTCTGTAATGATTTATTTCGTTCATTCTTCGGAGTAAATCATTAAAAACAAAAGCAATAAGATTATGTTCATCTCTTCCATTGCTTTCAATTGAAACGTTTACGGTGTACAAATTTTCAGTTACCCTAGCAATAGTAGGTTGTTGTTCTTCTTCCGGTTCAAATAAATGATCAGGAATTATTTTTTCTTCTTTAATTTGTTTCTTATTTATGAAGAGAGTTGATAAATCGATTGCTTTGTGTCTATTTTTATCACCTCTTTCTGTTTGATCTCTTATGATATCTCTATTTTTATCAATAGTTTCTTTCTGCTTATTAATTATCCTACCATAGTAATCCGTAACACGTTTTGAAACTTCATCTCGGTTACCGCGAGTGGGTAGGCTTTTGTTTTTTAGAAACCTTTTTAATTCACTTGTATCCTTTTCGAGTATCCTTTTCTCCTCTTTTTTTATATTTCCAATAGCAATATTATTGTCTTTGATTTCATCTTCCAAAATCTTCCTTAATGTTGGCTCTGGTGTATAAATGGATGGTCTGTTTTTGTTCTGAATCCTTTCGTTTCTACGCCGAATATTAATTGTATCTTCCGCGAGCAAAATATTCCTATTAAGTTGCTTTATAATCTTATCCGTTATTTCATGTTTCTTTGTTCCATTTGTTTTGATTTTATTAATTTTCGCATAAGTCCGCAGCTCATTATATGTGTAATTCGGTAATCTTTGTATAGTCGATTTGTTATTCGATATAACCTTTTTACAAAGCTGAATAACCTCTGCAACATTCATCATTTAATAGGGGAATATTTTTATTAATGAATTTCTCCTGACTGCGTTTTCTCAGCCGTAAAGAAAATCACTGGTTTCAATGTTTGTTTCATGGAGTAAGCGCTACCTCTTTGTCTCCGACTGAATGCACAGAGAGCACACTTTCCGAGACGGTGAATTTGTTTGCGTTCTCGGAGCATATGCCACCTAGATTTGTCTCCGACTGACCAAGAAGTGTTTTGCATTTCACGGAGTAAGCTACAGTTTCCTAGGTGGCGGGTGTGTTCCGAATCGTGAAGCAATCGAATAATTTTTGAAACAATTTTATTTTGCTCTAAATGGAAGAATTAGAAAAGATGATGTTTATTCATAGAAGGAGTTACAAGTATTACAATCATATAAGTAATAGCTTACTTTTATCCAAATTCCTCTTTTCAGCTGCAGGAATGTCTGCGTTTCTAGTACTGCCTTTAGCTTCCTTAAGTTTGGGTGCTGTTATCATTGAAATAATCGAAAAACATCTTAACATTGCAGAAAGAAAATCAGAGCATAAAACCGCTTATAATTTTTACACTGAATTGTCAGTGATGTTAAAATGCGGACAATTAACGGTTGAAGAGGTCATTCAACGCGAAGGGGAAATGCGTAAAACATTTAAATTCTTTCCTCGCGAAAAATACATAAAACAAGTTTGCTTAAATGGATATAAATATTGTAAAAATAATTCCATAATAAATCAAGAGAAATTACCCAAAGTGTAGTATATTGCTTTCATAAGATTGAAAACTCTATCCTCATATTCATATACGCATTAATTACCTGCGTCATTCATAACCAGTACCTGAGTAACCCCTCACCACCCAGTACACCTTTGTCCAAGTGAGTAACCCCTCACCACCCAGTACACCTTTGTCCAAGTGAGTAACCCCTCACCACCCAGTACACCTTTGTCCAAGTGAGTAACCCCTCACCACCCAGTACACCTTCTCTTCCTGGAACTGTGGTACACCAGTGTCCAACCCCTCACCCAGACCCTTGGGGTGGTGGATGAATTCAGACAAACATTGATTCGTGACGCAAAGCATAATTTTCTCTGGTATTCTCTTCATAAAACGTTCAATGTGCTCCGACTCTCAGATCCAGTTTCTACGCGCAATAATTTCCTGCATCATTCATAACCAGTACCCACCATTAATTTCGTAGCCTAATTGTCTCCAGTTTTCTCATCTTAAAACTTTCAACAAAAAATTATAACTAGCTCCGACAGTGTAACGGTCTAGCGTCTAGCTAACGTAATTGACCCTGCTATTCTGTGTCATCGGATCGAATCCCACTGCTAGCAATTTCTGTTAGTAGGGGGTGATGGCGGGGGAAAAACTCCTCAAGTCGGAGCCGTCTCCAGACAAGTAATACAACCACAACTACAACAACAACAACCAAAAACTCGGGGTGCAACTCCATCGCACCTCTTAACTTTCCGTATTACTTGTCTGGAGGCGAGAGGTTTTGCAACTATTTCCGATGAGTCATATCACATCAGAAAACATAAGCTTGGCCAGTCGAATGAGGACCCCGTGGTCTAATCGGTTAGCGCACTGGCCCGTTCTAACTTGACATTCCACAGACCTCGCAAGATCGAATCCTACTGACGGCAGTTTGTAGCGATTCAAAAAACTCCTCGGAGTTTCCCTGTTCAGGGGCCCCCCAGACTAATAGCCATTACAATATTTTGCTTTGCGTGTGCTTAACGCAACTATTCTTCAAAGTCTGGGGGTGTGGGGTTTTGCAAAAATATTTTATGAAGTTCAAAATCGGTAATCATCACATCATCACGCAAACTCAGTACTGCGTCTCTATCTATCGCATTTATGTGATAAAGGTGGTTGGCTTCTATTACCAGATGTTTCAAGCGATTGGGATTTTTATTAAATAAAATCAGCCGCTAATAAATGGAGTCGCTAAAGAAAGTCTTGTCAACAATTAGAATGAATAAATTCAATGATACAATCAGAAAGGAAGAACTAGTTCTAGGATTGAAATATGCTATCGTTAAAATGAGAATGGCTAAGACAAAATATGGTGATAAGTTGGTTGTGGTTATTAATCATAATAACAAAGCCTGTGATTTGTTTATACCACAGAGATATAATGCAATTGCTGATGAGTTACTTTTAAAGAAAAATCTGGTTTTGCAGCCTATTATGAGAGTGAATAAGAACTCTGACCAATATGTTGATGTAGAACTGTTTACTCAGTAAAAATGTAAAAATAAAAAAGTAGTAGTTTATATGTAGTAGAGGGTAATATTTCCTATTTCTTGGGACCTTTATTTGGGAAATAAGAAAATAAAAATATCTATAAAAAGGGGGATTATTTGGAAAAAATCATGTTAAAATTTAAGAAATTGGTGTTAAAATGGGGGTTTGAACTGGGGGGGACTTTTGAGCCAGCTCCCCCCTTTCTATACTACTCATGCGGTACATGTTGGAACGACGATGGTCGCTTGCAGTAAGGATTGGTAGGAGGTTGGAACACATCCTCTAAAATATCGGTAATCGGGGTCGTCCAGTAGTAACCACGCATTAGGAAGCATCTTTTTGGGATCCCAGAACGTTAGTGACGGATACCTATGACATCGCAAAAGTTGTCCGTCTGTCCGTCCGTCCGTCTGTCTGTAAGCACGATAACTCTCGAAGGGAATGAGATATTTTGATGAAACTTGGTGTGAGTATTCTTTGGGTCAAGAGTAAGGTCAAGTTCGTAGATGGGCACTGTAGCTCTACATTTAGGGGTGGGGGAGGGGGTTTAAATTAAGGGACAAACAAAATGTTTTGAAACAGCTAATGTGATAGTCGATTATGGGGTAAGAAGACATGCTGATCACGATAGTGAAAACCATTTTCTCGCCGGACAAGTAGTTCGCCCGGAATCCGGCCAAAACCGGAAAGTTTGTTAAAAGTAAAAGTTTTATTTGAAGTTAATTAGATGTTCGATCTAGGGGTAAGAAGACATGCTGAACACGATAGTGAAAACCATTTTTTGACCGGACAAGTAGTTAGTCCGGAATCCGGCCGAAACCGGAAAATTTGTTCAAAGCAAAAGTTTTATTTGAAGTTGATTAGATGTTCGATTTAGGGGTAAGAAAACATGCTGAACACGATGGTGAAAACCATTTTCTCGCCGGACAAGTAGTTCGCCCGGAATCTGGCCGAAACCGGAAAATTTGTTAAAAGTAAAATTTGTATTTGAAGTTGATTAGATGATAGATTTAAGGGTAAGAAGAGACGCTGAATCTGTATATGACAATCATTTTTTATCCGGACATATAGTTCGTCCGGAATCCGGTTGAAACCGGATTTTTTTTAGAAGTTAAAGTTTTATTTGAAGTTGATTAGACGTCCTTTATAGGGACTTTATAGGTTCTTTATAGGGCGATGCGCTGAATTCGTTTCTGAACTATCTTTTTTTGGCTGGACAAGTAGTTCGCTCGGAATTCGGCCGAAAACGGAAATTCGGCAGAAGTAAAGCAGGAAGTTTCGATCAGTATCGTCAAAATAAATATGGCTTATACAGTATATCTGAACTTAATTTTCTCAGATGATTAGCCTGGCGAAGACTGGATCTGGCGTAGTCAAGACGTAGTTGTCTGGATCAAATATAAAATTTTTGGGATCCCATCGAAACCTTTGGTCTTGTTCTCTAAGACGGATAGGAAGGCTACTGTCCTTTTGGCCAAGCGTACCTGATTTTCCTGAAGGCTTTTCTAAGAATCAAAGTAGATTGGTTAGTTTTTCCGTGCTTGCCATCTTCCGTTGGTAATGCGGCTCGGGGTCTCGGTAGAGATGGGCGAATCAGAATCCGGATTCGGATTCGTCCTTTTGGCCGGATTCGAATCTTCTGCTTGTCACGCTGGATTCGGATTCGGACTCGGGTTCCAAAGCTTCAATTTGACGAATCCGCTAAAATTACTAGTCTGCGTCTTTCCAGTTTTTGGGATCCCAAAACGTAAGTGGAGGGATACCTATGACATCGCAAAAGTTGTCCGTCTGTCCGTCCGTCCGTCTGTCTGTCCGTCTGTCTGTAAGCACGATAACTCTCGAAGGCAGTGAGATATTTTGATGAAACTTGGTGTGGGGATTCTTTGGGTCAAGAGTAAGGTCGAGTTCGTAGATGGGCCCTGTAGCTTTACATTTAGGGGTGGGGGAGGGGGTTTAAATTAAGGGGCAAGCAAAAATTTTTAAAACAGCTAATGTGATAATCGATTATGGGGTAAGAAGACACGCTGAACACGAATGTGAAAACCATTTTCTCGCCGGACAAGTAGTTCGTCCGGAATCCGGCCAAAACCGGAAAGTTTGTTAAAAGTAGAAGTCTTATTTGAAGTTGATTAGATGTTCGATATAGGAGTAAGAAGACATGCTGAACAAGAATATGAAAACCGTTTTCTCGCCGGACAAGTAGTTCGTCCGGAATCCGGCCAAAACCGGAAAGTTTGTTAGAAGTTAAAGTTTTATCTGAAGTTGATTAGATGTTTGATGTACGGGTAAGAAGGCATGCTGAACAAGAATACGAAAACCGTTTTGCCGCCGGACAAGTAGTTCGCCCGGAATCCGGCCAAAACCAGAAAATTTGTTAAAAGTTAAATTTTTATTTCAAGTTGATTAGATGTTGGATATAGGGGTAAGGAGATACGGTGAATCCGTTTTTGAGCTTTAGTTTTTCGCCGGACAAGTAGTTCTTGAATTTCGCCAGAACCGCAAAATTCACAGAAGTAAGCTAGGATCGTTTCGATCGGCTTATAGAGGTAAACGCACATGCTGAATCCATATCTGAGCTTGGATTTCATAATGATTAGCTGTTTGGCCTGGCGAAGACTGGATCTGGCGAAGACAAAACCTAATTGTCTGGATCAAATATTGAATTTTTGGGATCCCATCGGAACCTTTGGTCTTGTTACACAGTGGGCGTAGACAATTCTCAGTAGTCTGTCACGTTATCTGATCACCTTAGATATCAGTGCTTTTTGTCACCTCTGATTTTTAAACTAAAACCTATGTACATGATTTGACTTTTGCTAAGGTTGGATCTGAATCCGGATTCGGTTGCGGATTCGAATCCTCAGCGTGAAATGGTGGATTCGGATTTGGAATCGGATTCGTACCTAGCCCTGGATTCGGATTCGGATTTGAATCCTTTCATGATCGGATTCGCCCATCTCTGGGTCTCGGTAGCGTAAAAGTTGAGATCAGTTGCAATATAAAAATGACTAAAAACGAGAAAGTCAGCTAGGATGCTCTTGAGCAATATTTCGGCCCTTTTTGGCAAGGATCCTCGGACTGGGAAAACTATTCCTATGGTTTCATTTATCTGCTGTTTCTCAGAAATTTATTTGCACTCTCTGTTGTCGGGGTCTTCGTTTTTATAAGATACAAGCCAAGACTTTTCTGTATTTTTAGGTCAAGACCCCTGATCCGGAAAAGCCCAAGTGGACTAGTAATGTACTGGGGAAGATAACAGCATCATTGAGACGTTCAAAGACTGACAAGGTCTCTAAAGACGTCCCCGCAGTACCGTGAGGATCACCAAAACAAATACAAGAGAAGAGTTCAAGTGGAGTTACCTAGTGTCCAAATAAGGAGGTGAATCAAATTACATAGTGATTGTAGCGGCTCTATTGTATTATGTTGGCTCGAAGAATCAAAGTAGATGGCAGTGAAGCAGTAACAAAAGAAAAGACGTGAGACAGTAGTGCATTCGATAGCATTGTCATGGCCCTTCTGTGCGGAACCAATCAGGAAGTCTGAGCAAAAGAAGACGGAAAGAAAAAAAAAGTGTAATATGGTCGAACGAGATGCAATACCCCTGCTACAAAAACACAAGGTTATGTCTGCCATTCCTGAATGATGAATGCACGAATCCCGAGAACGACGAAGAGTTGGCCGTATACGAGTGAAAGAAACTTGGTCCGGATTTCGGTTCAGACGATATGCAGTAATGGAAATCCCATCTGCCGGACTCCGAGTACTGGCCACCATGAGATTTTTGCGTAACTTTCGCAAGCGTTGCGCAGCATGTGCCGGTTGGGCCGAATTTGAAGAAGATGCTCTGCAGCGCACTATAGCTGCAAAAAAACCAAACGGCCACAACAAACAAAAAGATGATAAGCTATCAAGCTGAAGTTGCTGTTGTATTGTCATGAAAAATACCTCCAAAAAGACTGCAATTCGGATTGATTTGGATGAATTTGTCTACCCATCAACTCAGTACCGAATCCATATGTGCGAGAAGCAAGAAGTTCTAGTTTTGAAGTTGGCAGACCCATGTGCACGGTCTTTAAAGTACGATTGGTGTAAAGGCCTTCGTGGGCGATCTCGAGTGTTTCCGTGATCGGGTGACTTTGCCAATAAAGACTTGCAGTATAGCTACTGAATTTGTGTGGTATAACTCGTTTACTTTCCGCCTCTGTTTCAGTGCACTATGATATACGTTTTACCAGGGACCCATAAATTTCCTTTAAAGGGGGCTTGTAATTTCCTATGCATCTATGTTGCTATGTTGACCGATCCAAATCTAGTTTCCAAAAATCCCCACTTGGGTCGAATCGGCATTCTTGTTTGCCTCATTGGACGTACGCGCCAAAGAGACTCCTCCCTCAAGGCGCCAGCAGCCAATCCCAAATGTTGTATATCTGGCCTTGGACGTGATTGGACCGTGGGTATTTCTCGAACTATCTTCCGAGCGGTCAACATAGCATCAGAAATCTCTTATTGACAAGCCCCCTGAATGGCAAGGCATTACAGGAAATTTGTGGGTCCCTGGTTTTACTAGTTGTATCCCAGACCAGACAAGCCTCAGCTCAGCTCGTGCAGATTTTATATATCGAGCATTTTTCAGCTTTATATGTTACCAGAGGTTCTTTCCGGAATTAATTCATGCAAGTTTTTTATACCGTGCCTTTTAGGGTTTAGTAAAACGAACCGCGCACCGTCAGTAAATTGTCTCTAGAAGAGCTCATTTTAATACGCCTTTCATCAAATCCAATGCCGAATTGCCGCCAGATGCGTTAAAGAAACAATAACAATCACATGTTGGATCTTGGTATAAGTTATCTGAGGGGGGAATAAGCGAGTAGGCTTTCGGTTCATACCGAGTCGCGCATTAGCCCCTTGGAAAAGTCAGCCAGCTGTCAGCAGTGAATTCGGTAGCCTGTATTGGCAAATTTGATGAGGTTTGACAGAACAGAGCTGGGTAGAGCACCCATAAGGCGTATTCTCGCCGTTCCCCGAGGACTCCTCGGGGAATCGAAGGGAACGGCGAGAATAGAGAAGTCACTCCACGCGAACTCCGCGTACGGAAAACCGCGAGAACAAGGGGAATGCTTTCAAAATGGATTTTGTTTGGAAAAAAAAAATATGCAGTTGACAAAATCAGTCCGGATCCACTTTAATTTTGGTTTTGTTTATTCTGATTGTTTTTAATTAATTTTACATTGCACCAACAGCAGCAAAAACTGATTCCCCTCCGAATCTGAAAGGGAGTCCTTTTTGATGATGGTGATGATAATCGGAGCATTCCCAGTCCATGGGGACTCGCGAGAATACGGGGAGTGAGTCCCCGGGACAAACAAAAACGCGGGGACTCTTCAAGTGGAGTCCTCGGGGAACGGCGAGAATACGCCTATAAAGGTAGAGTCACTTTAAAACAGCTTTAGACATGGCTCTCCTAAGAAGAATTGAAAATAGCTAAGCAAAGCTGGTTGCTCCGAAGTGCGAATTAAGGTAAGCAAACTCAAAGAAGTAACATATCATTGTTTGCTTTATACTGGCGTATCTGGCGGTATAATAAGAATTAACCTGGAAGGATCTATGAAGGGCGAGGGCGTATAGAACGATAGTGTCAAAGACTGTTGTAGTGGAAAAGACAGGACACTCCGCTGAAATCGCGTCGCTGAAAATCGAGCTGACCGCTGCCTATAGTGTTCGGACTTTGTCCAAGTTTAAATGATGAAAGTGAGAGAAAAATAAAATCTAAACAAACCAAGAGGATTTGAAAACAGTAGCACATGAAACATGAAGTTTGACGACGATTTGGCAGAAGGGATCGTTCAAAATGCCAACCACAGTCCAACCGCTAGGAAGCGATAATTATCGTGATTCATGGGGCATACGGTAGTTTTCTCTCTTTCCTCTGTTATGGTCTTTGGATTGTATGGTTGCAGTTTTCAGATTAGTCGGTCCACAGCAAAGAGGCCTCTACTGTGTGACGATATTTTTTGGCCTTAAAAGGAGTGCCAACAATGATCAAATGGATCGGCCAGTAGGAAGTAAATTTTAGCGCGCGTAAGTTTTAAAGCCTGAGCGTGCAAGTGGCCCCTGCGAAGTTAGTGGAGGTCAAGGTATGATGCACTTCCTTGGCTTTTCGCTAGATAGCATTTTACCATGAATTCACACTGCTACGATTTCACGGTTATGACACGAACTGAGTGACTTGCCACGCACACGTTTTGTAGCAGCACCAGGTCCGCTGTAGATTTTAGCTAGTCCCCCAAAACCCCCAGGTGTTGTTTTTTTTTTGGGGGGGGGACAAAGATAACTTGATTTTTTCAGTTTGAAAAGTTGTTTCGTTTCTGAACAGACTAAAAATAATTAAATTAGCAATGATGATAAAATAGTTGAAACAAAAGTTGCGTTTTGATATGAATTTTCAGTTCTTGATTTTCGTTCAAATTACCGTTTTTGCTCTTCTCGCTTCTGACAAAAACACTAATTTAGCAACCCGTAAAACCTGCTTATAGGGGTTGAGCATCTGTCCTTTGTTGAACAATCAGGAAGGAGAACGGAGAAGGAGAATCGAGAATTGACTATCGAAACAACTTTTCGATTCTGCAGAATCTCGAAGCTTTCCCCGTTCTCGATTCTGACAAAAATGCAAAAAAGGAGAATTGCCTTCACCTCAATAGTCATAAAACTGAGATCAAGAACGCGACTGGGATCGTGAAACGCAAACATTTTCTGAGTTAACTTTCATTTCAGCCAATTGGAATTAGAAGATAAAACAAAACTTTTGATCCAACAAGTCGGTTACCCTCAGGGTCTTCCAAGGTCATGCCTCTGAAGTTTCGATGGCCGTGACAAGAACAGCTCATATTTCCTTGGGTTTTGCGTTGCGGTGTACATTCATGAGATTCCGTCATTATTAAGGTTTGACTGTCCCGCCATCTATCCTTGTTCAGAAGTTACTTACCTTTTTCATGGCTGCTTTGGCATCTAGTGACTTCTGATTGCAATATATCAGACTGCCAAAAAGTTAATTCGTGTGCAGGTGTCTCTGTCGCCAAACATCTGTCCACGTGAGCAGAATTGTTATAGCAAGGGTTCCGAATTCCAGACAGCCGTTTTCGTCAGGATATCTGGAAGTTCAAGACAGGCCAAAAGGTCTGGAAGTCAGGGTTTTTCGACACTCAGGAATCTGGAAGGTGTCGTAGAGACAACACGCTTGAGAGACCTAACAAACATTCAACTGAGTGGGAGAGAAGGGGGATTCTCTATATGACAAAGTCCAAAACATGCCGCTGATCCTAGGGAAGAACAAGAAAGGTCATCCAAACAAATCCTCAAAACTGAATCAAACCCAATGTAAACCAATCAAAAAAGTTTGTTGTGGTGATGTTTCTGAACCTTCGGTACGCACACGGCGCCTGTTCGTCGGCGCAAAGAGTCAGTCCATCAAGTACTCCGAAACACGTCAATGATCCAAAGGAAGAACGAAAACGTCATCCAAACAAATCCTCAAAATTTAATCGAATCCAATCTTAACCAGTCTACAACGTTTGCTGTGATGACGTTTCAGGTTCTTCGCTAGGAACTCGGCGGTTCTTCGTCGGCACGACGAGTTAGTCAATCAAGAGTATTGACTCATGCGATTGGGAGGCAAAAGGTATAGGACGAGGGCACCTAGGAAGAATAGTAAAGTTAGCCATCATCATTGAGCGTGTTCCACCCTACTTACCATAGTTACTACGCATGACATCATGAATTCTGGCTTTTTGGCGTCAAGGCTGGAACGGATTTTTCTATCCTCACCAAAATATCGTGCCACGGACTAATCCGGCCAATCACATCACAGAGGTTCATAGTTACCACGCTTACTACGCTCCTGAGCGTGGTAAGCAAATAGTTACTATTTCGAGAAGGTTGGAACGGTCGGCGTAGTAACTTTTCACGAGGTTGGAACGAAAATATTAACTAATAGTTACTATCGTTAGAAGGTTGGAACAAGCTCATTATCATGAAAATCCGGAAGGGTTGGCTTGACTGTGCGGAAACGCAGATATCTGGAAGGTGACACAAAGCTTTTACACTGCACTCTTTGTCCAAAGAACCACTTTTACTGTCTTTGTACACCTCGACCCATTGAACTTCGCAAGGAGATATTTAAAATATTTAATTGGTGCTGATTTAATAATGACTTCTTCCGTTGCTAATTATTCAGTGATGGTATATTATAATAATATTTGACAGTGCAAAAACGGATACGTCAGCTAAATTTTATTCGAGCTATATTTCGGCCCTTCTTGGCAAGGGTCCTCTTCAGGCTCAAAACCGCTCAAGTTGGAAAATGAAACTTTGCCATCACAAGTTTCGTTTTCCAACTTGAGCGGTTTTGAGCCTGAAGAGGACCCTTGCCAAGAAGGGCCGAAATATAGCTCGAATAAAATTTAGCTGACGTATCCGTTTTTGCACTGTCAAATATGATTCGCAGTCAGCTTGGGTTGAAGGAATATTTATTATAATAATAATAAATTATTGCTGCCCACTTCTAACAAAATAAGAAAAAGTGGAGTATATCACAAAAAGACAAAAAATAACACTTAATGAGAAAAAAACCACGACTTTAACTCAACAAGTATAGGTAATATGTGTCAGGACATACACGTAAAGCTAGGTGCCGACAGAACGCGAATTCGCGTTCGCCTGGGCGAATTTGACGTCGCGAGCGGAAAAAATTCGCGCCGGGCCGTTTCAGCTCCAAGTCGTATTTGTGGCGGAAAAGATTTGCGCTCTCTGGGCACCTAGCTTAAGCGTATTCGAAGGCTCGGCGACAAGCCCGTGACTCTATGCTCATGAGAGAATCCGAAACTAAGAATCCTGGCGTCGCCTAACCACGCCCATCTTGTGAGCCACTTGCGCGCAACAACCTGAAGAAATTGGAAGTATGTGCGGTTTGTCTATTCGTTTGTGAATTTTCTTTTTTTTTTGCTGGACAAGCAGTTCGCTTGGAATTCGGCCGAAACCGGAAATTTGGCAGAAGTAAAGCAGTAAGTTTCGGTCAGTATTGTCAAAATAGATATGGCTTGTTGAGGTATACCTGAACTTGGTTTTCTCAGATCATTAGCCCTTCGAAGACTGGATCTGGCGAAGACAAGACCCAATATTGTCTGGATCAGATATTAAATTTATTGTGATCCCATCGAAACCTTTGGTCTTGTTGTTCTTAAAAATACAGTCTTTTGCACTTCCGGTTGTGCACATTCTTTCTTGCCGTGCATATATATATTTTTATGCTTTTATGGCACAAGAATTCTGCCAATTCGACAAGCATCTGCGAACTATTTAGCATGTGTAGAGCGGTTCTCAATGGCAGCTGTCAAACTGGAATGCATATAGAGGTGGAGAGAGTACACAAGCCTTCCCTCACACCGCTGGAATGTAAGCTATGCAGGATAAGCGTAATCACAGCTCAAGATAAATCTCATTAATGAAGACAAACGAATCACAAACATGACACTTTCTTTGGTAACTTGTGCAAAACGCTTGCATAGGGGTCATTCCGGATAGCCTACAGCCTTCCTCTTTAGTTTCCTGGTTAGTGAGGGTCCATGCCGGTCACTTGTTCTCTTGAGAACACTGCACAAAAAATATATTGAACTCAGGGCCGTATCCAGGGGGGGTTCGCAAACCCCCTCCGAAACATACAAAATAATCGTTTTTTGTAGGCTTTGACCTCTGATCTGTGTCTTTTTTGTACTTTTTGGAATCCAAAAACGTAAGTGGAGGGATACCTATGACATCGCAAAATTTGTCTGTCTGCCCGTCCGTCCGTCCGTCTGTAAGCACGATAACTCTCGAAGGGAATGAGATATTTTGATGAAACTTGGTGGGAGGATCCTTTGGGTCAAGGAAAAGATCGAGTTCGTAGATGGGCTCTGTAGCCCTACATTTAGGGGTGGGGGAGGGGGTTCAAGTTAATAGACAACAAAAAGAAGACATGCTGGACACGAATATGAAAACCACTTTCTCGCCGGACAAGTAGTTCGCCCGGAATCCGGCCCAAACCGGAAAGTTTGTTAAAAATAAAAGTTTTATTTGAAATTGATTAGATGTTCGATTTAGGGGTAAGAAGGCATGCTGAACACTTATGTGACAATCATTTTCTACCCCGACAAGTACTTCGCCCGGAATTCGGCCCAAACCGGAAAATTTGTTAAAAGCAGAAGTTGTATTTGTAGTTGATTAGATGTCCGATTTAGGGGTAACAAGAGATGCTGAATCCGTAATGACAATCATTTTTTAGCCGGACATATAGTTCGTCCGGAATCCGGTTGAAACCTGAAAATTTGTTATAGAAATTTTTTTCGAAGTTGATTAGATGTTGGATGTAGGGGTAAGAAGATACGCTGAATTCGTTTTTAAGCTTTATTTTTTCACCGGACAAGTAGTTCCGGAATTTCGCCGAAACCGGAAAATTCGCACAAGTAAGGCAGGATCGTTTCGATCGGCTTATAGGGGTAAACACACATGCTGAATCCATATCTGAACTTGGTTTTCTTAGATGATTAGCTATTCGGCCTTAATCTGTTTCTAAATTTTAAGAGTAAAAATGTTCAACGAGTCTGGTGAAGACTTGATCTGGCGAAGACAAAACCTAATTGTCTGGATCAAATATTGAATTTTTGGGATCCCATCGGAACCTTTGGTCTTGTTGGTATACACTAGATCCGACCCGCGGGTAAAACCCCCTCCGAAATAAATTCCTGGCCTGACTGAACTGCTGCTGAAACTTTGCGGGCGGAGCCGAAACTTCACAAAGAAATTATCCTTTTTAACACCCTTTAGTTTACTTACTATTTACATTGTCGGACGGTCCATCGTAACGGAGAAATTCCACTATTTAGAAGGCTGTAACTATCTAGCATTGTATTCCGTGACATGGGGATGTGAACTGATTAGATGAATTTGCCTTCGGACGGGATCACTATGGCCAGCTTCTATCTGACTATTGTAGTGGTTTGCAAACTATGTTCACAAGCTCATCGGTAGCTCGATAAGATTGGTAGAGCGGTTGCCTTGTATGCAGGAGGGTCCTGGGTTCAAATTGCGGCTCAGGTGCATTTTTGTCTTTTCAGTTCACTACTTATAAAAAAGCTGTAAAATGTTAGTTCACCGTCAGTTCTCGAAAAATGGTCAGGGGGATTTACTCGTACCAGAGCGGAGGAATTGCTATGTCTTTACGTTCGCGTAGGAAAATTGTTGAATTTGTTGAGTGTTCAGAAGTGGTCCACAGAATTGCACATAATACATCGTTGGCATCAGGGCAGTATCCAGGGGGAGGGGTTCAACCCCCCACCCCCGAAACATACAGCCTCTGATCTGTGTCTTTTTTGTACTTTGTGGTCTGACCCGTGGGCACCCCCCCCCCCCCGAAAATACATCTCGTCAATGAAGACCGGCTAATCGCAAGACGTACTTGCTATGAAACACTTCCAGAGGGACCCGGCTTGAATTATGCAAATCTTGTTTATTTCCTGATGACCTACACCATCCTTCTGATGTCTCTTTATAAGACTGCATACAGTGAATTGACTGCGTAAAATCAAGAACAAATAATCAGTAAGAACTTCTGTCTTTAGTCGCATGTAGCGACTATGAAAACCCCGGCAAATCTGAGCGGACCTGGAGGTATTTACTCTAGCTTTGAGCTGATGTTGATACCCGTTTACTTCTCTTCCGTCTTCACCGTTGCCTATCGGACAAGAAATATCGAAAGAGGCGAGCAGGAGGCGTACTCCGCGCGCTGATCTGCTCTGGAGCGAGTCCATAGAACCAATCAGCGTTGACTTCTAGATTTCCTCTTTAGCAATTTACTGGCGATCTAGCTATTTGTAGAGGTAACGAAACGTGATGTGGCGCGAAACCGCTCGTTTGCATCGAGAGTCGGTCGTATTTTACTCGGCTCAGCATGTTTGTATGACCGATATAAGGAGACAGCAGTTCTGTCTCGTTATTTGTTCTTGGTAAAATGAAAACAACAAACACGAAGAAAAGAGACACGAAGAAACAAACACGAAGAAAAGAGAAATAATCTTTATGAAATAGCCAACACGAAACTGAGAACGGCTCCGAAGGTGTGATGAAATTTAAATCTAGCAAATATATGCACAGTACTGAGCGCCAAAATAGAAAGAAAGACATGTAAAAAACGCTATTTGCACAGTTGCTTTTGCACCCTGAACGGTTAGGTTAGAGCTTCCAGAATTGCAACAATTTGCGTGACGTCCGAAAATATATCCTGCAGTTTTGCATGGCCGTTTGAGCCATCCCCATGGAAGAACAAGACCAAAGGTCTCGATGGGATCCCGAAAATGTCATATCTGATCCAGACAATTGGATCTTGTAGATATCCGGTCTGCGCCAGACTCCTTTGAAATTTTTTACTATTAAAATTTAGAAACAGATTAAAGCCAATGGCTATCATCTGAGAAAACCAAGCTCAGATGTGGATTCAGCATGTGTGTTTACCCCTATAAGTCATCTCTACGTTGAAGAAATTTATCAAAACTTCCAGCTGCCTTTCTGCCAAATTTCCGGTTTCTGTCGGGCTCTGAGCGAACTACTTGTCCGTTAAAAAAAGGCTCAAAGACGAATTCAGCGTATCTCCTTACCCCTATATTGAACCTCTAATCAACTTCAGGTATAACTTTTACTTATAACACATTTTCCGGTTTCAGACGGATTCCGGGGGAACTATATGTCCGGGTAGAAAATGATTGTGATATATGAATTCAGCATGTCTTCTTACCCCTGAATCGAACATCTAATCAAGTTCAAATAATACTTTTATTTTTAACAAACTTTCCGGTTTCGGCCGGATTCCGGGTGAACTACTTGTCCGGCGAGAAAATAATTTTCATTCGGATTCAGCATGTCTCCTTACCCCTAAATCGACTATATGGGTGGGAAGGGGTTTAAGTCGGATTGGTCCTTACTACTGCCCAATGTGTGGGGATATGAATGAGAATGTGTTGCACCTGATGTGTGAATGTAGGCTAGTGAATTGGATGAGCTGAGGGATGAAGTGTTTGGAAAAGGGGTGTATGATGAGGAATGGTTGGTCAAAGTAATGAAGGATGAATGCTTTTCGGGAGTTCGCCAGTTGGGAAGATTCCTTAAGCTTTCGATGAAGCATCGAGAAAGATTTATTTAGGAGGGAATTATTTATTAGGGAATTGAGTGAAAATTTGTTTTTCCATTTTGTTTTGTATTGCCATGGCCCTCGGGCTTTTTGTGCAAATATGTATCATATCATATCATATCATTAGCTTTTAAAAATATTTGTTTTCGTCCCTTAATAATTTGAACCCCCATCCTTAAATATAGGGCTACAGAGCCCATCTTCGAACTGGGCCCGTACTTTGACCCAAAGAGTATTCGTGCCAAGTTTAAACAAAATATCTCAACCCTTTCGAGAGCTATCGTGCTAACAGACGGACAGACAGACGGACAACTTTTGCGATGTCATGGGTATCCCTCCACTTACGTTTTGGGTTCCCAAAAAGTGATAACAGTAATTGATTTGAAGTGATTGATTTTATTCTTTGTGTGAAACGAAACACTTGGATCTTAGCTGATTTAAGTTCTTAAATCATTTCCAGATGGCCGAAAACAAAACCCAGATGGTCTAAATTTAGAGAAAAATCCGAAGAAGCAGACTTCTACTGTAACCCCTGGTTCATACTGCTGTTTTGTATGTGCAAAGATGTTTTGTTTTGTTTTCTCGACGTATGACAAAACCGTCTGAATGTTCACATCGAAACGTAGACGCAACGGGGTATAGCATTTCTGTCACGATCTTCCGAAGGAAGGAGGGCAAATAAACCCTCTTGAGATGACCTCTGAGGACCCTGGGGACAATCGACTGGGAATTGTAAGTCAAACTTCCTATGTCATCTAGTTCAAACCGGGCTACCTGAATGTTTACTCAGAAGAAATTCTGTGTTCGGTGGTTGAACACAGCATTTGTTTGAACACAGCATAATTTGTTCAACTAAGGTGATAACTTCAACCACCCTAGGATTACAATATTGTTCTTTTAAGAAGGGTGGCTGAACTTCACCTTAGGATTACAATGTGTTCTTTTAAAAAAGGTAGAGCAACTTTAGCCGCTTAAACTAGGGTGGTTGCAAGTTCAACCTTCCTAGGATTATAATATGTTCTTTCAAATAAGGTAGGACAGCTTGAGCCGCGTAAGCTAGGGTGGCTGAACTTCACCGTAGGATTACAATATGTTCTTTCAAAAAAGGTAGAGCAACTTCAGGCTTGGAAAAGTAACTAATCCTTGTTTTCACGAAAAACATGCGGCACACTTGGTGAGCAAATGGGTGGTATGATTGGGATGCAACTTGAACGTACGAAGATCATATGCCCTAAATGGTCAATTTTGAGGTCCCTGCCGGATCCGAATTGGAAAGGAGACGGGACTTTTCCCGGAAAATTCTCCTATTTTAGCGAAACCTGATGAGGAAATGCCCTAGAAGTGTCATTCTTGTGTCCGAACTGCATCCGGACACGATGTGGCCGTCATTCATGTGTCCGAACTGCATCCGGCCACGATGTGGCCGGTGGTTCTGGATAGTAAGTAAGTAACGAATTTATTTAAAAAAAAACACTATCATGGCAATGCCAAATTTTGTATTAATTACGTCAAGTAGGATAGTGTGACACGCATAAGGACCCAAATCCGGAGGTTCCTACCGCATTCAGGGTAAAAAAAACACATAGATCAGACTTTAAGCCCATACAAAATGATTATTTACATGTTTCGGGGGGGGGAGGGGTGAACTCCCTAACCCCCCTGGATACGGCCCTGGGTACGTGCACATACAAACTGTTTTTGGGATCCCAAAACGTAAGTGGAGGGATACCTATCACATCGCAAAAGTTGTCCGTCCGTCCGTTCGTCCGTCCGTCCGTCTGTAAGCACGATAACTCTCGAAGGGAATGAGATATTTGGATGAAACTTGGTGTGAGCATTCTTTGGGTCAAGAGTAAGGTCGAGTTCGTAGATGGGCTCTGTAGCCCTACATTTATGGGTGGGGGAGGGGGTTCAAATTAAGGGACAAGCAAAATATTTTTAAACAGCTAATGTGATAGTCGATTATGGGGTAAGAAGACACGCTGAACACGAATATGAAAACCATTTTCTCGCCGGACAGGTAGTTCGCCCGGTTTGTTAAAAGTAAAAGTTTTATTTGAAGTTGATTAGATGTTTGATCGAGGGGTAAGAAGGCATGCTGAACACGAATATGAAAACCATTTTCTCGCCGCACAAGTAGTTCGCCCGGAATCCGGCCAAAACCGGAAAGTTTGTTAAAAGTAAAAGTTTTATCTCAAGTTGATTAGATGTTCGATGTAGGGGTAAGAAGGCATGCTGAACAAAAATACGAAAACCATTTTCTCGCCGGACAAGTAGTTCGCTCGGAATCCGGCCAAAACCGGAAAATTTGTTAAAAGTGAAAGTTTTTGAAGTTAATTAGATGATAGATTTAGGGGTAGAGATGCTGAATCCGTATATGACAATCATTTTTTAGCCGGACATATAGTTCGTCCGGAATCCGGCTGAAACCGGAAAATTTGTGAGAAGTTAAATTTTTATTTGAAGTTGATTAGATGTTGGATATGGGGGTAAGGAGATACATATTTGACAGTGCAAAAACGGATACGTCAGCTAAATTTTATTCGAGCTATATTTCGGCCCTTCTTGGCAAGGGTCCTCTTGAGGCTCAAAACCGCTCAAGTTGGAAAAACGAAACTTGTGATCCTTGTGAAACTTGTGAATATAGCTCGAATAAAATTTAGCTGACGTATCCGTTTTTGCACTGTCAAATATGATTCGCAGTCAGCTTGGGTTGAAGGAATATTTATTTATGTAAGGAGATACGCTGAATTCGTTTTTGATGTTTAGTTTTTCGCCGGACAAGTAGTTCTTGGGGTTGTCGACATAACGTCCCCATTCGAAACGTCCCCTGTCGAAACGTCCCCGTCGAAACGTCACCATGACAAAACATCCCCACGACAAAACGTCCCCGTGACAAAACGTCCCCACTCAAAACGTCCCCTGACGAAACGTCCCCATGGTGAAACGTCCCCGGCTATAGATTTACATCAGACCGGCATTCTCTCAAAGCGGAATATTTTAGGACCACGGCATTGGAATAAGGGATTAAAATCGCCTAGGTATATACATGTTATCCCGAGCAATTCACTGTTTATTAATCACTTGGCGACTGCTACAAAATGAGCTACAGACTGGTACCAGCTCAAAAACCAAAGCCCAATGATCCGAATCCACCTATGAATTTGTTTCATGAAGGTAAGCAAACTATAGGACTTGTTTAGCTTTTCTCTTTACTTGTCTCAGAAGGGACTGGAATCGGCCGGCTATGAGCCATCTCAGATTTTGGGGGCAGTCTTGACCTACAAGTAAATAGGTATAGGCTATTTGCATGCACTGGGTTCTTCAATGACACTGATACGGAGTTCCAGGTTTGGAAGAATTGGAAGGCACTTACCGGCCGGCGCTTAAATACTTGTCCACATTAGCGAAATAGTTGCAACGGAGTAAGACTTTAAATTTGAACTGAAAAGGGATGAGATAGGGCAATCTAGCTACATTACTTATTCACTTAAAGTGACACGAAGATCCAATGAAAATGCAGATTTTTGGTACCTCTGTGTTGTATGCTTGACTAAAAGAATTTACGAAAAATAAGTTTCATGCAGTGAACTACCTTCTGCGAGCTCATCAGTGGTCACTGAAAGCCGCGTATGTATTGAGTTTCAAATTTCCGCGTTATAGTAGAATTTTGCATTGCGAGGAAGGCCGTAGATGTTCAGAGCGTCATATTAGAGCACAGAGTGAAAAAAAAAATCCCAAGCATTTAACTGTAGGCCTACAGTTAAATGAGACAAAAATAAGTTGTCTTTTCAGTTAAACTTTAAGGATGGCGCTCACTATAGGGTTCGAAATACTACCTTTGGAAGGCCTTAACGGCTTGCAACTCATTTCACTTTTCGGAAAATAAATTGCATGCAGATTGTGCATGCTCATTCAAACGACGTAGAACTGGTCAGTAGTCAGTTACGAGTTCATTGGAAGGCATATTACAGTAGATAGTTTTACTGGAAACTATACATTTATGAAGCGACCGGTCCTATGTCCGATATTTCCTGCTTATAAGGAATGTTCCCATATCTTTAATGCACACTGTGAAGTTGCTTTACCTCGATCATGCACCTGAAGATCGAGGCGAACTTAAAAATCTGTGCTTGGGGACGTTTCGCCACGGAGACGTTTTGTCATGGGGACGTTTTGTCACGGGGACGTTTTGACACGGGGACGTTTTGTCACGGGGACGTTTTGTCGTGGGGACGTTTTGTCACGGGGACGTTTCGCCAGGGGACGTTTTGTCATGGGGACGTTTCGTCGGTAAGCCAGTTCTTGAATTCACCAAAACCGCAAAATTCCCAGAAGTAAGGTAGGATCGTTTCGATCGGCTTATAGGGTCGGCTTATACACACATGCTGAATCCATATCTGAACTTGGTTTTCTTAATGATATGCTGTTTGGCCTGGCGAAGATCGGATCTGGCGAAGACAAAACCTGATTGTCTGGATCAAATATTGAATTTTTGGGATCCCATCGGAACCTTTGGTCTTGTTTTTTTTTGCAGTCGGATCCGAATTTCTTCCTTCGCTCCGAAATGTTGACGCACCACATACAAGTTTTCACATACCTATGTGAATTTCGATAAATATGTGGATTTTGCTTGCGTCCAAACTACTCTTATATAACAAGCTAACAACATTTAACATTTACATTTTCCTTTCTCGGTTTCTTCTGCTGAATTATCTTTCTTTCACCATTAGTAAATTTTTCTTCATCGTTAGTAGATTTTTCCGAGGATTTTTCTCCAGTTTTTCTTCAGAAACTTGCGTTTTATTTGTTTACGTAAGCTCTTCGTTGCTTCGACGAAAGCGCGACGCAGAGGTTCGTAGCTCAGTGTGAATGGATGAACGAGTCAATGTGAAAGCGGCTTTAGTCCGAAAAAATTCCCAGTGCTCGCCCCCCATTCCTTTCATTTTTTCTGCTCCTCCCTCACTCACCCTTTATTGATTCTCTGCATCTCATCTCGATGACGCTGTGAAATTCCATCGAGCGCGCCGGGACGCAGCACAGCTGAGTTGCCGTACGCCGAGACGAGTTCCGTGACACATTCCGTAAATGTCATTCCAGAGCGAAACAGTGTACTGGATAATATTTGAATAATGGCGCTTGGTTCACCGCTGGAAATGTTAAGCCATGTTGCCAGCCTGATGAAAGCAGCCGAAAATGACGGGGGTATGTTGAACTTTCGTTATGTTTACGGTGTTGGTTTGGAATGCCTCTGGAATCCGTATGTGGTAAGACAAGTTTCACTGCTATGAGACTGGAGATTCTGCTGTATAAATGGGGAGTGTACCCATGTGGGTGACAAGAATGTTCTGATTTTCTATACATCGTTCTCGATCTTCGTCGCTCTAAAAAATTATAGCGGAATGTCGAAGTTTCATTGTGTGTACGCTGTAGGCTGCTTGCTTGTTTATTTGGAGTCCTGCTGCCGCCTGCTGGAACTCGTATATAGGAACACAATTTTGCTGGCATGATTGGAGATTGTGCTGTTCGAGAATATTTCTCCATGCAATTTTTATTACTATTCGACCCACTATAAAATTTAAAGATTCAATCACTTCTCTCAGACTTTATGGTGAAATGTTTCTGACCCAAAGCGTACCATGTTGGATGGTTTAACTTATTACGTGAAACCTGGGTGTTGGATATCAGCGCATCACATTCTTAACAAGAAAGAGAAAGTAAAAACTAAACAAAAATATTACAATAAATTTGCTAAACGAGTTAATGCGTGGGACAGTGGGCAGGAAGGCAGCTGTATAGTGTTGGTTCCTGCGCACTTGTCTCACCGAATTTTGTAGCCGAGTTCAGAACAAACTTACCAGTTTCGGTCCGAATGTGCACGTGTATGGGTCAGGTATGGGTACACTGTAAAAAAAAAAATCTTGCAGGATTTGATTAATCTTGTCTCTATTCATATATCCCAGTAGAGATAAGATTAATCCCAGTAGCAAATACTGCAGTTAACTTTAATTTTTACTCGGAGAAACTTTTTACAGTGTATAGTCGTTTTCTGAAAGCGCTCTCAATCCTGAAAGCATGTGAGCAATCTAGTTGTTCCTTTACTGTCTGCATCTAGTAAGTTTGTTTCAATCCCCGTAGATGGCCGACATGGTTTGTGATATAAGGCGTATTCTCGCCGTTCCCCGAGGACTCCACTTGAGGAGTCCCCGCGTTTTTGTTTGTCCGGGGACTCACTCCCCGTATTCTCGCGAGTCCCCACGGACGGGGAATGCTCCGATTATCATCACCATCATCAAAAAGGACTCCCTTTCAGATTCGGGTGGGAATCAGTATTTAGCTGGTTTTGCGCAATGTAAAATTAATTAAAAACAATCAGAATGAACAAAACCAAAAATAAAGTGGTTCCAGACTAATTTCGTCAACTATATATAATTTTTTCGAACAAAATCCATTTTGGAAGCACTCCCCGTGTTCTCGCTGTTTTCCGCACGCGGAGTCCGCGTGGAGTGACTCCCTCTAGTGTCGTCGTTCCCCTTGATTCCCTGAGGAGTCCACGGGGAACGGCGAGAATACGCCTATAGAGGGACGCGTGTTCAGTGCTGCAGGAGATTAGGGTTCTAAACTGTAAACTGAGTGGTTGAATACTATTGCAGCACTGGAGTATAGGGAAGGGTGGTTCCCAAAATCACCACGATCTTTTTGCCCACTCTCACAATGCCCACGATCAGAATGCCCACGATCAAAATGCCTACGGTTCGAAATGCCCACGATTAAAATGCCCACGACTCAAAATGCCCACAATTCAGATGTGGAACACCCGAAATCGAAATCGTCCTAAATGCTGGCGGCTTAAAAATGCCGACAGTTTCCAAATGCCAACAGTTCAAAATGGTCACAGGGGAGGGTAATTTTGTCGTGGTTCAAAATGCCGACGGCTGAAACTGTCCACAGGGGAGGTCAACATCATTCTGGGAATGCGGACTACGAGATTACAAGGGGTAGGATTAATCACGGAAAAGGTTTTGAAAGGAATTATTTTATTGTCTCTTGAAGAACGATCCAAAAAGACCAGCAAATTAAAGCTCTTACAGAAAAATTCCAAGGGGGGGTTCCTTATCAGGCAGAAGCTTCCTCAAGAAAGCACAGCGCTTTTGCGGGAGCTAACCACGAGCCAATACACATGTTTCTTGTAATGATTTTTACAAGAATCATATTATAATTGAGATTATACCAGTTCAACAGACGATCATCGTCACTCTGATACTCCGTCTATTATACTCTTCCCGTTGCTCGCTCACCCCTAATTCAAGTTTACTACGTTACACCTCAAATAATCCAATCGTGGGCGTTCTGAACCGTGGGCATTTTGAGTCGTGGGCATTATGAGTCGTGGGCATTTTGAGTTGTTGGCATTTTTAGTGGGCATTTTGAGTGTTAGCCATAGGGAATACTTTGCAAATTAGGGAAATTGAATCCCCGGCAGTACCATTTCCCGACTATGTGAAACGAGCAACACGATAGCTCTTTAGATTAAGCAAATGACCAATCGAACGTTCTCAATACCACGACTGTCTAATTGGTTTGTAACAAACCGAAAACACAATTTGCCAAATGTGTTTCCGCTGAAACTGTCGGAAAAACTTTCCTTATTTACCTCGATTTCCCCATGCTCCGCTCGGCTCCGCTGCCTTGTTGTAATTATTTGTCAGAAACGGTAGGAAAAGATTATCAAAATGGCCAATACTTGTACGGTATTACGTTTCTTTATCTGACTCTAGCTTCTATCTCTGTCCGTTCCGTTCTTTTAATACTTGGAATGCATGGAATTTGTGATGAGGCAGCCATGCGTCCAATGACTTGTTGAGAAGGAAGCGGACGTGAAGTCGTGAAGTGAAGTATTTCGTGTTTAGGCCAGCTAGCTTTGGGTTTGGCATCCTTTGTTGAAGTTTTTTCTGCAAGCACTTTTCTGCAACTGCACCTTTTGATTTCATGCCAAGGGTGGCACATTCCGAACGGATTGTGGCGAGGGGGTACTCACTCTCCGGCACTCGGTGTATTAGTCATTCCCAGCACCTCCCGACACCGGTGTACACGAGTTTAGGGAGTGAGTATCCCCTCGGATTGCGGTTCTCCATCTCAGAGCTGCAGCAGGGCTAAGCTCTCGAGTAGTCCCGAGTGACCGCTGTAGCAAGAACAAATAATCAGACAGAAAACTAATACCGGTAATCAGTCTTTTGTCCCATGCACAGACTATGGATACCCCAACAAAACTGAGCGGACCTAGAGGTACTTGCTCTAGCTTTGAGTTGATACTTGATACCCGTCTTCGCCGTTGCTCATCGCAGAGCAATAAGTGCAGGAATCGCGCAGACCGGCTTCCCCACCAATCGGCTTTCACTTTGAAAGTTTCTTCTACGCGGCTTCACAGCGATATAGCTATTTGTAGAGGTAACGAATCTGCTGCGTAGCTCCTAACCGCCGCTCGTTTGCATCGGACAGACTATGGGGAAATATTCGACTCCGCTTGGTCGTATTACAAAGATAGAGAGACGGAGGTTTTATCTAATTATTTGTTCTTGCCGCTAGTAAACATCACACCTCTCCTTTCCTCAAGTAGAATGTACTTTTCATAATCTAGAGTATGGCCCCTTCCAATAGCTTTGGCTAGGGTTACCCCCAGATGACTAGTGTTGAAGCCAATCAGGAATCTCATTTTGTCAAAGTTCATTTTCCAAACGGCACACCATGGTTGCGATCCAGACAAGTTATTACAGGTTATAAGGATAAGAGGAGGGGTCAGCTCTTTTTGGGTAGTTGCTACCCTATTTGGAACAAAAATAATAATAACGTGGGCCGTGGACAGAGGTCACCAGCATTCTGACGGAAATTCCTGCTGAACAGGTAGTTAATGTCACTTTTGATGATCCCGACCATCATTATGTAATTTCAAAGTACCGCTCTTACTAGAAATTGATCTTTTCTCTATGAAATGGATTAGGAATATTGCTTTTCGAAAATACCATTACTTTTCACGTGAAATTAGCGATTTTAGTGTTAGCGCTTGTCGACTCTATCCAGCCCTTCGACTCTTAATTTGAAAACTGAACGCGCCGTGGCTAACAAATGGGAAAACTAAGCAGAAAAGAAGTTTAAAATAGGAGATAGCTCTGATGGTCTTCCAAAATGAAAAATAACACTTCCAAGCTTCTCATGTCCTTATGTGTGAAAGAGCTGTCAACAGACGTTGGAGATTCTGGCAAACTTTGCGTTGTGTCACGGGGAAAACTCGGCACGGCCGTAAAGCGCTAAAATTTCGTAGGCAAAAACGAAACAATGGCGACAGGTGGGGATTTTAGAAGCTGGTAGGGTATATACTAGGTTTACCTTAAAAGGCAGAATAAGCAAGAGGGGTAATTTAACGATCGTAACTTTTATGGAACGAAGTTGACAAGAGACACGCCGGACGGTGGAAAATAACAGAATCGTAACGATTGTAACTGATAATGATTCGGTGGAACGCAACCCATGTCTGACACATTCTTGGGCCGTTTACGCTCCTTTTGAAACTTGTAAACGCTGAGAGCTCCTCCTCCAGATTACTCTGTGAGGTCGTAATCTTTTTGTAGCACTTGACATTGTCGAAGTGTATCTCAGCTTTGAAAGGTGGCCCAGTCTGGTCTGATTTCGAGGCAATTTCAAGAAGCGATTTCAATATTACCAAGTCTTCCGATCACCGTTTAGGTTGCCAATGACGATTCTCCCAGCCGACAGCTGGTTATTCCTCGAATAATCGCTTGGCAGGCGAACATAGCCAAAGAATGATCTTTGAACATAGCAATCTGGCTGGTTAGTTGACTATTTTTAAGACAAGCAGTTTCAGAGATATGGATTGGCCAGTTGGAGTCTGTAGTAAATTCTGGGCACTGCCGATATTTTGGTATTTGCCCAGCTTGTCGCAATAACAAGAATAAGTCTTTTTCGGAAGCTGAGTACCAGCTTTTAAAGTTTAACCGAAAAGGACTGGGATAGGACAATCTAGTTACCCATCACTTATTCACTTAAATTGGCTTGAAGACCCGCTGAAAATGCGTTACTTCGTTGTTCCGCTATTCACGAATAATCGATTTTCAAATAGTGGAATTTCCGTGTGAATTGTGGTGCCTCTATGCGCTTGTATTTTTGGTGTATGCCTTACGAGAAAGATTTATCAATTTTTGTTTGTTCAGGCACTAAGCAATCTTCACCAGTTTCACCACTGCACACTGAAAAGCCGCATTTGTGTTGAGATTAAAATTTCCCGCGTCATAGTAGAATTTTCGCCGTGGGGACGGCAGGAGATATTCTGGGCCTCATAACTAGAGCAGATAGTGGAAAATCAAAAAATCCCTTTGCAGAATCTAAATAATTCAGTGTATCCAGTTAAATGATCCGACACACAAATGAGTTGGCTTTTCAGTTAAACTTTAACGATGCCGTCGAAGTTAATTCTAGCGGGATGAAGTAATTTCCTCTTTTCCACATTTGTTACCCTCCGAACGAACTTTAAAATTAGCAATCGAATTTGTTTCATAATTATTTCATTTATTCATTATTTGAATTATTGCATTATTTCATTGTTTGATTATTGTCTTGATTGTCAAAACTGACTGGCCCGTGTGGACAGCCGGATTTAGACTATACCGTATCGAATTCAAAGTGTACTCATTCCATATCGATACCCTGTCTAAACATGTTTGTATAAGCACTACGTCAACAGGAATTGTAAGCGCAAGCTGAAGGCAGAACCTATTTAGACGCGTGCTCTTACGTCAACTGGTACCCGCATACCTATCTTCTATTGTTCGGGATTTGGGTATTTTGACAAGTATTTCGGTTTCCTTAATAGCTATGATACCGCGTGGTTTTAGTGCGTCGAAACTTACCTCAACTAGTGGTTGTTATACCACAAGTGTCGGTTCCAGCACCGTCCGTTGTTGCTGCCATCTTGCCGGAATAAAGAAGCCATCAGTTAAAGTTTAACCGAATGGGGCTGAGATCCGACAGTCTAGTTAGATATCACTTAAATGGGCCCGAAAATAATAAATAATAAAAAAATAAATAATAAAAGATAATCGATTTCATCGAACGAACTTATTCTTCCAGATTTGTGGTATCTCTGTGTGCTTGTCCCTCTACTCCTGAAATATTTTCCAACTACAAATGTAAGCCACTGCCGAAAAATAAACTTAAAATGTCCGATTCCCTGCAAGACGTATCTTAATATCTTTTTCCTTAATATAATTTTTTCCTGACGGGGGGGGGGGGGGCGAGAATGACTGACGTGACTACTTTTTGTTTGAAAATAGTTTGATAAATTTAATAGTGTCTTCCCTTCTCTGAATGGTGGGTCTGCCCTTGTACTTCGCCAAAGATCACTGTCCTTGCTTGCATACTTCTGCCGGGATCAGGCCTGGATAGTCTCCAGTCCAGCACTGTAGGCTGTAGCCAGTCGTTTGGATGAAGGCTGACAGAAATTTATCCCGGGATTACTCTTCACTTTTTTCTTTTAGGTTTTCGTGGTGTATTGTTTAATTGCTGTGTTTTAGTTGTTAGGTTGTAGCGGTGAAATGCCGTATCGGTTTATTCTCGAATAAATACATAGCTACCTACCAGGTCTTTGGCGACCCCCAGTCACTCTTTGTCCCAGCGGCGAAATCTGTTAAGAGGCGCAAGGTCAGTTTTAGCAAACACCAAAGTTCGCCAGGTGTCCTGCAGGGCGCTTCCTCCTGTGCGTGGCTTAAGCCCCGTCTGCATTACCGTAAACCGACCGTTTTACGGTCGACCGTTTGACCGTTACGGCAGTGAAGACGGGTCTTTCTCTACGGACGGCCGTAGCCGTAAAACGGCGGTACTGACCCCTCCGTAACCGTAAAACGGACGTAGTGGAGACTGCTTTTTTTGTCACAGTCCCATGTAACTGTTTCTCAACTGTTTTTCAAGTCACATATAAACTGTTTTTTAAATTTCAACACAAGATTCGCCTATTTGCGACTAAAGTAGACCACATTTTTGCGGTTACAGACCTAATGAAGACCACATTTTTGCGGCTACGGACCGTCCGTAAAACGGTCGGTTTACGGCAATGTAGACGGGGCTTTATTCGGATTTCAGAACAAGCCCTCAAAGCCTTTTGTTCAGCGAGTTCGGCGTTGTCTCGTGGCAGAATGTGTCCAGGTTGTCCTTTCGCGACGAGATGGCAGCCTAACCTACATGTATTCTGTGGATCAAGTCGTTGAAAAGTCAGCGTTTAGTTAGCGAAGTACTTTCCGGTGGCATCTGTGATGTCCTTCGCTCATGATATACTTTCAGCGGCCAGGCGTCGTATCTGTTAGAAGAAAATGGAGCGAAACAGCTCCCTCATATATCCTCGCCCAGCCCACCGCCGGGGGTTCCCATTTTTTTTTTTTTTTTTTTTAACAGAATGAAAAATGAACTGAGATGTCCGTACATTGCTAATGATGTCCGTACATTGCATACACACTATGCGGTTTCGCAGCCGGATTGGAATTTCCTCTGGAGTTTTGACGCATCGCGTGCAGGTTTCCCCATAGTGACGCAAATGTCGCATGGACATTTTCGCATTCGAAATCGGGCTGTTGTTCGCACGTATCTTAAACCTCTGAGGTCGTTTATCAGTTCCTTTCAGCTGCATTCATAAGCATGCCTAGCCAAGCACAGATGCCTAGGCACGTGGCCAGGCTTAGGTAGCGTTCTAGCGACGTAATATTAGTTACATCGTTACTATTCTTGTTATTATTGCCGTTCCAGAGCCCGCCGTAATAAGTAAATTGGCTCCTCCTACTTATTATTTTTGTTTCAGGACTGTTACGATCGTTATGATTTACTTATGATGGTCGGGAGCATCATAAGTGATAATAACTGTCGGTTCTGCAGGAACTCCCGTAAGAGTGATGACGTATGTACGCGTTGTTATTGTTTGCGTTTCAGAGAGCGTGATAACTACCACAATACGACGATCGCCCCTCCTCTTATCATCGTAACTTGTAATAACTTCACTGGAACGCTACCTTAGACAGGCACCGAGTTCTACAGCCTAGAATTTTGTGCCTGGCTCAAAGTCTGTGCCTAGGCATGGGTGTGAATGGTGATGCTAGGCAAGTGCCAAGGCATCCGTGCTTGGTTGGGCATGCTTGTGAATGTGGCTTTAGTCCACAGCTTATGTATCTAGGTGTATGTATCGCCACTGTGTCCCAAAAATAAATCGAGCTTGCAGAACTGCTAGATGATTAAGCTGTGCTTTAGTCACCCTTCCGCGGAAAAAAGTAGTGGTAGGTAGGTTTTTGTTTTGAACCAAAACATTATAAACATCAAATAAAACATAACACAACTAGTATTCTTTCCAGAAAAAGAAAGTCCCAAGGACTTGTGCCGCAGTTCACTATTGCCTAATTTATCTAATAAATTAGGATTCCAGAAAGAAGTAGCGATGTTTTGAATTTACAGTAAGGTAGTTTTACGTCAAAAGACGTGCTTAATACAGGAGTTCTGCAATCAGGACCGTATCCAGGAATATATTTTGGGGGGGGGGGTTGCCCGCGGGTCGGACCATAAAGTACAAAAAAGACAGATCAGACGTTAAAGCCCATAAAAACGATTAGTTTTGTATGTTTCGGGAGGGGGGTTGAACCCCCCACCCCCCTGCACTGTCAGAAGTTTCATAACAGATCGCGCATAACACTTTCAAGAATAACACCTTTTCACTTAGAAATACAGTGTGATGACCAATTAAGTTTACACTATTTCGTGCCTAGATCTCCAACAACACCTTCAATTGGTAAAAATACTTCACTGTCAGAAGTTACATAACGACAACAGTAGGATGCCCGGTTTCAACAGATAACACTTTGGGATGTTACCTGTTATGTTTCTTTCGTTCCCGTTAGTATTTTTACCAATTGAAGGTGTTGTTGGAGATCTAGGCACGAAATAGTGTAAACTTAATTGGTCATAACACCTTATTTCTAAATGAAAAGGTGTTATTCTTGAAAGTGTTATGCGCTATCTGTTATGAAACTTCTGACAGTGTGGATACGGTCCTTTTCTGCTTTCTGCTTGGTAATCCATCCGTCCAAAATAAAGTAGGCCATTGTACTGTGAAATAAAGTAGAAGTGGAAGTATTGCCATTTATTGCCGGCTTATGTCGCACGTGCCAGGGCCTAGCCCAAATGGGGCTATTAGAAATTAGCATTTTATTTGTGGGCATAAATGTAGTATTAGGCGATATTCGATAATGGTATATCGGACCAGATACCGATATCGAATATCGAAACCTAAATAGCCTATCGAGATCGAAAATGATATTTGTACATTAATAGTTATTGTAAATAATCCGAAATAAGTTACATTTATATACCCGAAATTGGAGCAATATGTTTTTCGTACTTCAGTTTCTTTTTATTCGAAGTTTGAGATGATGCAAGATCCTTTTTTATGACAATTTTGTTCTTAAATTTTGGCGAAACGGGACTTGTACCATAGCGAAAAATTGTACCGAAATATCGATTTATCGAATATCCAAAGTGAAAATATTGATATATCGGAAAGTCCAAATACCGCCCAACACTACATAAAATGTCTACTATTTGTGCCCCAGTGGCTTCAATAGCTTGAGCGGTTTGGCTTACATTTTATTTGTAGCAACAGCGAGAAAAGAAGGAAGTCCTGAAAATGAGCATTCATCTGGCGTATCTTCAACCTGTTGCTAGCTTCTTGTTTTTGTTTGGTGAGAATCACGGAAATTCGAATTCGTGTGTGTGTGTCCTTGCGGTTCGGCATCCGGATGTTGGAGAGGTTGGCTTGTGTGGAGGATAATCGAGTAGCGCGCCATCTCTTCGGCTAGGATGACATGTTGACAGTGTTTCCACTTCTACGGATTTTTCCGTAGATCTACGGAATTTGATGTCTGTCTACGGACAAAATAACGCAGTTACGGAATCTACGGAATACCTACGGAAAAACCGGAATCCTATTGAAAATGTTATTTTGTACTAATATTCACCCTTCCCTTACAATATTTACCCAATCTTCTTCTCCTTTAAATCGGACGAGGTATACGAGTCCGGTAGTCCGGTCCAATTACTGTTTTGCTTGCCTTTTAAGGCTCGGTTCATAAATCTTACATGTTTGGGTCTGCCCAGTCTGTAAGTCAAGGTTTTTTGAACTTGCAGATTCCCATGCGTGTAGAACTTCAAATTCTTCTTATACTTCAACTAGTATTTAATAATTCAAACTAGTATTTAATGGCCATGTCGTATTTCTACGAAAATCGGCCCAGATTTGCATCATATCATCACTGAATCTGTTAGGTTCGTTCCTAAAGTATTTTGTAAAGATGAAAACCCTTACAGAAAAGGAAATTTTGGAGAGCCTTACTGGCCAGCAAAAGAGAATAAAAGTTTCAAATCTGGGCGAAATTTCAATCTTGTACCTGTGAATGATTACGACAGAAAAAGCTGCCGGGTTTTTGCGGTCATGTATTTGGACCATGAGACTTTTGTGGCACCTAAAACTTCCGACATACGGATTATAAAAAGGAGCTAGTGGAAACACTGCATGTTGATTATCCCCTGAGGAAGACAGATGGCGTCGAAGTTTGTCACGGAGATCATACTTAGTAACTAGATGGCGTGGTTGTGGTAAAAGTGAAGCCTTTGCAAGATGCCGTGGGGAAAGCAGATGGTTCAGTATTAGTTTACAATGTTGTATAATTCAAACGCAATGAATGCTAATGACAGCTATTGTACTGACTGGATTCAGTGGTTAAAGATCAATTACTATCCAGCACCATTTTGTAAAAGGATAATATGGAATTGAACCATTTTTTTTTATTATAACAAAAGTTATTATATTTTGCATACTCAGGGTTACGTTGAATAACTTAAAATCCCGTCTGAACTGTTATTTTTAATTAACTACAATTCTTACCTTCATGATGCAAGATGTGGATTGGCTAGTTTTGCTTTCTGTGTTAGAACAATTTTGTATGATATATCCTCGTACTTTCAGGCGAATAATTTGATTTGATCACCAAACAATAAAATAATTCCTTTCAATATCTCTCCGTGGTAATCATGTCCCCTGTATTTTCGTTGTCTGTTGTCCCAGGACATTTTGGCCTCTAAAAACGGATTCGTCAGCATCATAGCTGACGAATCCGTTTTTGTATATTATATTTGGCTTCCCCTGTCGACAGTTTGAGCCGTCGGCGTACAAGGACGATTTAGCCTCCCCGGTGAGCATTTTCAACTGTCGGTATTTTGGTCCAACATTGACATGTTGGACGATTTCGATTGCGGGGTCTTCAACCTCACTTGTGGGCATTTTGAGTTTTGGTCATTTAGAACCGTGACCATTTTGATCGTGGGCATTCTGAATCGTGGGCATTTTGAACCGTGGGCATTTTGTTCGTGGTCATTGTTAAAAGATTGTGGTGATTTTGGGAACAACCCGTATGGCATGACGAAACATATTAAAAACTGTCTGTCCAGTTGTGATAACTTCTCGTCGGTGAATTGAATTCGCTGGGGGGAAAACTTTTGCCGTATATTTTTGCTGTGCAATTTTTGGAACGGTTTACGACCCCCTTATTGCCGGCCTTTTTTTTTTAGGGATAACCCATCCAGCCACCCCGGATTTTTTTTTCTGACATTACGCTCAAGAACCTCACATGGAAGCTCACGAGAGCAGTTGTGTGATGCAGTATACCTCAGTTGTCTTGAATCTCACAAACCTCGATGCTCTAAACTTTATGCTTGTCATATAAAGATGCACAGACTAACACTATTTTATTTCCACTTCTCGCTACATCATCTGGGTTGCGTTTTATTTGAAGTTCATAGTACAGCGGACTGTAAGTAGCCGTTTTATTCCTGGCGGACTACGTCAGAAGGTACGCTGAACAACTCCCTGCCTCAGCCAGCGTCACAGCTTACGTAAGCTGTGGCCAGCGTACAAACTAGCGGGTCCGCTGGCACTCAGCGGGGGGCCCGCTGACAAATAAAACGACTTTGGGCATCCCGCGCCTTCCTAGCGTACAGCACGCTGGCGAATAAAACGACAACGAACAGTCCGCTGTATTATGAACTTCAAATAAAACGCAACTCTGGATACTAAGTGAATTCAAAATCGCAAGTTACACTCAAGCACGGACACTTATTTACATTTTACATATTTAACAAATCCCGAAACTACTTAATATTTACAACTAATACATAACATATTAATTAAAGACCTAATCCGCCGAAATGACGAGACAAACAAGACAATAAATATAAAGAGCGTGTTCCACCCTACTTACCGTAGTTACTACGCATGACGTCACGGATTTTGGCTTCTTGGCGTCAAGGCTGGAACTTATTTTTCTGTTTCGTCAAAATATCATCCCACGGGATAATCGGGCCAATTACAGAGATTCGTAGTTACCACGTTTACTACGCTCCCGAGCGTGGTAAGCAAATAGTTATTATTAGTTACTATGTCGAGAAGGTTGGAACGGTCAGCGTAGTAACTTTTCACGGGGATGGAATGAAAATAGTAACTAATAGTTACTATTATTAGAAGGGTGTAACACGCTCAAAGTATATGCTCATTGTTTAAATCCTAACATTTCTTGACGTTGAAACATAAAAATCTCCAGACAAATCTAAAACACTGAAAAACAGAGTATTCAGCAAAATTAAAGAAAAAAAAATACCAAAGGTATTTCATAGGTATGAAATGTATATTAATACATTTAGGAGTGAGCTTTGTTTGTCTACAGTACCCAGAATAAATATGAACTTAATTTGGGAAACGACTCTTGTAAGTTAGAGCACTTACTGCCAGAGCACACTTAAACACCTTCACACTACTTAGTCCGACCAATCCCGCTGGTAAGTTATTGTATGGTTCATTGACCCTTTTAACGAATGAACATTGACCTGTTTTTTCTGACAAGCGCTAACCTACATGAATGTGTTCACTTCCGCGTCGTATATCCTCCTCAAAGCAAATGAGATTTTCCACTGTTGCATTTAATCCTCGTCTAGTTTCCGAAAGATTCTATTTGGTACTGTCGGAAATCAGCTTTTCGGAATTCGATTTTCGAGTCTCGTTAGAAAAATGGAAGTCTGTTTTACGCGTCACGTGGTGCTTTAAAATATCTCTGACGAAGTGGGAATACTAACATTGGGCTATAGAATTATAGGAGGACCTGTTGTCTCATTAAATACAAAAAAGTGAGGAAACCGGAACACAATATCGGAACTACTGTGCATAAGGCAGCTCGATCTCATTTGTCTATGGTAAAATATCTGCAAGCACGATACACCACTGAAAAGGAAACCCTGTTTTCGTTTTCCTGGATAGTAGCTTTTGTTTAAAGATTAATATTTACGTTACTTTCTCCAAAAGTCAGTTCAATCGGCTATCAATTTCCGAACCAAATCTACAACTTAGCGTATATAAAAAACATATCAAACATCCAATCTGCCCTAGCGGTATATAACTGATATTTGCCCGTACCATGATGTGGTCTTTTCGGTACCACGTATCTCCAGCAGCACGCAAGTTAAAGGAACAGTAAACTTGACTACGCAACTTTCGGCCATCGAATCGCCCGGGGGGCTTGGATAAATATACAGTGTCTTATTGTCGACAGAACCCCCCTTCTTTGTCATCTCGAACCGTCTCGAACCCCCTCCTTAGTGTTCCCAAAGCTAGCTGGCAGGCCCTTGCCCCTTATGCACTGTAATTATGCACTCATGTACTGTAAAAGTTCTCCTTTTTACATGTAGACTACAGAGTAACGACCTCCCCGACAAGGCGGCCGGGGTTCGATTCCTAGTCACGGCACACAAACCTTTTGCTTTTGCGAACCTTTTGCTCAAAGTCGAATTCTCAGAAAATGCCCGGAAACTGCAATGGTCGTAACGAGAATTTTTCTTACTCTCAATATCGACTCAGGGTACATTCTTGATATGTTAACTAGCTCCCCGAGTCAAGTTTGAGTCAAGTTTTCTGTTCCTTTAAACCGTGATAGAAAGTTGGGAAATATCAGCACATCTAAATGTTAAAAGACGGTATTACTTTGTATTCTTGTAAAACTGGGAATCATTTTAGAACATTGGCAACTAAACAGTTTCTTTTGTGTCATGTCCTTTAATGGCACTTAAACTTTGCTGACCATAAACAAATAGCCAACCAATCAGTCGCAAAATTTCCGCTTCGAAAGTGTGTTAGGACATTCTAGAAATACCATATTATTTTCATTGATTGATTGATTAATTTATTATCCTTTAACTTGACAAACGAACATTCATGAAAAAACACCCAATTCTCCCCCGAAAGTGGAAACGACCTCCTCAACAAGAAGACAATATTTAAAATCAACCTGGAACTAACAATATTCTATTACACTAAACTATTATTAAAATGTGATTTCTGTTTGGGTAAGAAAATGTTCTAGGTTGTAGCTAACAGTTGGAAAAACTTGACAACCTATGAGATAAAATGTGACATGGAAAATAACATTCACACTTGTGATCCAACTAAATTTTGAAATTCGCTTAGCATTTCCCTCGGCATTTTCTGACTGCTCCCTTCAAATCAGTTTTGCGTTTTCCTATATTGCGCACCTCTCCAGATTATAGATGAGATTGAACTTACTTCATTAACCCTCTGCGTTTCCCCTCGTCTTGTCTGAAAGGTTTTGTTTCACTGTGAACCAACGTAGTTTCCAATCCCTCAATCCAAGTTGCATTCTAATCCAGTGTCTCTGAGATTTCCCGGATTACCTGTTGCATTGATCAGTGTTGCCACGCCAACAGAAGAATTTCAACTTCGGTCGATAGACTCCTCCGGCTGAGTTCCCGGAAAGAACTTTCTGTCAGATGTCGATCATTATTTGTTTGTTAGAGGTTGCATAGAACAGTGAAATCTGTCCAGCGCTGGTGTCAGCATGCTCGAGAGGGCGTGGGATGAATTTTCAGTTCAGTTTAATTCGTATTTAATTTCAACAGTCCTTCAACAATAGTTTCGTCTTCTTCTTCTTGCTTAGGTGACCGTCGGACTTCTGCTGTCGTTGATATTCTAGCTAAAAGCCTGTTCAAAATATGCTGTTTCTACTTGTAACATTTTATCACCTGTAACTTTTATTTTTATGAAACTGTCATAATAGCATTGACAGAACTGCATTCACTTCATTTGGTTGTTCAATGTCTAACCCCTTGCTCATCGCCTACCTCTCTTTTCGCCAAATCACGGTTCCGGGATTCCTAAATTCCTTCCGTGAGAAGCTGTGAAATATTAGCAGTGGCATATTTATGTGTTTTGACATCATCTTGTAAACAGTCAATACTTGCGAATATTTGGGATGTCTTCTTTCATTTTTGTTTTCTTCCTGAACCAGCTCATGGCAAGAGCATCAATAGCAAGATATGTCTTGCTATTGAGGACAAAAGCTTCTTTGGGGTGTAAAATCTCATGATGGAGTACCATTTCCAGAAGGCTCTCTTTAGAGAATAAGATGGATTTCAAGATATTTTCTGGCCTCCTAATGCTAGTTAATAAAAGCTACCACGGCTGATACAGCCTGCAGCTCGCTTCCGATCGGAACGAATGGGGTACTTACTTGGTCTTGCATGGACTTGAATCAGGACACCGGATGCGAATCTTCCCTGGCATCCAAGAGTAGTTCCATCCTTATCGGTTTTGCGTCCATTCCTTTGTGAGTTCGAGCCAGTTCTTGCCCCACCTTCTTCCAGGACGGCGGAATCGAGGGTATATCTTAAAAATCATTGGTTGGACATTGTCCGACACTGATGATGATGATGAAATTTTTATTTACGCACTTGAGAAGAGGAAAATAACGCAGTACAGACAACGAAAAGGAAAAAAAAATACACCGAGCTTTCAATAATGTAGTAAATGCACAAGATAAAAAAATAAACATTAAAAAAAAAGAAAAGGGACATTTATTGGTGCACACTTTCGGTGAAATAAATTTTTTATGATGCTTAGAATAGTATTCAGTAATCATCTATTTAAAACTCGGTTTCTCGCTAACCAAATGTGTGAGTTGCGCCAGTGAGTGAAAAGTGGCGAACTTCTACCTAACGATGCGGCTGCCTAGAGGCACGATGCGGCTGCCACAGAGGCCCTGTTCCTGATATTTCTGCTTTTGTGTGTGTGTATGTGGGGGGGGGGGGGGAGTGGGTCTGAGCGCAGAGCTGGATCTTAGTTCTTTCTTTTTGCGGATATTACTACCTGCTACAAGGTGTTCAGGGTCGGATCTTACAGAACCACGTAACTGGTGCCAAGCCAGTCGGGGAAATTTTGAGGGCCGCTCTAACTTGGGGCTTACGTGCTTCAGGGTCCACCGCGTGAACCACTCTACCCTGGCGACTAGTATCGGAGGGAGGCGGATTAGTAGAGTACAGTAGGAACAGTGTTCACATTAACTTAGTTTAAAATGCTTGGATGATTGATTCTTAGCGACAGACTATCCCTAGTTGGAAAGAAAACTGACATTTTCTTATGACACTTTCACATTGTTCTTCGCAGGTCTGTAATCTTGTCGCTGCTGGAATAATTATTTTCCGCAATACTAGGCTTACTTACTTTTACTTGTACTTGGGACAGGACACAAGCTATGTAGCTCTCCCTGGCGACAGGATCTGGCAGACTGTTGAGCTCAACAGGTTACGGTCTTGGGTTAATGGGGCGACGATTTCTAGCCATGAAGGGTCCCATCTGCGGCCATGTCTCCGGTAACCGCCGATCGGCTCGAGGTCAGATTTAACGGTGTTGAGCCATGTTTTGACTTGCCCTCCTTGGCGTTTCCTCCAATCAGGCGCTGGTTTGCAGCGTAGGCTTTGATTTGTAAAAGACTCGGACGGTCTTCGGCAAACATGACCGAACCAGGACAAGCGGCGGCGAATGAGAGTTGCAACGTCGTACTTCAGATCACATCGTTGGTAGATGACCGTGTTTGCTGAGACGTATCCCCAGTATGTTCCTCAGGCATCTGTGTTCGACATCTGTGTTCGCAATACTAGGCTATTCTGTCCTAAAATTAAGAAAGTTCGCTAGGTGGGAGACATTCGCACTGCTTCGCGATTCCAGACCTACTTGGCGAGATTTTGGACTTAAATCCGTAACCTTAGGTCCACACTGCTGCGATTCCGCCACTTTATGACTATCTTTCCTTGCCGCTGCGAAATCTCCGGCCTCTCCGGGTATCTAGCGAAGAAAGGCAGAAGTGGTGTCACAGCTGCTCCCAAAGATCGTCGTGATTGCTTGACACAGGATGTGAGTCGTTGAGTTTGAGTCGTTACGGACGCGCTTACTCCTTCTTCCTGGGGATCACTGGCGTGTTTTGGACTTAGTCATATAGAGTATTCTGTGTTTTCCGGTATCCGACAGAAATCGTGCGACAAGCAACGCAAAATGTTGCGTTTTGGCGCAGTGTCGGATGCGATGGAAAATTTCAACTCGTTTGACAAAACACGTGCGATTTTGAGGGGGAAGAAAGAAAAAACAAAGATATGTGGATTTTTCAAGACTAAAAGTTTGCTCTACCCTTTTATTAAAGAAAATGTTGTAATCCTCGGATGGCTGAACACAAATATCTTCTGAGTGAACCATCATTCAAGCCGATTTGAAATAGATGACACATAAAGTATGACTAAAATTCCCAGAATAAGATTGTGCCAAGGGTCTTTAGAGCAGTTATGAGGTCATCTTCCGAAGGTTTCTTGGTCCTTTGCAGAATCTTCTTGAGAGAGAAGCTTAGTTGTGTTGCGGAGCAACACTACTGCTTTCGTAGTTTTTTTTTTTTTTTTTCACCGTGATCAGCGACCTGTAGCTCCGAAGTGGTAAGAGTTAAAAATTTGAGATTTTTCAGAGGGAAGGGAAACGTGAAACAGAGTAAAAAAGTTCCAGAGAAGTTGCTAAAATTCTAACAGTTTTCCAGAAAAAAAAATAAAACCGTTTTTTTTCTTAGAAACTCTGCGTTCGATGTTTGGCGTCAAGTTAAGACGACCCTAGCTTCGGAAATAAACTTGTTAGAAATACAGTTATGCTGAAGTCATGTAGAACTTTCATTTGTCTCTTCGAGAACCGGAGCACAAAATTCCGTAGCTCTTACAGATTTCCCGGAAATAATTCCGGAAAAGTCCATCTCGTTCCGAATTTTTTTGGAATTTTCTCAAATTTTCGATTTTGATGTTTCTTATATTTTTATCGAGTAGTGCTATAAAAAGTATGCAAGAAGAAGTGAAGTGTTCTATATACCAAGTTGCTTCGTTCTCTAAGAAATAATTTCCGAAGTTTCGACGTTCTAGAGGTAACTTCTGTTCTGGACCAGCTAGAATTTTTTTTCCAACGCGGTTCGACAGGTCTCGATCTCCTAACAACTGGAGCTTACAATAGTTTCTCCGAAATAAAATTCCTTCTTTGGGTTTTTCTATTTGGAAGTTTTGTCATGCCCTCGGGGCAATTTAAATTTTTTGGTGAATTTGGTTTGTTTTATATTTTCCTAGCTTAGACCATCAAAAGTTAAGCAGAAAACTATAAGACGTTATTTCCGTATCTCTTTCAGATGGATGTTGATGTCTATTTTATTTTTATCGAGTAGTGCTATGAAAGTTATGCAAGAAGAAGTGAAGTGTTCTTTATACCAAGTTGCTTCGTTCTCTTAGAAATAATTTCCGAAGTTTTGACGTTCTAGAGGTAACTTCGGTTCTGGGCCAGCTAGAATTTTTTTTCCATCGCGGTTCGACAGATCTCGATCCCATAAGACTGGAACTTGCAATAGTTTTCCGGATATAAAATTCCTTCTGTAGGTTTTCTATTTAGAAGTTTTTCTGTTGTACAGCACAAATTCTAAAAGTTGAATTTGATTTCTAGTTTCAATTGTTTAAAGAAATTCTGGTTTATCTTGAAATTGTAATTATCCATCCTATAAATATTCAGAATTGTCAACTGTGTTATTGTGTTATTCTCGTTTATTTCTGGACCAGCTAAACATTTTACCAAACTCAGTTTAGTAGGAGTTCGAAATAAAACCATATCAAAGATGCTTCAAGATAACAATCGAAGCCGCATTAGAAAAATGTCCTCTGAAGGACATAATGGAGACTGTTGCTCCGCAACTGTGTCCCGTAGGGCACAGTTGCACGTGTTGCTCCGCAACTGTGCCCTAAGGAACGGAGCAACGGAGGCAACGGAGGTCTAGTTTCCTTTTGCGTCAGCGTTGGGGTGTGAACCTTCATGCGATCTGTCATACTTGGGGACATCAAAGAAAAATCGTGTCGCGTATGACCAAGAACAAATAATCAGACAGAACTACTATCTTCAGTCACATACAGCGACTATAAATACCCCGACAAAACTGAGCGGACCTAGAGGTATTTACTATATAGCTTTGAGCTGATATTGATACCCGTTTACTCCTCTTCCGTCTTCACCGTTGCTTATTGCAGAAAAAATAGTGAAGATTGCTTGCAGGAGGCATACTCCGCGCGCTGACCCGCTCTGGAGCACGTCCTTAGAGCCAATCAGGTTTAAATGCTACTTTTCCTCGCCGGGCGCTTCACAGCGATTTAGCTATTTGTAGAGGTAACGAAATGTGATGTGGCGCGAAGCTATTAAACTCCGCTCATTCGTAGCGGGCAGGGTATGGGGAAACAAATATTCGACTCCGCATAGTCATATTACAGAGATAAGAGACGGATGTTCTGTCAGATTATTTGTTCTTGATACAACGCAGCAGTGTGAACCCACGGGTAACAGAGTTGGCTATGGGAACTCCGTTGTTCGAGATTCTGCCATCTACGATGCGAGCATTGCACTGAATTGGTTTGAAATCTACTGTTGACGTATTCCGCCACCTAACGGCTGATATTACGTGTTGTACCGTCTGATGTTGCACTTGTTTAATCGGATTCGGTGTTTGTACCATAGATGACTGTACTTCATCTTGTACCCGAGGTCGCAAAATGTCTATGGCTTTTCTATCAGGAAATATAAATGCGTGGGATATTGCTCTGGGATTTGAGTCCGGAACTTGGGGAGTCAGGAATGTATATAGATGAAGCAGTTGCTTTGTTGGTGGATTGCGGGCTATTTGGGAAATAGGGACGTGCTTATCATGCAAATCGAAAAAAATGAACCGCGTCATGTAGCTTTTTGAATTTCTGTCCTTTTTTGCTTGAATGTTTCTTGGAATTGATAACTGCTAATATCAGACATTTCGATCCCACCAAATTAGAGAAGCATTAATAACAATAACGCTTGTTTATTCAGCCAAAAGACCATACAAGTTTTACACGTTTCACTTTACAAATAAACTATTACACCTCTATAAACTAGCCTACTATGCTAAACTTTCATTCCTAAGACTAAATCCTCTAGTCACATATTTGCTTATATCTACGATACACTTCGTAGATTTCAGGATACGGGGAAGCGATACCGACCCTCCCCCAAAAATGTTTACTCTCAAATGCGAAAGCGCTTGGCACTCTAAGAGGAAGTGGTTCAAATCTTCCTCCTGCACCTTGCAAAGAGGGCAGAGGTTTTATTATTGTTTTTTGTTGTCAACAAAACATTTCTCTATCAACCTTCTTCAGGCGGGCAAGTGAACAGTCCCATTTACAGGCCCGGCCTAGATCCGACTAATGTGGGGTGTTGGTGGGGGGATTCCTGAATCTTATGGCACCGCCGGAATGAGTGATCCGATCTTGATGATACTTGATGGTTGGCGATTGCACCTGTTCTGCATGGTTCATTGAAAGGTGCGGACCAGATCTGAACACTTTGGGGAGTTGGAGGTGGGGGGGGAGTCCCGGAAATACTGCCGCACGCTTCGGATCGGGATTGCAACCAGGGCTCATCAAACAGGTGTTCATTTACAGGTCCGGTCCGGAGGAATTGGAGGGGGGATTTCTGAAATCTTGTGGCATGCAGTAACACAATCGAGTGATCCATTCCGGTTAGAACTTGTAATTGATAAGAGCACATGACCTAGACCTTCCACTTAAAGGTCCGGGCCGGATCTGGTCACTGTGGGGGAGTTTGATGGGGGATCGGGACTGAACTTCGCTGGCAGGACGGTCAGTTTTGCCTATTATCTAGCTTTTGCGGCAATTTTCCATTAAATATCCCAAGCCCCAAATCTATTACGTATAGATTCCGACCGGATTTTGGCACTGTTCGGGGCTGCGGAAATCTTGTGAAATGTTAACGACAGAGCCGGTGGAGTGGAGGTATCGGGGTAGAACTTGGTGGGCGGGTATGTCATAAGCCGTAGATGTGCATTTTTATGGATCCGAATCGGACGTGGCCACTGCGGGGAAGTTGGAGGGAAGGTAGTCCAGGAAGAGCCACCTACTCATTACAGTGCGAAGCTTAGCCTGTACACATGCTAGCTACCTTTGTAAGTGCCACAAGAGCTTTAAGCTCTTGTTTGGATTAGTTCGACGTTCTGCAGATTTGCAGTGATGACATCTGTAGACAAAGCTGTTGCCACCATCTGTGTACCCGATTGCGGTAAAAACTCGTCATGAGCATTTCGGTGATTATTTGCAAATCAGATTTTCGAATCAGGCGCCTAAAATGTCGGTTCATTTTTTCCACATGTCAGTAAAACGTATTTGGCGCCAAATTCTTGACCAATCAGAGCGCTTAGGAGGCGGGAACAGCTCCACATGAGACTCAGGTGCAAGAGACACTATGTCTACCTGCCCTAGTTGAGTAAGGTGTTCCGAGCCTCCCGTTCCGTGAATTCTAAAGAAAAGAAAATACGCCAGAAAACCGCACTGTCGTTACGGATGATTCAGAAGAAAACGGATAAATAATTTTAAGGAATTGTTGCGGTTGTGTTAATCACGTGAGAAGTGCTTCAGTGGGAATGTAGTGATGGTGGTTAGCTTTCGTGGCTAAATGCTTGGAATTTTATGCCAGTCTGGAATAGATGCCGCCATTATGGCTCATTCATTTGGCCAGCAAGGGGGGCCGCCATCAGTTAAACCATTGTGGCAGCCCTGGTCAGATAACGGTAAGCAGAAAATGGAGTTTAGGTTGTGCTATAGGCCACTTGGCTGCAATTTGGAATCACGATATCGCCGTCTCATCATACGTAGTTACTTGTTTGTTTATTTCGTACCCTCTGAAGGACAGGCGTTAATACTGAAAAGAAGAAAAAACATAAAAGAACTCAGGGTTTGTTCCAACCTGGTTACAACCTCTTACGGTTACCCAAAGTTACCATCATTGTTCCATCCTACGCTATAGCACTATTAATAAATGGAGTAAACATTGATACGGAAACTGTTTCAAACGTGAACCACTTTTAACTGCTATACTAACACTAACACAGTAATAATATAAATGCAGTAAAAGTTACTGCAGAAAATGTTTCAACCCTTTTCAAATAGCTATAACTATTGTTTGTGGTGTTATAACAGTAATAAATACCTTAATTAATTACCTTTAATGGCTCTGTTAATAAATACTATTATTAATAATAGTAATAATACAAATATAAATGTAGGAAACAGTTACTACAGAAGCTGTTCCAACCTTTCAACCACCTGTAACCGTTACAATATTGTAATAGTAATAATACCATAGTAATACTGTTATAAAAATAATATAAATGCAGGAAGCTGTTTCAGCCTTTACAAATAGTTACCACTTGTAACTGTTTCCCTACTATGATTTGCAGCATGATATGGTAGTTCTGGTAGCTTCAAAATATGAGGCCTTAAATTTGAAAAAGAAAAAACTATGATGACTTGAAAACAGTTCATTACACAGAATTCCATGTAAAGTAATGTTGTGGATTGCCTAGCGTGTAAGAAGTTTGCAGGAATGAACACTTTTGGTTCGTGAATCTCAACAAATAATTGCCATATTTATTTTACTTTTTCTGCGGATATAAGTTACCATCGCTGTTCCAACTTTGTCTAGTTTTCGCGGTCAACAGCGGAGTTATTCTGGTAGAAAAATACTAAACATATACGTACTGAGCACAAATTAAAGAAAACGAAACTACAAAAATTAAGTTAAACGTATTTTTTAACACGATCCGGCGGATGAGTGAGGTAGTGAGGCTAGGTAAATGCAAGTTTCGGGAGACTTCGCTCGGACTTCGCCAGACATCATCAATCCTAACCCTCGCATACGCCCTCAGTTCATAAAATTTCCAGGTGTTACTGTACAAATATATTACCATTTACTTATTCGTATCTTGTTTAAGGCGGGAGGGGGATGGGTGGTGAAGAAATTGAGTTGTTTAGCGTAAGTGAGTATATACTTTTTACAAGTTTGTTTGTTTTGAAATATGTCCCCCTCGTTCAGATGATCGTGAGAGGGGAAGAATGGGTGTTTTTTTTCCAGAATGTTAGCTTGTTATTACGACATTTCTGAGTAATCTGTCAACCAATTCGCTAGAATGTAAATACTGTCGATTCAGTTATCTGAAAGCTTGAGTTTTTTTTAACAGTGCAGCGGACATAGCTGCAGGAAGGGTGTATTCCTTTAAATGAGGGCCTTTCAACTGTTTCGTTTATTTATTTAATATGTTGCTGCTGTTGTTCTTGTTTTTCTTTCTTTTTCTGTCTTATTGTTTGTTATTCCGTTAATCCAGTCAGTAGCGACCGGGAAGCACAGGAATTTGGAAACACCAGATTAGTTTGTAGAGCTAATTCTTTGTGTGGCCATTTTAAGATGCTTAGATGTAAAACATGAGAATTAAACTCAACTGCCGCAAACCAAAATGAGAAAAAAACGAAGCTTTTGCTATTCAGTTTTGTTTTTTGTCCTTCCGAGAACGCGGTGGCATTTTGTCACAAGAACACGTGTGTGCCCAAGTTTTCTTACTCCGAGACGATCGACGATATGAACAGCGTTTTCTTGTAAAAGTGTCAAAGAAAAATCTGTTTCCGAAATTTTCAGACTAAAACATTTTGTTTTTTATTTGTCTCTTCTCACAAAAAGTGGCCAACTTCCGGTGCGAACAGTATTAGTTTGAAGATGCGAATCCCTCACGTGATTCGAAGATACCGTAAAAGGAAATGAAGCGTCTCATCTGAATTCGATTTTCGTGTAAGACTTAAGAGTCGTTTCCTTTGGTTCAGTGATTCCGGTTGGTTTAATAATGACTCTTTGTGTCACTCCCATACGACCGCTGTGTGTGGTTGTGTTTCGAAGCAACGCTTTTGTTTTGTCTCTTTTTATGGCACTTGCAGACTTCTGCCCATGGGCCGTATACCAATCGCTTTTCCGTCTGTCGGTCGGTCTGTCGTGGTGATTGCGAGTTAGGGTACTTCCAGTTGTGTCAGGAATGCAGGATGGTACAACTTTGCAGACATAGCCTATTAGGGACCCGACTAGATTAACTCGGAAAGAGTCATTTCCCTGATCCGACCATTCAGGGGCAGTGGAGGGCGGGGAATGACGGAATCTCGTGACAGGCAGAATTTAATGAAACTTAAAATTGGCAAGAGCAAGTGTCTCAGGTGTCCTATTTCAAGTTCTGGACTACCACCCTTAAGCTACTATATATGCTAACTAGCTCACAAGTGCTGCATGAGCTTACAGCTCTTGTTTGATTTTCTTAGTCCGCCGATTTCTTCTCAGTACTAAAAATGATATGGCCCTAACTTCTGTGATTCCCACGGAAAGTTTGGACCTCAGGCCGGATTGATGAATATGATATTGCGTTTTGGAAAACTTCGCAGAACTCTTCCCTGGGGCCAAACTGGTACATCTACTGACATCAAAGCTTTTCTAATTTAGTCTCAGTCAAGCCTTGAATTCATAAATAGAAGTTATCCTTCGAACGTTTAAAATAAGCTGTGACTTGCAAACCACACAGATACTTAGTTTTCTGATAGTGGTCAAGTAGAAGGTTGGATCAGCACTGGTAGACGACTTCTACTGACATCAAAGCTTTTCGAATTTATCCTCGATTAATGCTAGAATTTATAAACATGAAAGAGCTTTTGAATTCGCATCTATCATTATTTAAAATATGCTGCGACTAATGGTCCCGAAGAACGTTCATTTATATTGGTGTTCAAGTGTAAGGCTAATCAGCACTGATACTTCTAGCGTTTTGTCGCTTTGGAAAAGCCTAGAATGTACAAAATCATATTTTTTTTTACATATTTGTCTCAAAGCATCGTTTGAAACTTAAAAAGCCAAAGAAACTTCCTTTTCGTACGGTGTTCAAGTATTCTTCTAGTCTGGATAAGCACTGAAATGAGTCTCGTTCAGTCCAGTCTGAATGCAATTACATCGGGTGTTGCTGAACTTTCTTCTGGTTCAGAGTCCCATTCAGGCCGTAGCTGGTAGCGGCCAAAAGCACCGAAAGGTTCAGTATGTGAATGAATCTATTCCAACGAAGCTCATGGACCATGACGGTAAAACAAAATCTGTAAATGATAAGATAAATAAAAAGCAATCAAACAACGAGAAAGCAAAAACAGGCCAAAAGAAAACATCTAAAGGAATAAATAAAATGGCATTTCGCGCTTTGCAGTCTTTTCATTTGCGGGTTTATATTTTTTCCCATTTAGTTTTGAATTTCCTGTAATAATTCGGGGGGGGGGTCCGATTGATCCATGTATTTCTGTGTGTTGGTAGTATTTGATAAAGGTTATCTATTTCTTTTGTGTTGATAAAGGTTGGTAGCTGAAACCATTCTTTGTCAGCGGATTTATATTTTATACCGTCAAGCTGAATTTGATAAATATAATAACTCTCGCCTAAGGAGCACTTTTGTCTTTCAGTGAACTACTTAAAGGACCCCTCTTGCTTATTCTGCCTTTTATGTTATCCCTAGCTCTCTAGTGGGATTATAAGCTTCCGAAAACCCCGCCTGTCGCCTTTGTTTCGTTTTGTACCTACGACTTTTTAGCGCTTTTTCGGCCTTGCCGAGTTTTGACAGTTTCGACGAGTTTTGACCCCATGCAAGCTTCGCTGAAAGCTTCCAAGTTCCGCCGACAACTCGTTCACACATTAGAACGAAGCTTCAAATATTGTTTTCATTTTGCAAGACATGGTAGACCATCAGGTCTGCCTTCTGTTTTCGACTTCTTTTGTTTTGCTTGGTTTTCACACTTTTTAACCACTGCGCATTCAGTTTTCAAATATTATGCGTTCAGCCGCCGCGTCGGAGAGCAGGAAGGCTGGCTAGAGTCGACAAATGCTAACAAAAAATTGCTCATTTCACGTGGAATCCGATATTTCTGAGCCAAGTCGTCATGAAAAGATCATTTCTAGTGAGTTGTGCTTAAAACTGAATTTGATTTTTCCATCCATTCTTAATAATTTCGGAGGTTTGTGGGAGGTCGAAAGTTATGAAAAACAATTTTTATGTAGACGTTACACTGTCAAGTAAAAAGTAACGTTTTCAGCGAAACGTTCAGTAACGTATTTGGTTCACAAAAATAACGGCGTGTTTCAACCGATAGTAACGGTAACGTTTCAATTCTGACTGGCGATCCAAAAACGTTACACGCTATTGTTAAACGTTATTCAAGTGTTACTGTTCTTTAACGGTGCAAAACGTTTTAAACGTTCAGAACGTTTACGTTACCATTGAACGTTATTATAGCATTATTATAGCGTAACGGAACGGAAACGTTTTACCGCAACGGAAATATAGAAATGCAGGTGCCCCAAACGTGTCGCCCAAAACGTTAGTGGCTGTAACCTCTTGGATATCAAACTAGTAACATATTCAAATCTGAACGTTACTATTACGAACGGTTACAGTAGCCTACAGGGCACGTTTAAACCTTTTCGATGTTCTAGCACTTCTAGCGTACCGTACAAGCGACGACACGTTTGATGAGCACATTTGTCGCGGAACAGTTACGCTAAAATAAATGAAAAATAGAGGTATCCTACAACAATTACCAGGATCGCATCGGTCGCTTATCAGTCGATTTATCAACCAATAGTCATCAGCCGATATATATTTAACCAATAGCACGCATAAATTCAATTGCACATGTAATAACTAATGTTGATTTATTGCTTTAGATTGAACAAATAACAATAAAAAGGCAGTCGGCAAAAAACATTACACCTTGAATAGATTTATGTAGGCTACAAAGTAAATTATAGATACAGATCAATGCTGATAATGCCACAATCGGTGTCTTGAATCTCAGTCGGTCTGCATTGGAGGAATCTGCAAAACGCTGGATCTCTTACACCAAACTGCCTTCGCATTGAGCAGGATTACCTAAATAAAACACCCATTTCAATGATCGATCCAAGTTTCCTTTTTCCCAAGCGGTAACAAGTGCGCAAGCGCTCAAACGTGGAGTGTGAAAGTAAAATGCTTATTACATTTAATACACAAACAGCGTTAGAACAAGACATTTCACATCCCCAATAACCAAACAAGTATTAAAATAACCAAATTTGAAATCATCCCACTTTTAATCGAAACTTTTCATTAAGGATTGAAGCACGTCGCGTGGTGGTTTTGTTGCGGTCACACTAAAATCCACATCTATACATATAGCTCGCCAAGTATACTAAAGTTGAACTTAAGACCTGCCACAGAAGAACTTAACTCATGGGAAATCTGGGCTCAGCTGCCAATTAACGGGAGAGTGGGGGGTCGGGACCCATCAAAATGCGTGTCTAGGCCTATATATCCACAAGTATACCAGCATAGAGTTTGATTCCAGTCACGGGTCAAAAACTTAACTCATGGGCAATTTGGGCCCACTTGCCCATGAGCATGGAGATTGGGAGGGTGGTTCAACTCGACATGTATATTCCCAACCCTAAGATCCAGTTATTCTCAAGTTAAAGACATTAAGAAATTCGCAATCAGGGCCCAATTGCCCATGAACCAAGTGGGAGTGGGGTTTGGGACCCCTAAAAGGGACAATGAGACCCCAATGCTCACAAGCCTACCAAGTTTCAACTTGATATCTGTTGATTCCTGTCACTCGTCACGAATTTTACTCTTGGGCATCCGGGCCCAGTTTCCCATGAACGTGGTGGGTCCGGGGGAGGTGCAACTTTAAAAGTAATTTTCCAGCCGCAGGATCTACAAGTACTAGGAATTTTATCTTCCTATGTCCAGCTCTGGTCAAGATATGGGCAATTAGTTATGTAATTAGTAACGGGGAATCTGGGCCCATTTGCCCCTTAACCGGATGGGTGTAGGGGCCGGGACCCCCATAAGGGAGAACTGGACTCCAATACCCACAAGTCTCCCAAGTTTGTACTTGATACCTGCACTGGTTCAAGAGTTATGAGCTCCACAAATAACGGTGAAAACTGAAAGCTGCTACAGCACTTGCACTAGTGGATTGTTTGTCCACTAAAACTCAATTCACTATTTCATGTGTGCATCTTTTGGCTTAGCCTATGCATTGTTCAAAATGGTACTCTTGCTTATTGCTTATGGTGCTACTGAGAGATTTGTTGGCATGTCGCAAAGTAGAAGTTGAGTTTTAATGTAAAAATATTCACATTTTCTTGAAACTACCATAAATTTTACCCAAGTTCAATACACTGGCAAAATTGGGCTGCCCCCCCCCCCCTCAACTTTAAGAGGGAGTTTCAACACTTGGGAAAGGATCTCTACAATGGGAGGGTTTAGCAGAAAAGCAGAGACAAATATAATTTCCCATTCATATTAGAACTCTGAAACCCAAATCTGAATAGCAAGTGCTTACCCTAAAATAACCATCATTTTACTGAACAAAAAGCATTACAGATTTACTAAAATCTCTAGGATTGAAACTTCTTTCTGACCCCCCTCCCCCTTCTCTAAAGGCTTCACACACTCTGAATTCAGTTCAGCAGACTGGAGCCTTTGGTCTAAAGGATTATACGCCCCAATTAATTCCAGCCCAGACTTAATCTTTTAAGTTATAATTTGAACAGATAATAATATAGTAGACTATAGCGTACTTGCAAAAACCCATTTTCAATATCTGTTCCTGACTGTGTGATCATGCTTACGTAGTTATCCATAATATGAATCTGCAGGTTTCGAACCACACCCAGAAATAAGCCAGAAAACTGGAGGTTTATGTACAGTAGACGCATGCTTATTTATTCATCAAGGGAAAACTAAGACCCATACCAGGCAGCTTTTGTTTCATTTCTAGTTTACTGTATGTAGTAGCCTAGGCTAAGCCTTATTTTGAATTATTTTCCCTTGATTTCCTTCTGTTTCTTCTTTCAAGTTTTGCAGATTTTACTCAGCCTCACATAGTCTAACAAACCTCTCATTCTTAGACAACCTATTATAATTGCTAGATATGTTTGGATCCGAGTATGGTATGCATGATGCTAGAAACAATATGCTAATGCTGAGTACTGTAACCGAATAAAATATTTGAAGATTCGGGCTCAGCTCACTATACAAGACAACCTTGAACACCACCGATTCATGACTCGTTCACACAGAAAAGCTATGCTTGTTTGAAAGTTATTACCACTTAAAAACATTAAATCCCATGCCAGGCAACTTGAACTCCAAATATTTGCTGAAAATGTTTTTTTCATATACTGATTTCCTGTATGGCCAAATTTACAAGAATAATTTCCATTGTTTCTGCAGTTTCTTCTTTTGAGGTTACAAGCGTTCTATCAGCAACACCTGCCCACGCAAAATAAGAAAAAAAAATACTGTCGTTGATGCAATACAGACAACTGGTTCAGTTTTGTTGGGTCCCTGGTAGATAGGCAAGCGTTGAAACTAGTTGATTATCTCAATTGTATCAAATTTCCTTCAGCCCAATCTGACTGCGAATCATATTTCACAAAGCAAAATGGATACGTCAGCTACATTTTATTGGAGCTGTATTTCGTCCCTTCTTGGAAAATTACTTGAGCAGCTTGAGTCTGAAGAAGACCCTTGCCAAGAAGGGCCCAAATACAGCTCCAATAAAATGTTGCTGACTTCTCCGTTTTGCTTTGTCAAATACAAATTATATTACCTTGCCGCTAGCTTTTCCGAACCATCAAATGGAAAAGCAGGAAGTTTAAATGTGAGAAGATTATATTGATCCAGTATTATATTGGTGCCAAACATATTACTCAAATATATGCCTCTTAACTGGTATAAATTTTGTTATTTTATTGTTTTGACTGTTTAAATACGCACAACAAACAAAACAGAGGTATGGAGAATTTCTCGAGGTGCTAAATAATAAGCATAGCCTACCTCTACTGTACAGTTGAGTTTGACTTTGAGTAGGTTTGTAGTTGAGTAGGTTGGGGCTCAGAGTCGGAACCTATATTTTGGCATAATGTATGAAAACAATGGTTAGTGGTAGACTTGTTGCCTGCAATTTTAACAAGTAGATGTCATTCGATGTAAGCACTTAAAGGGATCACCAATGGAAAAAGAAGTACAGGATTATCAAAGTCAGCAAAAATCTAGAAAAAGGAAGAATTAAAAAAAAAGTAGTTAACGCCAAAGATAAGCTGAAACAGTTGGCTGTTAGCTGATGTCATGCTTATTATTTCTCTTTCCATTTGACGGTAAACAAAATAAGCTAGTGAAACATTCAGACTGGAGATGCGACCAATTATTAAAAAAGCAAACCTCTCCTGTAAGAAACAGTCTAGTACACTAGCCCTTTTTCAATCACGGTGCTCAAACGGCTAGCACCATGCCTGAGTGCTAGACGTTTGAGCACTGTACCTTGAAATTCATGCATGGTGCATGGATTTCAGCATACAGTGCACACATGAAAAAGCACAATTTCTATCGTTACACACTAAATACCGGCTCGATAGGCCTGTAAATACCACCATCAATTAGAGAAATCAAAGACAATCCTTTACGTGTTTTTCAAAATAAAAACAAAGTGGCGTGGCGAGTTGATGATCGAGATGAAAACAACAACGCCAGAGCACTCTATCTTTTTCCTAGGCGAGCGCCGCAAGAGCCAATATCCAACAGCCAATCAGAATGTCAGGATTTTGTCTGCTACCTGGCGAGCGTCTGACAAAGTTTGCGGCAAAGACGGCGCTCGCCTAGGAAAAAGATAGAATGCTCTGGCGTTGTTGTTTCATCTCGATCATCAACTCGCCACGCCACTTTGTTTTTATTTTGAAAAACACGTAAAGGATTGTCTTTGATTTCTCAATTGATGGTGGTATTTATACAGGCCTATCGAGCCGGTACTTAGTCTTAGTGTGTAACAATAGAAATTGTGCTTTTTCATGTGTGCACTGTATGCTGAAATCCATGCACCATGCATGAATTTCAAGGTACAGTGCTGAAACGTCTAGCACTCAGGCATGGTGCTAGACGTTTGAGCACCATGACTGAAAAAGGGCTAGTGTACTAGACTGGTAAGAAACAAGTAGGCCTAACTAGAAGATTTTATACTTACATTTTTACATCATTCAACCTGCATGCAGCAGCAACATCTTCATATGAATCACAAGAAGATCCATGACAGATTATTGTTATGTAGACACCCCACAGATCCTCCCCGTTTCCTTCCTTCCGCTTCCGCAGCCATGCCAGTCAGCGCATTTGAATTTGTCGCGAGTATTGCGACAGGGTTGCCAGTAGCACTTTTTGACACCACGTATTTTTTGTACATTCCGCTGCACAACGCGCAAAATTCGACACAAAATGCGAACAATTCGGAATTACTGAATTTTAACGATGTTTCGAAACATTTCTTAACTGTTACAACAAAGTTTTGTAACAAAATTTAATTGGAAATAAGCTTTATTTAAGGCTTCAAACTGTGTTATATGCGAAATCATAAAGTTACGTACATGTTTTGGGGCTGATAATCCGTCACTTTAGTAAAGTAAATGAAAAAGTACTTTTCTGACCTAAAAAATATCACTTTCGGAGAAAAAAAGAAAAAAAGTGTCAAAAGCACCAAAAGTGTCACACCTGGCAACACTGTGTCACCCCGCACATCGGATCTCTAAAATCCTCTTTTCTATTAAAAGAAAAATTCTAAAACATATGTTCTAAATCGGAAATTCTTTTGATACAGACAAGAATTTTTTTTTTTTTATTCGTATCATTTTTGTTTACAAAATATTACGAATAGGTGTATGCACAAAATGCCAAACAAATAAAAACACCAGGTTTTCCTGTTCACTAAAAAAGTTGCGCGCTTTTCCTCCTTTATAGTCTCCTTACTCTAGGCTTTCAGATTATGGATGATTCAACTAGCCGAACTTGAACGACAAATAATTGACGTTTGAGCCTAAGACACCACTATAAATGTTATACTAATGTAACGTTACGAGAGAAACGTTAAAATAGATTTTTGACGTCAGTAATTTGCCAACAAACAAATTATTTGACGGACTCGTGTGGCGGATCAGATCACATTATTTGCTTTTCTAACACATGACAGTCAGAACGAAGATTTGATTTTTTTTTTAAAAGGACTATAACGGTTGTACCTGGGATGTTACAGCAAATGTGTTTGATTAAAAAAAAGTAACGTATGCGAAGTAACGGTTACGTGATGTTAAAAGCAGAAAATTAAACCAGGTAAACAAAAGTGGCAAATGTAAAAGATTCTACTATTGTCCAAAGCACTAGATATCGCTGGTCCTTACTCTAGCTTTGTTATTCACTTGGTGTCCAATAAATATTTTAACGTTATAGTGCGTCCGTTAAAGCTAATTTGCCGTTACGAGGACAACGTTTCAAACGATAAATGACTTTCTTACTTTGATCATGTACCGATCAGTTCACACACGCCAGCAATTGAACACATCTGTTCCATTGATTTTTTAACACGTAAACCTCAGAATGAAAATAAATAAAAAGTCTTCGCTGTAACGTTTTAACATTGGACGTTACTTTAAGCGTGTGGGGGTAAAAGTGAAATCGTATTTACCCAAAAAATACTGACAAGCAATACGAAAAAGTGAAACCTATGGTTTATTTATGACCCTGATTACATTATATGTCATCTAGATTTTCATCCTGGGAAGCTCCAAAAAACGTAACGTTTGCGACATAACGGTTACATGTTTCCCACAAAAGAAAATCGACCAGTTGTATAAAAGCGGAGTAAGTAAGCGTTTCTAATACATATTGATGGCTATAGATATCATTGTATTGTAATATAAGCGTTTTCTAATGCACGATCTAGGAAAAAAAAGTTAATGTTACGCTAAAAACGTTACTTTTTACTTGACAGTGTAGTATCCAAAGCTTTCCTTGTGAGCGGATTTGAAGTTTTTACGTAAAGTTGTATTTGAATTTTCTATTAATGGGCCTATTAATGGGTTAATTTTTCTTTAAATACACCTTGATACACTTATATATAGCCTATTTATAGTGGATTTTGTTATTCGCTTTAATAAAGTCGGGGTTGGGGTTGGCGTCCAGAGTAGCCTATATTAGAAATGTATCTTCAGATAGACATCGCTGTCAGAAAGCATTTCTTGGAAGGAGCCATCTGCTATATTTCACAAGTTGGCAGCGAATGTGCAGTAGCCAGAATGTCTGAATCTGGCGTGAGTGTAATGACTTTATTGTCTAATTACGCAAATTGGTACCATTACCATTTTCGACGTCGGTGTACACTTGTCAAACTGAGGCCAGTACTTACTGGTGTCTTTGTTAGCCTATCGCTTATTCCGTCGATCTCCTGTGTGCTGTTTTCGGATTGTATACTTGTCGTCTTACAGTTTGCAATTACTGTTGATAGTTCTTTTCAAAAATTTTTGAACTAAAACTTGACGAACTCGTCATCAATAGAAAATGTACAAATACAAATTGTGCTGCGCTGATCATTCGCAAATCTGAAAGAGTAATAAGTTTTAGCATTTGCAAGATGCTCAGTAATATTTTTCGTGGAATTATTTAAATTCTTATAAAAAAGAATTGAACCCTAATTAAAAAGAATTCGAAGTACTGCCTCCTCCTACGATTGACCAGTCCAGAGTTACCCCCCCTAAAAAAGAAAAAATATTCAAGCTTTAGATCTACTTGAAGTTTAATCTGTCTTCAAGGCCATCTTTCGACCCCCTTTCTTGGGATTCTACTCAGGTCGATACACCACAAGCACCGTCGATTCTCATATTTTTTTTTTGCGTTTCCACTAAGTTAATATTCTTGGTTTCTATGCCGTACGATGGGTTAGGCAACTGGAGATAGAGAAAATTACATTTCTGTCCAGGGGGACGGAATGCGTCCGTCGAGACGCTGGAATTCCAGAGACTTTTTGGAGACCATTTGAATGTTCTGGCGTTCTATCAACCTGTGGAATGCAGCTCCAGTGGCTGGAATTTTAAAGAGCGAGACATGTCAGTTATGATTTGAGTTTTCGTAGAAAACTTTACATTCCCGCGCGCCTGGGGGTTAGAACATGTAATGATAATGACGTTGGTACAGTAGAGGTATGCCGCCAGAGGCACCCAGGGCATCCAGAAAGAGCCGCCAGTCATCCCTCATATGCGCTGCTGCCCAGACGTCTTCCCATTGGGGTTGGACTGTCGAATTGATATACTTCAGGTCCAGCTGGTACGTGCGACGAAGTGTATTTTTTGGCTTTCCCTTCTTCTGGTTCCCTCTGGTTGCCACTCGAGTACCGTTCTGGGGAGTCTATCTTCCGCCATGCGGATAACTTGTCCCAAGTAGCGCCATCTTCGTTGGCGTATGACATCTGTTACCAGGGGCTGATGCGTGATAGAGCGAACTGTCTGGTTGGTTATGTGGTCCCTCCGGTTAATCTTCAATATCCTGCGAAGACAGTTGTTCTCGGCTTCGAGTACTTCTCTAAATTTTAGACGACCTTGGTATTTTTTGGCCCCGAAAAGGACACTTCGCACTAAATATAGTGTTTCTTCTAAGATGTTCTGAGATAGTTGACAACTTTAGAACTATGCTGTGCTCACAGAAAATTACACAAGACTTTGGCTGGTTTTAATGTCTTTCCATGTCCCTTGCCTTGGGTTACAATATTGGCAAAATTTACAGAACCTGTCTTCGGACCAATAGGCTTCTGGGAAAGAACCATCGAGAGCCTGATCCGTCACGTAAAGAGAACAAACGTGGCAAGCGTGATAATCAGGTTAATGCAAATAGAGGAGATAAGATACACTTATGTAGTGTAGAAGTATGTAGTATGTTATGTAGTGTGAAGAGAATGAATTACTATCAGAAGTACAACGTGCCCTTTAACGGTCAAATGGGAATGAATAATTAAGGATTTGACTTTTGCTTATTTTGAAATAAGGACTTGACAACTTACTTTTGACACAATTAAATCAAAATCGTTTGGTGCGGTTTTTAATTTATTTTAAGTGTCTTTTTGTTCGGTTGGGCTATTTCGGAATGCCATGAAAGTAGTCCAAAACGCCTGACGCCGTAACCTGGTGGAGAAAGGGTGCAGAATAAACTGGGCGATAAAGGGAAAAAAGATTCAAAAGAAGAACAGTGTGTTCTTTATTTTACTGTTTGCGCTCAGTACTATGCATGAATATTTGACAGGTTTGATTTTCGTAATATTGTTTGTCGCCGATCAAAGGTATTCGACGTTCGAAGTACATAACTCTACTGTACGAGGAAACATCTCCAAGTAGGCTGGGGGCAAAGGTACATTGGTTCAGTAAAAAAAAAAATTTCGAGAGCCAGAGCCGTTTCCAGAGGTCGTTCGGGATCCCTGCCTTTTTGGTTATTTGACTTTTCAGCTACCTAACGGGGGTGAAGGGGCGACGATCAGCATTGGCAAAATGTGTCATGTGTTATTTTGAAATATTGTGGATGAAATAATTTATTCTCCTTCATGAAAATGAACCATTTTCAGTAGACATGAATCGACCCCCTTGACTTCTAGATCGACGAGAGCCCCCTCCCCACAAACACACTTAAATCCGTTGAGGGGGGTAGGTCAGGGCGAAATTCATCCAGACGCGGAGGTTTTGAATTTCAGAACTAGCCTGCATTTGCAGTATTAAATAAGCTAAGCGCGGAAAGGTCGCGGCGTAGGCCGGATGGCTTACCTTTGTAGTTGGTAAATATTTCAAGCATAGAGGGACAGGCACATAGAGGTGCCACAAATCCAAAAGGTTAAGTCCATTCGATGAAATAAAATCCTTGATTTGCTGACAGCGGGCAAACGGAGCAACGCATTTTTAAACAGCGTATTTTTTTTTAACTGAATACATGATGTGTAACTAGAGTGTCGGGTCTTAGCCCTTTTCGGTTAAAGTTGAACATCTAACCAACCCCTACCCCCTCGCTGTTTCATCCTCCCTCCGATCTTAAATAGTTTTTTTGTTGAATGTTCAGAGTAGAATTTCAAAAGCAGCGTGTCATCAAAAAGAAAACTTCGAATTATGTTCACCAGTTGGATGTATGCACCCCAGATTTGTGTGGGTACGTGTTTGAACAATAGGTGTTGTGCGGCCTTGCGTTTTGGCATTGGTAGGGAGCCTAGTTAAATATTTGCTAGGCACAAATTGAATAGCAATGCAGAAACCTTCCATGGCTTGGATCAACATAAACAAAAAAACTTCTGGGCAGTAATGAGAAAACTGTTTGTGGAGGGTAGAATACATGAAGAGCAAAATTCGGAAGCCAACCCGCATTTGCAGTGTCAATCACCCACACTCAGGTCGCTATTATATTGTAACCAGGACTACGACTGTAGATCATATATGAGGTTTATTCGAAAAAGAGAAGAAGAAATAACCACATCGCCCTCCAGAGCTGACACTTCTTCGAAGGTATACTACCTTGAAAGATCAATTATGTAGGAACACTATAATAAAATAAAAGAAGAAAAGAAAGAAACGAATTAAAAGTCGGCTCCTAGTCGCAGCATGGTTTCTGAACACTTCAATCAGTTTAAAGCAGCTGTGTATCATACCTTCACCTGGCTGACGTTCAGTATAGTGTTGATATTGCCCTGGGAAAGTTAAATAGGCGTGAGCTTTTTTGTCGTAATAAGATATATGTATATCCTACATATATATATGCAACAACCCACCTAAAGTTAAAACCAATACTCCAAAATATCGTCTCCAGCCGAAAAAAAAAATGATTTTCTACAGATTTCTTACAGATGAATTTCTAGCGCCTATAAAGTGCGTATCATTACAGCCAAGTTCTAAAACAAAATACTTTTTCGTCTCCAGCCGAAAAAAAAAATGATTTTCTACAGATGATTATGATGATGGAATGATCTCCTTTCCCAAGTCAGGTTGGGAATAGTGAGCTCTTCTCTGGGATTATTGCGTCTACAAAGAAAAATTATAAAAAATTTGGGGATTATATAATGGAAAATTTAAATAATAGGTAGTCTTTTAGGGACAGTGAATGATGCTGTTATTTTTGTTGTTGTCTTATATACGTTGCTATGCTAGACAACTACTGTCAGGTTCAGGTCTAATATTCGTGGATCTCGTATAGAACCTGGTACAAAACGCTAAAACTGTACTGAATGACTCTTATATAGCCTGGCATGAACCGATTTGAAAATTAACAAGACTGAGCGTAATTGACACCGGTTCAGGTGAGGCCCACACCTTAACACATGACGGGAAAAGTTATGACGAAGAGAAAACATGGTACAAATGGTTCAGAAAACAGCGAGGAAAACAGTATAAAAAAATCAAAGTACAGGAGGGGTATCCAACCTCAGACAAGATTTCAAATTTCCAGAGAAGTCTTTCCTTCGGAATAATCCGTCTGGCTTAAAAAGGAACCAATAAATATGACAAAAACACTAGACTGAAGCTAATTGAATGGTTTACATATTGGACAAATAAATATTGCTTCAATGTTTCTAGTTAAACATTTTTTCTTTTCAGACAAGATTACTTCATTCTAACCTCCTCTTGATTGACTTAAAAATGATGAAAAAGGAAGAGTTAGCAAAGTCAATAGGCAGACAACAGCTTTTCAAAACAGCTACAAAATGTAGAAAAAGGCACAGAATTTGAATATTTTTGAACACGTGACTTTGAAAAGTCATATTTTGCCTCTTGACTGTCAGGACAGCTTGTACATTTCATTTCAACATTTTCGTGGCAAAAATCGAGGTAGTGTAAAAACGAGGTCAGGTACCCCTCCTGTATACGTGTATTGTTTTATGACTTACAACCAGTGCTGATTTCACAGTAATTCGCGGAAATACTCTAAAATCTCAACACTTTTTGCGCTACCTGGCGGGTCGGACCGTCTCAAGTCTCGCGGTTTTACCCAAATTTATTGGAGGAATTACAAAGGGGACCGGCGGAAGCAGCTCGCTTAACTTAACTCTGAAATCCCAAAATTATATTATCGGGAGCCGTCTCAAAAACATACGAAATGCTGGTGTCTAGGAAGGCCTGTCATGCCTCTAAAATTTGTTACCAGTTGATTGTCGTAGTGGCGAGGGGCTAGCCCTTCAGAAGTTGGTGAACGGATGGATGGATTAAAGTTATGCACAAGTCTACAAAAGTGGAGGGACTTTTTATTGGGTTTCCTTCTTTGGTTTGTTAAACCGATTTTTTTTTTAGATGTTTGGCCCCTTTTAGCATTATGCTAGTTAGGGGTCTTAACCACGGGCGGAAGAAGACCCTCCCTTGCCAAGAAGGGCGCAAATACCGCTGATTTGCAGCCGATTGATCCATTTACCAACATAAAAAAACAACAATCTGTGTGAATTTTCATGCAGTTAAAATGGACTTTGTTTAATGAATGAATAAAATATTCTGTTACCCATCAACAACACAGGAAAAAAAGATGAAGTATGAAAAGAATGATAAAAAAAAATACAAGATAGCAATTAACCTTTAAACAAAATAAACAAATTCCATCAGAAAAGAATACCCATCAAGGGGCAAGCAACATCACTATTGCTAAGGTTCGCCCTTGCTGAGTCTGTTATAAATAGTCAGATTTAGTCCTACCCCCCCCCCCCTCCGAGTTACAAAATGAGCTTCCTTCGCATCTTTTCCTGCCCTTAGCGAGGCTCTTAGTTTTGTACATATCTACGGCGAGTAATACTTGGCATGCCTGTCGCTTTTGTGCAATTTGAGTTTTTTTTTTCACAATTGTCATTAAAGTTGTACCTTACCTTACTCCACTGTAAAAAAAAAATCTTGCAGTATTTGCTACTGGGATTAATCTTGTCTCTAATGAGATAAGGTTACCTCTAATTCGGATTAATCTTATCCCAGTAGAGATAAAATGAAGCCCAGTAGAAAATACTGCAATTAACTTTAATCCTTACTCGGAGAAACTTTTTACAGTGTCGTTTCACGATCAAGCTCCATGGCTGGTCGTGGCGTCCAGCAGGCGAGGACAAAGCAAAGTTCAGTTCAGTTAGAGTCCCTGGTAGGAACGTTAATCTTGGTATGGAACTGTTTTTTTTTTTTTTTGGAGAGAGACGGGATTTAAGATTTATTTGTGATACTTCCGGGTTTTGCTAATTGCATTTCGCTTCTTATAGATGACCAGCATTCCAGAATCCCAGTATCTCATAACTCTCCATCGAATGAATCCCAGACAAAGACGAAGAAGGAGAAAAGAAAAGCCGACTGGCAGACGGACAATCCTACATCTGCCAGAAAATACTTGCACATAGCAGAGTAAGTTGGTTTACCTACTCCCCATCCCGTTTCCGGCTGGCATCGGGCTAACAGATAGAGTTCGCGTTTGCGAAGGAAAGGCTACAAAGGAAAGTATCTGGACAGTGGATTCAGAAAGCAGGCCATCCACCAATAAATAAGTTCGACGAAATTCTAAGATTTTATATTCTGTGCGGAACAAGTAGGAGATCACTGCAATTGTTTCCGTTTTTGTTTACCAAATTTGATGGCCGGAAATACAGCAAGATTTTACCACACTTTGAATCATACCATGTTTGATTTTTTCCTAATCCGTACAGATTTTTCTTAAAGCACACCTCGCACCAGGGCAGTATCCAGGGGGGATACCCCCTCCCCGCAACATGCAAAAATACTCGTTTTTATAGGCTTTAACCTCTGATCTGCGTCTTTCTTGTACTTTAGAAGTAGTGAACTGAAAGACAAAAATGCTCCTCAGCCGGGATTTGAACCCAGGACCCTCTGCTTACAAGGCAGGCGCTCTAACCGTTTGAGCTACCGAGGGGCTTGTGAACGGAGTTCGCAAACCACTACACTAGTCCGGTAGAAGCCGGCCATAGGAACAGTGATCTCGGCTGAAGTTAAATTTTATTCATCTAATCAGTTCACATCCCCAAGTCACGGAAATTATAATACATAGATGGCACTTTATACAAGGGACTTTTACCGTGACTAATAAACCAAGAGCAACTTTTTTTAATTTAGTGTAGAAGTCTAGGACTCCAATGTCGGAGCCACGTAGACAAACCAGGACCCACTTGGCGGGGTCTCATGGTGAAAACCAGATAAATCCAAATTTAATTTTGATAACGCCCTTGAGATGGAAATATTTTAGAAGTAGTGAACTGAAAGACAAAAATGCTCCTCGGCCGGGATTTGAACCCAGGACCCTCTGCTTACAAGGCAGCTAGGCGCTCTAACGGTTTGAGCTACCGAGGGGCTTGTGAACAGAGGTCGCAAACCACTACAATAATCCGGTAGAAGCCGGCCATAGGAACAGTGATCTCGGCTGAAGGCAAATTCATCTAATCAGTTCACATCCCCAAGTCGCGAAAATTATAATACATAGATGGCACTTCATACAAGGGACTTTTACCGTGACTAATGAACCAAGAGCAACTTTTTTTTTAATTTAGTGTAGAAGTCTAGGACTCCAATGTCGGAGCCACGTAGACATTGACGTAGACGTAGACAGACTTTCTTGTACGTTTCGGTCCGGCCCGCGGGCACCCCCCCCCAAATAAATTCCAGGATACGGACCTACCTCGCACTATTTACTATTTATGTTCCAATATTGGAAACTATGGCTCTGTTTTTACAAAGTTATCCACGGCTTTGACTATTTTGAGCCTTTTCCCAGGTCCATTGACTGTTTGCAAAACTCGGCAAAATTCAGATAGCCGGTTTTACAGCATAATGCGCATGGAAAATAATGAATGGTAGCAAGTGTAAAGATTAGTGAAGTATCGTTAGCGGGCTTAGAATGTACGGTAACATATTAAAGTGGGGTCTCCGGGCTTTCGAATTAATGAATGCAGTTACGGAAGTAGATTGCATTGGCATAAGAGACACGACAGGTCCTTTAAGGAATGCCGGTGGGCTACAAGATTTCACAGAAGAAGGGGAAGAAAGAAGGCACAATCAATTCGTGTTGTTTTCAGTGGGATTTTTTCGGAAAAATAAAACCTGCCGGATTTTTGTTTGTGTGTGGCTATTTTTGGCTGGAACAAAAATCTTATTTTCCGTTTTGTTTATTTATTATAAATCTTTTTGTTTTTTTGGTTTGTTTTGTTTTTTGGAGACGGGATTTTGGAGTGTGTATGTTTTTTGTGGGTATTCGACCAGGAACCGAGTAAATGCATGAATTTTTCTCTTTCTCTTATTTCTTTTCTCTTCTTCTCTTTTTTTATTTTTTATTTATTAGTAGTGTATGTAGGTTAATTTGTCAAAGGGGGTTTGTCAAACCTCTTAACAAGTGAAAACTTCTGAGGGTTTTGTAGTTTATCGTATTTTTTCCAATAAAACCCCATATATTCATAATCATCATAAATCAGAAGCGCTTTGCACTTCCAACTCTGCATTCCACAACAAACCTTAGGATGGGAAAAGAGATTGCGCTAAAAAGTAGTGTGTTTTTGTGTGATCACAGCCAAATCAAAGTCGGAATCACTTTCCAATGGTTTTCATGCTGCTTCGGAAAGTTGCCGAATTTTCCGCCCGGTTTTCGTATTTTTGAAACCGAACCAGCTTTCTCGGAAAGTGATTCCAGAAAATTAGTGAAAGCTCAGCGGAAAGTCAAATGCTTCGGCGGGAATTTTGAAAGGGTGGAACAAACACAGCAAGTGTCACTAAGGAATAAGCGTCATCAGGTCCGTATCCTGGAATTTATTTCGGGGGGGGGGGTGTCCGCAGGTCGAACCAGAAAGTGCAAAAAAAATACATACGTCAGAGGTCAAAGCCTATAACAAACGATTATTTTTGCGTATTTGGGGGGGGGGACTCCCTACCCCCCCCCCCCCCCCCTCGTGGATAGCCTATGGCCCTGAGCGTCGTTAAGGGTGAATTCTCTTGAACATACGAAAGTCGTTGGAAAGTCCAGGGATCCATATTTGTTCTAAAAGAAACATTTTTAGAGCGATTTCGGCTTTCCATGTGTTATCGCAATCAATCCGACAGGAATTTGGAAAGCAATTTCAGGAATCGGGTTCCCACAGTTTTCGCGATGCTCTTCGCTCGCTGAAAAGAGATTCCGGAATCTCGCGAAAACCCTCCTTATGATTGGTTGTTCCCCGCCTGAATTGCCGATGGATCTGCGGTTAATCTGTGATTCCGACAACAACAAACGTTTGCAGCTAGGTATCCGCTTCCAAAGCCGCAAACGGCTGTTCAGAGTTTACAGCTCACTGGACTGAGCCTTTATGAGTCGTCTCTATTGACATCGCGATAAGAAATAAAACAATAGAAAGAGGTAAAGAGTATTTTATATCATTTTCATCTTTTGTCATTCAATCACTTTAGTGCGGCATTTTCTATTTGCTATGTAAAGATTTCTTATCTTTAATGACCGAATTTGTTTGGTCTAGCACTATGCGTCAGTTCATCAACATTGTTTAGGAGATTTTGCCGGTTCGAGGATTTATTACGTTTTTTATTAGTTCTGAAAATGTCTGAAGCCTGGCTTTAAAGAACAAAGGACTGACATTAAAGAACAAAAATTTTGGTTAGTAATTAGAATGCGATGTGAAGAAACACGTTAATTTCTGCTAGATGATTCAGAAGCTGGTGAATCGCATCAGATTTATTTCATCTAGGCTATCTGATATACTTAGCCTCTGTTCCTAAGCCACTAAAAACTATATTTGGTACGCTAAAGGATTGGCAGTGGAAGTCCTTTGTGAATAACCAAGTTATAAATAATCCTTAACATCCTAGCATGTGTCTATCTATTTGAAGGTAACTTTAAAATAGTTAACTTTAAAATAGTAAAATAATTAACTTTATAGTCCGTAACTTAATACTAATGTAACCTGCTTTCGTAATCGCTCCATCCAATCTTAAACTTTTGGACCCGAAGTTCGTACGGCACATTCTAACCCCCCAATGACGCCACATTGATTTGTACACCCTTGTCCGCTATTCGATGCGTACCATTTAGCCGACGATTGTTTGCAAGGAACTCGTTCGTCAGAAAAAAATGATTATGTAAATTTGTCTGTGTTTTTGCTAGAAGTCAACAGGCTTGAACAAGGGCTTAAAACAGCCAAAGCCGTGTGCAATTTCTTAAAAGCATGCGGAGCCTGAGTAGATACTGCGAGTCCATAGTTTTTTATGGCACTTGCCTACCGGCCAAGTGCCATATACCGATCACTTTTCCGTCGGTATGTCGGTCAGTCCGCTGTTTGCGAGTTAGGGTACTTCCAGATGTGCTAGGACGATGAAACTTGGCAGGCGTATTAGGGACCCGACCAAACTAACTTGGAAATAGTCACTTGCTCGATCCGACCATCGTGGGGGGAAGGAGGGGAGCCGGAATCCGGAATTTAGTGGCATGAATATCTTTCGAACGGGTGATCGGATCTTAATGAAACTTGATATTTGGAAAGACGTCATGCTTCAGATGTCCCATATCAAGTTCGGACCGAATCCGATGTATGGGGGGGGGAGTCGGAGGGGGGAACCGGAAATCATATTAAACGCTTAGAGTGGAGTGATCGGGATGAAAGTTGGTGGGAGGAACAAGCACAACCCCTACGTACCTCATTGCCAGAACCGGACTGGATTCGTGCACTGTGGGGGGAGTTGGAGTGGGGTTCCGGAATTCCGGTGATACGGGGTTAAGTTACTTCCAGGTGGGCTAGGACAATGAAACTCGGCAGGTAAATCAGGGACGCGACCAGATTAACCTGGAAATAGTCAGCTTCCCGATCCGACCATCCTGGGGGGAGTGGAGGGAGGGGGGACCCTGAATCTTGAGGTATGTATAACTTCCGAACGGGTGATCGGATCATAATGAAACTTGATATGTAGAAAGACAACGTGTCTCAGATGTCCCACTTCAAGTCCGGACTGGATCCGATGAAGCTGGGGGGGTCGGAGGGGGGAACCGGAAATCATGTTAAGCGCTTGGAGTGGAGCGATCGGGATGAAACTTGGTGGGAGGAACAAGCACAACCCCTAGGTACATCACTGACAGAACCGGACCGGATTCGTGCACTGTGGGAGGAGTTTGAGTGGGGTTCCGGAATTCCGTGGATACGGAGTTAAGTTACTTCGAGGTGGACTAGGACAATGAAACTCGGCAGGTAAATCAAAGACGCGACCAGATTAACCTGGAAATAGTCAGCTTCCCGATCCGACCATCGTGGGGGGAGTGGAGGAAGGGGAATCCTGAATCTTGAGGTATGTATAACTTCCGAACGGGTGATCGGATCATAACGAAACTTGATATGTAGAAAGACAACGTGTCTCGGATGTCCCATTTCAAGTCCGGACCGGATCCGATGAAGCTGGGGGGGGGGGGTCCGGAAACCTTTTGACGTGCTTGGAGTGGAGCGATCGGAATGAAACTTGGTGGGAAGAACAAGCGCAAGCCCTATGTAGATCAGTGATAGAACCGGACCGGATTCGGGCATTGTGGGGGAGTTAGAGGGGGGGGGTCCGAAATTCCGGTGATCGCAAGTTAAGGTACTTCCAGACATGCTAGGACGATGAAACTTGGCTTGAAAATTAAATACTTGACATGATTGGCTTAGAAATAGTTAGTTCCCAGATCCGACCATCCCTTAAAGTACTAATGCTAACCGCAAAGTGCAAAAAAAATACTTTTAAGCAAAATATACATTTTCGTGATCCCTATGAGCCCATGATCATTTTTGCCTCAAGGGTTTTGCTTACAATAAAATTCCTTAAAGTACAAACAATACTTTTGAGCAAAATACATTTTCGTGCTCCAGATGATCATCTTTTTTGCTTCAAGAGTTTTAATTACAGATGATTTTCTATAACTAGGAAATAGTAACTTGCCCGATCCGACCATCGTGGGGGGAGGGAGGGGAGCACTACTATCCATTCACATCGTACTACGATAACTTGAACACAAGCAAAAAAGCTTGCAAGTGCCATATGAGCTTTCAGCTCTTGTTTTAATATCCACACAAAATTCAGCAATTCCGCTGAGAACCGAACAAAATTGAGATATCATTTTCCGGTTGCACACCATTAAACTTGATGAATAGATCAGAGTATCAATTTATTAGCCTAGAACGACATACACAATGCAGCAATAACAACGCACTGTCGTAAAACAACTAAACAGTACGATCTAGATCTGTTATCCTACCTCCTTTTCCTGGCAAACCTCTGACAAAAGTTTTAAATTCCTCTATCCTTATTTTGTGGAATTCTACTGGCATGTTTACTGATTTTTCTGGCAACATCTCGAATTCCTCATAGGATTCCACAGATGCTCACAACAAGTGTGACTTTGTCCGAAAATTCCGTTGAGAACCAAGGAAATTAACGCCGAGATCAGTTACTCTCCACCAGTTTGCAATACCCCGCATTCCTCGCATACTTCTGGGTGACAAGACTCCTTGCTGAGGGATCTTTAAATTTAACTGAAAGTTGTCATTCTGTCAACTCGGCCATTCAGTGCGCAGTGGGGGGTGTCTCTTATTAGCGACCTCGGTGTCTAAATATTCCGGGACCTCTGTAAGGTGTCTGGTGCCACCTAGAGCCGGAAATGTTAAGCTGATGCGGGTTGGGTGACTTTTGATCCGGCATAACCCGACAGAAATGTAAAGGTGGGTTTTATCGGTATTTGTACTAGAAAAAAGGATGTTGGTTCATATAATGGTCTCGGTAAACAGAAAGTTTGCAGCTCGTCTGATGAAATCAACACGTAGGTTGCCTATTTGCTCGAATCACGAATCATCGTAATGATAATATTTTTTTTGTTACCCGTCAGAAAACACAACAATAGGAAAAATAACAAATAGACTAGGACAGCATCAACCATCTACAAAACTAACCTATCGCAAAACAAGTCAGAATACACAAGGTATAGACTGAGTAAGAAAGAGAAAAGGAGAAGAAAAGACAACAATAAGAGGAAAAATAACAAATAGACTACGACAACATTAACCATCTATTAAATTAATCTTTTGCAAAAAATACCCTTCCGTTCATAATTTGCATTATGAATAGAACTTACCGAGGGGTTATCCACTCCCCGGCACTTGCTGTGCACGCTTTCCCGGCACCGGCCGTAACCGACAAAACCAACCGGTGCCGGCCAAAAATTAGGCGATTTGCGCTTCTAAACATGCAGATTTTAATGTTGTAACACGTGGCAACTGGTGCCGGTTGGTGTCAGCCGGCACCAGCACCGGGAGCTTGCTGTACAGTAAAATCGAGAGCGGGCAAACTCGGAATTTACATTACATATCAGCTGCGCCCAACGTAAGCGGTTCAGTGATAGAGTTGCGGCTATTTCGAGGGATACTTTACTATCTCGGGTCCAGGGAGGGAGGGTGTCTACAAAAAGCAGGTATTTCCACAGACGAAAATATATGTAAAAAATTTCGGTGCTAGTTAACATTCGCCAGAAGGTGCGATATATAAAATGAAGTACACTGCCCAAATGTAGAAAGTATTTCAAGGATACGAAATGACGGGTTTCAATCTGATCATAGTGTAGTGTAATCCTGGAATAATTGGGAAGATTGTGTCAGGGAATCATGCACGCAAATAAAAGCCGACTAGATTGGTTGTGCTAATTAAAGGATACGCTATTGTAGATAATGTTCTATTCCCACAGTCAATGCAGTTTATTGACCCATCACACTTGACATCGAAAGAAAAAGAAAAAAGAAGAAAAACTGAAAATACAAAAAGAAACAGAGAGAGGAAGACAGATAATCAGCAACGACAAATAGAACTATACTAACAAGAAGAAAATTGTAGCACCATCGCACCGTAGAGAACGGGAGTAATAACGAGAAGCCGATTTTGGGCGGCCCTGTATGGATTGACAGCGCTAAATTTTTCACTGATCAGCGATTTTCTAGTTCTGCGTATTTGACAAATGTAGAAATGAGACAAGCCGCCAGAGTGGAGAGGAATACCAAAAGAACTTGAAAGTTTCGATAGTAATAAATTGAGCGATTTGGAGGATTAGGGTGGATGAATACAGCATTCAGCGATGGTTGATCCTTGATATTCTTTGCAGAGACAATCCAGCCAGGGGGAGTCCACGAGGGGACGATACCCCCCTCGACATGTCCACTACATCCAGATTACCTCACTATTACAGCGTCACCCCTCCCCCGCCCATTCAGAGGGTTGGGGATCCCCTCCCCTCCTATAAAAGGCCAACGGTTATAGCGACGAGTAATTCACGCAGCCCGCCCCCACCCTACCGAGCGTCAAGTTGCAGCCCGGGACCGGGGTTGGAACTTCGAAGGGATGATAGGAGGAGTCAAGTTGTCAGTTGTGGTAAGTGGAATATCCCATTTGTTAACTAATTCGTTATTTTCTTTGGCACCCATCACAAAGCACTGCTAATTTTTTTTTCGAGAAGCACGTCACGAAAAATAACGAATCAATGAATATTTTAATCATCCACTTATGAATATAAATTGATGGAGTGAACTGAATAAAGAGAAAGGAGATGAAAAACAGCATGAAAATAATATTCCAATTCAACCGTAATGTGTGTTTTTCAGTGTTACAAGTCTCTTTTACTATTAAAATATATAAGTATAGCAGAAAATGTGTCATACAGGTATTTACAGTAAATAAATAACATTTGGATTTCAACTCTCTTTTTAAAAATTCTACTTGTTGTTTTCAGTTCTTGATCTACGGGACGTCAACCTGAGGCAAGAAGTAATGACGTCACTATCCTTCATACCCCTAGTATCAACCTTCAAATCATTTATTGGAGAAATATTTCCGTCCCTAGATTTCGAAGCCCCGCTCTGTCCCACGATGAAAAGCCAGTCTGCGAAATTGACCTCACTCATACCGGGGACCCATAAATTTCCTTTACAGGGGAATTTATGGCCTGTCAATAAGATATTTCTGATGCTATTTTGAGCGCACGGAATATAGTTCGAGAAATACCCACGGTCCAATAACGTTCAAGACCAGATAGACAAAATTTGGGATTGGCTGCTGGCGCCTTGAGGGAGGAGTCTCTTTGGCGCACGTCCAATGAGGCAAACAAGAATGGCGATCGACTCAAGCGGGGATTTTGGGAAACTGGATTTGGTTCGGTCATCATATCAATATAGAAGCATAGGAAATGACAGGCCCCCTGTAAGGAAATTTATGGGTCCCTGCTCATATCAAGAACAATGTTTTTGCTCATATTCTTGCTAATATATATAATATCCTATTTTTGCTCATATTCATTTGCTAATATTCGTAGGCTACATATTCTTGCTCCTACCCTGGAGAGTATATCGGAGTACATCCACAAAATTTCATCAAAATATCCTATCCCTTTTACCGAGAATATAGACATGCAGATGGACGGACTGACATTCGGGGGAACAAATGTATGACGCAGTAGATGTCCTCACTTTCGGATCTCAAAAAGGTCTGGATCTGTTTCTGCGGCGGGCTCCCATTCAGCCTCGATTATATTTACGCATCATGTGTATACGAGCATTTGCACTACGGTTTTGTTTGTGAAAATTGAGTTCCGTGTTGCGCCGGAGGCGAGGTCGGCTCTATTCAAGTACCTGCCTCGGTCTGCACCTGTAGGCTTATGCCGCGTATTCACGCACAATTCAAAGAGCGCTTCTATAAAATAGCCCTGAGGTCTCGGCGTATTGTCGAACGCCTAAATCAAAATTATCAAGATGCTGTGGGTAGGATGTTGTGAAGCTATTTTTGTCTGCTTGTGGCGCCTTCCTATACTATTGGAAGATGTTCTGCGAAGACGGCAGTAATTGAGGAAATGGTTGTCGGTGATCCCGGCTACTTAATATCCTGATATTCGCAAAAAGCGGTTGTTAGTGGAGTGTTCCTTGGAACACTTGGTAAGAGGGAGGATTTGCTAGAAAGGGTTGAAATTAGCGAGGGGCTGCCCACTCTCGATTTTAGTGTCCAGCAAGTGCCCGTTGCCGCCGAGCCCGGTCTTTGCCGGCACTGCTGAAACCTGTCGGCACCGGTTGTCACGTGTTAAAACATCAACATAAGCATTTTTGGAAGCGTTTGAAAGTTGAATTGCCCAATTTATTATCGGCACCGGTGCCGGCACCGCCTATTTCGGTTGGTGCCGGCCGGTGCCGGGAAAGGGTGTACAGCAGGTGTTGGGGAGTGGGTAACCCCTCGGAAATTAGTTTCGGATATTTGCGAGGAATTTTGGCTGGTGTTAGAAATGTGCAGAAAAAGAAATACAGTTTTGTTCATAATGATCGTTCATGTCGATTGGTAACGTTTTCTCTCTCCATTTTCCGCCATATTAAACTGAATCCTTTACATTGCTTCGGTATAAGAGATAAAATGTTTGAAATGCTCGAAACAACGTCGTAGTGCGGCCAGTCGAAGAGGTTATTTGATTCAACTGAGCGTGGCTACACTTTTTGTTGGATGTTGGATGGATGGACCGAAGCAAACTTTTAAGATTTGTCTTCGTTATATTATTTCAGGTGATAAGAAATACATCCTGGCAGGTGCCGATACGTGCTTTAAGGAGGCAGTAATAACAGTACTAGTAAAAGAGTAACAAAAGTTAAGCCTAAATATGTTGCTGGCAGTGGACTCTTTTATGTATAAACACACGGAAATGGCTTTTTGCATGATAATATTACCGACCCATCAGTCCATCAATTAAAATAAAAGGGTCTGAAACGTAGAAGATCTAGATTTATGTGGTTGTTCTTTGGTTGAAAAAAGTTCTGACATAAAGCTCGTCAGGGATCTTGTGTACATGTTAGATGCAATCAACTGGCATTTTATTCTTCGATTATTTTTTTGGCGGCATGAGACACATATCTTTGGCATTGAATCATGATGCATCGTTCGTTTTTTGCAAATCTTCCCACGGCCCAGAGTGCTGGCAGCTACTGCGTATCATTGGCTAATGATCAAGGAGGTTCTTAGTGTAGAACAAGACCAAAGGTTTCGATGGGATCCCAAGAGGAATATTTTTTCATATTCTGATACAGATAATCGGGTCTAACAGATTTCGATTCGGTAAACTTGCAGTGTAATTTTTACACACCCAGTATCGACGGCCATTAGGTAATACTCCTCACCGAAAAGAATATCAGGTAATTCGTTTATGAGCAAGCTTAAAGTTTAACCGAAAAGGGCCGAGATAAGACAATCTAGTGACCCATCACTTAAAGGGCTTGAAGTCCCGATGAAAATGCGTTACTTCGTTGCTCCGATATTCACGAATAATCAGTTTTCATATCTTGGAATTTCCCTGTCGGACTTGTGGTACCTCTATGCGCTTGTACCTGTGTTGTATGCTTGACGAAAACGATTTACGAAAAGTAAGTCTTCAGTCAGTGATCTGCTTTCCGCAAGCTGATGACTGGCCACCGAAAAGCCTCGTTTCTATACTCTATATGACTAAGTTCAAAACACGCCAGTGATCCTCAAGAAGAAGGAGTAAGCGCGTCCGTAACGACTCAAACTCAACGACTCAAATCCTTCGTCAAGCAATCACGACGATCTTTGGGAGCAGCTGTGACGCCACTTCTGCCTTTCTTCCGCTAGATACCCGGAGAGGCCGGAGATTCGCAGCGGCAAGGAGAGATAGTCATAAAGAGCGTGTTCCACCCCTCTACCAATAGTAACTATTAGTTACTATTTCCGTTCCAGCCTCACGAAAAGTTACTACGCTGACCGTTCCAACCTTCTCAAAATAGTAACTATTTGCTTACCACGCTCGGGAGCGTAGTAAGCGTAGTAACTACGCATCTCTGTAACGTGATTGGTCGGATCACCCCGCGGCCTGATATGTGACCGAAAAATTCAAAAAGCGTTCCAGCCTAGCGTAGTAACTACGGTAACTAGCGTAGTAACTACGGTAAGTAGGGTGGAACACGCTCAAAGTGTATTGAGATTCAAATTTTCCGCGTCATAGTAGAATTGCGTTGTGGGGACAGCCGTAGATATCCTGAACGTCACTGCTAGATTCTTGCTGCTAGAGCAGATAGTTGAAAATAAAAAGTTGCAAATAAAAGATAGATCTTAAAAAGAAAATCAGACACAAAGAAAAAAATTTAGCTGGGATATGCTTTAAAATCAAAAATACACAGCAAATATTTGGGAGTGTCTATTTCTTTCTTTTGCGTCATCTCTGCCCAAGAATTATCGATGTTTTCAATAAGAAATTGCGGGTCCGGTAAGCTACAGCATGCAGTCCGACCCACTGAATTATGGACGGATGGGATTGACTGACTCGCTCTCACGTTCTTAGAATTTTGTGAGAAAGAAATGTAGTTTTTACAGTAAGCATTTCTGTTGACGTGTAAGGCTTTCTCCCCTATTTTCCGCCTGTCAGTGCACTTCTTTATTGTTCGGATCAGTTTGAAGGTCACCTGCAAAAAAAGAGTCTTTCTTGGTCATAAGATCGACTGGTAACACAATGCCCACGATTTCTTGCCCACTCTCACAATGCCCACGATTTTCTTGCCCACTCTCACAATGCCCACGACTAGAACGCCCACTGTTCAAAATGCCAACGTTAAAAACATTGCCCACGTTAAAAATGCCCACGGTTGAGTGGGGATGCCAAAATCATCCTGGGATGAATCTTAAATCGGATTAATATATTGTCTTCTATGCTTTTGCAGGATAAAAAGATTATAGGGAGAAGTCTTATCCCGAAAATAAAATTAGGTTGGAAGTGGAATTATTTTGCCGTGTTATTAATTTTTTTAATAGTTATGAACATAAAACCTTCCCAGGATGTCCAGGTGGTAACAGTTTTTTTGCAGTGAAAAAACGTAAATATGGCAATACGGCACTCCCTCCCTTTTTTATTTTACTTTTATCCATGTTTGAATCCGCGGAGCTGCGTCCATGCTGCGACAGTAGCATTGAACATAATTATGCGACGCGTTTTTGCTTAGACGCCGACAGTGCGACTGGTAGCACTTATTAAAAGGCGTGACTGTTCTTTTTTGTTTTATTCTCATTTGGATCCGTTTATGTTTTTCTCACAGGCTGTCATGGTCGTCAGTTTTCTTCGCATGATTTCGCGCATTGAAGGCGTTTGTCTTTACAGCTTTTTTGGCTGCAAAGTTTGTTTAGAAGAGAATGCGGAAGCATTCTAGCATTTGCAGTGTCTGGACCACCCCCATCAAAGTTGCGACTTTAGACTGGGACTCGGTGTTAGTGTGGTATCATATAGTGGCGAGGTTTGGAAGCACTTTTATCAGACAAAAACCAAAAACATTTAGTTGGTAAATATAAAAAGCAAAAAATTGTTGCTAAATATCGAGCTAAATATTTGAATGTATCTATTTTTTCAGTAATTCTTTTTCTGTAATTGCTGCTTAAAAATCACCACAATTTCAAGAAGAAAGGGTGTGTCCTCTGCGATAATCAGTGTAATTTTGATCTACTGACGAAGTAGTGAGCAGACGATATTGAGTGACTTGTCAGTCCATGGGCGAATTCGATTTTCTGCTTTTGTGAACAGTGTTGCTGGTGTTGGCAGAAAGAAGAGGTATAGTTGTGTTCAGAATAATCATTCCTACCAATGTCAGTCAACTTCTTTAAATATTTGCCTCTAAAACCTATTTGTAAAAACTGCTTACCCTTTTTTAAACTGAAAGAACATCAAAATATAAAAAAATGGAAGAAAAGAAAATCGGAAACATTTGGAATCAGCTGAAAATAAAAATAAGGAGTCCAGAAGGTTTTTATGATGGATTTGATACTTTAGCAGCCGGTGATGACAGCTTGAAGATTTTCAAGATTGTTCACAAGACATTTGGTAGAGCGCGAGGGCATACTTACTCCCCAAACCCACCAGTTGCCGGTGCCCGTTGGGTACCGGAAAGGTGCGGGAATTAGTTGTACACCGATTGCCGGATAGTGAGTATCCCCTTGGTAGAGCGACCGTGATGTAGCCTACAGCTACTCAGGAACACCTTTTCTGGATGAACGAAACACATTTGACAGTGGAAATATGATTCGCAGTCAGCTTGGGCTGAATGAAAACTGAACGAAACACTAGACGGGCCTTCAGATGCACTTTAAATTTTGAAACTGCTAAATGCTCGGCTAAATATTTTCATCTTCCACCGCATTGTACCTCCAGATTAAGCCGAGTTGGATTCCACCTTTCCGGGTTGAATATTATAGAAACTCACCCGGGTATATGATTGATGAAGGGATGGGATGAAGTCTAGCTTCTGGGCCCTGGGTTGAGCACGCGAGAACCCAACCAGGTACCGGTACCACTACCAGTGTTGCCACTCGACCGGCACCGCTCCGCGGCGCCGGCCTCGTCAAAAAGCGGCATTTCCGCGGCATCCTTGAACCAAAATGCGGTAAAAATCGCGGCATGCATGAAATTCTCGGAAAACGCTGTGTTTTATATTTTTGAGAGAGAATGGGTGAAAAATCTCGTTTTAATATGAATGTTGATTCAGTGTCAAGTGATGTGTGGTGAAGATCTGTCATAAATGCGAGAAAACACGTGCTGTCTATCCTTCTTTTTAGCGGTCAAAGGTAAGGATGGTCAGCTCAGTACGGGAACACACATTTGTCATTCATCGTTTTCGTCATGCATGAAACAGAAGTAAAAGTGCAGAGGTACCACAGCGTCGACAGGGAAAGTCCACGGTGGAAAAAACGAATAAATGTGAAGTGAATAGGGAAGAAATTAAAAGCAATTTTCCCTTGGGCCTTCAAGCCTATCCAATAGAATAATTGATGGGTAACTAGATTCTCGTGTCTCAACCTTTATCGGTTAATCTTTAATGAAAATCAATATCAAAAGCTTCAAAAAGGAACATTCAGATAAATAAGATAGTCGGAATCGGACTTATCACGTGTCTGACAAACAATATCTTTGGCCAGACCATACACAATGTTTGGTTCAGAACGTTACACTCACAAGAAGAGGCACTAGCCTTCACAAACCGGAAAATTGGCAGAAGACAGGATCGTTTCGATCGGTATCGTCAAAATAGGTATGACTTATAGAGGTAAACACACATGCTGAATCCATATCTAAACTTGGTTTTCTCAGAGGGTTAGCTATTTGGCCTTAATCTGTTTCTAAATTTAAGAGTAAAAATGTTCAAGCAGTCTGGCGGAGACTGGATCCGGCGAAGACAAAACCTAATTGTCTGGATTAAATATTGAACTTTTGGGATCCCATCGAAACCTTTGGTCTTGTTTTTCACTTTCACAGAGGCACATTCAGTTATCAGATATTTTGCGTCCAGCCAGCTGCGTCGGAGAGCAGAAAGGCCGGACATAGTCGACAAGTGCTAACAGGGAAATTGCTAATTTCGAAAAAATCTATATTTCTTAGCTATTTCATCATGGTGACTTAGATGATCTCTTCCAGCAAGAATCGGGCTTTCAAAACTTTCGGTAAGAACTACACCTCTGGTTGATACCATATGATGAATTCGAATTTTGGAATGATGAAGTAACGAACTGGCAACTACTTAAAACACGCAGTTTTGGTAAACAGAAAACAGATCATAGAAGCCGCCCACCCCCTAGTATAGGCCAGTACTTTTTGGGTCAGTTAACTCTTTCTGACCTGATGACATCCAGGGCCATAACGACTAGGGGGAGGCGCCCCCCCCCCGAATATTGTCGGCCAGTCGTTAAAAGGTAGCCGAGTCCACGCGCAGCGCCGCTATTTTTCGTGAAAACAGTCATTTTTTTGCTTGGAAACAGTCGATTTTTCTTAAAAACTGTCGGTTTCTTCTTGAAAATTGTTGTTTTTCTCAAAATCAGCCGATTTTTCGTCACCACAGTCGTTTTTTCTCAATAATAGTCGTTTTTATCTGCAAAAACCAGTCGGTAAAAATGATAAATACCTTGCCCCCCCCCCCCAAACATTTTGGCTAATAACGGTTCTGACGACATCTGGGCTACTTATATATAGTTACCACTGACAATCAAACAATCCTGTTAAATAAGACAAGTCTGTCTGGTCCTTATTGCTAACTTGAAAACACAAACTAGAAATGAACTATTTGGTTGGGCTGACCTTACAGAGGTCATGAGATGAACTGAGAAACCCAAACGTCAAAGTTTCGTCAAACCCGCAAAAACAAATCAACCCACTGGCGAACACAATGGCCTCCCAGGGGACAAGCTGCCGACCGACGGGTCATTCATTAATTAAGGTCCGTAGTTGACTTCCGCGAAACGAGTCGGACGCGTCTTTGAAATCCCCATTTTATAAAAGACATATCTTGCTAGACATTTGCGAAAGATACGAAACTTCAAGTTGGACAAATTTTACATACGGGAACGAATGCGGTATAAAAAGCCATTTCGCGGCATAATCGCGGCGTGCGGCATGATCCAAATTTTATGCGGCATTTCTCTCAGAATCGCGGCGTAATGCCGCGAAATGCGGTATAAGTGGCAACACTGACCACTACCACGAGTCCGCCTTAGGGCATAACGTATTTGTCGGCATTTTGGGTTGTTTGAAATTCTTTTATCGTTGTCTGAATTATAGTTTCCGACTAGGGTAGGGAATCAAGGGTTCGAGATATTCTGATTCGGTTTGACTCGAGATTTTTTCTCCTGAAGAACCCGAAGTTTTGACAGGGATCCGGTGATCCGTTTGTTTTGGTCGGTGGTGCGTAGGCGGTGAACACTTGGTTTTTTTGTAAAGTGATACTTAACGGATTGGAAAGGTTAAAGGCGGAAATAGGAAGAAGCAGTTTTTTCCGAAAATCAACTCCGGTCTGTATTTCATGATACATGTAACTTTACCGTCCACCAGATTGTCTTAATCATAATAATAATCTAAAGCAGCAGAATAGGCTTTCGCCTCTAAATAACTCTGAGGAGAAATTTGGAGCAACCGTAGTTAAAATCCTATCTAAATTCACTTGAAGCTATTGATCGATTCAGCATTAACCGCATCTTCGGTAAGGCTGTTCCAAGGATCAACAATGTTACCAAAAGGGTCACTTATATACGTCCTTGTGGAATCGTGATTTTGCAAGCTTGAACAAACAAGCATAAACAAACGATGACATAAACAGTGACGTACGATAATTTATTATTGTTATTGTTATTATAAATGAAAAAAGTGATCATATGTGATGTCACCTGCAAAGCTTTCGCCTATCCCATGGGAACAGGGACCCAGTAGCAATGCAATATCTGCGTCTTCAAAACAAGATCATTTGATAATTTCGTACTCGCGATTATTTTCATCGTCTCCTTTCATTTTTATTTCTGTTCTTGCTCGAAATTGATTGATATGTAGGACAAGAAGGTTTCATGAATGAAACATATTGATAGTGACTCACAAGAGTGTGGGCTAATGCCTTACTTGTTACTACACTGTCACAAGTCTCATAACAGATAACACAAGGATGCGCAGTATTAACAGACAACACTTGGTATGTCATCTGTTGTCGCGACAAAAGTTATGCATGAAATGTTTTGCATAACAAGCATTGCCAGGAAGAGCAGAAAAAACGTCCAAAAAGCATCTGCTGACTTTTTTGTTTGTCATCATGATATCGGACAAATTCAGTGGATGCTTTTTTGGCGTTTTTCGGCCATTCCTGGCAATGCTCGTTATGCATAACATTTCATGCATACCCGATGAAAAATTCTTTGACTGTGTAGTAGTATGGTAGTTGTATGAAAAAGTTGCATGGAATGGTGTGTAGTAGTATGGAGTAGTTTGATTATTGATGTTAGTAGTATGGATGGAATACTTTGATAAACATGCCTCCGACTGGGTTAATCTTATGTAGTAGTATCCGATATCACCCAATTTGCTAGTAGTAGCAACAGTTACTACTGCGTGCTACTTTTTCGTACTACTCCATACGACTAATTCTCGGATACTTTTCATCGGGTAACGTGTTACTCAAGTGTTACCTGTTGAAACCGCGCATCCTTGTGTTGTCTGTTATGAAACTTCTGACAGTGTATACATATTATCTTTGAAAAAATGCATTTCTGGTTCTCCGTCCTTCTTCGTCGGTTTACGAGAATTAAAGTTAATTACTTTGGTGACCGGAGGTTTAGGTACTGAAAACTGACATGAAATGAAATGTGATCAAATGTTCATCGCGGCTCGCTTTTTGGACGCAAAGACGTAAGTTCACTCCACGTGGGGACCTGCGATAAGAATTGTTTTCTGTCACTCGGATTTCTCACTCTCGTCAGTTTAGAAGTATGCTTTCTGGAGCCTAAATCTGTCAAATTTGTCGTATATGATTAACAGTTTGACAGACGCGGAATTTGAACTGTGATCTGATATTAAGTTCGAATTTTATATTATCGTTGATGGTAGTGACGGCCTATATTTAGACATATATATTTATCAAAGCATTGTGCTAGATAAAAATAAAGCAATAACAGACCTATCACGGGGGATGAGACCGCAAAATACCCATGTAGACCCCAATGCCGACAAGTACGCCGAAGTTGAACTTGATACCCGTCGTCAGATCACGAATTTAACGCACTGGACAACCTAAGCCCAGTTGACCACGAATGGGGGTGGAGGGGGGGGTAATTTTATTAGTCACTTCCAGACCCTAAGTTCTGTTCATAAGCAAAATTTCATCGTCCTTACTCCAACTGTGGTCAAGTTACGAACTTAAGTCAATGGGCAATTCGAGCCCAGTTGCCCCTGGAGCGTTTGGGCGTGGGGGTGGGATCCTCCTAAGACATATCTAGACCCCAATGAAAACAGGTATTCTGAATTTCACTTTGATACCAGTCATGGTTCGCAAGTTACGAAGTGGGCCATCCAGTTGCCCCTAAACCGGAAGGTTGGGGGGGGGGAACCTAGACCGGTATGTTCGCAGACCTAGACCGGTATGTTCACAAGTTTACCAAATTTGAATTTGTTGCCTGTCTCGGTTCACGAACTTAGCTCATGGGCAATCTGGGCCCAGTTGCCCATGAACGTGGAGGGTGAGCGAGGTGCAACTTCCCAACCCTGGGATAATAAGACTTACCACGGTCCACGAAGGGTCGATATATCGCTAGAATAAGTATCAGCCTACCCATCCGTTTAGCGCGGTCACATATGAGCGCTCTGCCTTATTGCGGGACTTCCGTGTTTCGCAGCCTAGTACGGTAATAATTCGTTTAGCCCGTAGCTCTTGGACGTCCTTTCCTACGAAAATCAATCTTCGCCTTTGTTTTACTTTTCCTCAGCTCACTTGAGGAAACTAATTTTCGGTGAATTTAATGAAAGGTGGAGCCATTTGTCTCGCTTGACGTTTAATTCGGATCTTCCGAGAAACGAAGTGACCGAAAACGGAGGGTTAATCGCTCCCCGGATAACGGTGTGTAGTGAAAAGCGGATTGTGTCTTAATACATTTGTCCCTGTACATGACGTGACAGTGACTTGTTCAGTATTATAGATAAGCAAGTAGTTTAATTAGCTATCGGCTATACAATCTCATAAACACTCAACGTTCAAGATGCAAAATTTGCACCATCATCTCATGTTGTCAACATCTTCATCCAGCAAATGTATATTATCCTTCTGAGATATAATACAAGCCCTTTATTTCCCAAACATTTCTGCACGCTTGCCGTAAACACAGTTTATGAACTGTGTCCCCTGATAGAACTGTATAGTGAAAATCCAGGGTTGGTCACCAAAAGTAACTTCGTACACCCTGGAAAGTAACCCAAAAGTATCTCAAAGTAACCCAATGTAACCTAATGTAACCCAAAGTAACTCAATGTAACCCAAAGTAACCCAATGTAACCCAAAGTAACCCAATGTAACCCAAAGTAACCCAATGTAACCCAATGTAACCTAATGTAACCCAAAGTAACCCAATGTTACCCAAAGTATCCCAAAGTAACCCACATTATCCCAAAGTATCTCTAAGTTTCCGTGAATTTCAATTGTTTCGTGAAGGAATTTCGCATCAGTTTCAAGATATTGCAATCGGCGCCTCGTCTCGTCTGACGAAAAGTTTGAAACGTCACCACGCAAGTCTTGCGCACGAGGGGTTGCTTTGGGTTACATTGGGTTACTTTGGGTTACATTGGGTTACATTGGGTTACTTTGGGTTACGTTGGGTTACTTTGGGTTACATTGGGTTACTTTGGGTTACACTGGGTTACTTTGGGATACTTTGAGATACTTGGGTTACTTTGGGATACTTTTGAGACAATTGCAAGCGTGATGTACGCCATTTGTGCGCAAGACTCGTGACCCAATGTAACCCAAAGTAACCCAATGTAACCCAATGTAACCCAATGTAACCCAATGTAACCCAAAGTAACCCAAAGTAACCCTGAGTAACCCAAAGTATCCTGAAGTAAGCAAGTAACTCGTACACCCTGGTTCTTGGGGACCAACCCTGGGTGAAAATCGGCTTTTGTCCTAAAGTGATTTGCCATTTGCGCTATGCGTCAGCTAATTAAGTAAATTTAGTGTTTTAGTTATGTATTTCTTGTTATGCGTTTATTTATATTATTTGTGTTTGCTGGTCAGTGCCTAATTACTAGGCTGCGCACAATAAAACCATTTATTCATTCATTGCAAAAGATTAGCCTATTGAAATCCACCGGGGTCCTCATTCAAATCACTAGCAACCAATTATATACAGTTGGCCTTGCTTCAAATAAAGTTCCCGCTACAAACATTTTCTTCATTTATGATGCACAATTATTCGAAAGCTTGAAATAACATGTGGAGGTTGCCACAGTCTTCCGAAAAGATTAGTCTACTGAAATCCCACCAGCCTTTCTTCGTCTGTCGAATTGTTGCTACATTTCTCAACAAAATGACACATCTCGTGTCGTCATTTCCTCCAACCACCGAAATTGTAGTAGGCTATCCGTGTGTGATGTTTGTGACTTGTATGACGTTTCACATCCTTTCCCCCCAAAATGCTCGTATGTTTGCCGTAAAAACTGTTTGGGTATGTTTCTGGTTTCCGGGCTGAGTGCTGGAATCAGGTCCAGCCCTTATTGGTTAAAGGACCCCTCTTGCTTCTGGTTTTTATAATATATCTAGCTCCCATACAGAATTATAAGCTTCTAAAATCCCCACCTTTCTCCATTGCTTCGTTTTGTGCCTACGAAATTTTTGCGCTTTTTTGGCCTTGCCGAGTTTTGTCCGTCACACAACGAAACGTTTGCCGGGATCATCAACGTCTGCTGACAACTCTTTCACACATAAGGATCTGAGAAGCTTTTGTTTATTACTTCTTTTATTTGCTTAGTTTTCACACTTTTGAACCGTACGGCGCGATCAGTTTTCAAATGTTTTGCGCCCAGCCGCCGCGTCGGAGAGCAGGAAGGCTGGACATAGTCGACAGGCGCTAACAGGAAAACGCTAATTTCAGATGGAAAGTAATGGTATTTTCGAAAATGTTTTTTCTGATCCATTTCATAGGGAAAATATTATTTCTAGTAAGAGTTGTGCTTTAAGAACCAGCGGACATACGGGGAAGGTCTTTTTTCCCTGGATAAGCGCCGTATTCTTTTCATGCCGAAACTGGGTACGGGAAGCTTCTTCAACATGAAATGTATAGGTTATGTTCATCGCGAGGTTCATCGTATTCCGATGATGGGACTTTTCCGTTTCTCAATCTCATGGATGAAAAGCAGTGCAGGGGTAGCACGATGCGTTGTTGTCTTCGTTGTATTTATCAGATTTCCTACCGTCCAGACGAGGTTCTTCGAAGATAATCAATGCGCCCGGATCCTACCCCTTAGGCTTTTGTACCTTGGCGTAAACAAGTCTCATCTACAGGATTGTAAACACCGTTTTCTGCCACAGGCTAGTATTATGTATATACTTTTGACGTTATATAACGTCGGACAGAGGTGTTACTATCCAAAATGTTTTTTTTCGGGGGGGGGGGGGTATCGTATGGCTTGTCAGTTTTACCGACTGCTTTTTGTTGTTTTGACGAAAATTTATCCGGAAAACCGACTGTTTTTACGAAAAATCGCGGTGCTTCACGCTTACTATAAGGTTATTTTTTTGCCGGCTGGCCGAGTGGCCGACAGCATTGGGGGGAGGGGGCAGTATTCTTGGCACCAGATAACACAGTTATAGATAATACACAAAAGGTTGGACTCAGCAATTGAATCGTAAGGAAGTGAGTATAGTCGCACGTATGTCATAATTAGTAGTCCAGTAGAATCCGTTCTCCATTAACGTCCTAATCAAAATTTTGACTTTCAAAACGGATCAGGTAAATAAATATGAATCCAAAGAGCAGGATTATTACGAGATCCGCACCGGTTAAAAGTTGCGCTGGTGTTCAAACATATGAAAATAGCGCATCTGAAAAAGAAGAAAAAACTGATTTTTGGCAGAAGAAGACACGTCACAAACGGACCGATATCCGGCGATGTGGATGGCCTAATTGATCTTTGTATTCTCAAGAGATCAATCTTCTTCTTGTCGGCTTGGCGCTAGGCTCTGTCCGATTTTTACCATGAAATTGTTAAGATTTTATCTAATTCCCAAACCATTAAAATAGTCACAGAACATCCTTAGCCAAGAAAGGGAATGTCACTTCTGTTAAATGGTGTACAAACAGCTGCTGTTGTTTTCATGGTTGTAAATCAACGAATGAATGAAGCATTTTATTCAGCATAAAGGAGAAAAAGACGGATTATAGGAAACAAGAAGAAAAAGAACAACGAAAGAAATCAAGGATAAAACAATATGAAATTTGTATTCATGAGGCAAATATACAAGGGGCCTAGCTCGGCGAGGGTGGGTGGGGAGGCGGGGGAGGGAGAGGACATTTAGGATAGAAGATATTGCACGGTACCAGCTGGTTCGTGTAGCAATTTAAGACGGTTTAAGATGGGTTTATAATGGAGCAATTTTACCAGAAATGGTGAGACTTTATTCTTGCTTTGGTCTTTTGGCAATGTCTTTCTTTTTTTCCTCTTTTACCCTTATTTCTCGTTTTACCATTTTCATCACATCTTTCAAACATTCGAATTTTTCTTTACCTTTTCCTTCCCTTTTTTTGTTTACAAATAAAACTATTATCTTTACTATTCTATTTCTATCACTTAACATTTACCTTAATATTTTCACCTTTACTTTTTACAATAAAAGAAACTATTAAAAATCAAAATCGATGAAAAGCATTCAAAAAGGTTATGGTAACATGAAAACGAGTCAAACACACAAAAAACAAACAAATGTCTTTCTTTAAAACATATTGAAGTTTTGCTCGAATTTGATTTCGTATGTTTCTGAATAATATTCATGTGCGCATCAGTATGTTCTTTGTTGGAAGAAATATTGTATACATGATTCCAGGATGCGAGGAGTCCATTGAGGAGAAAACCTAGGACTGATGTGGGAGTAGTCCTATGTTTTTGATCTTGTTTTTTTTTGTGTCACCAAGATTTGGTTGAAATAATGACCCTGCCTTTTACTTTGTGAAATGGTCTGCAGAAACAAGACATTTATTTTGTTCATTTGTTTCTGTATTTAATAAAAAAAATGAACTGAACTGAACTAATTAAATAGGATTAATGTTTAGGATAATTTTTAGGATAATTTTTAGGATACTGTTTAGTGAACTAAAAAATAAAAGTGTTTTCCGATTATAGTGGTTTGCGAACAGTTTAATTTTTTTTTACCCGCTGTGTTAACTGTACCGAGGACGTGTTTACTAACAGTTTTCTGTCTTTCAATGAGCCAGTTTCTCTTTCTTCAAAACTAAGTCTAGTTCCTTTTTTTCCACGATGGGGACCCTGGACTGTCTACGACGTTCCGACATTGGAGCTCTAGACTTCTATTTTTTTTTAAATAAAAAAAAATATTTCTGGTTTGTTTGTCACGGTAAAAGCTCGGGTAAAAAAAAGTCCCTTGTGGAAATTCCATCCCGATTAAAACGTAAACCTTAAGTTCCAGTTATTTTTATGTTAAATATTTTTGATGGTAAGATCTTCCAGGACACGTTGGAATACTATTTTGAATTGATACCGCGGGGTCCCTAATAGGAGGGGGCCCATTAGGCCGGTTCTTACATTGTCAGATAAGATATCACATGTTTACGCATCCTTGTGTTAAACGTTGAGAATATGTCTGTTACTAAAGGTTAACTTCCGACTTCGAGGTTGATTATTGTAAACGTCCGTCGATATTGTTATTCGGATATCAACCCAGATGGAGGTATGTTAACTATTATAACTTTTTCGAACAGAACCATTAACAGTTAACCATTAACCGTGCACAGGTCCGTATCCAGAAATTGGGGGGGGGGGGGGATTTGCCCGCGGGTCGGATCAGAAAGTACAAAAAAGACATAGAAAAAATACCATAAAAAACGATTACTTTTGTGGGGGGGTGAACCCCCTAACCCCCTGGATACGGCCCTGACCATGCACATAAAGTCCCACAGGTGTATATTACAATAATCGTCCCACATAAAGTAGAGGTGGGTGTGATATGATGCACCTATCTGGAGCTGATATGAAGTCATATTTACCTCTAAAATACGACCACGATGCACCTCACTGAAGGTTGAAATGAAGGCATATCAACAGCTAACTTTCGGTGTGACGTTTATCGTAATACAACTGATCGTGGGTCATAGGATGATATGTATTACATACATGTTCCAGAGAAAAATGTTGACCCTTTTGAGTGTTTTATCTCCGCAAAACAGCACTTAAGAGGGTCACATCAGAAGTTTAGTCAGAAACATAACAGTTAAAAGTGTCATCACAAGGATGCGCAAACATGTGTTATATTTTACCAATTTATGACATTGTACTTTGCCTATTTGGAAATCCGGCAGTGCTCATGAATGGGGAAGTTATCCATATAAGTGCAACCACTGGTCAGACTTGATAGTGAGATGGACGGCATGGATTCTTCATTCATGGTGAGCGCGCGGTACAATTTTTACATCCGCCTACCCTGCCATAACTTTTCAAGTACTTGTAGTACAAGCTCCCAGACGGGTTTGGGGATTAGCATATTATCTTTCAATGAGGAATGGCTCTTGTCATGAGCTTTGGGATGAATGGCCGAGAACTACCAGAAAAACTCGGAATATCACGATACCCAGGGCGTTATTTGCTTGTAGTAAGAACCCACGAACGCGATTGCACAGTAGCCAACCAATTTAAATTTGAGTTAGGAATGGAATATATTAGCGTGATTTCTTTGGTGCAAAGCGATGATTGAAAACGGGTCGGCTAACCACCGGGGTGTGTGTCGTCGGTTGGCAGCTCAGCGTCATCGTATTTGCATTTAATTGCACTTATTTTTTTTTGCAAATATTGAGGAGGGCGCACCGGGAGAACATGAACGAATGTTGTTTCTTTGCCCATTACAATACACTTGATGACTACCTCCCCTTGCGGATGCAAAATCTCGGGCCTCTCCGGGTACCTAACGGAAGAAAGGCAGAAGTGGTACCACAGCTGCTCCCAAAGATCGCCGTGATTGGTTGAGACAGGATGTGAGTTTGAGTCGTCACGGAGACGTTTACTCCTTCTTCCTGAGGATCACTGGCGTGTTTTGGACTTAGTCATATAGAGTATTAACAGCCAAGAAAAGCAGTGTTGAAAATGAGCTGTAGTATGTTAGGGCTGAGATACGTTGACTACAAAGCATCCCTTCTGTTATTAAAACTGGAGTCACTCCATATCCGCTGGGAAGATCTCATTTTTACGGCCTTGTCAGTGAAAAGCAAAGAGACATATTACCAAAACAAACACCGATGACATGACAAACACGGCTGAATCTGTTGGTGCAGTGAAGGGCCGTAACCAGTATTTAAATTTTTTTGCACCATATTTTACAGACAAAAAATAACACAAATCATCGTAGATTCCAAGTGACTATTTTTTGTATGATTGTATAGATTCAAGTTATTGTGACCCGTTACGTGCAATGGTCGACATATTTAGTGGGTACCAGTTCGGCGCTACGAGTTGAACCATGAAACTACCTATCTGTCTCTTTGCACACAACAATCCGATAAGATTTCATGTATGAAAATAGCGTGCGAAATTCGCTTTACAATGGGGAAACCTTCATGCGATGCAAAAGTTTCTTAGCGAACGAGGAAATTCGCATCCGACTGCGAAAACCGGAGCTGATGGGGTTTCGAGGAGATAAGTTCAAGGATAGATTTGTTCTTGACTGGATGGAATTACAGTCCTCTGATTTCAATTCAATTCAATTCAATTATTTTATTTCCGCCATAACTGACGAGTAAAATAAATACATAAATAATCCAAATCGAACAAACAAATTTGTGACATACCACTAGACAAATAACTAACAAAATAATGACCACACTATAGCCTATACAATAAATTGAACGTGACCTATATAATTTTTAAAATCGTGCAAAATAAACATGCTGAAAAATGAAAAAAGTTAAAACGCGTCTGATAAATTATGATTAGCATGCTTAATTTTGGAAGTAAAATTACTATACTTTTTATTTAAAATTAATATCGGGTTTTTTAGATTGTATTCATGCATCATAAAACTATTAGATTGAAATCTTGAAAACCGGCATAAAAATTTTCCGAATTTAAAAAAAGTAGATTTAATAGATGCAATATTACCCGCAGTTAGTAGAGGGAGAAAAGGGGAAAGAAGAAGAACTTGCGGAAGCGCAACAGTATTAAAAACACGAGCTAAAGACTTCCGGGTCATAAACTCCCTTAATGAAATTACTACACCAAAATTAGACGCAATCCTTTTCTCGACCTCTCTAACCATTAAAATTCTTGTTAACGAAATCGTAGAACCATATGGGAGACCTAAGTATCTCAATGAGCTAACTGGTTTTATAATAAAATCATAAATTTTTATAAAAACAGGATTACTGAAAGATAAAAATTTTGGACCAAAAACAGTAAATTGGCATTTTTCTGGGCGTAAAAGCAAACCATGCTGTTTAAAAATTTCGACAATAAAATCAACGTTTTTCTGAAGAGAAGAAAGGGAACGGCTGATTAAAAGAATGTCATCAGCATATGCTATCCATGACAGCAAAATACCTTTTCCAAAAACAAATGATGAACTAATTTGATCAAGACAAGCAGCAAGTGTGACATTAAAGATTACAGGGGATAGTACACTACCTTGTCTCAGACCTCGCTGCAGAGTTACATTATAACTAGTAAGCGAATTTTTCCAAGATATCCTTATTTTAGAAACCGCATACCAATTCCTTAAAACTAAGACAAGTTGCAAAGGCACTCCATTACGTAATAAAGATGTCCACGCCCATGAATGGATAACACTATCGTATGCCGATGCTATATCTAGTGCAAGAATAAAAACTTTGTTTAAAACATCTGAAAGATTCAAAATTCTTGATAAAAGGGAATGGCCAACATCAATACTCAAACCTCTCCTAAAACCAATCTGATTTAAACCTTGATTGCAATCACTAAAATAAGGGAGTAAAACCAATTCAAAAAGCTTACTTATCTGACAAGAAACTGTAATCGGTCGATATGCTCTGCAATCATTTATGTTACCACCTTTTTTAAGGAGAGGAGTCGTAGTTGATCTGGTAAAACTAGAAGGAATAAAACCTGAACGGAGGATAAAAGTAAAAAGTGACGCAAGTAAAACCAGTGCATTAGGGGATGCCCATTTAATGTGATTAGAATGAAGACCATCATTATCAACCGACTTTTTCGATTTCAGTTTCTTCAAAGCTCCTTGTACATCCTCGGCGGTTACCTCCAAATCTGTCGACTTATGCTTCACAATTTCTTCATGAAACGCTTTATCAAGACGGTCATGCAAATCACGGTCCGATTTACTAAAAAGTATATTAAAATGTGAAATCCAATCTTGATCCGAAAGTGAGCTTTTTTCATGCGTCGAATTTTGATCAGGATGCGACTTATGACGAACAAAATGCCAAAGTTTATTTACATCTCCACTAATAAAATTTGCAACCTCATCCCTAACAAAATCATTATGGTTTCTCAATTCTCTCCGGAAAACCGACTTGCAAGCTTTCATATTATCAAAAAAAGGGCCAAATCTAGGGCTACCAGCAGCACGCCAAAGCTGAAATGAAGTTCTAGCCTTAACATCCGCATCTTTCAAAAAATCATTCATTTTCCATGCAAAACGACGAGTACCGGGATAAAAAGAATCCACATCAAAAGCATTCCTAGCACCTGTTTTTAGGGAATGGACAATTTCTGCATACAAAAAATCAATATCCATCTGATTATGGCATGAATTTTTAAAGGTTATTTTATTCAGGACCTTATCCATTTCTTCATGATACTTCGAAACTCTATTTAAATCCCAACGAAGTACATTTACTTTCTTACGGCGCCTAGTAGCACTTGCCGTAGCGGTCGGTACTGGAATACACACTTTAAATGAAAGGAGAAGATGGTCGCTAATAAACATATCCGACGAAACATGAATAATAGGATCGCACAAATCAGAACGGGAAGAAACAACATGATCCAGGTTAGAAAAAGATCCAGAATAATGAATATAAGTAGCAGCTGAATTTTTGGGAACCAGGAAAAAATTGGGGAGCATAGAAAAAAATAATGAAGAACGGGACTCAAGATCATTTGTTAAATCACAATTAAAGTCTCCAGTAATTAACCAATCTGAAGAATCTGGAACTGTTAAGAGAACGCGAAATAATTCAGAACATGCGAAATTGAATTCAAAATCAGAATCAACATTACGGTAATCCGTCGGTAAATAACAAGAAAAAATGACGAGTGACCCAATATTAACTGCGGTAAAATACTGAGACTGGGCATTTAAAGAAGCTTGCAAATTTCGCCGTACAAAAATGCCCGTGCCACCAGAAGGACGGCCTCCAGTTGGCATTGCAGGAGATAAAAAACATACGTAATCACTCGATAATTGTTCAAGAACACCAAACGAATGAGATAGCAAATGATGCTCCTGTAGGCAAAAAATATCCGTAGCACATAACAAATGGCTTAACGCATGAGTTTTACCTACAACACCGTTACTATTAAGCGATGAAATACGGATACTACTCATCAGATCTTTTTATTATTTTGTGATACTCGATCACGAATAACTTTGCAGCGGAAACTGTAACCTGGGTGCTCTGTGGAACCGCAGTGGCAACAACAAAACGAGTTCTGGCATTGGGAGTCCTTCGAGTTTACGTGATCTGGCGATGAACAGCGAGCACATTTCTGAACATTTGAACAGGAAGCTGATAGGTGGTCCAAAGAACAACAAATCGAACACATTTTCGGGAGAGGTTTGAAATCGGCTACTCTGTAATGTTCGTATCCCAAAAATACACCATGCCGTAAATAATACGACTTGGCACTGTTTGTGTCGAAAAAAACCTTGTAACACTTTGAAGAACCTATGCGTTTCGCATCAAGGACACCTTTGTTATCTGACGACAGAACAGCCGGATCAAAGTCAAAGCTGACGTTGCTAATAAGGCCGATGTATTTGGGTGATAGCGCTTCCACTGATGACGAGAATTCGTTAGCAAGGCTTAGTTTTAAGTTTTCGGCTGAAGCTTTGTCTACATGCACAACCCACCGAGAATCTTTCGATACCGTCACACGCTTAATACCTTCAGATCCGGTCAGCTTACTCAGGGCCTCTTTTCGTTTTATCGGGTCACTTAATTGCTGTGGAGGGGCTTCGACAGACAAACTAACAATTTGATCAGCTGATAGGCCAAGTGGCGGCCATTCTTTGACACCGTGGCTGGTATGCTCACTACGAGACAGGCTAGATTTAATATCCGAAACATCGGCCTTAAGCGTTAGGAAGTCCGTTTCACTGACACAGCATTTCGTAGCATCTGCGGAGCCAATATTCACACTTTCAATTTTCCCGGCAATGACCTTGAGCTGTCGATCCCACGTGTGAATAGCGCGAGTCAGATTTGCATTCATTTCAGATGCAATAATTGGAATAGGGTCACCGGCGGTCATCACGAATTTTGGCAAACGTTCAGTTAGCTCGTGATTATTAGCTGCCAGGAAAATCGAGAAAATATCGTCGCACAGTGATGATCTGGCAGTAGCTCCACGGCGCTCTGGGTACTTTTTCGGGGGTTTGGCAATTTGAATCAGGAGCGCTCGAGCGTCGTGTAGTTCCCCGTCAGAAAAAAAGTTCATGGCTGCAGTAATGACGTCATCTCGGCTTAGGCCAGTTGAAACAGCATGCTCGAAGAAACTTAAAACTGGGGAGTACTGAAGCTCCATAATTTCGGAAGGAGGCTTAGAGACTTTGGTACGCGTGTGAGGCTCAGAAGGGTTTCCAGCACAGTTCATGCAGAGAAAAACAACAAGTCCGTCGGCATCAAGCTGCTGAGTTAACTTTTCACAGCGTACGTGATACAAACTTCCACAGCCTCCAACCGAAAGGTTGCAGATTACAGTGTCTCTGTTCGAAAATTTTAGCAACTGACTACAAATAGTGCATTTGTGGGCTTTTCGGGCCAGAAAGGACATTACATGCGTGCTGTGCGCTCAGGATTCATATAAGAGGGCTACCTCAAAATACGAACCCCCGTCTTCGCCTGGGTACAACAGTACCAGAGAAATTATTCTCTACCTGCAAATCCTGTTAATCCAAATTCACAATTATCCGTGAGCGGGAATCAACGTCCTCGCATTCAAATCATCCGAACTAGTTCGCACAGCACTCGAGCAAGGCACTGTCTCAAATTGTTTTATTTTGTATCTCACATGTCAGTCGACGTTATCCTAGTTTATTCGACAGAGAGCTTAGAGCCTGGGAACGTCCCCTGATTCCTTTTAGTTCCCTTGTAATGATTTGGATGGTTGTACCGACTAGTACCGAGTTTCGATTGATCTTCTAAAACCAAGTGATTAGAGGGGAATTGTCCCCTAAGGCTTTCAAGAACCTAATTAAAATCCGGATAACTCAAGCCTCTTAGGCCTTGGTGCAGTCTTACCCATAGAGCTTGAAGTGTTAGCGGGAGTCAGGGGAAGACGCTCGGCGAAGTCATTCCAAATACATTGTCCGACAAATGACAAATTCTGTGAAATCTGTGACCATGCTAAATATAAGGTGGAGCAGTCCTTATCGTAGTTCTTATGAAGCAGAGCTTATGTGCTTGCGGTCTAAATGAGCGGATCTTAAGGAGGGTGGAGATATCGCCATAGTGGTTTCATCTGTGCAACGAAGCAAACAATAGCCTACAGCAATATATCATTTGCTGTAAACAGCAGAACGTCAGTTCGACTTCACTAAGGAACCAGTCAATCAATAGTTTGTTACCTTTAAAAATGGCACAGTATTGGAACAAAAAGCACAAAACAGAAGGGAAAAATGAAAAAAAAACACAGATAAAACTAAACAAGCCTAAATAACCGGACTATAATGTGTATGAAGACGAAATCAGCTGGGTTCGGCAGCTACATATAGATCAGCAACACCGTGTCATTCGCGAAACTTAGTGGCTAAAGGCAGAACTAAGAGGTATTTTCGGAATCGGATACATGTCCAGTCCAACATGATAGATAGATAGATAGATATTTATTAACACTGAAAGCCCTAAGGACCATGGTTAATACAAATACAAAGAAAATAAAAATAAAAACTAACTTCACCGTTCTCCTACGGGACTTCTGTGTTCTTAATTAAAGGGAGGAACGGGGAGTTTCCCCCACGCACCGGATTTGAGGAAAGTCTCACCCAGTCCAGTTGGGCACCTACCAGACTTCAGTTGCACATGAGTTATTATGTTAGTGAACTTTGTTCACTAACAGTAATTAGTGAACAAATTGAATAATTAAAGTAATATATTTTATTTTGTTGATGTAATGATCAGCGTACTTTAGCATCTATTACGAACGAAAGCTACGAGGTTGGTTGGGCTATCATTCGCTATCATTAACGATTCGTAACATTTAACACAAGGATATGCATTGTCAACAGAAAACATCTTAGATACTACTTGTTGTCGTTACATAACACTTAGTGTTGAGCCTTTAAATGTTAGGCCTATGCCTAACTAAAACATAACATTAAACATGGTTTGCATCTACTTTTAGCGAAAAAATAACACATAAAGGGTCCTAACGGAAATATTCTGTAACGCGTGCAAATATCCAATAGTTCTGAAATGTGTAATTTTGATGCACTATGATGATTTTAAAACATTGACGCAATTATGACCGGTCTTGTTGATGATGATCTTATATATGAACTGAGTTTTAAGACATTGACACATTTTACAGTTTATACGTTTATGCCGGGATTATTTTTGTTTTGTATTTTTTTGTGTGTCATTTTTTTCCCATGGCCTCTGTGCTTTTAGTGGAATAAATCTTATCTTATCTTATCTTATATTTAAAGATATTATGGACTAAATCACTATTTACTTATTCGTCTATAACATCCAAAGTGTTCTCTGTTGAAGTTGCACGGCCTGTGTTATCAAAGCTTGTGACAGTATGATTGTTATCTCTTCTCCTGGAAGTAGGATTAGCTCTGTGGTCGATGGCTTGAATAGGCTTTTGAAGAATGATGCAGCGTTATCATGGAAATCCACGGAAGCTTGGATAATTGAACCATGAAAAGATGGCATTTATACTTGGGAGGCTTCGTGTGTTCAGTGATTGGCCATCTGGAGCAGAGACCCTTTGCGTGTTCAACCCGCGACGGCAACCTGTCGGAGTCATTTTCCTTGTCCTCTGGGTATACCAAGATTAATTTTTGTGAAGTCTTGCGTGCTGGGTTCGCCCATTCAAGACATCAACTGACGCCGTGATGAAACTTCCGAATGTGTAGCAGTCTGGAACGAGTACATGAACTACCCGGAGCAGTTCAGTCTAGCCCTGAACCGTATAGAAAGCTTTTTTTCGGTTCCGAGACTTCGGAATTTGTTCTTTCGGAACTGAGGAAGCACAACTAATAATAGATTGATTGCCCATCATAGTGCACAAGTGTACAAAAAGCCGCAGTACTTAAATAGAGAAGAAGGAAAAGAACAAAGAAAGATAGGAAAAAATAACATCACAACAATAATGTAGTAACCGCAAGAAACGTAGAGAAACAAGACAAGATAAGATTTATTTCCGTAAAAGGGGCCATGGAAACAACAAAATAACACCAAAACGAACCATAACCTCAACAACAGAACTAACCACAAAAAAAAACTTTCACTGTGGATCATAGCCACCTTGAGGAATCTTCCCAAATTTCGAACATCACTAAAACTTCTACTCTTCAAAATTTGTTTAAACCTTTCCTCCCCCACACCATTTCCCCAAATATTTCCTTCCTCAAATCAGTTAACTCCTGACATTCATAAATGGAAAATACATTCATCCATTGTCCCGCACATCGGACAAAAGTAAGGACCACATAGCACTCTAACCTGACCCAAATATTTTCTTCTTAATCCTACCGGTAAACAATCTGCCCTCAGGCTGATTACCAATTGCAATTACAATTGATTAACAACATACTGACAAAGTTTACACTGAGTAAAGCATGTGCTGAGCTAAGTTAAGGCCCAACATGTTTTTGGCTTTTTAACCCAGAGGTTTAAAGCCTTTCTCCTTCGTTTCGATAGTGCCAATCAGCGATTAAGGTCCCCTTATTTCGATTCGGGTGGTCTAATTGAGAATAAGTGAAAGTTAGGTTCAAATAAGTTAGTCTTCTGATAATCTGAATATAGAAAAGGTGATCGTACAAAATTTGCTCATTTTAATCATTACCGACGGTATTCACTTTAATTACGTCATCGGTCTTCTTGGAGAAAATTGTTCCCTTCAAGTCCCAGAGTGTCTTCCAAGCCCACGACGCGATACTGCATTTTTGTTTCATTCCCGTGATTATTAGCCTTGCTATGATATTCAGTGTTTCTTTTCCTGCAGCGACTGTTGACTTTGTACTTAATTACATTATTCCTCCGCAATCATCCATTATGGGCAAAAAATAAATTATTATTAACAATACGATCCGCCATCTTCAACATTCACTTAATTGATTTATTAATTACAGATACAAGCGACCCTGTGATTGATGAGCACTTTCGGCGGTCATTAGGGGAGCGTTACGCACACTTGTTCACATCTAATGAGGCTGGGAGAAGGAGTGCTACCCCAACTGACCACCCACCTCGAAGTGTTAGTGTCACGGGACTTTCAGGTATGTCTAATCTTTCATTAACTTTGTTAAACCTGCCGCCAGCTCTGCAGATGCTCCAAGGGATTACGTCACTGCAATAGAACGGAAGTACCAGTGGCATGGAGCTATACATCGGGTCCAGGGTGGGTTAGGGAGTTCGACCCCCCCCCCTCGAGACATGAAAAATTAATCTTTTTTCGTAGGCTTTAACCTCTGATCTGTGTCTTTTTTGTAGTTTTTGGTCCGACCCGCGGGGCAACCCCTCCCGCGAAATAAATTCCTGGATCCAGACCTGTCGGGTCCTGATTTAATTTCGCCCTATTGAAAAAAAAAACTTGCAAGGGACAGAGAATCAGTCAATAAAAAGGTTAAAAAAATGCTGCACAGAGAGGCAGGGTCGTATCCAGGGGGGGATTTGACCCCCCCAGAAAAATACAAATTTTTTTTTTGTAGGCTTCAACCTTTGATTTCTGTTTTTGTCATACTTTTTGGTTTGGATTTGGTCCGACCCGCGGGTGGACCTCCCCCCCGAAATAAATTCCCGGATTCGGACCTGCAGAGAAGTTACGGTATATACAATTGAAACGTCCAAAAGGACGTCACGGACCTTGCTGCAGAACCACAAACAGCAACAGCAGTTAGGCAGATTAGGCAAATTTTCGCCACAATTTCAGTTATGAGTGGAAGAGTAATATAGGTTATACTCTTATAATAGGTTATTTATGTGGACAGGTAATGTTGTCGTTGTGTCTTTGTTTCTTCCCTCTTGTTATAGTGTTGTGCTTTTGATGGGTAAAAAACAAATTAATAAGAATTATTATTACAATAACCTCGACAATAACTACGATTGAAAAATATTAATGTAGATTAAATTATGGACCCGGCATTTAAAGGCTTGACAAATGATGGCTCCAAGTTATGCTCAGTACAAAAATGCACAACAGTCACAGGGAGAAGTCGTGTTGGCTCTGCCTCGGCATTAAAGCCTATTAATGACAGCAGTAGTGTCACAGCCGATTCCTCAAAAGAGCTCTCGTTTGGGGTCCGAAAATTTTCCTAGATTCAAAGACGTTACCAGCCGAAATGTTTAATTTTTTTGTGAGGGGGTGGCAAGGTATTTACTGATTTGCTGGTCATTTTTACGGAATGTGTTTCAGAAAAACAATAGGACTGTTTTGAGACAACCCTGACTGTTTTCAAGAAAAATGGAAGCGCTGATTCCTTTTTTTCTACCGATGTCTGACAACATTAGGGGGGAGGGCGCCCCTCTCCCCCCATACGTGATGCCTCTGCCTAGATCTTCCGATTCGCGCCAGCGGGTGAGCTCGACTTGGATCATCTATGTGTCGACAGCTCTCTCCATCAACTCATCCAGCTAGTCGAAGACGTGGTCTAGGCTGCTGTCTTAATAATAGTAATGTAATGCAACAAGCAGAGGCGTTACTAGCCAAAATGTTGGGGGAAGGGGCAAGGTATTTTGACTGGCCGGACCAATTTTTACTGACTGTTTCTAAGAAAAATTCCACCAAGAACTGTTTTATTTTTTTTAATTCCTCTTTTCTTAAGAATTTTTTGAGAAAAATCGACTGTATTTGAGAAAGCGGCGCTTCGCGCCGACTCCTTTTTACTTTACCGACTGGCCGACAACATTAAGGGATGGGTCATCCCCCATCCCCACCCCCGCAGACGTGACGCCTCAAGAAACAATGGACATCGGGTCAACTCATTTGCTGATGGAAGGGTGTAATACGCCGGTTCCAAGAGAGTTAGCATTCCCTTGGGTTCAGCTTTTCGGGTGGTCAGCCTTAATCACGATGATAAAACCGTAAGAAGGAGGTGTATACTTTAACCAGAACTTCGGTATAAGTTATCTTTTCCTCTGTCCGTCATCCGGTGGGCCTGGGATCTTGACAAGAATCAGATTAACTGAGCATCTAGGCCCATTTCGTGCGTGACGCCCACAGATCAACCCTTACAATTTTAAGTTTTCGATATTTTGTTACAAAGTTGGTATTCGGGGAAGGGCCAATGTTCGAGCAAGGGTCGATGATATTTTAGAATCACTCGCCAAAACCGTGCTATTACACGGCTTGTAATAGCAGACAGAGTAAAACCAGGAAAGACGGGTGAATATTGTGCCTATGCTTGTACAGCTCACGTTGCCAAGTCGCTCCAATCCAAATAACTTCTGGCTCTTGGGCTCCGACCCTTCGAACCCTTTCGGTCTGGTGTCGGTTGCTCTTGGTGGGTCGATCACGATGGCTCATAGGACGTCGATGCTTCGAAGGAACTCGATGATTTCTTGAAGATTCGTCGCTCTTCTCGGGCTGGGCGAACTGAGTCGATAAGCTCACCGACGGAGACTGGCCCTCCGGCTGTCTCGTTAGTGCTCCTGCACCAGTTAGCGAGCTCTTGCGTTAGAGGGGGACTCGAGGACCAGATGCTGTAGAGTTTCGGTGGGTGTTACGGTATACGAAAGTGTTCATTTTTCAAACTTGCTGATTTCTTTACTTTCAGTTGACGACCACTTCGCAAAGGCTTTGGGCGACACTTGGATCAAGCTTCAGAACCGAGGGAAAGATGGCACGGAGAGTCCAAAGCCTTTAACCCCCCAGTCAAATCCGACGGGAAGCCAAGCTGGGTCAAACCCTGGCTCACCAATGCCCCAGAGACAAGGACTAGTACTCACGTGACAGTGCAATGGCCCGCTTTGAACTCTATTTATGAACCCACTGGAACAGAGACATACTGTGAGGTTAAACGCGTACTTGTGATATGACGCAGCTCTCCTTGTGATTTCCTCCGCGCTAGTGGCCGTACCCATTATGGCCGGTCTAGAACTCTCAAGCTGCAATACTCAGTAGAAAGCTTCGCGCAGTATTGCATGGGGACGATGACGAAACGGAAGAGTGAACATGACCCGCTTTGAACGCTCGTTGTAAGCCTTAAGTGCAGAAGAACACGGCGTGATAGTTGTCTCAAGATTTGTTTGCGATTCCCTACGTTCTATGGGTGGGACGGAGTGACCGTTCTTCAGCTACATTCTTACGGCGCACGACCGTACCCCACGACGAAGCAATGCTTACGACAGCTTGAAAATGATCCCAAGAGGGCAGATGATCTGTTGTAATTTCTCGTAAAGAGCTCAGGGACGCGTCGTGACCATGAACGTGATAGGTTTAGTGCAAGATCTGTGTGTGACTCCCTACGTTCTGGGAATATGACGGGAAGATCCATCTTAAGCTACGTTCTGACTGAAAGGGTCTCTGGGCGAACGTCAGTTCGAAATGGAACCAAAATCGCTTGGCAGTGCACATTAAGCTCTCAGTGTCAGCTAAACACACGTAATGTCAACTGTTCAAGCTGTGTCTCAAGGTTTGTCGGTATTCCTTTCGGTAAAAGCGAATGCAATCATTGCCACTTCCGCGTGCTACCCAAGACTATGGTTTCGAAGACAGGAGTCGCTGGCATTAGCGCGCGTTTGACCTGCCATCTGTGGATTTCTTTGCAATTCCAGCTTGTGCTTGCCAACGTGTGCTTTTCATCTGAACGGTTATGGGTGAATGAATTTCTATCACGCACAGAACCCATGTGGTGCAGTGTAAGCGCGAGTGTCAGACAACGTGTGAAACGCCGAAGATCAAGGCAAGGAAATGAAGAAGAAAATTATGGAGCGCGATGTGAACTGCTTTCAATCCACGAGGTATGAAAGGAGCGGATTCGGTGGTCGTAGCACGCGGGAAGTGTGCCATTTTCACACATGTATCTGTGTTTTATCTAGCGATTGAACTAGAGCATTGCTCACAGCCCAGTACATAGAGAGGGTTGTGAAAAAAAACGCCCTTAAGCCATGACTGACCTCAAAAGGAGAAATTTGGTGATCTTAACAGGTCATGTCATCTGAATGATCTCGCTTCGTTTCCGCCTCCTAAGCGAACTGGAAATTAGTTCGAAACTTAAGAGCGTGTTCCACCCTACTTTCCGTAGTGAATACGCATGACGTCACGGATCCTAGCTTCTTGGCGTCACGGCTGGAACACAATTTTACATTTTCGGCAAAATATCGTGCCGCAGGCTGATCGGGCCAGTCACAGTGATCGTAGTTACGACGCTAACGACGCTCTCGAGCGTGGTAAGCAAATAGTTACTATTTCGAGAAGGTTGGAACGGTCTGCGTAGTAACTTTTCACGAGGTTGGAACGGAAATATTAATTAACAGTTACTATTCTTAGAAGGGTGCAACCCGCTCTATTCTTTGCTATGTGATTTTCTTCAGCATCATCACCCGTATACAAACACATGCACATGGTGGCAACACGTGCATTTGAAAAAAACGGGAATATATTCGGTAAAAGAAGAGGGCGTTCGTTTGGCATTTCAACAATTTCCAGACTTCTACTCGCACAATTTTGCTTCGCTTTTATTTGTCTCCCCACAATGATCTTGTGACGCTATAGCTTGAACTGTGTTTGGAGTTTGCAAACTATGTGGGGTCAAGTTCGTGGAGCCAGCTGAAATATTTCAGTGTCGACGTATGTGAGTCGCTGATGGATTCTTGACATTAAAGTGTGACGTCGGTTCACACTAATCCTGAACTAAAACGGTACCTAATGTTTACTAACGTATCTTACGTGCGAGAGTTTATTTCTCTTTTGTGCAAGAATTGTGTTTTTCCGTACTGCAATCCTTAAATTACTGGCTTAACCTGCGCTACACTGTCAGAAGTTTCATAACAGATAGCGCATAACACTTTCAAGAATAACACCTTTTCAATTAGAAATAAAGTGTATGACCAATTAAGTTTACACTTTTTCGTGCTTTTTCGTTCGTGCCTAGATCTCCAACAACACCTTCAATTGGTAAATATACTAACGGGAACGAAATAAACATAAACAGATAATCTCCCAAAGTGTTATCTGTTGAAACCGGGCATCCCAAAGTGTTATCTGTTGAAACCGGGCATCCTTCTGTTGTCGTTATGTAACTTCTGACAGTGTAGTATTTTTACCGATTGAAGGTGTTGTTGGAGATCTAGGTACGAAATAGTGTGAACTTAACTGGTCATAACACTTTATTTCTAAGTGAAAAGGTGTTATTCTTGAAAGTGTTATGCGCAATCTGTTATGAAACTTCTGACAGTGTACAGTGTCAGAAGTGAGCTGTTATGTTTTTTAGACGTTACGAATTGAAACGTTATGCATACACAAAGAGCCGAAACTCCGCCGAAAGAACATCTGCTGACTTTTTTTGGCAGTTTTTCAGCTCTTCCTGGCAATGCTTGTTATGCATAACAGTTGCAAAATCATAACAGATAACATTCCAGGTGTTATCTGTTGAAACTGCGCATCCTTGTGTTACCTGTTATGATACTTCGGACAGTGCTGATGTACTCAATGCGTGGCACAGAATTCGCCCTTTCCAGGTTCAGGGTCCTACCGGATAACAAGTACGGTTGAACGCTGCTCCTAATTGACGCGTAAAAGATCACCAAAACACGATTGAAAACCCAAGAATTAGAAAAGTTCAGCCTAGATAACTGGAAAAAAAAGCTAAATTAAAGAAAATTATGACAAGCTTATAGCAGGAAATATTGAGTAATAAATAACAATAAACGTAACATCGGAATCAGAAAGAATAGATCAGGCCAAGAGTTCCAGGCGTCAATTTTGAGTAGCGTTTCGTCAATTTCGTAGGAGCGCTCAGTCGAAAAATCGCGAATTTGGGCCACGTGGGATTTGGACTAAGATTATAGACCGAATCAGTAGTCAGTCTTTGAAACCGCTGTTACGATTTGTACCAAACCGCGTCGAATTGAATTTACGGTGTGAATTTTGCGTGTTCCTATTGGACTATGCCCAGTTCGCCATATTCTAGTTCAGCGCTTCCAAGTGGACTAGTTTCCGTTAATCCCCATATGCCTCACCATCGTCACTTATCACAGACATAGTAAAATAGATCAACAGGTTGACGAGTATGCAATCTGCTTAATGGAGGTTTTGCTTATGTCTCACTTAATTTTCCCACTACCTTACAGGTCCGACTTTTCACTTTGTCTACACAAGTGTTGAATATGAGGCAATAGAGGATTAACAGAAACTAGTCCACTTGGAGCGCTGATGTGGAATAAGGCAAATTCTGACAATTTTACCGTCCGTCTTCGGGCATACAATACTTACGCCCTTCTTTCTTTTACTCTAGTAGACAGGTCGTTCAGATTAAGGGAGATGCTACAAAAATATCCATCCACTCTGACTTATAGCAAATTATTATTCAAGCTCTGCGCCCGGGTAATAACACCATGGTATTACATATTTTTTATTTATGTTTGGAGTAGGCTAAAAGTTCAAAACACGCCAGTGATCCTCAGGAAGAACGAGTTAAAGTCTCACTAACGACTCAAACTCAGCAACTCAAATCCTGTGTCAACCAATCACGGCGATTTTTGGGCGCAGCTGTGATACCGCTGCCGGCTCTTCCGCTAGGTACCCGGCGATTCTGCATCGGCAAGGAGAGTTAGTCATCAAGAGTATTCTCGCCGTTCCCCGAGGAATCATTGGGGAACGGCGAGAATAGATGGAGTCACTCCGCGCGGACTGCTTAGCATTTGTTTTTCAAAAATCAGCAACTTCCAAAATCGTTTCCCCGCCGAATCTGAAAGCGAGTCCTTTTTTGAAGATGGTGATGATAATCGGAGCACCTAGTCCTGTGGGGAATCGCGAGAATAGGGGGAGTGAGTTCCCTAGACAAACAAAAACGCGGGGCGGCGAGAATACGTCTCTGAGTAACTATTTGATGACCTGTGGTGTTCGCTATTTTCTTCTGCGATTTCCGCTAGACATCTGGAAGGGGGCGGGGAGCTTTCCCAGTTGCTACGCTGACCTTCCGTCGGTATTAATACTTGCGCAAAACGCGCCCGGAAGGGGCGGCAAGAAAACGTGTTTGAAGCCAAAACTCCTGCTTCGTAAAAACCTATCAGACCTCCGTATCTCGTGCCAGATGAGTTTGTCGTGTTACCAGAAAAGATAAAAAGTCCAATTTTATTTGCTAATGCTTTTCGTGACTGGAATTATTTGTTATTTCTGAATTATGCTGCGCGCAATGAAAATGACGGAAGTACGTGAGTTTTGCTTGATACCGACCTAAAAAATTGTGTTCCATGAGACAATTAAATAGAAATTACTATACTAAACTAATAATTAAATTTAGTGATGCAGATTTATTCGATCACTCGGTTTCAGGGATACGCATGCCTAGATCGAATACTGTCGAATTTTGGACACAACAGGTTTTGGTACCCGGGCCTTGTGAGAAAAAAGAAAGGGTGCCACTGGTTAGGGAGGTATTTTTTCCAAACTTTTGGTGAACGCTTTTAAAAAAAAATCGTAGATATGTGGTATATCGTCCCTAAAAATCAGAGCTAACTACATTGATAGGGAGATAGGGGGGGGGGGGGGCTTATGCGAGATCTGTCTAATTGTTCTATAGGATCGTCAAATACTAGCTCTACCTCACCGTAGCGGAATTACGTGAACATTTTTGTCTCAACTGTTAGATCACTCATCCGACTGTATATATATATCATGGCGGAGTTACCTCGTTATTTACGTCTTTGTGCATTATGTGAAGCGTTTTGTTTATATTGTATGGAGCGATCAGCTGTTGTTTGGTTACATAAAAGTTTTTCGTCCGAATCCAGTCTATTGCCCATGCTATCCTTCCACGACATATTAGATTGGTGAATCGGGAAGTCGCATTTGTGGCATCCTAGAGTGCGTTCCACATCAGTTATTACGAGTTACGATGATAAGTGGAAGAGCCAGCTCTTTATCGTATCGTAGTAGTTATAACGCTCTCTGGAACGAAAATGATACAGCGCGGAGCTAAGTCACCACTCTTACAGGAGTTCCCGCTGAACCGATAGTTATTATCACTTCTGATGCTCCCAACCATCAAAACTATTAGTAAGTCTTGTGGAACGAAAATAATAAGAGGGAGCAGAGGCATTACTAGCCAAAATATTTTTTTTTTTTGGGGGGGGGAACGTATTTTGGCTGGTCGTTTCACCGACTGCTTTTGTAGAAAAAACTACTGTTTTTAAGAGAAACATTACTGTTTGACGTAAAATCGACTGATTTTCAGAAAAACCGACTATTTTAACAGAAAATCGACTAGTTTTATGAAAAACCGGCTGTTTTGATGAAAATCGACGGTTTCCAAGAAAAAAAAAATCGATTGTTTTTATGAAAAATCACGGCGCTTCGTGGCGAGTCGACTAATTTTTTTTTACCGACAGGCCAACGACATTGGGGGAGGGGCGTCCCCCCCCCCCCATACGTGACGCCCCTGAGAGGGAGGAGCTAATTTGCTAATCACGGCGCCCTCTGGAACGAAAATAATAACAAAAATCGTAACGATCATAACTAATAATAACTCGGAGAAAGGCTACCATAGCCTTCTGAAATCGACCATGTATTTAATAACTCTTCAGGAAAAAACAAAACAAAACGGAATAACATGCATTTGTACCAACATACGATCAGTCACTTATTTCTGAGTCGCTTAGTTCCAGCACCTAGAAAAAAAACAATAAATTGTATTTTAGTATGCTGAAGATATATTCATATAATATGTGACAGCGTCAAACACGAACTAATTCCAGGTTCGTATTTTTAGCTTGCGCCTGAAGAGGACCCTCGCAAGAATAAACATCAGCCGATTTACATGTTTAGCGCAGTCAGTCCTGGGCTGAAAGAATACTTACATCACGATTACAACAAAACGGCTTTTCGTCGAAAAGTGCGTGAAAGGAAACTTTAAAATCAGCCGTATTTTTCCAATATCACATTTCGATCCCCGATCGAACTTTTCAGTTCGAAATGTTCGTTTTCAATATTTATTTCGTTAATCACGAAGTACGGAACTTTCATAGCACAGACATGCCGATAAGTATCCATCTTAGCTGGAAAGAAGAGACAGGTGACACCAAAACCAAAATTGCAGAAAAATTTCTATCAAAAACAGCAGCCGTGTCCAGAATGAAATCGCAACACCAGCTTTAACTCAGATACTTTGAGCTAGAATCTTTCGTTGTTTTTCCACAAGTTCATTTGCCAGCCTGAGCCTAAAGAGGACCCTTGCCAAGAAGGGCCGAAATATAGCTCTAATAAAAACGCAGCTGACGTATCCGATTTGCACTGTCAAATTTTTACTTCGTCTCCCTTTTGTTCCTATGACCCAATGACGGGTACTGCCGCTACTGCGGCAAGGAGTAGGGCAGCTGAGGTCACCGAAGACCTGAGAAATGCTACACAAGACACCATCCTGGATGCTACGGAAAGCGGTCCCGCCACAAGAACCAGTAAATAAAGTATAGCTCACAGTGGTCTTTTCTCTTCAAGTGGGTTATTGGTTTGTTTTTGTAACGTTTCTTATTCTTCCCTAGGATCATCGGCGTGTTTCAGAGACAGTAGGACACCCTCGAAAGTTACGCATTCGGAACACTGCTGGGAAAAACGAGCGTACTTACAACAAGACCAAAGGTTCCGATGGGATCCCAAAAATTCAATATTTGATCCAGTTTGTCTTCACCAGATCCAGTCTTCGCCAGACTCCTTGAACATTCAGAAACAGATTAAGGCCAACCAGCTAATCATCTAAGAAAACCAAGTTCAGATATGGATTCAGCATGTGTGTTTATCCCTATAAGCCGATCGAAACGATCCTGCCTTACTTCTGCGAAATTTCCGGTTTCGGCGAAATTCCAGAACTACTTGTCCGGTGAGAAAATAAAGCTCAAAAACGAAATCAGCGTATCTCCTTACCCCTATATCCAACATCTAATCAACTTCAAATACAAATTTAACTTATAACAAATTTTCCGGTTTCAGCCGGATTCAGGATGACCTATATGTCCGGCTAAAAAAATATTGTCATATACGGATTCAGCGTCTCTTCTTACCCCTAAATCGGACGTCTAATCAACTTCAAATAAAACTTTTACTTTTAACAAACTTCCCGGTTTTGGCCGGATTCCGGGCGAACTACTTGCTCGGCGACAAAATCTTTTCATATTCGTGTTCAGCACCCATCTTACCCCTATATCGAACATCTAATCAACTTCAAATAAAACTTTTACTTATAACAAACTTCCCGGTTTTGGCCGGATTCCGGGCGAACTACTTGCTCGGCGACAAAATCGTTTTCATATTCGTGTTCAGCACCCATCTTACCCCTATATCGAACATCTAATCAACTTCAAATAAAACTTTTACTTATAACAAACTTTCCGGTTTTGGCCGGATTCCGGGCGAACGACTAGTCCGGCGAGAAAATGGTTTTCATATTCGTGTTCAACAAGCCTTCTCCCTAAATCGAACATCTAATAAGCTTCAAATAAAACTTTTACTTTTAACAAACTTTCCAGTTTTGGCCGGATTCCGGGCGAACTACTTATCCGGCGAGAAAATGGTTTTCATATTCGTGTTCAGCATGTCTTCTTACCCTATAATCGACTATCTCATTGGCTGTTTAAAAATATTTTGTTTGTCCCTTAATTTAAACCCCCTCCCCCACCCCTAAATGTAAGGCTACAGAGCCCATCTACGAACTCGAGCTTCCCCTTGACCCAAAGGATCCTCCCACCAAGTTTCATCAAAATATCTCATTCCCTTCGAGAGTTATCTTGCTTACAGACGGACGGACGGACAGACAACTTTTGCGATGTCATAGGTATCCTCCACTTACGTTTTGGGATCCCAAAAAACGAGCGTACTTACAAATTCTGTATTTAAAACTGACATGCTTTGTAATTATGTTCGTTATCGGATTGTATTTTAAAACTGTAACATATATGTGATTATTTATAATTATACTGACCATGTATGACGTCCACCACTATTTTTGTAAAAAGATACGATGGAATTAAACGAATTTGAACTGAAAACACACACTTTTTGGAAATACTCCCGGATTTACGCCAAGTGTCAACCCACCATTAATCGGAGCAAAGACGTTGATTTCTAAAACTGTAATGACGACTTTGGAGAGTCTCCGATTTAGGTAGTGCGAGTAAAAAGAATAGCGCTACTGCGTCGGTGCTTTGATGGTTCGTCAGAAGGGGGGGGGGAGGATAACCTACCTCTTCGAATCCGGACAGATCTTTTAATTTATCCAAGCCGGTCAACACCTCCAGATGCATGGGATCGTTGAAGACATTTCTAAGGAAGTTAAAGCCGTCTGTTCTGTACTTCTCAATGACCTAAAACAAAATCTCAGTCACTTTGGGAAGTACTTTCAAGTACAAAATCGAAGCTACTGCGGTTTTACTCAAGTACAACTTTCATGGAGTATTAAGTATTGTCTCAAGTACATTCTGCTTAGACCACATCGATTCGCACATTGCTTGTTTGGCAACATTTACCCAAAAATTCAAAGTCTCAAACTAATGGAACTCGGGAAGTCAGTGAAGTACACTGCACCTTTGGTATGCACAAGCCTACTACTAATAGATGGCGGGAGCTCCATTCAAAGCTAGAAAGCCTATGTCCTCTCAACGTTCAGTGCTTAAAACGTGCAGTTCTCGAAGTATTACCCAAGTAAAAGTGAAGTACTTAACACTCAAGGACTCCTTAAGAACATTTGTTGTCAAGTATTGGTTTGTATATTTGATTTGGTCGTTGCGTCAGGCTGGCAATGGAGCAAAGAAACATATTTTTGGAGTTGAATAAAGTAATTTCTTGATGTTTAGTAGCATACCATAGATTTTGTTGTTTGTTTTATGTTTTTTACCTTATTGTTCTTTGCTGTGGCCCTCGGGCTTTTAAAGCAATGTATGTTACTATATAATATGATGGTTAAGTCCAGGATACATGACAGTTAAGTACAAATCTCAATTACTTGTACCAATACTGATTTCGGCGACTAACTTGCCAAGGGCAAAGCAAAGCACAGCTATTAAATTCTCCAAAACACAATTCTGAATCCTCCGCATCCTTCCACTAAGGTTCTTCAGCAAACAGATGAAGTTTCCCCGCAATAGTTCAGAAAATTTGGGTTTCAGTAACTCAACCTACCAAATCTGAGCAAGCAGTACACTTTGAAAAGGCTTCGGTGGCAGGCAAAACTATGGTATGTCGTGACAGGTAACCTCGGATGGAGTGAGGAACCAAGCCAAGAGGTCCCTCTTCAGCTTCGCTATCTCTAGATACAGCAGCGGCTGCGTCAAACCTAGAGAAAAGATAGGATAGGAGAAAGTGAGTGCGGATTCCAGTTCTGCTACAAGTAAGGAATCTTCTTGTTTCCGTTTGTACTACCCCTTTTTACCCCCCCCCCTCCTCTCAGGGACAGGAGTGTGGATCTCCTCTTCCAATTTTCCTTAAACGACCCCTCTTGCTTATTCTGCCTTTGGTATTTTTCTTATCTCCCTTATGGGATTATAAGCTTCTGAAGTCCCCGCTTTTCGCCATTTGTTTCGTTTTGTACTTTATTTTTCCAGCACTTTTTCGGCCTAGACGAGTTTTGACAGTCGCGTAACGCAAATTTCGCCGAAAGCTTCAAGGTCCGCCGACAACTCTCTAACACATAAGGACATTAGAAGCTTCAAACTATTGTTTTTCATTTTGGAAGACATGGTAGACTATCAGGTCTACCTTCTGCTTTAGATTTCTTTTATTTTGCTTGGTTTTTCCACTTTTTATCATCTCCCAAGGCGTCAAGCCATTGGAGCGACGTCGGCATCGTTCCCTTTCGGCCTCTCTTCTTGGCTTGGTGGCCTGCGTCGTCTGCACTCTCTTTCTTCGTTGGGCGTATCTCTGCCTGGGTCAATCGGGATCTAGCTGATTTTCTTTTCCTGTAGGATCTTGATAATCTGGTTAACACGACACATTCAGTTTTCAAATATTTTGCGTCCAGCCGCCGCGTCGCAGAACAGGAAGGCTGGATAGAGTCGACAAGCTCTAACAAGAAAATCTCTTGTTTCACGTGGCAAGTAATGGTAACTCATGGTTACGATCATCGTGAAAAGATCATTTCTGGTAAGAATTGTGCTTTAAAAATTCTACTCCATTTCCTTTTCTATTTTTCTAGCATAGCCTAGAATTTTTTTTTCTTCGAAATGTTTTTCACCCGTAGGCCAACTGACAACACTGAGAATGCTGATGGATAGCATGTAGAACATAATCGTAAAAACAAAACTGATTCTAAACAAGAGCTGTAAGCTCATATGGCACTTGCAAGGGTTGAGATGTAGTGTTTGATCAAAGGTACTTTTAAGGTTACCTTTGCGGTTCAGATGCGCACTTTAAGGGAGCTAGAGAAAAAGTATTTTGTTTTAGAACTTAGCTGTAATGATACGCAATTTATAGGCGCTAGAAATGCATCTGTAAGAAAAACTATTGAGACAAAACGATCACAGGGCCTTATGGATCATTGATATATACCGTTTGGTAAAAAAAAAAATTTCACTTTACGGTTAAAATGTGAACTTTAAGGGTGATAAAATTTTAAGCAAAACCCTTGTGGCACAAATGATCATGGGTTGAGATGTAGCTTATCGTTTGATAAAAAAAAAGTAGTTTTCGACCTTGCGGTTCAGATGTGCACTTTAAGGGAGCTAGAACTTCATTTGTAAGCAAAACCCTTGAGGCAAAAATGACAATGGGCTCATGGAGATCATAAAAATGTATAATTTGCTTAAAAGTATTTTTCAAAATTTACGGTCAAGATTGGTACTTTAAGGAATGTCGGATTTGGAAAGTGGCGATTTCTGAGCCAATCTTGTCGAATCTCTAATATTCCAGCCTAGTTCCATCGTCCTAGCACATCGGGAAGTACCTTAAATCGCGATCACCGGAATTCCGGACCCCCCCCCAAACTCCCCCACAGTCGCCGGAGCCAATCCGGTTCTGTAAGTGATTTATCCAGAGCATCTCTCTATTATTCCCATAATGTTCCATCCCGATCTCCCCAATCCGAGCCGGTCACGTATTCCCCCCCCCCAATTCCCCCCCATTGTTGTCGAATCCGGTCCAGACATGACAAAGATCACCAGAGACATGTCCTCTGATCAATTATCAAATTTCACTCAAATCCGATCAACCGTTCCAAAGTTACACATGACTCAATATTCCGGATTCCCCCTCCCGCTACTCCCCCCACGACTATCGGATCATGTAAATTTTTATTTATAAGTCAGTTTGATCGGGTCCCTGACTCGCCTCCCAAGTTTCATCATGAAAATCCCCAAAACCGCCATTACCGGAATTCCGGGAAACACCCCTCCACCCCCCCCCCCTCTATTATCCGGATCCAGTCCAAATGTATAAACGATTTATCTGGAGCAGATGATTGTTCTTCCCAGCAAGTTTCACTCCGATCCCTCCATTCTAACCGTTTCTCGAGATTTCCGGTCTCCCCCCCCAAACTCCCCCATAGCTGTCGAATCCGGTCCGGACTTCAAATGGGACATCAGAGGTATGCAATTTATTCAGTTATTAAGTTTCATTCCGATCCGATCACCCGTTCGAAAGTTACACATTACTCCAGTTTTCCGGATTCCCCAGCCCTCCACTCCCCCCCCCCAGGTGGTCGGATTGGGAAACTGATTATTTCCAGGTTAATCCGGTCGGGTCCCTGATGCTCCTGCCAAGTTTCATCGTCCTAGCACATCTGGAAGTACCCCAACTCGAAAAAGTGTGACAAAAACTACTTAATTCTCAGAATTCCCCGGCCCACCACTCCCCCCCAGATGGTCGGATCGGGAAACTGATTATTTCCAGGTTAGTTTGGTCGGGTCCCTGATTTTCCTGCCAAGTTTCATCGTCCTAACACATCTGGAAGTACCCTAACTCGAACATGTGGGACAAAATAATTCGGACCGACCGACCGACCGACCGACCGACCGACCGACCGACGGACGGAATTGCGATCGGTATATGGCACTTGAGCCAGAGGCTGCAAGTGCCATAAAAACGCAAACAAAAACTCTTCAGCCATTTTACTCTCTACGGTGCGACCGCCCCCGCCTCACTCACACATGGAACGGTATAGGTTCTACCGAACTGTAACAGGAGCCATCTATTTTGACTGCAAGAATCTAAAGAGGCAGACGAAGGGTGTACAGACGTCGCACTTGAATATGTTTTGGGGGGGGGGGACGGCTAACCAACTTACTGATCTGGATGCTGCAGTCCTGAAACTAGCAGTTCAACCGCTAATGCAGATGCAATCATAGAAACTCCAGGACGGGTGACGGTGCATTGCTGGTCTAAAGTCCGGTCGTGCATCGACTGAAAAAAATAAATCACCTTTTCATATTTCGACAGAAACAGAGCAACCAGAAAGGGAAGAGGAATTAATCGACCTACTACACATGCACTTCTGTAAAAAGGAAACATTGCAAGTCCCCTAAGCCTTGTGGAAATGTGAAAAGTGAAGCCGCACTTCCCGCGTTTCCTGATCTACGGGACCCTGAATATCCATGTCCGGGTCTGATGGCATGCAGCCCGTGGTAAGAATAGCTTACAGCATCCAAAATCGATAAGGTTATTACTGCACACTCAGTCTTCGTTAATATTTCTATCCTTCAGCAAAAGCGCAACGCTTTATAACGCTGCACATGTTAGATACAAGGAATAACCTAGGATACGACGAGGGTGTTCCACCCTACTTACCGAGCTTACTAAGCATTACGTCACGAATCCTGGCTTCTTGGCGTCATGCATTTTTCTATTTCGTCAAATATCGTGCCCCGGGCTGACCGGGCTAATCACGTCACAGAGATCGTAATTACCACGGTAACTACGCTCCCCAGCGTGGTAAGCAAATAGTTACTATTAGTTATTATTGCAAGAAGGTTGGAACCGTCAGTGCTGTAACTTTCCACGAGCTTGGAACGAAAATAGTAACTAATAGTTACTTTTGTTAGAAGGGTGGAACATGCTCGATGACAGACAGGCTGCAGAGAATGCGAGAGGGCCCTGACCAGGATATTTTTCGGTGGCTTTCGTCAGAGATGGACGAATCCGGATTAGAATCCAGGATTCGTCCTTTTGGCCGGCTTCGAATCTTTTGCTTGTCAGGCTGGATTCGGATTCGGACTCTGATTCCAAACCTTGGATCTTACGAATCCGCTCCAATTTCTAATATTTTCCAAATTTTTACACACTATGCTTAAGGTATGACATAACAATCACACATGAAAACCTAGAAATGTGGTTTACATACCGTCTCATTTGCTTTAGGTATCAGTGCTTTTTTGTCACCTCTGATTTTTAAACTATAACCTATGTACATGATTTGATCTTTGTTAAACTCGGATTCGAATCCGGATTCGATTCCGGATTTTTATCCTCAGCATGAAATGGTGGATTCGGATTCGTACCTAGCCCTGGATTCGGATTCGAATCCTTTCATGATTGGATTCGACCATCTCTGGCTTTTGTTCGGAAAGGTTCAAAGGGGATCTACACTGACGCGAAATTATTATTAGTCGTAAATAAAGAAACAAAAGTTGGAGCTATTTTTTATAATGTCTCGGGGGTTCAAACCCCTCCCCTGGATACTGGCCAGAGATGGGCGAATCCGAATCCGGATTCCGGTTCGGACACGGATTCCAACCCCTCAATCTTACGAATACGCTCAAATTTCTAGTCTACATCCTTCCAGTTTCTGTTTTCCCAATTTTTACAGTTGGCTTAGGCAATCCAACTCTTGGTCTCCACGAACAACCATCCTTCTTAAGTAATCTATCACGTTACCTGATTACCTCATATATCAGTGCTTTTTGGCACCTCTGATTTTTAAACTATAACCTATGTACATGATTTGATCTTTGTTAAAGTCGGATTCGAATCCTCAGCATGAAACGATGGATTCGAAATGGGATTTGCCCATCTCTGATACAGGCTGGCATGCAAATGTTATTAAGTTCTTATATATATCTACACAGCCTTGTCGCTAGCAAGTGCGATTTAAGGTAATGGACAGCGAATTTCTTTCACTATTTTTTTTTCGCTCCGGAAAATTTGGCCAACGGGCGTCGCCCTTTCAAAAGCAAGCTCAGCAAAGACATTACTCCTACATCACCAGGTGCGACAACATCGTTGCAGAAGTAACACCCAAGCCTTCGACCTGGAACGGCTCCTGTTAGCTGTGCCACCTCGCTGATGGGTTGGCTCGAAGGTGGAGACATCTTAAGACCATGACGCATGACCAAGTAAGAATCAAAGCCCAGGCCAGCGTTTATGACTATCTGCAGAAAATAAATAATCAGAAGGGGAAGGACGGACAAGGTGCATGAAGCCTTGTCCCTACCATCTAGACTTCTTGATCTAGCCAGATTGTTTTTCCATCATCTTGTTGCTACGACCCGTCAATTCGTTCATTTCGAGAATACATCAATCAATCTTTATTATTCGAAAAACCTTTCTTACGGTATTAACAAAAAAACGAATATTTGTTCTCTCGTCAAACATAACTAATTGCGCTTTTACACCTTTATCAAAGCCTGTATAGAGATGCCCCCCCCCCCGTCCGCCTTGACATATTGCCAAAATCTAGCTCTTTCGCGTATGTTGGTCTGATGAGAACAGTTGCTAAGAAGAACTTAAGATTTCCGGAAAACGGAACCAAGTCGGGCCAGATTTGGTGAGCGAATCGTTTCTTGTCAATTTAAAGCTGTTCACGGTTTCGCAGTAGAAAAGTTTACTCTGCCAGTAGTATGAACCACCACTCACCTTCTTCTTGCAAGCACCAAATAATGTTGGCAGCCAACGTGCCTCCCTCGAGTCCAAAAGGAGAAAGACAACGTCGTGTTCGTCATACAGAGACTCAAGGCGCGAGATGGCAGCTTTTACTTCCTGTTCCGCGGCTGGCTGGACAGAATGACCGGGCATGGGAATCTCCATGACAACGCCCTCCGCGTCCTAAAACGACTAGAATAAGGGGACTAATAGGGACTACTTTGCGTTTTTCCGAAGGTAACAAAACTTGCCAGCTGCGATTTGACCACCGATCACGCCAATGGTTGAATATAAGATAAGATAAGATTTATTCCACTAAAAGCACAGAGGCCATGGGAAAAAAATGAAAAAAAAATAAAATAAAATAAAATAAAGAACAAAAACCAAATAAGTGATAACTATTTTACATATTCCTTTACAGGAACCTTTCTCTGTGGTTCATCGAAACCGAAAGGAATCTTCCCAACTTTTCAATATCACCAAATAATTTAATAGACTACTCTTTACAGCAAAATCGTGCACAAGTCAAATAGGGGGTGACAACATACAGCAAATCTTGTCAATCTGATTAAAGGGCGATTCTGGCGGTCTGGAAAGCTCCGCGAGCTTATGCACAGGCTGTTTCTGCGACTCCGGCTAAAACTCGCTTCGCTTTCCAGAGCTGTTCTTGCGCTCCGCTAGTTTCCGCAACCACTTGGAAACCGTATCCACTTCGCGAGTGGACAGTGATTTCGGCAAGTCAGCGAGAAGTTGTAAAGTTGCAACTGAGGCGCAGCGACTTTCCGTTTGTTCTTGCGCTCCGCGGATTCTCGCTTTGGTTTTCGGATGGAGAATCCAAGAGATCGCCAGAATCTCTTCTAACATACCCTAGATTTCGTCTTCAAAATGATCAAACGTAAAAATAAAGGCGGTACTTCGCATCATTATTATACGTAGTAAAATTAAACACTTCTTGGTATAAAACTATCCCGAAACTGGTTGGTTTTAGCCCGGACGATGGAGGACGAAGCTCCGTGAAGACTTCGCATGCGAAATCCGCGTCACTATAGGGAAACCTAAGTCGCGTTCTACTGTGAAACTCGGACTATGTGTCCACATGCCTTGAAGCCGCGTGGGTCATACGACCAGGTTCCTTAGAAAAAACACACGTACGCCAAATAAGCTTTTTTTTTGTCAGTAAGATGCAGGGGGAGTTCTAATCATGTCTGGTTGACCACATTTCGAACCCCTTGGTAGACGCCCTCTTCAGGTCCATTCTTCGTAAAAGAAGAAATGAACATTAATAAAATATAGTATATATATGAATGGATGAATACTTTTAATTCAGCAAATTGCCATAGACGAAAAAAACAAAAAAAACAGATACCATACAAAGAAAACAACAACAACAAAAAATCACGAAATCACGAAGTCTGTTCCTGCTGATGCGTTGCAGCAAGAAGAGACTGCCATACAGGCAGGCAATGGAAAATTGGCTCAGTGGCAAAATATGTATAAATACATATATAAATATTCATTCAGCCCAAGCTGACTGCGAATCATATCTGACAGTGCAAAACGGATTCGTCAGCTGAATTTTATTAGAGCTATATTTTTGGCCCTTCTTCGCAAGCGTCTTCTTCAGGCTTAAGCCGCTCAAGCTAGAAAATGAACTTGTGGAAAAACAAACTAAAGATTACAGCTTAAGTATCTGATTTTGTGAATTTCTCCGTGAAAATTGCTTGGTGTTGAAGCTGGTGCTGCGACCAAATGAACATTTAGTGAAGTTGCAAGAAACCATCGAGCAGACACCGTTGGTTGGGCAGTAGGGAGGGTATTTGGGGCATGTTTGGATGAAAGCCATGTACTTACGGTTCCGGGGAATATTCTTTTCAGAGCATCAGCAGCAGCTAGGGCTTTCTTCTTTTGAGATTTACAGTCTTCAAAGGTGAACAGAGATTGCCTTACCGGGTTTGAGTATGAGACCTTACCACTGTCAACCAAGGTTATCTTCTTGAAGCCCCAAGCCTGCAAAAAGGCAATGCTTTTACACAAACATGTACACTTGAACCTTTGACAAGGATATCAGAGGGACCATGCAAAAAGGCCAAGTCTGAAACCTGATTGGGTAATTTCCCGGCGGCAGCCCACCAGATAGAAGACTGGTGCCTAGTCGTGGGTACCTAGGATCCTCTACAGTCATAGGAGGATCTAACGTCTGGGGCCGCCCACGATACCTTGGAAAGCCAGATGGCATAAGCGTATTTTTTTCAAAACTGGCTTTATACATCTATCACAAAAAGTCACTCTCCGTGAAACAATTTACACAATTTGCTGAGCGAACGAATCATAACGAGGGCGAAAAGAAGCTGCATACTACGCGGGCTGGTGACGGCGCTGGCTACTGGAATCTAAGCTAACAGAATAGTGTCCTTCAGTTTGCTTCAATATGACCAACATAAAGACCAATAATTTTGGAAAATAGCCCGTGAGTGTCCTTTAATTTTGCTTTAAAGCACAACTCTTACTAGAAATGATGTTTTCCCTATGAAATGGATCAGAAAAACATTTTCGAAAATACCTTTACTTTCCACCTGAAATTAGCGATTTTCTTGTTAGCACTTGTCGACTGTGTACAGCCTTATACCTGGTCTCGGACGCGGCGGCTGGGCTCAAAACATTTGAAAACTGATCGCGCCGTTGTTAAAAAGTGTGAAAACTAAGCAAATAAAAGAAGTAATAAACAAAAGCTTCTCAGATCCTTATGTGTGAAAGAGTTGTCAGCAGACGCTGAAAATCTCGGCAAACGTTTCGTTGTGGACGTTGTGTGACGGGCAAAACTCGGCAAGGCAAGAAAAGCGCTAAAATCTCGTAGGCACAAAACGAAAACAATGGAGAAAGGCGGGGATTTCAGAAGCTTATAATTCTGTATGGGAGCTAGCTATATTATAAAAGGCAGAATAAGCAAGAGGGGTCTTTTAATATAACCAACATAAATACTAATCATTTTGGCAAATAGCCCCTGACATCACCTTGCCACCCTCTAGACTCATGACGCAATATTTTGGCAGAAAAACTAGAGCGAAAACACTGGGAGATTTAAAAGAAATACAACTATGAATGTGGTATCTGGAAAATGCAATTAAATACCTGAAGGTTTCGAGCGACTCCACACCCAAGGGTTCCAGCACCAAGCAGAAGACACTTGGTTTTTTCTAAGAGTTCGAGGTCTATTTCTGGCATTAGCCGCCACTTCATAAGTCTCAGATTCAGTGAGACAGCAGACTCGGCTAACCTAAATAAGAGAAGAAGACGGAATTTAGCGGAGTAAGGCAAAAGAAACTACCGGAATATATTTCATATTAGCCAAAATACTACATAAACGCAGGAGGAACGACGGGTTAAGTTCTTAGACAACTTATCTTAGGTCAAGTAGTTTGAGTGTCGTCGGTACATCCGGAAAAAGCTCAGCATGTACGGCTTCTGGGACTTCCGGGCAAATAGAAAGTTTCCGAAGTGATCCGAGGAAACTCCCCCACTACTTATTTCCAAAAGAGCCACCACAGGTTCTTCTGTGTGTTTTATAAGGTCAAGTCTATCTGTGTTGTTTGCCTAGCGTCAACAATATTTAATAAGGGATTAAAAAATGTCTGACTGCTGTCAGAGGCAGCCGAAAACGAGAAAGTCAGGATCCCTGTTCTTTTGGTTTTCTTCTTCTTCTTCCTTAAGTCAGGATCCCTCTTTTGATTTCAATCAACGAACTCGACTCCAACTTTGGACTTAGCCGGCAGGATCGGGCGTAAGCCTCCACTTTTCGTGGTTCCCTCCAGGACAACACAGTAAGCCTGCCGTACATTTTCAGAAAGCCCTATGCTTCGAAGGAAGATGCGGTAACGTTGCTAAAACCGTTAGGCTTGCGGAAGCTGATCTTTCTCCAGAGGGGCTACCTTTCCCCAAAAGAGTACGAAGACTTACTTTAAAGGATCCATCGAAGCACTAAGGTTCGTCATATTTGGTCCAAATTTTCCTCTCGCATTTTTCTCCCATCCAACAAAACCAGGAACATAACTTGGTCTTTCCTCGCTTAAATCCAAGGTCAGAAGCTGACTCTGATTTTCATGCCCAAAGTCCCTCCAGCATAAGAGCTTTAGACCCCTGCATAGTTGTGGGCTGAAAAAAAAAAAGAGATATGCAACAAAGAGGGTTTCCTTACATTATAGAGGGATTGGATAGGTCCAGTCTACCACAAATCCCTGATTTTAGATAGGCTATGCTATACCTTGGGCTCTGTAAAACACGGGTTAGCCTACGTCAAATGCTAGGATACTCTAGCCCACTAAAACGGATTTTAAACGACTGTTTACTTGATTTCACAATAACCATTAAATATTTCATTGGGTTGGAACCTCAGCAATTGGCACAGGCTAACAGATGTTTGGCCTAGCATATCCAAAACCAGAGATTTGTGCCATTTTTTTTTTAGTGTGTAGAGTTTTTCCTTGTTTTCTTCATGATCCGTAAGCCCAAGCGACAAACAACGAAGGATATGAGCCTTATTCTAGTCCACTTCTTCTTCCCTTAGAACTAAAAACTTTCGACGATCTGACCCTTGTCAGATTTGTAGCAAGCAACATAAAAGATGCGGAAGTTCGGGAACGCTAAAACCACCACATGTGGTTAGCCCTACTTTATAGACAAACGATCAATTAAATGCGTTCTTTATTCTTTTCGTACGAAACCCTGTATGTACTGCCTGTGCAATTCGTAATGACGTAGTAGCGCAAACTATGAGAAAGCAGGGAGCAGCTACTCCACGCACATTACTTGCCTGATGTCAAAAATTTAAACCAAGGATTTGAGGGATCATAGCTACATAGTTCAGGGGAGTTCGAAGTCCGTCACACAGAACTGCACGCGCGCTCCAAAGAGTAGTGGGCCTACTGTGTTCCGGCTAAAAGAAAAGGTCGGCGACACCCCCCCCCCGGACATACCCCGCCCAACCACTTCCCTTCCCCCGTTTGGTACCCGGGGTTTTCGCCAGGGGGAGGGGGGGGGGGGCTGTGATACGGAGGAGGTATGTCCGGGGGGCTTTCGCCACTTTTTTTCGCCTAGACCCGGTTATACTTCACCCTGCTAAATTCTCTTTATCTAAGCTAACTGTCTTTCTCTTAGTTGTTTCCTACTCAAAATGCTACTATAACCATCAATTAACTTACAAGTGATAGGCAATAATCGCAAGCAAATTTCTTGCTGGCCAGCTTGGAGAATCTTCCATGCTGCTAAAGTCTCTTAGACCAATGGCTATTTCTTTGTTTTCCGATAAGAGGTTAGGCAGACTACCGAAACTATGGATTACAGGTGCTGTACTGATCTCCGAAATCACAAAGTATAAGCCTGGTCTTTTACTTCTGAGCTGTTCAGCCACCATGTCCAGCTAGAAAGAAAAATGACTAAGCCCAAATATCGCCAAGGAGCGAGTCTAGTGTTCTGATGCACATAAGAACAAGATAAAGATGATGCTCATTAGTTGCGTTTTTTGCCTTTTCTCCGTAGGTCGGTTAACCTACCTATTTGTCACTATTGACCGTTTTTTCGTCTCGCCGGTCGGTTGGACTGAGCTCTAAAAAACGGCTTCGAAGAAAAAATGGCGTCTTCCCGTCGCCAGCGCCTATCTCTCCAATAAGAATTTTGAATTTCGCGCCGTGCCAATAGCTTAGGTCGGTTGGATGGAGCTCCCGCCTCAGTCCACAGGTCGGTTAACCGACCGGCGAACGGAGCCAAAAAACGGCTTATAAAAACTTAGGTCGGTTAACCGAAGGAAGAAAACGACTTATAACGGGAAATCTTGTAGGTCGGTTAACTGGATAAAGGCAAAAAACGCAACTATTTTCTTTGCGAGGAATGACGCGACAGTACGAAAAAAGGCAAGTTTTAAAATTTTCTAAAACGTAAGAGAGAACTACGAGTGTAGGCTAATATGAAAGAATTATACATACTACTCGCGTTTTTTGTCACCTATCTACCAAGGCCTTGGTTCGTTGGCCCGTTTTTGGCACCAAGCGCTTACTCCTCACTGCTCTTTTGACCGTTTTTGGACCAAGGCCTCTCTCCTTTTTTGCCGCGTAGTATCTTTTCAGTTCTTCCTGTCCAATTTGATTTGGCCAGGTGACTACGCTTCCACTTTCCCTCGGTGACGCCAACGGTCCTAACATCTAATATTTTAAATTATTTTTCAATGACCGACCTCTGACCGACCTATATATTTAGCGTCACCTACATTTTCCTCTATCTCTACATTCAATTTTATTATTTTTATATTCTTTCTCATTTCCTCTTTTACCATTATTTCTCATTTTACCCTTGGCTTTTCATCACATCTTTAAAACATCAAAATTTTCTTTCTTCCCTTTTTTTCCCTCTCCTTTCTGCTCAGGCCTGCGGAGAAAGGAGATTGGCAAATCCGAGGTGAGTTGACCAATCTGCTCAGGAGAACGGTGCCAGACGGCTCCTTCCCAGAAAACGGCCAAATTAGCAGAAAGGACAGAGGACTTGGGAGAGTGGCCTTCGGTCTCTTTTGGCAACAAAACGAGACTACTGTGTACACGGTCGGAAGTTTGATAACAATCAACACAAGGATGCACAATTTCAAAAGACTAGATATCATCTACAAGTGCAGCAGAATATTTCCGTTATGAACTATGATTTTTTAGTTAAGGGCAACACAGCAGACACAAAAAAAGACGCATGAGCATCGCAGGTGAAACTGACCTTATATTATGGTTTGTCAGAGCTGGTTATGGTCCTGGGCTTCCGGCGGATAATGTGAGAAAAGGGGTAGACAGTCGTTTCTCCGACCAAAGAAATTCAATCTTGGCAGGTGGCTAAGAACGGGTCGTCGTCTCTGAGGTTTTATTCAAAGGTCAAATAGGTTTGGGGGAAGGACGTCTACTTTAGAGCGGGTTTGAAAAGGGGGGAGATAAAGGATAAAGGGCAGACAGTCTGTCCTTTTGGATGTGCAGCGTTACGGGGCTGAGTTGATTCATTACTTTTTTTTTATTTTTTTATTATTAAGGATAAATAAGCGGAGACAACATTTCATGCGCGAGCAATTTGGTAGATCTTTGTCACTGTACATACAAAACAAGGACAACCAATACATAAACTTGTAAACAACCGATAACGTATTACATCAGCTGATTGTACTTTTCCAAAAATCGAGGTACGAAACTTTGCGGTATCGCTCAGTTCTACAAGAGATAGGCGCGAGTTTTGGAACTTTCGTACCCACATCTCGTTCAGGTCGGCTTCTTTCGGGAACATGAGGGGGAGGCAGGAAATGGCGATAAGTGGGATTACCAAGGAGTTTCAGTCCAAAATTTGTACAAAGGTGTTCCCTGCGAGCCGATAGGGTAGGAAGATTAAATTCATTCAGAAGGAATGAGTACGGCAATTTCCACCCACCGTAAATAATTTGAAGTGATCGCTTTTGAACCCTCTCAATCTTATCTGATTCGCACTTAGTTAGCCCATAATGCCATTTATATATATATTTATATATATTATTCGATAAACAAAATGATGAAAACGAGATTTTCGGGGTTTCTTTTTGATCAGCTAAATTATCCCTCTAAGATGATGTGCGAGGGATAAATCAATTTCGGATATTTCGGCTGCACTTCCGGCAAACCGTCCTCAGCGAAAAAACAAACAAAAACTAAATCATAACATCCACAACAATACCAACAGGACAACGATGCGAAGCCAACAACAAGAAAAAGCGCTGAATAAATAACTAAGCCAAAAGCACCCTCAGGGCATGCAGAGCAAAGAGGCTACTTCGCGAATCGCGCACAAATCTCGTTAGTGGCAAGTTCTAAAAAAAAAAAAAAAAAAAAAAAAAAAAAAAGAGTTCTGTGGAAGTGTTTGATTGAAGTGGTGGTAATTTTTAATGATGGTTCACTGGATTTTTCCGTTTTCTGGGTGAAAGCTTCTGCGCTTTCCCAGGCAGATTGTGTATATATAAACATTTGCACAGAACTCTAATTGTAAATAATCTCAGAATTGTACAAACACATTTTAACACGCACTTTTATCTTTCGTTATTTTATCTGCATGTCGTTTTAATCCGCATCGTTTCTTTCTGGTTTTTTGAGTTTCATGCCGTTTTCTTGTTGTTGGCTTCGCATCGTTGTCCTGTTGGTATTGTTGTGGATGTTATGATTTAGTTTTTGTTTGTTTTTTCGCTGAGGACGGTTTGCCGGAAGTGCAGCCGAAATATCCGAAATTGATTTATCCCTCGCACCTCCTCTTAGAGGGATAATTTAGCTGATCAAAAAGAAACCCCGAAAATCTCGTTTTCATCATTTTGTTTGCAATGAATGGTCAGCTTGGCTTCAAACCTTATATTATTCGATAGTTGACGACATTCCTCAGAGTAGCCCATAGGAATAGGGCCTACCTAGCCCATAGGAATAGGGGCCTGTAGAAAGTCATCTTTCTATTTATTTGTTCTTGTTCTAATTCCGTATGTATTTGCCATGACCTTTGGCTCTTAGAGCTCTAGAGCAGATACATCTCATCTCACTGCAAGCCATGTTTAGTGTTACATTTCACAAACAAAAAAATAACATTTGAAGTATCATAACACAATTTTCTTTAACAATAGCAAAAGTGTGTGGTCTTTTGTCTGCTGGAACTGAGCTGAGGATTCTCGTGTCTGACAGAGTAGAGGCGGCAATTTTTCTTGAAAGTTTCTTGAATGGGAGGGGACTGCAGACCTAAGACAGCTCGAGTCTTTTTCTTTGATGTGTCCAAGAAGAAATAACGAGGATTTGCTAATGCCCTAAACCAAGATTTTTTACCTTTTCTTTGGGTACTAAAGCTGACAGCTGCTCCGAGCTTGTAAGCCTAATGTTAGCAGGGTAGATTGGAGCAGGAACCACCATCCAGTGATAGAAGTGGAACTTCTTAAGGTCCTAAGAATATAAGATATAATAAAGTAGTTTAAGCTATTGAAACTATGGTCAAGACTGAAAGCATCAAAAGCATGTGCTTGGAGACAAGACGAAGCAATAAAATCCACCAGGTACACTTCAGCAACAAAAATGGAGAGATCATGTTAAACTGGAAGCGAAATGTAAGTGATTGATTCAACATTGCTTAAAATAGCCAAACCCACAAAAAATAATCAAAATGATGGCCACACTTACTGAAAAAGCAATAATTGAAAATTTTAGTGACTTTTCTGGACAATTCCTGGCTTCTTCTGATATGACACATGACCAGATTTCTTCTCCCTGTTTGGCAAGGTAGTCTTTTTTATCGATGTTACGAAAGCCCTCAGCTGTATTTTTGTTGACAAACAGACCACTAATCTGTCCATTGCTGCTATCAAACCTGGAAGAAGGTGGTTATAGTCCAGCCTCACATGAGTCACTTTATGCATCACCAGGCAACTTGTACCAAAAGAGAAGTGACAATGATCTTTCTTGCCTTGGAACTATCATACAATTCTCGATACTTGGGCATAGTGCTCTAATGTCAGGGCATGCCCCCAACATATGAGCACCAGTGCTCTTACAATGGGGCACCATGCCCTGGGGCACAGACACAGTACCCCCAGCAAAATTGTTTTGAAAAACAGCACTTTCATTTCAGATTTTAAATTTAACAGATTTCTATAGGGGTACTGTCAGGGTACTGTACCCTTGCTCCAGGGCATGCAGCATCAATGTATGAGCACCAGTGCCCCAGTGCTCATACGTTGGGGCATGCCCTAACATTATAGAACTGCGTCCTAAAACCGAGGATTTGTGTATTACTGTGCTGGGCAAAATACAAAATACAAATTAATGACAATACAAGTAAAAAGATACTTCTTGGGCCCAAGCTCACTGGAACAAATATATTCAAAAAATGGATAAAACAGATAGGGGAGAGGGGGGCCATACCGCACGGGGGGCGAAACCGAACCTTCAATTTTTTCACCACCTAGCATGCAGCTTTTTCACTCTAAAAAATATCACTAGATAGCCTCTACCTAGCGCCCATTTGGCGGAAGTTTCAAATCAGTTGGACAAACTGTACAAGTTTTGGGAGCCCTTGAAGTTTTTTTGCTCTCGCTGGAAATCTGGACATAGCAAGTCGGTGAAAGATAATTCAATAATTGTGATAGCCAGAATTCCGTGCTTTTGCAGGCGTTTAGACTAGTATTTGTTCTCTATCCTGTGTGATTTTCATTTTGATCGGCTGAGGGGTTTGACCACGGCCGCCATTTAATTTTTTTTTGTCTGTCTGGGGCGATTCCGAACGAAAATTTAGGGGCTATTCCGAATGTATTTCTGAATGGTCGGTTTCGCCCCTTCTTGACGAAAGATAACTACGACCTTCAACTTTGCAGATTCTAAGGTTTATATGTCACTACTAATGTTAGGTAATGAGGGTGCCCATTTATGCTTATATAGTTGAAAATCTGGTCATTTTGCGTTTTTTACGTGGCTTTTCAAATAAATAGCTAAAATTTTCAACCTGTCCGGATTGGCCCCTACCCCGTCCGCTTTCGCCCCGTGGTGGGAGCTATCCCGAACGACTGACAGACTGCTGGTTTTAGGGCTGCAAAGGGTTTACCTTGACTCCTAAAATTTTCATAAATTCACCATAGAATGCCCAGTGTCTGCTCTCCCTTGACCATAAAAACTGAGTATATTGGTTAAAAAATAAGCTTCCAGCAGCAGAAAAAGCAAAAATCGTTCGGTATGGCCCCCCTCTCCCCTATGACAGCTATGTTGCTTTGGCAGCAATATTTTGACCTTCTTGGCAAGGGACTGCCTCAGGCTGTCAAAGGGTCAGGCTGTCAAACGGGTCCAGGCTGTTGAACAGCCTGACAAGGACCTTGCAAAGAAGAGCTTAAATATTGCTGCAAAAGACTTATCTGACGTATCCGTTTTATCCATTGCTTCCTACAGAAACAATTCCTTCAGAAAATGACCAATCCAAATAATTTTTTTGCTAGGTTTGGCAGGGTTTAGGCCAGGTTCAGGCCCGGTTCGGGCCTGGTTAGGACATCCGGCATTGCTAGGGTAACCCTGTAGTAACCACCATTTGGGATATGTTATTCCACACTATAAGGCCCAGATTTTCCGCAGTCCATCCAAAATCCGTAGTTTTTAGTAGACTGCAGTGCCAGCAGACCTTAGGGTATGATGCAGGTATAATGTAGGCTAGTGAATATCTACAGAAAGAAAGTTCAGACAAATCCAGAAAGAAACTTTGTAGTAGGGTAGGAGCGGCGGTAGTCGGGCAGTTAACTCCTCACTTAGCTTTGAATCACCTTAAAAACTAAACCACTCAACTCACAGACTTCATTTACGCATTGAAAAATTCTTTTGAAAATCGCGCTTCTTTTTGCCGTTTCTTGACACCATTGTTGCCAAACAAGAATCCTCCGCCTGATTTTCCCATATTCCGCCCAAAACTATTTTCACGGGCGGTCCTTTTTGTGCTCAGATAATCACGGGCAGTCACGCTTAAACTCAGGCGGCTTCAATTCCGTTTTGCCTGGCTTTTTACTTTAGCTGCTGATTTTTAGATGGCAACCGTTGATGGACATTGAGCTTCAGCGGAACAAAAGAATATACAAGACAAAATATCCAAAAATTACTCCACGAGGAAGAAAAATCAGGTAGCATAAACCAAGTGCCCGAGATTAACTCTTGACCGGGCGCTAGCAGCAACTGGTTAGTGTAGTGCCCGTGTTTATCTGCCGCCCGACTACCGCCGCTCGTACCCTATGTAGGTAGTGAATATCTACAGAAAGAAAGTTCACACAAATCCAGAAAGAAACTTTGAATAACCAGTCAACACAGCAGCAGTTCTATTCTAAACTACTGTCTACACTCTACACCGACCTCCACTTTTTGTTGTCAACTTTGTCTTCGAAAATAAAAAGGAGCAAGCACTTGGACTAGACAAGTCTCCTTGGAAAGACTACCTTTCACAAGTAATGGACTCCTCTGTAATGCTTAAACCAGGAAGAACAACTGCTTTTCCTCCATCTCCTTGACTGGCAGTGCTGAGATGGAAAGTCTGTCCGACAATTGGCACTGGGTCGTCATTCAAATGATAATGGTTCAGCTTCAGTTCAGAAAACTTATGCCAGAAGGGGGTGGATAATGCAGAGGTGAACGGCACGAACTGTACATCTTTCATGTTTCTGACAAAAGAAAACGGTTTATCTACCCCAAATCCAAACTCTCACAAGCCACGAAACCCTGGTTTGAAAATAGCGGTCGGCTTTCGGTCCAAACGTATGTCCTTCGGGATTCTTACATTTGAAAATCTACCTCATTGAACTAAGACAAGAGAAGATGTATTGAAATAAAAAAAAAAATCCTATTAAATTTTCAATAATGAATAAATATATATTTAGAATTGATTTATGTTACTTATCATGTTTTCCATTAAAATTTAGTTTTAACTAGTTTTAGGGATTTACCTCGCAATCGGAAAAAAAAATCCAGCTAATGTTCAAAAGTACATGTTCAAAAGAGTTGAAGCACATGGATAATTTGAGAAATGGATGAAATGCTAGTAGCATTCTCGATTGACGTTGCCTGCATTCAGGATCCATTTAGTATCTGAGAGCTTGCATTAACACAAGGATGAAGTTGATGAAACTTTTTACTCACCAGCTAAGCATTGGTGGAAGTGGATTCAGTAAGAATAAGAAGAGTTTAACTGTTTATCATTTATTATTAGGACCTTAGGCTTAGGTCTGGTTCTGTCACCTGGTCACTGCAGTTTAGGCATTAGGCTAGCTGTTTTTTTTGCTGTTTTTCTAACTTTAGTAGAACAAGGTAAGGTTGCCATTCTCATTCAGTCTCAAATTCTGACTCAGGAATCTGAGCCTTCAGACTGAATAGTGATTCTCCTACCTTTTACTTTTAGCTGTAGTTTGAGGTTAAAATACCATCAAAATATACCCCCCAGCTCCCCCAGCCCTGCCGCAGCGCCTCCCCCCGACCAGTCTGGACCGCGTTCTCCTCTTCTCGAAACGAGACTGCGCTCTCACGGCGACCCCTCTCCGAACACAAAGAGCCCGGCGTCAGGGAAGGACTCCTCTCTGGAGAGGAGGCTTCTTTTGGTTAGCGGAGCCGTGCCGGCGCAAGAGCCCGGAGTCAGGGAAGCACTCCTCTCTCGAGAGGAGGCTTCTTCTGGTTGGGGCAGCCATGCCGCGCGCAAGGAGCATTCGTCGTTGCATGACAGATTAACAATACTGTGTTGCGCATAGATTGCCGTGGTGTAGCTTGGGAATAACAATTGAGTAGTTTTTTCTTTTTCAAGATCTGTTTGAAGGCTTCAAAGTTTGTAAACAAAGACGGAGTCTCGCGTCCTATTGGTTGATTATGATGCGAACTTGAAAAACGCGTATCATGAATGACATCGCGATCTATTTTCTATTAAGGGGCTACTCAATGGAGCTGTGAGACTACACCGGATACGGGCAATCGGTCCTACAAGGAGTAAGCAAACATCAGCGTAGTGTCGTACCCGTTGGAGGACGTTATTGCTTGCGAATGGTTAATGTTTGAAATCGTGAATACAGCGAGAGAGCAAAAATCAGCATAGTACCGACACCAACTAATCTTCAGATTGGTTGACAGAATTTTGACAGAATATATTTTCTAATAAGGGGCTACTCAATGGAGCTGTGAGACTACGCCAGATACGGGCAATCGGTCCTACAGGGAGTAAGCAAACATCAGCGTAGTGTCGTACCTGTTAAAGGACGTTATTGCTTGCGAATGGTTAATGTTTGAAATCGTGCATACAGCGAGAGAGCAAAAATCAGCATAGTACCGATTAGAAGACGCTCAATTCACTCTTCCTGAATTTTGCATAAGGCAACAGCGGAACCGCAGCTCTCCCAAGCCAACTCTTTAGATTGGTTGACAGAATTTTAGTCAGCGTTTGGGCGACGTTTCTCGATCTTACTGACATTCACTGGAGTGTTTTTGACGAGAAGGTTGAGAGGAATATGATTAAAATCGGTCATACACCGATAAAGCAAAAATCAGCGTAGTGCCGTACCGGTTAGAAGAGGATCACTTCACTCTTCCATGAAAATTGCATAATTGCATTACCGACCACCAAGCTAGGCGGAATCAACCATGATTAGGATTAAACTCGGTCAAACTGTGAAAAAGCAAAAATCAGCGTAGTTCCGCACCGGTTTGAGGAGGCTGACATCACCCTTTGCTGCCAAGCTGCTCAGAAACAAACATGAATATGAATGATATCTGCCGTACAGGGCGAAAGCAAAAATCAGCGTAGTGCCGACACCAACTAATCTTTAGATTGGTTGACAGAATTTTAGTCAGCGTTTGGGCGACGTTTCTCGATCTTACTGACATTCACTTGAGTATTTTTGACGAGAAGGTTGAGAGGAATATAATTAAAATCGGTCATACACCGATAAAGCAAAAATCAGCGTAGTGCCGTACCGGTTAGAAGAGGATCACTTCACTCTTCCATGAAAATTGCATAATTGCATTACCGACCACCAAGCTAGGCGGAATCAACCATCATTAGGATTAAACTCGGTCAAACTGTGAAAAAGCAAAAATCAGCGTAGTTCCGCACCGGTTTGAGGAGGCTGACATCACCCTTTGCTGCCAAGCTGCTCAGAAACAAACATGAATATGAATGATATCTGCCGTACAGGGCGAAAGCAAAAATCAGCGTAGTGCCGACACCAACTAATCTTTAGATTGGTTGACAGAATTTTAGTCAGCGTTTGGGCGACGTTTCTCGATCTTACTGACATTCACTTGAGTATTTTTGACGAGAAGGTTGAGAGGAATATAATTAAAATCGGTCATACACCGATAAAGCAAAAATCAGCGTAGTGCCGTACCGGTTAGAAGAGGATCACTTCACTCTTCCATGAAAATTGCATAATTGCATTACCGACCACCAAGCTAGGCGGAATCAACCATGATTAGGATTAAACTCGGTCAAACTGTGAAAAAGCAAAAATCAGCGTAGTTCCGCACCGGTTTGAGGAGGCTGACATCACCCTTTGCTGCCAAGCTGCTCAGAAACAAACATGAGTATGAATATGAATGATATCTGCCGTACAGGGTGAAAGCAAAAATCAGCGTAGTGCCGACACCAACTAATCTTTAGATTGGTTGACAGAATTTTAGTCAGCGTTTGGGCGACGTTTCTCGATCTTACTAGCATTCACTTAATTGTTTTTGACGAGAAGGTTGAGAGGAATAGGATTAAAATCGGTCATAAACGGAGAAAGCAAAAATCAGCGTAGTGCCGTACCGGTTAGAAGAGGCTCACTTCACTCTTCCATGAAAATTGCATAATTGCATTACGCCAAGCTAGGCGGAAACAACCATGATTAGGATTAAAGTCGGTCAAACTGTGAAAAAGCAAAAATCAGCGTAGTGTCGACACCAACTAATCAGAAACAAGCCTGATTAGGAACAAAATCTGTCTAGTATATAGAAAGAAAGCGGGAACAGGAATCTCTATCAGATCCTTCAATAATTCGAAATTCCGTTCTGGCTTTCAGTTACAGGTTTAAAACCTTCTTTAGCCTTTCGCCCTCTCTGCACAGGCGGCAATTCGTTTAATCTCTCTTTTCGCAAAAACTATTTTCTCATCAAAGACAGGCTACAACCTTGCTTGCTACAACAAAGACAGGCTACCTGCATGCGTTAAGCAACCGTAGGGAGGTTCCGACGATGGGAGTCAAAAGGCGGGTGGCTAGTCGGATGGAGTACTCGCAATTGTTTTGGGTTGTGGGAGATTTCTCCCAAGCGCTGTGTACGAAATTAAGGGAAACCAGAAAAATTGTTCGGAAAGCAGATAAGTGTCTTGAAATGGCAAAACCGATGATTTGGCTACATGGCGGGCTGGGGTATAGGTACGAATTCTGTTCACATCAGAAACAGACAGATGAACAAGAGCAAGAAAAGAATTCTTTTCACACCTGTTAAGAGAAATCAGACAGGTGAACAAGACCGAAGGTATCAACGGGGCTAACACTCAAAATGCCCACGATCATAATGCCCACGACTCAAAATGCCCACTAAAAAAGCCAACAACTCAAAATGCCCACGACTCATAATGCCCACGACTCATAATGCCCACGACTCAAAATGCCCACGGTTCAGAATGCCCACGATTGGATTGTTTGAGGTGTTCAGAACGTAGTAAACTTGAATTAGGGGTGAGTGAGCAACGGGAAGAGTATAATAGACGGAGTATCAGAATGACGATGACCGTATGTTGAACTGGTATTTGAAATCGTGAATACAGCGAGAGAGCAAAAATCAGCATAGTACCGACACCAACTAATCTTCAGATTGGTTGACAGAATTTTGACAGAATATATTTTCTAATAAGGGGCTACTCAATGGAGCTGTGAGACTACGCCAGATACGGGCAATCGGTCCTACAGGGAGTAAGCAAACATCAGCGTAGTGTCGTATCCGTTAAAGGACGTTATTGCTTGCGAATGGTTAATGTTTGAAATCGTGCATACAGCGAGAGAGCAAAAATCAGCATAGTACCGATTAGAAGACGCTCAATTCACTCTTCCTGAATTTTGCATAAGGCAACAGCGGAACCGCAGCTCTCCCAAGCCAACTCTTTAGATTGGTTGACAGAATTTTAGTCAGCGTTTGGGCGACGTTTCTCGATCTTACTGACATTCACTGGAGTGTTTTTGACGAGAAGGTTGAGAGGAATATGATTAAAATCGGTCATACACCGATAAAGCAAAAATCAGCGTAGTGCCGTACCGGTTAGAAGAGGATCACTTCACTCTTCCATGAAAATTGCATAAGTGCATTACCGACCACCAAGCTAGGCGGAAACAACCATGATTAGGATTAAAGTCGGTCAAACTGTGAAAAAGCAAAAATCAGCGTAGTACCGCACTGGTTTGAGGAGGCTGACATCACCCTTTGCTGCCAAGCTGCTCAAAAAAAAACATGAACATGATTGATATCTGCCGTAGAGGGCGAAAGCAAAAATCAGCGTAGTGCCTACACCAACTAATCAGAAACAAGCCGGATCAAACAAATAAAACGCAACGCAAGAACAGAACCAAGTTCTATTCTTGCGTTGCGTCCACGCGTACGCATCAGATTTTTGTGCGAAAGAAATATTTTTTTTAGGAAAACTGGAGAAAAACCTACGAATGATGAAGGAAAACTTAGTTATGGTGAAAGAAACAAAAATTGCACGTAAATGCCCATCCACCGTGAAAGATTCTCGCATAGGTTTAAAAGGTACGGTACGCAACCTGTAAATAAGCTCTATTAGAGTCGGTCCTCCTGTCCCTGCGGCTTACCGACGAAACGTCCCCGTGTCAGAACGTCCCCGTGACAAAACGTCCCCGTGGCAAAACTCGATCTTCAGCTGCATTATCGAGGTAAAACAACTTCAGAGTGTGCATTACAGATGTGGGAACATTCCTTATAAGCAGGAAAGATCCGACATAGGACCGGTTGCTTCATAAATGTATTGTTTTCAGTTAAAATTTGTAGTGCAATATACCGTGCAATCGACTCGTAACTGATCAGTTCTAGGTCGTTTGAAGCAACATGCACAATCTGAGGAGCACCGACTATCGTCGTGTATCACCAAGTTCCATCCTTCAGCTATATCGAAGGGGTATCGAGTATCGCTAGTTGCCATACTTCATATATAACGACTAGAATCGCTGAAATAGTGCAAATTCGGTAAAAAGAAAGAAATAGATGTCTTGCCCATTGAAATCATTCGACAGGAAAAGACGATTCGGTAAGCTGCTTAGTCCGGTCTCGTCAGATATATGACACTGCAAAACGGTGTAATCAGCAGAAAATGAACATCTAGGTTAATATTTTAAAGTTTTATCTTTTCCCTTTAATTTAAGTTTTCTCTACTTCTCGGCAGAAATGCATGTCACCCGGTAGTTTGGCAAGCACTCACAATGCCCACGATCACGATGCCAACGGCTAAAACTCAAAATGCCCACTACTCAAAATGCCGGTAGCAGTGTTTTAACGCCACCGCGGTTTTCCGCCACCATACGTTTTTCGCCACCTTTTAATACTTTTGATGACTAACTCTCCTTGTCGATGCAAAATCGCCGGGTACCTAGCGGAAGACCCGGAAGCAACAGCTGTGCCCAAAGATCGCCGTGATTGGCTGACACAGGATTAGAGTTGTTGAGTTTGGGTCGTTAGTGAGACGTTTTCTCGTTCTTCCTGAGGATCACCGGCGTTTTTTGGACTTGGTCATATGGTCAATATGGTCATATAGAGTATTCAAGTAGCGCAGGTAGCCTGTGCAGGTAGTTTCAGACTTAAATCTTTAAATTTGAAAAGGGTGTTTACCGCCACCCAGGAAATCTTACGTCCCCAAGAGGATTAGTTCCTACAGAGGGTAGGCCCGGGTCAAATCTTGTCAGACCTAATATTCTGATGGGGTGTCAAGCGCCAACCGGGTTAAGTATCACAGCGATTAATGGATTATAAGTTACCAACTGGTCTAAAAGTATTTATAAAAGCAACTGTAACTGCATAACCTGAACTAAGTGACAAGTGACTCGTAGAAATGTCGATTTTTTCTAAGTCACTTTTCTTGAAATTAGCCTATTTTTGTCAACAAAGTCGTTTTTCTCATTAATAGTCGTTTTTATTTGTAAGAACAGTCGATAAAACTTACCGGCCAGTCGGTAAATATCTGTTTCAAAAGTGGGAAAACTAAGCAAATAAAAGAAATAATAAACAAAAGCTTCTCAGATCCTTATGTGTGAAAGAGTTGTCAGCATACGTTGATGATCCCGGCAAACGTTTCGTTGTGTGACGGGCAAAACTCGTCAGGGCCAAAAAAGCGCTATAATTTCGTAGGCACAAAACGAAACAATGGAGAAAGGTGAGGATGTTAGAAGCTTATAATTCTGTATGGGACCTAGATATATTATAACAAGAGCTACGAGCTCATATGGCACTTGTTACGAGTAAGCGGTACAAGAGAGTAGAAGAGAACGTCACAAACATCAACAATACAGAGAATTACGTGGTAATCCTGCTCATAGTATGTAGTGTAATATGCCATGCAATTGACTCGTAACTGATCAGCTCTAGGTCGTTTGAAGCAACATGCACAATCTGAGGAGCACCAATAGGCTCCTCAGAGAAAGGGGAAGCCCGCTATGGCTCAAAGGGGGTCAAACAAGGCAAATGCAAAAATAAAAGTAGTGCCGTTATGCTGGATAAAAATGGGGTGGTTCCCAAAATCACCACGATCTTTTTGCCCACTCTCATAATGCCTACTATTCAAAATGCCCACGGCTCAAAGTGCCCACTAAAAATACCAACAACTCAAAATGCCCACGACTCAAAATGCTCACGGTTCAGAATGCCCACGATTGGATTATTTGAGGTGTTCACTCCGCAATAAACATGAATTAGGGTTGCGTGAGCAACGGGAGGAGACCGAGTATCAGAATGACGATGATCGTATGCTGAACTAGTGTAATCTCAATTATAATATAATACTGGTAAAATATTTACAAGAAACATTTGTATTGCCTCGTGCTTAGATGCCGCAAAAGCGTTCGGCTTTCTTGAGGAAGCCTCTGACTGATAAGCAAACTGCATCTGTACTCTGACGAAAGGCCTTACACAAAAGCCTGATCAAAATATTTGAACGTATCTGATTGTTATCTTTCTAATAGGCACAGGGGCAGACAGACTTTACGAACTCGTATGCACGCTTTCAGTAACATTTTCGGCTCCCAAAATGCAGTATGAATTCTGATCTTGAAATTTTTAAGGCCTTTACTTCTGAACTGATTGAGGACCAAACAGCGATCTTAAACTGTTATTTTTAATTGAGAAATAACACGTACCCTCATGATGCAAGTTAACTGGAGTACTTTGGAAGTTCTGTACTTTCAAGAAAAGAATTCTGAACTGATCAAGAAGCAATAAAATAATTCCTTTCAAATCCTCTTCCGTGGTTAATCGTTTCCCTTATAATCTCCCAGTCCGTTGTCTCAGGATGATCAGTAATCTCATAGGCCTAGCTATCCCTCAGCGACGAAAAAAAAAATCTATAGCGGGGGACGTTTTGATCGGGGACGTTTCGCCACGTGGACGGTTTGTCGTGGGGATGTTTTTTCATGGGGACGTTTTGTCAAGGCATTTCGATTGGGGACGTTTTGTCGACAACCCGTCGTGAGGACGTTTCGCCAGGGGAAGTTTCGCCGGCAACACCCGAGAACCCGAGCACAGTTTATCATAAAAGCGACTATAAATTTGACCCAAAGTGGCATCACATCTAATTTGATCACAGTATCGTTGTTACAGAAAGACGAACAATAAGGTGTCACTGGTGTTTTGGGTCGCAAAAATATCAACCGAGATCTCGACTCACTTGTCCTACAACCGCTTTCTTCTGGGGCACGTCGATAAGGGGACGAATGATGGAATTAAATTCCGCTCTGGCCTCAGCTAAGCTAACACCATAATTACTCTGAATGATAATCCAACCATCCTTTACTTCTTTCTGGAATCTCCTCTCCCGTTTGAATTTCATCATGCAATTTGGTCAAAAGCATTGAAAAATCAGATCAGTGTCATTAATCTCCCCTCTTCACCTCCTGTTGAGAGCCTCTGTTTTCCCCACGGGTTTAGCGGTCCGATCATACTTATGATAACAACCCATGCTTCGAAAAATGTATCTGGAAAATGTGACGTTTGGACAAAAGAAGGGACTGTAACTACAGTAAAGGAAAATTAAAAAATACTTTCCATTTATTTTATAAATCACCATGTTCGCTACCGGTAGATTCCAAATTTCCCCCTATACAGTCGACCCAAGTCGTTCATAAACTCGTGGCGGAAAAGCCAAACTTTTTCTTATTTCTACCCTACCTGACAAAAGGCGTGTCGGCTTTAAAATCTGCTCCATTCTTTTTGTAGCCCTTAAAAAGTACTACAAAATGGGTATCTTAGAATTTTGCCGCCAACATCGTGCTGGTCTCATAAACTTGAAACAAACATTTTATTTTAACATGGGAAAAGCGTATACCTGCTCTTAACGAGTTTAGACTTCCGTTCCCCCTTAATTTCGTACACAGCACTTAGGAGAAATCTCCCACAACCCAAAACAATTGCGAGTACTCCATCCGACTAGCCACCCGCCTTTTGACTCCCATCGTCGGAAGCCGGAACCTCCCTACGGTTGCTTCACGCATGCAGGTAGCCAGCGGTAGCCTGTCTTTGTTATAGCAAGGTTGTAGCCTGTCTTTGATGAGAAAATAGTTTTTGCGAAAAGAGAGATTAAACGAATTGCCGCCTGTGCAGAGAGGGCGAAAGGCTAAAGAAGGTTTTAAACCTGTAACTGAAAGCCAGAACGGAATTTCGAATTATTGAAGGATCTGATAGAGGTTCCTGTTCCCGCTTTCTTTCTATATACTAGACAGATTTTGTTCCTAATCAGGCTTGTTTCTGATTAGTTGGTGTCGACACTACGCTGATTTTTGCTTTTTCACAGTTTGACCGACTTTAATCCTAATCATGGTTGTTTCCGCCTAGCTTGGTGTAATGCAATTATGCAATTTTCATGGAAGAGTGAAGTGAGCCTCTTCTAACCGGTACGGCACTACGCTGATTTTTGCTTTCTCCGTTTATGACCGATTTTAATCCTATTCCTCTCAACCTTCTCGTCAAAAACAATTAAGTGAATGTTAGTAAGATCGAGAAACGTCGCCCAAACGCTGACTAAAATTCTGTCAACCAATCTAAAGATTAGTTGGTGTCGGCACTACGCTGATTTTTGCTTTCGCCCTGTACTCCTACGGCAGATATCATTCATATTCATACTCATGTTTGTTTCTGAGCAGCTTGGCAGCAAAGGGTGATGTCAGCCTCCTCAAACCGGTGCGGAACTACGCTGATTTTTGCTTTTTCACAGTTTGACCGAGTTTAATCCTAATCATGGTTGATTCCGCCTAGCTTGGTGGTCGGTAATGCAATTATGCAATTTTCATGGAAGAGTGAAGTGATCCTCTTCTAACCGGTACGGCACTACGCTGATTTTTGCTTTATCGGTGTATGACCGATTTTAATTATATTCCTCTCAACCTTCTCGTCAAAAATATTCAAGTGAATGTCAGTAAGATCGAGAAACGTCGCCCAAACGCTGACTAAAATTCTGTCAACCAATCTAAAGATTAGTTGGTGTCGGCACTACGCTGATTTTTGCTTTCGCCCTGTACGGCAGATATCATTCATATTCATGTTTGTTTCTGAGCAGCTTGGCAGCAAAGGGTGATGTCAGCCTCCTCAAACCGGTGCGGAACTACGCTGATTTTTGCTTTTTCACAGTTTGACCGAGTTTAATCCTAATGATGGTTGATTCCGCCTAGCTTGGTGGTCGGTAATGCAATTATGCAATTTTCATGGAAGAGTGAAGTGATCCTCTTCTAACCGGTACGACACTACGCTGATTTTTGCTTTATCGGTGTATGACCGATTTTAATTATATTCCTCTCAACCTTCTCGTCAAAAATACTCAAGTGAATGTCAGTAAGATCGAGAAACGTCGCCCAAACGCTGACTAAAATTCTGTCAACCAATCTAAAGATTAGTTGGTGTCGGCACTACGCTGATTTTTGCTTTCGCCCTGTACGGCAGATATCATTCATATTCATGTTTGTTTCTGAGCAGCTTGGCAGCAAAGGGTGATGTCAGCCTCCTCAAACCGGTGCGGAACTACGCTGATTTTTGCTTTTTCACAGTTTGACCGAGTTTAATCCTAATCATGGTTGATTCCGCCTAGCTTGGTGGTCGGTAATGCAATTATGCAATTTTCATGGAAGAGTGAAGTGATCCTCTTCTAACCGGTACGGCACTACGCTGATTTTTGCTTTATCGGTGTATGACCGATTTTAATCATATTCCTCTCAACCTTCTCGTCAAAAACACTCCAGTGAATGTCAGTAAGATCGAGAAACGTCGCCCAAACGCTGACTAAAATTCTGTCAACCAATCTAAAGAGTTGGCTTGGGAGAGCTGCGGTTCCGCTGTTGCCTTATGCAAAATTCAGGAAGAGTGAATTGAGCGTCTTCTAATCGGTACTATGCTGATTTTTGCTCTCTCGCTGTATGCACGATTTCAAACATTAACCATTCGCAAGCAATAACGTCCTTTAACGGGTACGACACTACGCTGATGTTTGCTTACTCCCTGTAGGACCGATTGCCCGTATCTGGCGTAGTCTCACAGCTCCATTGAGTAGCCCCTTATTAGAAAATATATTCTGTCAAAATTCTGTCAACCAATCTGAAGATTAGTTGGTGTCGGTACTATGCTGATTTTTGCTCTCTCGCTGTATTCACGATTTCAAACATTAACCATTCGCAAGCAATAACGTCCTCCAACGGGTACGACACTACGCTGATGTTTGCTTACTCCCTGTAGGACCGATTGCCCGTATCGGTGTAGTCTCACAGCTCCATTGAGTAGCCCCTTAATAGAAAATAGATCGCGATGTCATTCATGATACGCGTTTTTCAAGTTCGCGTCATAATCAACCAATAGGACGCGAGACTCCGTCTTTGTTTACAAACTTTGAAGCCTTCAAACAGATCTTGAAAAAGAAAAAACTACTCAATTGTTATTCCCAAGCTACACCACGGCAATCTATGCGCAACCAATGTCGCCGTGAGAGCGCAGTCTCGTTTCGAGAAGAGGAGAACGCGGTCCAGACTGCCCCCGACTGCCCCCTGAATGTTGTCAGTCATCTGCAGGGGCGTCCCGAGGGGCCGAGGGGGGGGTGCTGCCCCCCCCCAGAAGGCTTGCGGAAAAAAATTCCGGTAAATTTTGTCTGGTGCAGGGAAGCCGCGCCAGTTAAAATTTATAAAATTCACCTGAACTTGATTTTTAGGGAATCTACCGGATCATTGCTTGGGGAACCTACCGGAATTTTGCTCAGGGAATCTACCGAAACTTGCTGAAGGAATCTACCGGAACTTTTCTCAGGGAATTTACTGGAGGTTGGATCAGGGGATCTACCGGATTTCAACCCACGGAATCTGTTAAAGGACCTCTCTTGCTTATTCTGCCTTTTATATTATACCTAGCTCCCTTGTGGAATAATAAGCTTCTAAAATCCCCACCTTTCTCCATTGTTTCGTTTTGTGCTCACGAATTTCTAGCGCTTTTTCTGCCGTGCCGAGTTTCGCCCGTCACACAACGCAAAGTTTGACGGAATCTCAATGTCCGCTGACAACTCTTTCATATATAAGGATATGAGAGTCTTCTGTTTTGACTTCTTTTGTGTGCTTAGTTTTTCCAACTTCTTAACCACAGCGCTTTCAGTTTTCAAACGTTTTGCGCCCAGCCGCCGCGTCGGAGAGCAGGAGTGCTGGATAGAGTCGACAAGCGCTGACAAGAAAATGGCTTATTTGGGGTGGAAAGTTATGGTATTTTAAAAAGCGTTTCTTTGGGACGGTTTCGTAGGGAGAAGATCATTTCTAGTAAGAGTTGTCCTTTAACATTTTTGAATCTACCGGATCATTGCTCAGGGAACCTACCGGAATTTTGCTCATAGAATCTACCGAAATCTTGCTGAAGGAATCTACCGGAACTTGTCTCAGGGAATTTACTGGAGGTTGGATCAGGGGATCTACCGGATATCGATCCACGGAATCTATTAACATTTTTGAATCTACCGGATCATTGCTCAGGGAACCTACCGGAATTTTGCTCATGGAATCTACCGCTCATGAAATCTTGCTGAGGAACCTACTGGAACTTGTCGCAGGGAATTTACTGGAGGTTGGATCAGGGGATCTACCGGATTTCGACCCAAGGAATCTACTAGAATGTTTGAATCTGCCGGATCATTGCTCAGGGAATCTATCGAAATCTTGCTGAAGGAATCTACCGGAACTTGTCTCAGGGAATTTACTGGAGGCTGGATCAGAGGATCTACCGGATTTCGACCAACGGAATCTACTACAGTTTTTTGAATCTACCGGATCATTGCTGACGAAACCTACCGGAATTTTGCCAAGGGAATCTACCGAAACCTTGCACAAGGAATCTACCGGAACTTGTCTAAGGGAATTTACTGGAGGCTGGATCAGGGAATGTACCGGAATTTGCTCCGCGGAAACTACCCGAAGTTGGCTCAGGGAATCTACCCAAATTTCGCTGCTTGCCGGATAAGTGTAGACTCACGGCATGCCAGGATGACCCTGGAACACAACTAAGCAGAGTGATTCTTGCAGACAGACAACACAGCGTACCGGAACATTCATCGGGTGATCCCGGTAATCTCGTAAGCTTATGTAACTTTCAAGAATTAGGCAACCTACTGAAATTTTCATCATTTCCATCTACAAATACTGTTCCAGGAATAATATAACGGTACCGTCTACTCCAGTTTCGACAGCTTTCTCGATTCCTTTCCGGTGATAAGCCGAGACGATAAACGAGTTAGCCTTGTTCCGACATGATCGACAAGTTTGAAGATATGTTCGAAGTCTTTCCTGAGTTGAAAGATGTCTTACCACTAAAATGGAAATCGTTCGTGTCGGCTAAGACAATTCCTGTTACCTCATTAAAGGGGAAAGAAAGAGAGATTCTCCGCATCTGGAGGATTTTTTTTAGTCATGCAAGCAGCGCACACTCCGAACGTTATTACCAGAGCGGTGTATTCAAATATCAGATTTAAAAATGAGCTGCCTTTTCAGTTAAACTTTAATGAACCTATTTTCTTGTCGTTTGTAACACATGGTCAAAGTCAGAACTCAGAACACAACAATATTCTAGAGCTTCTGCAGAGGTTCACTACGGAGAATTTCCGGAAAAACCTCGAAAAATTCCGGTAAAACTTTGAAAAATTCCGGTAAATTTCTGGAGCCGCACCCCCCCCCCCTATCAGGAAGGTGTCGGGACGCCCCTGGTCACCTGTTAAAACTAAAGCATACACTATTTTTTCAACCCTCCTCTCCAAACATTTTGGTTAGAGTATTGTCATTGATGACTCTGACTGTTGCATAACACTTTCTGAAGCCATACTACATAGCCTAGACCCACCGGTATTCAGATGAATATTCCTTCAGCCCAAGCTGACTGCAAATCATAGGGGAGAGTCAGGTAGTATGACACATTTTTTGTTTTTGTTTTTTAATTCCCTGAAATTTGTATGTATGTTGCCAAATTTTTGGCAGCACGTACTGGGTTTCCATAGAATCTTTGGGATTTCTTCATATTTTTCTTTCTCACAGGTTTTCAGTAGTAGGCTTAATTCTGGACATGGTCACTGTGTCATACTACCCGCCGGTGGAGGGTAGTATGACACACCCTGGGTTCAGTATGACAAATCTTATAAATTCTTACAATATTTCACTCAGAAACTTTCATTAAAAAAAAAAAATTGGAACCATGAGGAATGGTTCCTCACGGTTCCAAGGCCATTCCCCTACCTCCACCCCCCATGGGTGGCTCAACCCGAAAACCGAAGGTTTCGTACATTTTTATTGCATATTATGAGTCTCAGTATTTTTATGGGATCTGCATTTCCTCCTAAATTTTGTGAATATCCAGCAGTTTCTCAACTGCTCATGATAACTAAATACCTTACCTAGGTCCCTGCAAGAAATGGTTATCCTATGTTGTAGCACCTTATCCATATGGGAGTTCATATTAAGAAAAAAAAAATTACTTTGAGGGTTAAAAAAATATATTCTTTAGCATAAGTTCTGAGTGAGTAATTACCGTATTTTTTTTGAAAACTCATTTCTCTTTCGTATAGTAGATGTTTCTTAGCTGCTGCAAGCACAGATGAATAAAACCAATAGAACTAATAGTTCCGAGACTGTGTCATACTACCCGCTGTGTCATACTACCCGACTCCAGCTGCAGTCCCTTGCAGAAGGGCTGAGCTAATCCTTGCTTGTGCTTTTCACCTCAAGAGGCAATGTGCATTCTAAAAAAAATGCATATTTTTGGGATCGATTGTAAAGCTCATTGTATGTCCTTCAAAGCCAGATCTCAGACTTTACACTGCAAGCAGTCTCCCACAAACCCCTTATTTTTGAATAGGCCATGCCAGATATGGGGTAGCCTATATTCACATGTTGGCTTAGCTTATGCCTTATTTTGTTTAGGCTATGCCAAAGGCTGGGGCACCCGTACAAAAAAAGTATTTTAAATGGTTATTTTCTGGATTTCACTCAAATCCTCATTGTTTTATTGTTATAGCCTAACTAGCATTTGCCAATAATCTGTGATTTTTGTCTGACCTAGTTTACCAAGTCCTTAGATGTGTATACATTAAATTGATAAGGTAGACAAACCTGACAAAATCTGCAACTCAATGAACTACCAGTGATGAGCAAGGCAGTTAATACGATACTAGTTAAGAACAAGTTCAAACTTCCCCAATAAAACAACTGAAATGTCAATCTCACTGTAATGTGTAGCTCTTCTCCAGTGTTTAGTCAAACTTAACTCAAAATGTTTTCTAGCTCAGGATCTGGTCATCAGCTCCAAAGATATCCCTGGTATCAAATGTGGTGACATTGTTGAAGTGTATCATCCAGAGGATGAGTTCAGTCGCCTTCTTATCCAAGTCACATTGTTAAAGGAAGAATTGCAACATAGAGGTAAAGCCCAATTTACTAGACTATTTTATTTTCTCCTTGCTGGTTGAAAGTAATTGACAGACAATGACTTGTTCTTGTTTAGTGTTGTTAAACAGACTAGTTAATAGAGATTTCCAGATTCGCGATATTTCCACAGTTCTTAACAAGCAGAAATCAAAACTTGAAGTTGAGATTCCTCAGTTGCAAGTTAGAATTTTAGTAATGGGCTGAAGAGGACCCTTGCCGAGAGCGGCTGAAATGGCACCAGAGTAAAATTTCAGATGATCAGTTGATTGAGCAACACCAAACAGATTTTCATTCAGTTTTGGCTCGCTTCCCTCCTTGCTACAGTGAAAGAATAAATGAATTACAAAAAGTAGTTTCCAACCATGGAGGGAACAGTCTTCGAATGCCTCACTTGTGTTTCTGGCTTAGTGAATTCTGTTTATTTAGACCATTTGTGTCAATCCCCGATTCAGCTGCCTGATTTCCTGTGACCTCTGTTGCTGTAGAATCAATCATCCGCACCAGAGTTACAACTATCAAGATAGGTAGGCCAGGCCTACAGGTACTTCACCCTGAAAGTAAAAACAGATAAAGTGATTGATTTAAATTCCTGGAGAGGGATTGAGAGTTCTGGTGCCATTTAAAATTCACTTGAAAGATAGCGAGGTAAATCGTCAATGTCTGAAGTTTAATATGCTAGACAACCACTAAACTCGTATCCAAGATCCAAAACCTATCAGCTGAAGACAGACTGAGGGAAACGAAGCGACGATCGCATAGAAGGGGGTGGGGGGAGCATCAAGGTCCTTGGCAGTACCACTATGGAACTCACTGTCAGTAGCCAAGGTAAGCAACCACGACGTCGATTCCTTCACGGATTGCGAGGAAGGACTGGAGCGCCTTTGAATCAGCGAGGAGGGAAGAATCCACGTCGTCAACCAAGAAGTCATCGATAACTGAGTGTTTAAGGCTTAGGACTTTGAACTAGGACGGGTTTAGGCCCCGAGTTCGAATTCTCGTGGAGACGCTCGATAATCGGCGGAACCAGTGGTAAGGTCCTGTGGGACAAAGCGCAGACGACCCAGTTGTAAAACGGGTAGGCACTGGAAGGCACTATAGCACTGGAAGCGTCGGATGGTTTGCCCCGATCAGACATCGCACTCCCGGTTGAGGGAAGTGAAACAGGAGATCGGCACCTGCGTCTCGCGAGACTTTAAGGTACGTGCACACACAATCCGAGCTGCTGCCCAGCCTGTTCCAAAGTTACAACCAGTACCATGTATCCACGACCGATATAAAAAAAAAAAATTTGTTCCGTCGTTTACTGAGCTTTTTAACGGGCACTCCGGAACACCTCCATAATTTAACCGTATTCCTGTGTGTGTGTATTGTTACTGAATTGTAAATGTATCTAGTTTTTGTTTGGTGTTATTTTTGACCAAATAAGAAATTTTATTCAAAGATATTTGATTAGTTGATATGTTATTGATGTAAGGTTTATTGCGAGTTTGATTGTGAGGCACATTTAATTTGACTAAATTAAGATTATTCGTAATATGGCTGTTGTTTTTAATTGTTTGTTATGTGACCATAATATACACGACGAAAAAATTTAGTGTTCGGCTATGTCCGTGAAGGAATTTTTGAAAATAAACTGAATTGAATTGATTTTCTCAGTTAGATGCGAATTTCCTTCTTCGCTTCAGAATTCTGACTCATCGCATGCGGGTTTCTCCATACTGACGCGAAGTTTGCATGCGTATTTTCGGATGCCAAATCTTACCGGACTGTGTGTGCACGTAGCTCTAATGGTTTGCGTTCGAACGTTTTTTTGTTGTTGTTGTTTTTTTGCACCAAGATGTTAATGTTAATGATGTTAGGGTGATAATGTGAGTTAATTTAAGTTTATGATTGGGGTGATTACTTTTTAGCAACGTAAAGGCGGATTGATTGTTTCCATAATTTCTACTTTTAGATGCCATAAGCCTGGAGCTTTCTGTGGCAAGCAGTTTCCAACTTAAAGCCCTTTCTCCAGTGTGTGTCAACATTGTTCAACCAGATGATGTGACCTTAGACTTGGTTGAGCTTACATTCAAAGACCAGTATGTCGGGAGGAGTGAAATGTGGAGGCTTAGCCAGAACCTGGTAGGCTATGATATATAGGTATTTAGTTCTTTAGCCTTTTCTAGGTAAAAGTTCATTTTCGGTTGTTGAGCAAACTGTCTAGTTCTCTAGGACGGTGCGACTTCTTACTCTGTTCCAACCATCAGAAAAGAGACCGAAGAATGGTCGCGTTGCTTTTGGTCTGGCAGCATCAGGAACAAGCAAGGTGCATGAGAAACAAGCGGTACAGTCATTATCTTTAAAGGCATCAGCGACTCCAGCTATTGTTACGCTGCTAATGACGAATCCCCTCGTCTCTACGCTAACACTAATGACTAATCGGTTTTATCAAACGCGGAGTTAAGGCTGTTCCCTATGATTGGCTAGGGCTTACCTGAGGAACCACGCCGACCGTTTACTCTTAATGAATTACCCCATAATGCCACACATTCACCGTTCATTCGGCAACCTTACATTCCCTCTAAATATTTCTAACCTCCCTCCAGATATTTCTAACCTCCCTCCAGATATTTCTAACCTAAGTTTATACAAGGTTTCACGTTCACTCATCAAATGCTTTAGGTCCTCATTGATTATACTAAATGTGCTGCTTATCAGGTGCTTATGCAGTTACAACACAGGTTTTTCTCTGACTAGGGGAAAAGGAACATATGCGCGAGCTAAGAAGATAGGGCATGTGCAATGAACAGAAAAATACATCACAAAGTAACTCTTTTCACACACTAGTTTTACCAAATTGCCTGTCAATGTCTAAAGGCCAGCTTCAATAACTGCCAAATTCTTAAAAAAAAAAGAAACTCCCACTTTTCATTTTCACTTCTACCCGTTCCCTCTCCCGAATTTAACCAAACACTTCTGCTTTCAGTCCCGACAATCCCTTGTATTCATACATCGAGTGTTGCAGATTTTCGTTAGCCGTTTGAGCTAAAAAACGGAAGGACGGTATCGAACAGCTTGGAAACCTGGGGCAACGGAAATAGATACGATTTGCAGTCTCATTGCTGACCCAATAATTTCTTGTCATAACCCTGCAGTTCCAGAAGCCGTGCCTGAGCATTATTGTGTCTTTTTCAGGTTGGCTCAGTTGCCTACCTCAACAAGAAGATCGAGTTCTGTCAGCTGATTCGGTGCCAAGTCCACGAAATGTGGAGTGATGGTGAAAGGGTGGCTGGTGGCCTTATTACGAAGGACACTAAGGTGAGTTTGAATGCAGATTAATAGTAGCCTAATGTACGAGTAGTAGGCTACTCGGCGCAATTTGGAAACACAATTTATTTATTGCTGGAAAGTTTAAACTTGCTCACACCGCTTCTAAAAAGACAAGGGTAGGTGAAAGTTTGGAAATCGCATTATGGGGATGTGGAACCAACTTTGTCGTCGTTGCCTTGGCGACCATGTAGGAAATGACAAATACTATTGATATTGCTCTTAATAATAATAATATTTATTTCCATCCCTTAAAACTGAGGAGTAATATATGAACAAAATAAAACAGATAACACTTTAGTTGACAAGGTTAAAGTTTAACTGAAAACGCAGCTTATTTTTACGTCTGATATTTGAATACACTGAATCATTTTGACCCATCTAAGTGATTTTGCATTTTTTCATCCGAGGCTATAGTAATAACGTTCAGAATATGCGCTGCTTGCACGACAACCCAAACCTTGTCAGGACGGGGCGAATTTAAATTCCTCAAAAAGCCTGCATTTCCAGGCTTAAAGGACACCTGAACAATGAAACCATACTTGAACACACCATGGAGAATGCATTTACAGACATGGCCACGGAGAGCATTCTTCTCCTGAGCGTGACGTTTTCAAAATAGGGATGTTCGTTTCTGGAGGTTTGCACATGCAGACTCCAAGACAAAAAGCGCAGTTCATTCAAATCTTGTACAGCGCTGGCCGGATCGTATTGGAATTTCTTCTAGATATACGTTTGGGCTTAACTGGTTAAGAAATATTCCAGAAGGAGGGTTGATTGGAGACATTTGTTCATTTCTAGAATTGTTCGGTACTGAAATAAGGACAGATGCAAAATGGAGCAAAAATCATAGCTTGGAAACACTATTTCGTATTTGGATTGGGTTTTCTGCAGGCAATGTTAAAGAAAGTCCCACAGATAGCGATGATATACTTGGTACTCTTCATTCAGGTGTCCTTTAAAGACGCGAAGCCCGGAAAAATCACGGCTGAAGATAGTAGAGCCGCGTTCACAAGCATGCCTAGCCAATCACCGATGCCTTGGCACGTCACAGCCATTCACACCGTTCACCGTTCACACCCATGCCTAGGCACAGATTTGGGCCAGGCACGTGCCTAGGCATTGGCTAGGCTTGCTTGTCAACGCGGCTTAAGAAAATGGGTGGGAATATGTCCCTCAAGTAATCTGCCATTTTTAGTTTATTTTTTGACAATGGCTTACCTTTGTGGTTGGTAATTATTTCAAGCAGAGGGTCAGGTAGAAAGAGGTACCACAAATCCGAAATCATAAGTTCGTTCTATACAATCGATTATCTGTGGATAGTGGACGAACGAAGTAACGCATTTTTATCGGATTCAGGCCTATTTAAGTTAATAGTTGCGTTTTGATCGCCGATGAAATTTACCCGGTAGACGAAGGAAGTTTGCCGATTCGTGCTTATTTACTGTTTTAGATAGCGGATAGCCGTTGGAGTTGGAGGCAACGTCCATCGCCTATCGGCGAGTCCTAGGCCGATAGGCGATGGACAGGAATTTAGGCGATAGACGTTGAGCACGAAAACAGAAATTAGAAGAAACAGCTACGGCTATCGGCTTCCGGCGAACGTCAAAAACGCCAAAAAGTCAAACGGCTACGCTATCGCCGAACTAATCGGCAATCAAAAACGCCACTAATAAGCAATGTGTAACAAGACTGTCGGATCTCAGCTCTATTCGGTTAAACAACACTGTAATTGTGATGAAGAATAAAGACTAAAACAACTATAGCTTAAAATTCTCGACATTTTAAATTGATCACTTATGAAACGATGGTGTGGTTGTAGGTTGAAAGGGCTTCAGTGGATTTTTTTTTAAAACTCCTCATCTTTTTTTTAGAATAAAAGATGGGTCTCTTATATTAACTCAGGAACTAACTAAGAACATTGAATACGCCTGGCGATTGACCGGATAAGTACAGCTCTTCACTGTTGACCAGCTTAAAGCAAAGGGAATATCAAAGTAGTCTAGGTTGTTTCCTACATTCAGTTCGTCATTTCTTCTGCGAATGAGAACTTTCTAGTCCGCTGTGATTTTCTGTTTCTGGTGAATTATCAGCGTAGGTGGGCTTTATGGAAGTCGACCACTATTGAAGTATTAACTCTCGTCCCTCCTTCGCAAAAGTCTAGCCGATTGGTTAGCACGCTGGACTCACCAGCGAAGGCTCGCTACTTAGAGTCTCGGTAGTACCGACCGTTTGGTTTGGAGTCCGGTCAGTGGCGTACCCTGTAAGAAGTCCACCCAGCTTCCAGTGAGTAAATATTCCTGGCTGAGGGCAGAGTATGGGGGGTTAGCACCGCCCAGTGTGGCTTGACAAGGCTTATTCTGCACCTTTACCTTTCTGGCAATAGCTACTCGGCCATATTTCGCCAGGTAGGTAGGTAGCACTTTCACAAAAATGCAAATACCGATGATCTAGACAAAAGCACCAGATATACTAGAAGTGTACGCTAAACTGCGATTTCTTAACTTATTACAGATTCTTATCGATGGCTAAATTAAGGTACTTTGGCTATTTAGTTGCCCTTTTATAATTCTATGTTGTCATTGGTGCACCTTTACCTGCCTGTGATGTTGTTTCTCGTTTACGCTATTTATTTCCTTTTTCATACTCTTAATATAAATCGAGGGAAAATAAACAGTAATAATAACAATAATCTAGTAAATGTTCGAACAATTTTTGAAACTAGAACCGGGTTAACCAAGGGTTAACCTAGGGGTTGACCGTGTAAACAAACCTAGCATAACAAAATTTAGAATCACGCGTTACGTTACCTTTATTCCTAAAAAGATCTACCAGAATATGGGGAAAGCTTTTGTTCCTGACTTAAACCGTCTTTTACAGATCATTTTCCGATCCATGTCGGGGATGGTGTACCTGTTTATACAAATGAGCTGTGAAATGTGGGAATTTGATATCTACGGAGATCTGTACTTTGAGAAGGCTGTGAATGGATTTCTGTCAAACCTGTTTACCCGTTGGAAGGTAGGTGATGCTCACTTTCAAGAAATCGCTAGGAGAAGCGTGTTCTTGTGTACACGAACAGTGTACAACAGTTATTTGTTCATATATTAATAGAAAAACTGGTTCAGCTAAAACTCCTCTGTTCGATTTGCCGCGAGTGAATTGTTGCATTATTGGGGGTCTAGGCGACTCTCCCCGACGACCCCCCCTCACTGAATGCAAATATATAGGAAATATATAAAATCTTACTGAAAACTGCAGGTTGGACCAACATATTTTATTTTATTAACATTGTGTGGGGAGGGTTTGGTCGAGGATTTTTGGTACCCAGGGTTTTTTCGGTAGGGGGTGTTTGGTACAGGGGGGGGGGGATTGGGACGGGGGGGGGGGGGTTGGCCATAGGGGTAGCTGGAACTCCATTGTGGGAGTGAATGACAGAGTCGCTGCAGTTTGTTTAGTTAGAAAACCTTTTCCGTCTCAGTTTCCTTTTCTGTTTTCCAGAAACAAGGCTCTAACCACGAAGTCACAATAGTGCTATTCTCAAGGACTTTCTACGAAGCTCCTACAATTGAGTCTTTCCCATTAGAAATAAGGAGCCAGATTACGCAGGATTACAAGGGCCGGTTCTACGAAGACTACTATCGGTAAGTCTACGGTAGCGGAAATTCCGGGCGATTCGGAAAAGGGACCCCGGATCCTGAGCCGCCATAAATACTGTATATGATTCAAATTATCAGATAATAATAATAATAATAATAATAATTTTATTTTTGCACACTGAAGTTAAAAACAGTGTAGTATGGTACATGAAAAAAAAAAGAAGGAACAAACACAACGGAACATAACTCAGACACTTCTAATACAAGAGAAAAAAGCATTATCCCAGTGGAACTCATCGAGTTTCTGAGCCGCCCGGAGTTCAATACCTGACACTCTAGATTCGAGGTCGGGAAACGTGAAAGTCCGAATTAGCCACGAGTTGCTTGTTCTTAGTGGAAGACCAAGCAAATATTTTCCGAAACGGAAGAACTCAATTTTCAGCCGGGTTTTTCTTGTCTGTTTAATACGTCAAAGAAAGGCGATACGAATAAAATATGAGGCGAAGCTGCGCTATTATACACACTAGCAAGAGAACGCTTATCAAACTTAGGCCTGAGAGGTACAAGCGAACCATATGACTTTCTGATTCGGGTCGTAACATCGCTCACTAGAGCTTTTCGTGTTTTCGGAAGAGTTTGCGCGTAGCTAACACCTAGCGTAGTGAGTGTCTCCTCCCTCGTATCAGTAGCGCTTACCAAAAGGGGAGAGCAGTTGTCCAGGGAGTCCGGTTTTTGACCGACATTCCTTGCCGTTTCTGCGAGCAAGTTTGAGAAAATCTGCATTCTGCCTCAGCCAGATTTTTCTAGCATTATCTAAGCCGTTTTCCGCAGACAGATTTTAGGTCCTTTGATTTTGGGCCCATTTTCCATTTTCATCTGTCGAGATATTTAGTCTCAGTGACATTTTCTTGTCAAACTTTAAACGCTCACTGATATATTCTTTGGCCACACAATAAAGACTAAACCTGAGAATTGCTCTACTGCAGGAATGAAGGCACCAGAATTCCTTCGTTGCTGTGTCATCATCACTGCCATTTGCAGGCATTTGTGGATGGGCTGCTTGGCATGAGGCAACCTTTCCTGCGTTGGTTTTCCTGTTTCATAGGAAGCAAAATTAGAACATGGGTCGTGCCTCCCTCGGTTTATGCGGCGGCTTGCTTTCAGTCAGATCATTGTTTTTCTCTTTTAGGATTCTGGTACAGAGCGAAAGATGCGAAGACTGGCACCAGATACTCACTCAACTTCGCGTAGCCTTCAATGACTATGTAAGAGACGCTGTGGAGGCAAGTCAGCGAAAATACGGCACTGAGAATGTTCCGAAAGCTTACAACTCCATGGCGAGTCAAGGGAATTTTCTTGAGGTCTTAAACATGTCCCTGAACGGTAGGTTTGAATCATGTGTCACACAACTTTATGGTCTATTTTTTTTTATTAATAGTTGCGTTTTTGAAGATGCCGTGGTATCTGTTACCACGGTAGCTGGATCTGCAATTAGTCGTTTTTGCAGTTACCTTGGTATCTGATGCACGGTTGCTCTGCAAAAACGACTATTGCCGAAATTGCACTTTTCGAAGTCATCCCAAAAGAAAAATTGATATCCAGTTACATCACTAAGTGCTAAGGGAGAGAAGCTTCGGCTTAACCTCTTTTCTATTAATAAATAAACCTCTTTCTCACCAATTTGACAAAATTTGATGAAAGTGAAATTACTTTTCAGATACCACGATCAGTTACCACGGTTGGACCGTCGTATCTGAATATCAGACACCACGATAATTGCAAAAACGCCTTTTGACCGTGGTATCAGATACCACGATAACTGAGAAAACGATTTTTAGAATTTTAATCATGGTATCAGATACCATGTTATCTGCAAAAGCTTAACGAATATCACAGTCAGGAGGGAACTCTTCCCGCTTCTCTTCCACCAACTCCCTCCGGCGGTTGCACGGTTTTCCTTAGAATTATAATGCATCGACAGTGTTTGTCGGTGAAGGTCTCGCATCTTTCACTGAATTCCCTAGACCTTTTGTCTTTTGCTCCAGAATAGAGTTCTGGAATCCAAGAGCCCTCTTCTGGCTGTTCTCTCTGGCACGCGGATGCGAATATCTCATCTCATTTGGCTGGAAGGGGGGAAAGTTGGTGGTTTGTGGGTTCGACCCACAAATTTGTTATGTATTATGGCCCTAGTCGGCCAGTATTTGACTCAGATAAATAAGCTACCCACCCCCGAGTTTTATTTCCGTTCCAAATTTACAAGCTATACAGACCACCACTTATATTTGTTTCTCCTTATTTTTGTTTCCAGTAAATTAGTCTAAGTTTAACTGAAAAGCCAGCTTATTCTTGCATCTTGTTAGTTAACTGTCGAGTTAACTGTCAATTATGAATCGTTAATTATCTTGTCCTAAAATTCTCCTGCTGCTGTTTGTGTTTGTATTTGTTTCAGTTGCTGAAACCTTATGCTGGAGTTTGTTACTTCTTGTTACAAATCAATCAGTTAATCAACAAAGCGTAATTTTTCTATGCCACCGGCATGTCTGACGTTTTATGCCATTGGAATTATTTCCGTTTTCAGTAAAATTTTACCTTACCTCACCGCCCATTCGTATTTTTTTAGTTTTTGAGAAACACTACATGGACAGAAGCTTGGATCGAACTGGCCAGATTTCAGTCGTAATCACACCTGGTGTTGGCGTTTTCGAAGTCAACCGTAAGCTTACCTCGGTGACCAAGCAGAGAATTATTGACAGTGGAGTTGGATCCGACCTCGTGTGCGTTGGTGAGCAGCCGTTACATGCAGTACCCTTACTACGGGTGAGTTGTACTGTCGTTTATTTATCTCATTTTGATCTGTCGGTGATTATTAAGTTTTCGGGGTGATTGTTTAGCTTTTGGAGAAAAAAGAAAATATATTGGTAAATTTCGCGATAAGACTGGTCCTTACTTCTACCCGATGTGTGGGTGTGTGGATGATAGTGCGAGCCATTTTATGTATGAGTGTAGGGAACTGAATGAGTTAAGAGCCGAAGTATTCGGACAAAGAATATTTGGGGAAGAGTGGATGATAAGCTTGTTGAAAAGTAAGCATTTTGGAGATATACGGATGTTTGGGAAATTTCTCCGGATCGGTCTGCGTCACCGCGAACTGTTTTTTCTTGAATAGATTATTCCCATTTTGTTCTTGTTTTTCATGTTGATAATATGCCGGTTTTTTTTTGTTTTTTTTCAATGTTTATTCTGTTATATTTCAGTGTTTATTCTTATTATATTCTATTCTATACCTGTTATACGAATTGAGCTGCGAAAAGTGGGAATTTGATATCTACGGGGATCTGTACTTCGAGAAGGCTGTGAATGGATTTCTTTCAAATCTGTTTACCCGTTGGAAGGTAGGTAAAGCTCACTTCCAAGGAATTGGTAGGAATAGCGTAGGTGCGTTGCTGAGCAGCCTTTTCATGCAGTACCCTTATGTATTTATCCCATCTTGATCTCTTAAGCTGGACTCATACGATTAGATTAGATTAGATTATTTATGGGGTTTGTTAGAAAAAAAAACTACACTGTCAGAAGTTTCATAACAGACAACACAAGGATGCGCGGTTTAACAGACAACACTTGGAATGTTATCTGTTGTCGCAACAAATGTTATGCATGAAATGTTATGCATAACAAGCATTGCCAGGAAGAGCCGAAAAAACGCCAAAAAAGCATCTGCTGAATTTTCGATATCATGACGACAAACAACAAGAGCTGAAAGCTCATATGGCACTTGTAAGAATAGGCGAACTGTAGGCGGGAGTTTTTTGCTTGAAAGTTATATACAGAGTCGAATATCATTTTATTTTACACTTGTTGAAGTAAAAAGAAGTGAAAAAGGCAGGTCTACAACTCCTCTTCTTCCTGGGAAGGTTCGAACCTCTAGGTCCCCCTGGATTTTAAACTGAACATCTGAGACACTTGTTCTTGACACTTGTCAAGTTTCATGCATGTCCGATTACCGGTTCCAAAGTTATTCATGTTACTAGTTTCCGGATTCCGAATCCCTCCAATCCCATCACAGTGGCTGAATCGGGGAAATGATCATATCCAAGTCAATCTGGTGGGGTCCCTGATACGCCTGTCAGTTTTCCTCGTCCTAGCTTATGTGGAAGCATTTCACGAGATTTCCTGTTCCCCCTCCAGCCCCCCCCCCACCAGTTATCGGATCCGGTCCGGATTTGAAACTGAACATCTGAAACACCTGTCCTTGCAACTTGTCAAGTTCCATTCATGTCCGATTACCCGTTCCAGAGTTATGTATGTTACTAGTTTCCCGACTCCGCATCCCTCTGCTCCCCCATGATGGCCGAATCGTGGAAGTGATTATTGCTAAGCTAATTTGGTCGGGTCCCTGATGCGCCTGCCAAGTTCCATCGTCCTACCTTATGTGGATGTGACAACAGTAGCAAAACCCGGACAGACCGACAGACATTACGATCGCTATATGGCACTTGAAAGCTCAAGTGTCAAAAGACGGCAGCTAGAGGAAATCTTCAAACGGGAGTAACTTAAAAAGTAACGACCATCTCTTTTTTCAAGTATAAGTCGAATTGTCGAAAGACGCGTAATTCAGGGACCAATTATACCAAAAGATTCTTTAAAACAAGTAAATTTCACGGAACTGCAATTCAAATAATCTCTATTAGAGCCGGTCTTATTTTAATCCTTAAACTGTACCTGTTCCCGCAGTCGGTCGAATCACAAATACGATTAGCCTAGTGGTCTAGGACACGGTCGGGTCCCTGATACGCCTGCCAAGTTTCATCGTCCTAGCTCCCCCTAATCTATATCAACTCCTACTACGCTTCAACAACATGTACCAACCCCTTCGACCTTCGATTAGATTTAAGCAAAGAATGACTCATCCATGCGCAGAGTTATTACTAGTGTGAAGAAGGGGTAGGGGTTTGACAAGAACTAGAAAAAGCGTTTCAAGAGATTGTGCGGATTCCCGGTAGGATCGGGAAACTGATTATTTCCAGGATGGTTTGGTCGGGTCCCTGATACGCCTGCCAAGTTTCATCCTCCTAGAGCCCCCTACTCTACATCAACCCCTACCAACATACAACTACATATCCCAACCCCTTCGACCATCTTATTAGACATGCTCTCTCCGAACACACAAAAGATTCGAGCAAAGAATGACTCATCCACGCACAGAGCTTTACTAGTGTGGGGTAGGGGTTTGACACAAACTAGAAAAAGCGTTTCAAGAGATTTCCGGTGTCCCCCTCCAGCTCCCCCCCCCAATTATCGGATCCGATCCGAATTTGACAGTGAACATCCAAGACACTTGTTCTTGATACCTGTCAAGTTTAATGCACGCCCGATTATCCGTTCCAAAGTTATGGATGTTGCTAATTTCCGGATTCCCCATCCCGCCACTCCCCCACTGATGGTGGGATCGGGGAAGTGATTATTTTCAAGTTAATCCGGTCGGGTCCCTGGTACGCGTGCCAAGTTTTATCGTCCTAGGTCATGTGGAAGTGCCCAAACTAGCAAAATGCGGACAGACCGACAGACAGACAGACATTACGATCGCTATATGGCACTTGAGTAAGCTCAAGTGCCATAAAAAAGCCAGCAGAAGCTTTTTTGGCGGTTTTTCGGCTCTTCCTGGCAATGCTTGTCATGCATAACGTTTGTCGCGACAACATATAACTTTCCAAGTGTTTTGTCTGTTGCGTGTTATCTATTGAAACCGCGCATCCTTGTGTTGTCTGTTATGAAACTTGTGACAGTGTAGTAACTACATCACCCTCCAGAAGTTTACACTTGTTCAACAAACCACCCTTAAGAGATTAACATACATAAACACTGCAACATGAAAAATGAAAGGAGTCTGAGACGATGTGAACTTGGATCCGAATATTATGAGAAGCTCGATGCTTAGTAGTTACCAGCCCCCAGGATACCGCTGCTAGTACTTTCGGGTCCGATTGCGAAGGGACACTGAAGGGACATAACGCGGCGTTTTCTCCGCATCACGGTCTTGTCCGTTTGTTTGAAGTGTAAATTTGTATTCTATTTGTGTTCTTTCCTTTCTCTATGTACTCCACTATTTCGAATCTATAGAAGCGGGTGAATAAAAAGATTAATTCATTCACTATGGCGGCTGTTGGGGACCAGAAATCGATTCTTCATTGAGTGTTGAGTTTTCTCAAGTAAATATGTTTTATAGATATTTGTACGGAAATAACCGAGCGGAGAGAGGGTCCCTCACTTATTTAAAACGGAACGTTACGCGTTTACAATATCTTGCCATGATCTTTGGCGTGTCTGTCTGTCTTTGGCGTGCTCAGTGTAGTCTCCTGAAGAACTTACTATATTTATGAACAGAGGGGTGATTGTTTGCCTCTGGGAAAAAGAAGAAAATATTTAGGTAAGTTTGGGGTAGAGACTGTTCCTTATTTTTGCCAAATGTGTGGATGCGGTAACGAAAGTTTGGGCCATTTTTTGGCAGAATGTAAGGAGCGACCCTGACGTGAGGTGTTTTCTTTTCAGAGCTTATTGCACCCCGTTGTACGGTCTTGCTTTTGTGCAATCTGTATCTGTTAAGTGTGAGAACTCTCTTCGGGTTCTGTATAACAATTCTTTTCGGTGGCTTCTCGGTCTTTCCTTAACTGTAGTGCTTCCGGAATGTTTGTTGGTGGTGGCCTCCCTTCTTTTCCTGAACTTCGTAGGAGATCATCTCTTTCGATCCAGACAAGGATTCTTGCTTCGGACAATCCGCTCCTTCGGGTGCGTTCGGGGCCGCTTTTTCGGCTATCTCTGCCACTTTGGCGGACTTGGTCTGGTGAGATCTATACACAACGAACTTGATGCTCAAGCACCTTTTTTGTTGTTTGTGTTTTTCTCTCTTATTTTGTTATTGTTTAATATGTTGTTGTTGTTGTTTTTTTGTATGTTTTTGAGTGGCCCTAGTTGGTCCTTAGTTCAATGAAAATAAATAAATTAAATTATTTGTAGGAGGGAATGTTTTGGGGGTGAGAGAATGTGGGACTGAGTGGTTTGTACAAATGTTGAAAGAAAGGAATTTTAGATCTATTAAATCAATTGGAAGGTTTCTCCGGATATGTGTACCCCACATGGAAAATTATTTGTCTCTAGATTGAAGCTGGTGCTGTGTTGTTTTTGTTTTGTTCCTGCTCTTGTTGCTATGGGCCATAGCAGCTATGGCCATAGTCATTTTTATGCAATAAAGCTATATATCTATCTTATCCATTTGCGTACCCAAAACGCCGTCATAGCACGGTACTCCAAGCCATGAGCACTTCATCCACTATACTGAACTTCATCTAGAAAGAATATCAATATCATTAAGTTAGCCTTCTTTTACAGGTTATGGCGGAGTAGTGCTTGCCTTCCAGCTTTCGATTGACGTGTGACTTCTGTGCAGACGTGTAGAAGACTTTAGTCATAATAAAATGCAACAGAAAAGGCCTTCGCCTCTACATTATTCTGAGAAATCGGGAGTAATCGTACTGAGTAATAACATAATAAATAATTTATAATATACTCACAATTCCACTAGCACAAACAAGTGTAATAAAGCGATATACTCTAAATAACTCTAAAAATAAGAGTTACTCGTTTGACTCTGGCCCAAGACTTACATTCTGAGCTTTTGTTCCAACTTTCTTCTTTTTTTAGTTCCAGAATAGAGACACACAGAATGCCGACGACTATAACATCCCGCATTGGATCAACCTTAGTTTCTACTCCTCCAACAAAAAGATCGGCTACTCCAGCTTCGTACCCAGGATTCGAACCCCTGCCAATGTGATACCCTCGAAGCAGGGACCGAAGTTCCTGAAGTCCCAGTCCGCGCGCTCTCACACGACGAGCGAGAGCGACTCTCTGAACCAGCTCTTTGATTATGACGCGTATGATGCGCAGGTGTTTCAGCTGCCATCTATAGTCGGACAAAAGTGAGTGGATGGATTATTCTTTTCTGACCTGAGCTAGCGATACAAGCGGTGAATGAAATATTCTCTGAGATTTAAACTAAAGGAGTTGATTGATGTGGTGAAAACTAGGGGTGAAACCATTGCTAGTCGTTAAGACAGATTATTTCGAACGCAACTGTACCTTTTCATTCTTGACACGACCCAGCATGTGCAACAGAAACCGAATTACCCCTTATGTGCAACGAGTCCGTCCATGTCGCCCGCTCATTATTAGCATTCACTGAGCTGAGTGGACGTCCTTCCTTCTTGAAAACATGGCTGATTATGGCACAGAAACGAACTCTGCTTTTATTTATTTCGCTTTTCATTTTAGAAGTAGGCTATCGATATAACAGATCACAGATGTCCAGTTGTACGAACTGCATTACTAACCAAAAAAGGCGAATCAAAAACATGGTCATAAAAAGACGTTGAAAAAAAGTGATGTTTTAATTTTTAACACTTTCATGTATCACTTTTGATTCGAAAACCCCAGAAAAAAAGATGATTGTCAAACAGAGAAATAGAACACAAAGTAAATGACAAAATGTGTTTCTTCGCATGTGTGCGTCTTCACACGATTGGCATTTAGTTGCCGGCTAGCACCGAAAAATCGATTGGCACCCGTGGAAACACGCGAACCGATTGGATAGGCGATTTGCCATCGGTTAGAGTGCAAGCAATCGTATCGATATGGCTTGTGGCAATCAGCGTTGGCAGTTAACTTCGCACTACTAATTTATCAATAGTCCCGAACAAAGCTTAAAGTGGCTGTCAGCTTTTCGGGAAAACACGGTTTGTCCTTTTCGTCACTCGGCAGTCGCGGTTATTTTTTATCTAGGCCTACACTGTCAGAAGTTTTAATAACAGATGACGCAAAGATGCGCAGTTTCAGCAGATAACACTTGGGATGTTATCTGTTATGATTTTGCAAACGTTATGCATTTAAGTTTATGCATTGTGCCAGGAAGAGCCGAAAAAGCATCTAGTTTCATGACAAACAAAAAAAGCAGCAGATGTGTTCGGTGTCTTCCTATATGATTACGTTTTAATCCGTAGCGTCCGAAAAACATAACAGCTTACATTGCAAGTGATTTCTGTTGAAACCGCGCATCCTTGTGTTATCTGCTATGAAACTTCTGACAGTATACCTGTCCGAAAGTTATCTCTCGTGAAGTAGCCAAGCCAAATTATTGTTATTGTTCTCGTCAACCTTCCCCCAACCAAATGGGTGGAGATGGGAGGGGTGTGCTGTCACAGTGTGCTGTTGACTTGTGAGGCAGACTGCCGTTTGATGTATGGTGCTCGCCCCCCCCCCCCCCCAGGTCTACGTAAAAGAGGTAGACACATGGTTTTTGTTGATGTGTTTAAATCCCGTAGTAGATGTAAATGTCCGCCATTTGGCCTCGAGCTTTCTCTGCCAAATTGACTCTTTATGTTGTATTTGGTTTACAGTAAATAGAACATAAACTTTTGAACATAAACTTTTACTCGAGAAAGAGGCACACATTTACCGCTTGGGGAGCTGTGGAGGATGGCGCCAAGAGCGGTCAAACTGTGGGTCTACTGTTGCTGCCATATGCGCTATTAGGCGTGGGAGGTCCAAAGTCTAAGTAATATCTCTCCAATACTTTTTGTATTTTTTTTTTTTTTTTTTTTTAGTAAGAAACCGCTCCAGCGAGCTCCTACATGGAAAGATGGAAGAACCAGTAGTCTACCTCCGGAGAAGGATCAGAGATCAGCACATGGTGCTATAAACATCCGGAGCATTCCCGCGTTCAAAGGTGAGTATAGTTTTCTCATAGCAGGGACCCATACATTTTCTGTAATGCCTCGCCATTCAGGGGGCTTGTCGATTCCTATGCTTCTATGTTGCTATGTTGCCCGACCAACTCCTACTTTCCAAAAATTCCGCTTGGATCGAATCGGCGTTCTTGTTTGCCTCATTGGACGAGAGCGCAAAAGAGACTCCTCCCTCAAGGCGCCAACAGCCAATCCCAAATTTTGTCCATCTGGATAGTCGCGTATTCTATCCCCGTGGGTATTTCTCGAACTACCGGATAGGGGTCGGCACCGTTTCTGTTTCTGTTTCCTGTTCTGTTTTTTTACCACCGTTTTCTGTTCTGTTTTTTTTCCAAAAAAACAGAATAACAGAAAACAGGTAGCCGTTTTTTAAGTGCCGTTTCTGTTTCTGTTCCGTTTTTTATATGACCGTTCTTAGCCGTTTCTGTTTTTATTTTACCTGTTTTTTCCCGAATTCCGTTTTCTGGTTATGTCTTTGTTGTAGAAAAAGTGGATTTCAAAGCCGCGTCCGATTCGTTTCCTGGAAGGCAACCTCGGACCTTAATTAATGATCTTGTCGGCCGTTAGATGGTCCCTTGGGAGACCTTTGTGACCGCCAGTGGGTTGGGTTGATTTTGCGTTACTGACGTTTGAAATTCTCAGTTCATCTCGTGACCTTTGTCAGCCCATCCAAACAGTGCATTTCTGCTTAGTGTTTTGAAGTTAGCAATAAGGACTATACGTGTCTTACGTCACATGATGTTTGATGGTAAGTCGTAACCAATTAACCATATGTAGATGTCATCAGGTCAGAGAGAGTTTATTGACCCAAAAAGTACTGGCCTATGCCAGTGGTAGGCTGCTTTTTACCAAAACAGCATGTTTGAACTAGTTACCAGTTCGTCACTTCATCATTTCAAAGTTCATGTTACTATTCAACCACTGATATTTACTCATCAGCCGTATTTTTTGCTGACACTTTTGAAAGCCCGACTCTAACTAGAACAGCTCATCAAAATCACCATGACGAAATAGCTAAGAAGGATAACTTTTCGAAATTAGCAATTTTCTTGTTGGCACTTGACGACTCCATCTAGCAGTTCTGCTCTCCGACGCAACTGGTTGAACGCAAAATATTATTTTTCTCAATATATTATTTTCTCGCATTTATGACACCACGCTCCACTGAATCAATATCCATGTTAAAACGAGATTTTTCACACTTTCTCTCCCCTAAACTGAATGCCGCGAATTTTACCCCATTTTGGTTCAAGGATGCCGCGGAATTGACGCTTTTAGGGATCCCAAAACGTAAGTGGAGGGATACCTATGACATCGCTAAAGTTGTCGTCTGTCCGTCCGTCAGGTGAAAGCACGATAACTCTCGAAGAGAATAAGTTATTTTTATGAAACTTGGTGGGAGCATCTTTGGGTCAAGGGAAAGGTCGAGTTCGTAGATGGGCTCTGTAGCCTACATTTAGGGGTGGAAGAGAGGGTTCAAATTAAGGGACAGACAAAATATTTTTAAACAGCTAATGACAGCTAAACTTATGGGTCGAAAAAAAAATAGTCCTGAAATCCTGGATGAACGTGGGAACAAACTTGACGCCAACCAAGTAAATTCCTTTTTTGCAAGTATCTGCAGCAAGCACCCCCCTCTCAAAGAACTCCCACCCAAAGAAGAAGGAATATCTAAGATCCCAGTCATTACGCCAGAAGAAGTTGAAAGAAAACTAACTGAACTTGATCCCCGTAAGGCGGCCTGTCCGAACGAGGTACCCCCAGCTGTACTAGTCCATTGCTCCAAAGAACTTTGTGTTCCCCTTGCAGCGATTTATAACCAGTGCCTCGTTGAAGGTACCTTCCCCAGCTGTTTCAAAAAGGCATATATCGTCCCGATCCCAAAGGCAGCTAACGCGACTGAAATCAAGGACCTCCGCCCAATATCGAAGACCTCTATATTCTCGAAAATCTTTGAACGATTCATCTTCAAGTGGCTATACGAGGATATAAAGGAATCCATAGATCCGAGACAGTTCGGCTTCCAGCCTGAGTGCAGCACCATGCACTACCTGGTCACCCTACTTGACGAAATACTTCGTCATCTAGAGTGCCCAGACTCGTTCGTGGACCTTTTGATTGCTGATATGGTTAAAGCCTTCGACTATTTGGACCACCTACTCGTTGTCAGCGGAGCCACCAACATGGGAGCCAGACGATTCATTGTAAGGCTACTTGCTAGTTTCCTTAGTGACAGGCTTCAGTGTACCCAACTCTCCCCGGAGATCTTTTCCGAGTTTCTCCGGATTACCTGCGGTGCCCTACAGGGTACTATCCTGGGCCTGATTGCTTTCGTCATAGCAGTCAATGAACTACTGAATAAAAAAACAAACAGGGCCAAGTTTGCTGATGACCTCTCTCTGCCTCTCTTGCGTCAATTAGCCACGGCCAAGGACGAACTTAAACTAGCCTTTGATGAACTGGCAATGGAGACTCAAGAGGCTAAGATGGAAATCAGCAAGGAAAAGAGTGTTGTCATGAGAGTTAACTTCCTCAGGAAACACATCGACAACGTAGAAACAGAAGTTGAGCTCAAATCAGTGGACTCTGCCAAAATCCTTGGAATTATCATTGACAAAAACCTAAAGTGGAATTCCCAAGTTGACAAGATAGTATGCAAAGGAGCAGGACTGCTAAGATCGTTCGCGAACCTGAAACGCTTCGGTTTTTCCACACAGGCCCTAACAAACATCCTGAAAACATATATTCTACCCGCCCTGGAATACGGTTGTCAAGTCTGGCATCCGGGCTTAACAAAAGAGCAGGACAAGCGCATAGAAAAAATTCAGAAACGGGCTTGCCGCATCATTCTTGGGCAAGCCTACAGTTCGTACGAGGAGAGTATCCAGAAACTCGGCCTCAAAACCCTAGCCCAACGCAGACACGAAGCAGTCATGAGGTTCGGACACCAATGCCTTCTTTCACAACGACACAGAAGTATCCTACCAGATTTCGTAGTGCCAAGAATTGACGATCCTGCGACAAGGAGCAAAGCTGTTCGGAAAGCTGTCCTGAAACAACCACCACCGAATTCAAGCCAGCGCTACCTGTCATCATTCGTACCTTATTTCATCGAATCCTTCAATTGTACATAGTTAATTGTCTGTAGTGCCTTAATTTGATGTTGACACTGCCAATGCTATTTTTTATAATATTACGGCGCAATAAACTGATTGATTGATTGAGATAGTCAATATTGGATAATAAGACATACTACCCACGAATATGAAAACCATTTTCTCGGCGGACTAGTACCTCGCCCGGAATCCGGCAAAAACCGGAAAATTTGTTAAAAGTACAAGTTTTATTTAAAGTAGATTAGATGTTCGATTTAGGGTAAGAAGGCATGCTCAAGAACTGATGTGACAATCAGTTTCTACCCGGACAATTACTTTGACCGGAATCTAAGAAGGCAAGCTCAAGAACTGATGTGACAATCATTTTCTACCCGGACGATTACTTTGACCGGAATCTGGCCCAAACCAGAAATACTGTTAAAACCAAAAGTTGTATTAGTAGTAGGCTAATTAGAGGTCCGATTTAGGGGTAAGACGAGATGCTGAATCCGTATATGACAATCATTTTTTAGCCGGACACGTAGGTCTTCCGAGTATTGCTGGGTACTTTACGCACGAATGAAGTGAAAAAACAGAAATACCTGTTAAAACGGCCGTTTTTTTTTGCAAAAACAGGCCGTTTCTGTTTTTCCCGAAAAAAACGGAAAAACAGAAACGGTTTTCCGTTTTTTTCTCGCCGTTTCTGTTTCTGTTCCGTTTTTTGTTTGCCGTTTTTTACCGTTTCTGTTTTAGCCAAAAACAGAAACGGTGCCGACCCCTACTACCGGACGGTCGGTCAAGAGCGCATCATAAATCTCTTATTGACAAGCCCTCTGAATGGCAAGGCATTACAGGAAATTTATGGGTCCCTGCTCATAGTAACATTGACACTGAGGCCAAAATTCGCACTCACACCAGAAATGTATGGCAGGATTACGAATTCGAAGGTAAGTTGCTGGAAAGTTCGATGGAATAGGACCAAAGGTTTCAGTGGGATGATTCATTTCTTACTATATGTCTTGACAGAGGATCAGGTCATATTTGACACTGCAAAACGGATTCATCAGCTACATTTTATTAGAGCTATATTTCAGGAAGAAGTTCTATATTTCACGAACATATTTCAGGAAGAAATTCACAGAATCAGACACTTAAAGTTTAACTGAAAAGGGATGTGACAGGACAATCTAGTTACCAATCACTTATTCACTTTAAGAAGCTTGAAGACCCGATGAAAGTGCGTTACTTCGTTTCTCCGCTATTTATTAATAACCAATTTTCAAATAGTGGAATCTTCCAGTCGGATTTGTGGTACCTACGGGCTAGTACCTGTGTTATATGCTTGACTGTAATGATTTACGAAAAATGAGTGATCACGCAGTGAGCTACCTTTCGCAAGCTGATCACTGCGGCCACTAAAAGCCGCGTTTGTGTTGGGATTCAAATTTTCTGCGTTATAGTAGAATTTTGCGCTGTGAGGACAGCCGTAGATATTCTGAAAAGTCCTTAACACAATCCAAATAATGCAGTGTATTCAGTTAAATGATCCAAAAATAAGTTGGCCTTTCAGTTAAACTTTAAGCAAGAATCTTTAGTTGTTTTTCCACAAGTTCATTTTCCAGCTTGAGCCTGAAGAGGACTCTTGCCAAGAAAAGCCGAAATATAGCTCTAATAAAATGTTTCTGTCGTATCCGTTTTGCAGTGTCAAATATGATTCGTCAGCTTGGGCTAAAGGAATATTAATCAGGTCATAGATTTGGCCGGATTATCACTCCGAGAAAGCGAGAGAGTTTTGGACAAAGTGGATATGCAGTAAATTTCTGCTGATTCATAGTAGTATTGGCTCAACTGGCTGGAATTTGTTCGATCAAAACTAAAATCTGGTCTGAAAAAAATCAGTCGGAAAATTGGAAAATCCCACTAAAACCCAAGTGGGAAGTTTCAAACATCGTTCTCTCATTCCTCTGTTAACAAGTGAAATGTTCAGGAACAAACTTAATCCTAATCTTGCATCGTCGATGTATCTCCCAAATGTTCGTTGCCGAAGCTATCGCTTTCGTTTGTGATTCTCCTAGAGTTAATAGTTTTGAAACTGGATTTAAAGCCCCTTCCTCATTCATTGAACACGAATCAGCCACCTGAAATAGTTCATACCTAAACTGGTGGTCCATTACAGGGCCCGAAGAGTATCTCTCAACATCCCACGCACCAGATCTCTTCCTTCCAAGAAATCACTCAACTCGCGACATGGATTCAGAAGACGTCAAGAGCCTTCGGACGGTGTTCGGCTCGGAGGGGTCACCGTTGGAGAGACAGCTTGCTTATAGACCCAAGTCCCGTCCAGGAAGAGCGTTGATTAACCCGTTTGACCCGACAACTGTGCCTGTGAAGCTCACTTCCGGGAGAAGACGATGGACACATATCTATCCGAAGGTATTTTTTTTATTAATTTTTGTAGTCCGCTAAAAAGACAAAACAGCAGAGTACAAACAAGGAAAAACTGCCGAACAAGACGCTAAAACACCAAAATTGGCTAAAGCCCTTTTTCACTTTTCGATACACTTTAAAGGACAGTAGAGGTATGCTTCTTTGTTCGTCAGTTAACTTTGAACAGTGGCATTTTCATTCACTTGCTTTGATAAAAGTTAGCTGCCAGTTAGCCAAAGTACCTAATTAAGGGCTTCTAAGGACACCTGTGTGGGTTCATTCTAGCATTCAACCCCAAACTGCGCTGTTTCAAGTTAAGTAACGTTCAAGGAAGCTTACTCCACACATATCTTTCGGAAGTAAGTACCTTTATCTTAATTCGCACTTAGAGTGATTAAGGTCCGATTTCTCTGTCTTGCTCTGCGGGTGACGATGATAGACCCGGTAATTATTATTATTATTATTAAACGGATAATATTACATACCACATAAGGGCCACCCCAGAAAGCACTGGCCTGTCCTAGGGCCAGTGCTTTCTGGATCTGGATCATCTGTTTCTGGATCTGGATCATCTGTCAGTATCTACAGTTTTTGCGTGTCCACTTGTTCTCAAGGGACTTCATAAAGACTTCAGCAGATGATGATACAGTGGTAGCATAAATCTTCTACGCATCTTTGATACCATTTAGCACAGGAATGCGCATCCTTGGGATAAACTTCATCACTCTTCCGATATTTGCTTAGTCCACTTACTAAGTACTTGTATGATTGTGTACTTTTAAGTGACAGTGGCAAGACTAACGCCTTTGTGGTATTATTAAATAAATAGTTAGGCTAATATAAAAGTCATCCTTTGTTATAGCAAGAACAAATAAGCCAATAGAACCTCCATCTTTGGTCCCATGCAGCGATGGATACCCCTGAGCTGAGCTAGAGGTACTTGCTGAGCTTTGAGTTGATGCCCGTCTAGTTCCCTCGTCGCCGCTGCGCATATCAGAGAAAAAAGTGCAGCAGGCGTGCTGACCCGCTCCGCAGCGCGTCACATGTGGCGTCACCATGGTAGACAACCAATCGGCTTTTACTTTTGAAATTTCTTCTCCGGGGCTTTACTGCGATATAGCTTTTTGTAGAGATGACGAATTGTGATGTTCTGCGTAGCTCCTATACCCTACGCTCGTTTGCATCGGGCAGTGTGTAGGGAATCTGTATCCACGACTGATATAAGAAAAGTTTTGTGCCGTCGTTTACTGACCTTTTTAACGGGCATTCCGGAATACCCCCATAATTTTAACCGTGAAGGAATCTAACCGTGAAGTCCGTAAAGGAATTTTTGAAAATAAATTGAATTGAATTGAATCTGTTCGACTCTGCATGGTCGTATTACAGAGATATGAAGACGGAGGTTCTGGTGCTTATTTGTTCTTGGTAATAGTACCAGTAGTAAGCTAGAATAGTTTTAATATCAGATACAGCCGATAATTAATCAGAGCACATCGAAAGCACTGCTGTGTAATGCTTTGCTTACACACGTGTAAGCAAAATCAGGTCAAACACAAACTTTAGGATGTACCATGTACCAAAAAAAATCACAAATTACACACTATAAAAATATTTTGTGTCGTGATCCCGAAGCAACAACGATAAACTCAACAAACTCTTTTTTTCAGAACCAGGTGCAGAAAGGAAAGTCCAGGGAGCTAAATGAGCCGCTAATTTCCGATTGGGATGGTCGTGTGTCCATACCGCGGCAAGATGAGCCGTTCCTGCCCGTGGAAGGTGTAAAGGATCACTATTGGACCGGAGCTGCAGACAAAGGTATGTAGACGAGAGAAGAGCACAATATAATCAAAAAGTACTTCACAGTGAAAACTTTGAATTTGATTTTATTTATTATTCATCTCTTATTTTCCGAAAAAACGGTAAGCTAAAAGCTTGTCGCCAGTAACAGAAAGAACACGCCGAGCCTAACCATGTGATAAAGTTGGCTAATCATCGATAATTCGTCCTAAAAGTCAGAGTAGAAAAAAAAAAAAAGAAACAGCGTGACCAAACAATGATCGTTCATTTATTGAAGAGCTTTGCAGAAGACAAACACGGAACCTTTCATGTATTGAGGCATATCTTATCAGTAATAAATTAGAATATTGCTGAAATATGGTTGTTAGTTCACTACAGTCCAAGTTCAATACAAATTTGGAGACCAAAACGTCCAGCAAACCAAATAGAACAGAGACCTAGGGATTGTCATGGACTTGAACTTAGCTTCTCGTCCCAATACGAAGGTGTAATTTGTAGGGCGCGAACAGTAGGTAGCATCATGTGACGCTCGTTCTAACTGTCGGGTCCAACGTCCTGGCAAAACGTCTAAGTCCCGTGTGAACCGAGTCCATGAGCATGGTCGGCGCTCCGCAAGAGCGCACGCCAGATGCCTACTTTAGCCCAGGTTGGGAAACGGGAATGAATTCCAAGTACTACAAGAGCTTCATCCCCTCTTTCGTAAGACGCTACAACTCCAGTATTCGTGATTTGTTGCTGGAAGCAAGTTTTGTGTGACTGTTCGGATAAATGATATAAATTTCCTTTTCCTTTTTTAACGTTAGTTTTTAGAACACCGGTAGTAATGTGATTAGTTTAGTTATTACATATGCTAATATTAAGTTTTTAGTTACTAATTATTGTACGCAAGCTTTGTATTTCTGTTAGGATTAACTTAAATCATGATTGTACATATTCTATAATTATTATTTTTCTTACATTGACGAAAAACCTATTATCGCCTGCGTCCGGCTTCGGTTTTAGAATAACGAATCGATTAACGTTCTTTAGTGTTTTCTGTGCAGGAGTTGATTGGAAATCTCTGACCATCCCCGCCTGTCTTCCTATCACCACCGACTTCTTTCCCGATGGCTCCAGCCTACAGAAGGATTACGTTGTCTCAGACTACAGCATCTCCCCCGACGACGTGAATGTGGACTATAACCAAGGGCACAAGGGCTCTTTTAAAAAGTCCCTAGACACGGCTCAAGCATACAAGGAGTTCATTTCCCAGCGTCTTGCTCAGGTAAGATAAAAGTGCTGCACTTTCAAAAGTTAGATAGTAATGAACACAAAGAAGCGTATAGTTGTGTTAAGCTTTAATAATAACATACTGAATCTTATATATATATAACAGTCTTATCCGTAACAGAGCAAAATAACACTAGGGAGTAGCGCCAAGACCTATGCTTTTCATGCTTCGCAAACGGGCCATACCCGTAGCGCCGCCCACTACGCTTGCGGCATTTAAAGCGAGACAAACTTGCTGGCTTATAAATTTCTAGAAAAGCTAAGATGCGGTCTACACGCATCGAGGAAACAGGGGAGGTTGTACCTTTTTTTTGCTGTAAAGTTATCAGAGCCAGCGTTAGTGCACGACTGAATGAGTTTCAGTAGGGACGTTCTCTATCACTAGTGGTGCTAGTATCGCTGCTATTCGAGTGTGTCACTTTTTGTAACTCTGATCTGTAATACACTTGAAACTGGCTGTTCCAGGGTCTAAAATTATGTTTGCAAAACTCCACTTGTACACATACCTGTGGAAACGTGATTTTTCGAAGCTTTATGACCGCCTGCCCCCCGCCCACCCTGATGACACGGTCAATGCTGGATTTGTACGATATCGCCCACTTCAAAGTTGTCGTTGTGTCGATTATTTTTTTTTGGGGGGGGGGAGAAGGATTTCCCTTATCATTCCTTAAAGCGGGTACTTCTATATATCGTCCATTATAATCCTAGAGCAAGCTCTCGCGATCCAGGGAGCTAATAGTCGCTACCCGTGTCGTGTTGGATTCAGGCTAATAGTTGTCTTCCTCATTCCAGGGCTTCCAGCTTATCATCCTTCCGCCCGCAAGTAAAAGCATCCACCGACAGACCTCCATCTTTGAAGCCAAAAGCCCCTCTCCCGGCCCCACCGGCATGACCAGACATCAACCTGACCAGATTCTCGAAGAGGCCCTACTATCCATTGGGCTTATCTTCCATCGTATTACCCTTCGCGGATCCACCATTACCGTGACGGGATACAAGCCGAGACACCCGAGCGATACTGTGAAGTGTGCTTATGTGTATAACTTGAAGACGGTAGGATTGGAGGAATATCGAATGTCCAGGACAGAATTTGTAACAGAGAAACTCGAGAATTACAACTGGAACCGCATGGATCACTATATCTGCACAGGGGGAAATCCAGATTTTCGTTTGACGGAGGTAAGTACCGTACTTCAGTTTCGACCCGTATCTAGGCAGATAGAAGCACTCCCGAAAATCTTTACTCTCATGTGACTTACATCCGCCCCGAGCATGCTGACGGAAGAAGACGGACTGGCCGTCAGTTGAATAGGTGTTAGCAGAATTATTCGCTAGTTGAGCCGTGAAACTGTTGCGGTGGGATTCACGTGCCATGCTCGTGTGCTGCGAATGTGATTGGTTATTTAAAAAGGTAAGGTAAGGTATGATTTTATTGACAACCGTGAGAAAAAATCAAGTTCCATAAAAGCGACAGACAGGCCAGTGGCATAATAAAATGACGCTTCGTTAATTCTGATTGATTTGAAAAAAAAAAATGAATAAAACTCTAGCCTAAGGTGTTACAAATAAAATCAAGCAAACAACTACACGAGAATTTTAGGACAAGATAATTAACAACTAAAACAGACACAAATTTGGTGGGATTAGTCTAGCAGCTGGCCGCTAGATATTTGTTGTGTACAAGAGAGTTTCAAGTCTTAAAGACGGTCTCAAAATACCCTGTTTCTGCTTCTAACCAACTTTGTACTCTATATCCTGACACCTGTAACTTTTCACAAACTTTCAAACTTTCACTCTTTACCTTCAGTTTTTATTTGCCGAGTCTTTAACCCCCGTGCTCGTCGCTGGTATCTCATGTCGAGCGATTAAGTTATTGCAGAATTGTTTGATGATGGATTTAAATGAAGCAAAAGCTGAAGATTAGGAGCGTGTTCCACCCTTCCAGCAATAGTAACTATTAGTTACTATTTCCGTTCCACCCTCACGAAAAGTTACTACGCTGACCGTTCCAACCTTTTCGAAATAGTAACTAATAGTAACTATTTGCTTACCATGCTCGGGGGCGTAGTAAGCGTGGTAATTACGGATCTCTGCAACGTGATTGGCTGGATTACCTCGTGATATTTTACCGAAAATATAAAAATGTGTTCCAGCCTTGACGCCAAGAAGCCAAAATTCGTAACGTCATGCGTAGTAACTACGGTAAGTAGGATGGACCACGCTCTGGATTGGGATTTATGTTTGTTTACGGACTTCAAGAACATAATTGTTGATATAAATTGAAAGTAGACTAGGCCTGTTGCTCTATTTTCAGTAGGCTGTATGATAATTAGGTACAATACCTAGAACGTTTTTCATACCCTGTCGAGATGTTTTAAGTGTAGGTGGTATGTAGCCATGGTGAACAAGCACCATATAACAGCAAATCCGATTCAAGATCCCTTTGTACTTAACTACTTGGGACTACTTGACGTTATGATTACACTTAGTATTCTTTTCTATGTTGTGCGTCCTTCCAGCCCTTGAAATATTGGCGCCTACGGCTCTGCTTTCTGCCTCTTGGCTATTCGAAGCGCAACAACCAAGATCCCCCCAGCCCCCCTCCCACGGAAGACAAAACATTGGAGGGCTTTGTTCGTGTCGCCGAAAACTGTTTCAACCGGATGAAGCAACGCCCACAGAAGAAGCACAAGCATATTTCCGCCCTTGAACGGACTTCGACGGGAGTCTCTAAAAGCGAAAAGCCTAATAGGATCAGGGCATATTCCGTGAGAGGAAAGTTTGAAAAGGGGCATTTCCGACCAGAAGGGAGAGATTCGCCGAATTGGGAGCTGGAGTCGACCTCTTCAGTTGACTCACTTGAAAAGTAAGTACCGTGTAGCTAGAATTTGTTCTCAAAGGATTTCGACGGGGGGGGGGGGCATTGGTAGAACCGTAAGGGTAAGCTGCTTGCCTATATTTATGAAGTCCGATGCTGGAAGCTCTGTGCTGTGCCAACCTGACACTGGTTAAGGAATCTCCTACAGACACGGAATCGCATCGGATACGCCATGGCACGGGAAACTGGTTAAGAAAGATCGCGCACCATATGTTGGCACATCGTTCCAGACCAGGGTTTTGTAATCGGAACACATTAGAGAAAGCTTTTCTAGTACTTTTTTCGGTCCATTAGTTATTTTCTATCTGGAGTTCACCATGTTCTAAGAAAGAAGGAGGCCAAGAAGATATAGATTCTGTTGCTAGAAGTATGCCAAAGCACCTGATATACGATGCTGTTCAAAACAGATGGTGTAGGCTACAAGATCTCGGTTATCAGCACCCGCTCGAGTGTTTACGGAAGAGATTGCGACTTTTTGTTCGGCACATACGAGAGACAGAAGTTCTTATCATTGTGTTGCGAGAGCAACACTTCGGTTTTGTCCTAGTTTTTTTTTTTTTTTTTTCCTATGCCGCCGATTTCAGCTTATTGCTGGAAAGTGGTAAGGGTCTAACCTGTGCGATTTTTACGGAAAGTGTGGACCGTAGGCCGGATTGATGAATATGACATTAGGTTTTGGAAAGCTCCGTAGAATTCTTGCCTGGGGCCAAAAAGGATGGTTTTTGCTTGTCCTCGAGCCACAGCCTACGGTGTGTGAAGTGAAGCGGAGTTGAATAGCCTATGTCAGATAGGACTATCTGAAGTTGTGCAGCCAAGCTTTCATTTCATCAAACGATGTTTCTGCTTTCGAGTGGAAAGCTCCGTTCTAGCAGGAAGGCACCAGTTTCAAACTGAATATGGACTAAAATCTATAAGTGCTAAATATGTGAGGCAGTTGCCCAGCCCCACAGCCAATATATCTTCTTTGAATGATAAATAGAAAGATCTGGAGAAACAAAAAAGTGTCATTTTCCCACGGGTCCGAAAGTGCTGCCATCTATTGTTTCTACTCTTTCAGTTCGTGATTTCAGCCAAGTTCATCATTCCATTTTTGGGATCCCAAAACGTTAGTGACGGATACCTATGACATCGCAAAAGTTGTCCGTCCGTCCGTCCGTCTGTCCGTCCGTCATAGAAAGTAAGCACGATAACTCTCGAAGGGAATGAGATATTTTGATGAAACTTGGTGTGAGCATTCTTTGGGTCAAGAGTAAGGTCGAGTTCGTAGATGGGTCCTCTAGCTCTACATTTAGGGGTGGGGGAGGGGGTTCAAATTAAGGGGCAAGTGAAATATTTTTAACCAGCTAATGTGATAGTCGATTATGGGGTAGGAAGACACGCTGAACACGAATATGAAAACCATTTTCTCGCCGGACAGTTAGTTCGCCCGGAATCCGGCCAGAACCGGAAAGTTTGTTAAAAGTAGAAGTCTTATTTAAAGTTGATTAGATGTTCGATATAGGAGTAAGAAGGCATGCTGAACACGATAGTGAAAACCATTTTCTTGCCGGACAAGTAGTTCGCCCGGAATCCGGCGAAAACCGGAAAATTTGATAAAAGCAAAATTTGTGTTTGAAGTTGATTAGATGTTCATTTAGGGGTAAGAAGACATGCTGAACACGATGGTGACAACCATTTACTCGCCGGACAAGTAGTTAGCCCGGAATCCGGCCGAAATCGGAAAATTTGTTAAAAGCAAAAGTTTTACTTGAAGTTGATTAGATGTTCGATTTAGGGGTAAGAAGACATGCTGAACACGATGGTGAAAACCATTTTCTCGCCCTACAAGTATTTCGCCCGGAATCCGGCCGAAACCGGAAAATTTTTTAAAAGTAAAATTTGTATTTGAAGTTGATTAGATGACAGATCTGAGGGTAAGAAGAGACGGTGAATCTGTATATGATCATTTTTTACCCGGACATATAGCTCGTCCGGAATCCGGTTGAAACCGGATTTTTTTATAAGTTAAAGTTTTATTTGAAGTTGATTAGATGTTCTTTATAGGGATAAGGAGATGCGCTGAATTCGTTTCTGAACTATCTTTTCTTGGCTGGACAAGTAGTTCGCTCGGAATTCGGCGGAGGTAAAGCAGGAAGTAAAGCGGAAGTAAAGCAGCAAGTAAAGCGGAAGTAAAGCAGGAAGTTTCGATCAGTATCGTCAAAATAGATATGGCTTATAAAGGTATATCTGAACTTGATTTTCTCAGATGATTAGCCTGGCGAAGACTGGATCTGGTTTTGAAAGCTAATGAGATAGTCGATTTAGGGGTAGGCAGACCTGCTGAGTCCGTATATGACAATCATTTTCTACCTGGACATATCCTTCGACCGGAATCCGGCTGAAACCAGAAATTTGACAGTTAGTATAGCCTGAGGCAGGAAGTTTTGATCAATTTCGTCAACACCATTGACCTTAATCTGTTTCTTAGTTTTAATATTAAAAATGTTCATGTAGTCAGGCGAAGACTGGTTATCTACAAGACCCAATTGTCTGGATCAAATATTAAGTTTTTGGGATCCCATCGAAATCTTTGATCTTGTTTGCACTTGGGATTGCGTTAGAGAAATGGTATCACATACACCTCTTAAACTTTAAAAGTTCTTTCAATGCTAAAGAAATTGAAGCTTACCCTTTGCTCCTTTCTAACTGGTGATATTAGAAAGTTGGCCTACGGCAAAAAAGTCAACTTTTGAACTAATACAGATAGATTTTTTTTTCCGGCAATCGATAGCTGTTGATGAGCTGATCAAAGTATATGCAATCGGTTTTTTGGTACAAAAATTCCTTCAATGAGATACACCATTTTGAAAGTGTAGAGGGGTTGACAACTCCAGTAGTGGGGTGCACACTGAAACCAAAAATAGGCCGATCCCAATTGTGATACATGTAGGGGGCTTGCAAGCAACAGTGGGCTGTTTGACCATAATGTGTACCTATTATTTGTTTCCGGTGTATTTGGCGGTAAGAACAATGTGGCTCCCAATAGTAAGACGTTTAGGGGACTTGTAAGTAATAATCGGCAGTTAAACTATAATTATCTTCGGCGATGAGGGGCTTGCAACTTTTACTAGTTGGTGTACCCAGGGTGTACCTATTATTTGTTTCGAGTGTATTTGATGTCTATCACGGGGAGAAGGACTTATAAGTACGAATCGGTTGCTAGAGGGGGTTCATAAGGGGCTAGAAATGTCTGCAAATTGGTGCACATCTATAGTATTTTGATCCTGAAAAGTTACGGATAGCTTTATAATACCAACTAGATTATTTGAGATAATGTTCCAAGTTTTCATCCGTCACGATGTGTACGGCTGCGAAGTCAATTTAGTTCCTTTCTTCCGATATTCTTTTGTTGTTGTTTTGTCAACACTGAGGAATTTGATCATGTGATTACTGATTGTGTTCTTCTTTGAACGTATCGTTTTGGAAACTTCGATAGGTTGACAACCAGCATTTAACCGACGGTGAAGAAACAAAACCAAAGTGTTGCTCTCGCAACACTTTAGTCGGCGAAGCCGGACAAAGGTTGCCGCAACACTTCAGGTTGCCCAGGCAACGTAGATCTAGTTTCATTTTCGTTCTTGGAAAAGAGGAGACTTAAGCTGGTTACTGAGGACGAGGTTGCTGAAGACGAGACTGCGCTGGTTACTGAGAAATATAATGATAAAATAATCTAGGTTTTCAGGATTTAAACATAATCCCAAGGAAGAAAATTTTATCGAAAACCCGGGGCCCTCGGTTTTGATTTCTTTTTTTTTACCAGAATATTCTTTTCTAGCCCCACCGGTGATTCTCCGAAGAAAGTCACTCCAGAGACATCTCTGGCCGAAGTGGCTGAGACGTTGAAGAATTCACTGTCATTCATTGAGAAAGGACCGGAGCAGCTTCCCTCTATGGCTTTTGTGAGCTACGAAGCTCTATCTTTATTGGTAGATCAGCATGGATTTACTAAAGAGCAGGCGAAAGAGCTTATGCAGGTAGAGTCACCCACGTCAATTTAGTCGACCGGTTTTCCTCTGACCTTAAACTTTGATTTAAAGTAAAGTCACTATGATGGTCGACAATATTTCTCGCGCAGTGATGTGAGTTAGTGCCACCAGGCCGCTTTACTCACCCTTTGTAAGCTTGTAAAGGCCACAAAGAGTATTAAACATAAAAGTGTCAGTACTATGGCGGCATTTTTGGGCCACAAATCGATACTTCATTTACCGTATGCAAACTCCATAGATCATGCCAAGACAGTGTAAATGCGCAACGATTTTAAGCAAACATTACGAACCGTGGCAGGGGCTCACTGTGCTCGGCTAGTTTTTAAATCATTTCCTTATCAGTATCTATAAAATGTGTTCACTTAAGAAAACACAGGACTCGATTTGTGGCCCCACAAAGCCACTAGACGACTATGAGGCTTGCCCACAAAATACCAATCACTCGCCTGGTAAGAGAGTCATCTTCTGCGTGAAGAGATCCATATTGCCATACATGTTGGATTCGCGAAAGGACCCGTCAACGAACTTTGGATCTGCGAAAGCAATTATGACAGTACCAATTGGGCCTGAAGCTTTTTAGGTCTATATCGTATTCATACATGTACTAGTAAAACAGGGACCAAGTCGGAGACACAGAATGGCAGACCCTCTCCCCCCAAAATGTACCTAATTAAATCTGTTCTCTTTTACTTTTCTTGTAGAAACTGTTGTCGAACGGACTGATCAGTCATGCCTCCGGTGACAGAAACTCTGACAAGTTTATCTGTGGGTACTACCTCTACTTCTTCCCAAGCTTGACAAGCCCTATCAGAGGGAAAGGTAATAAGGCTGTTTAACTATGTAGGTTGACAGAAAAATCATTCGAAGGGGGGGGGGTGGCCCATTTTAGTGCCGATTTTGTCTCATCGTTGTCGCCTTTATGTCCTCCTCCGCCAGTTTGGGATGTATTGCGGTATGGAAGTTTTCGCTTGTAAAAGACGAATGTACTGAGTCATAGGCTCTAAAGCCTTCTGCACAGTGCCCGGATTAATATGATCGATGGATGAAATTCCTGGCTATGATTCTTCATTTTCAACATTCGGAAAGCTCTGCTTAGGAGGTTCGAACCGTACTATAGCACAGAGAGTTCAATTGTTCAAAGCTATTATAAATTAGTGTAAGGCTCATAGATCTCTCCACACCTACTTTAATCTTTGTTTTTTTTTTTCAGAAAAATCTGCGGGAATTCAAACCGTGGGTGAATTATCTCTGTTCGAGGAAGATTACGTTGAGATAAATTTGGAGCGAAGCACACAGTTCGATCTCTTCGGCACTCGAGCCTTCGCAGAGGAAGATGAAGAGAAGCTTCGTAGCTTTGCTGATCGATACAGAGCAGAGCTACAAAATTGTAAGTTCACGTCGTCTGTGTTTGCATTTTACACGAGTCCGTCTGGATATACAGTTCATTTGCAGATCGACGTAAGCACTGAACACTGCGAAAATAAAGATTTGACAAAAAACGCCACGTTCTGTACCACGAAAGCTGTTGCCGCGACAGGACAAAAAACGCTACGATTAAAACCGCGAGAGGAAATTGCCAGGAGGATTATACCGAAAAATTCGTCACTGGGACAAGTAACCTGGGCCATGCCGTCAGGATCTGAAAGCACCAGACTCTCGAACACTATCCTTCAATGGCAACCGGATGGGTACAGACAGAGAGAGCGACCGAAAAACAATCTTCGCCGAACATACCAGTTAGACTTCCGCAACATCCACGCGTCCAGCCAGCCAAGATGGGAAGATGTTTAGGCAGCGGCTGGCATGAGAGACGACTGGCTCTTCTTGAGTGCTTTGACGTCTCAGGAGGTGTGGGAGGAGCTTAGGTCTTGTTGCAAACGTTCCGATATTTGCCTGCTGCGGAATTGATCGTCGCGGTATTTTCAGTAGCAGGTTTTTGCGTTAACGACTGGGTCCCATCGAGAATAAATTATGGTTGAAATTTTACAAAGGTTCAATCGTAAGGAAAGGGATATTACTCTTACAACTCTCTTCTCCAGGACTTGAAGGGGCGAAGGTCGCATTGCCATAAACCATTGAGGATATCTACCAGTGTGTGGCAACTTTAAGTACTCCAACCTAATGCATTACTTTCCCGCGGTATCACTCATTCCTTCAGTCAAATATTCGGATTAATAGTCCCTCTAAAACGTCATTTTCTACTTCACAAGGTTTGATTCAATCGGTAACCATACGTACCCTATGCTAATGAGTCTTCGCAGTTCGGGGCGTGCTGCTTGCATGAAACTTAAGGGTAATCCTGGCCATCTGGAAAGCTCTGCTAGTTCATGCACCGGCTGTTCTTGAAACTTCCGCTAAAGCTCGCTTCGCTTTCTAGAGCTGTTTTTGCGCTCCGCTAATTTCCGTCAGTGACGTGGAAAGTGGATTCTACGTGGGTGGAAAGTGATCTCGGCAAATCAGCAAGTAGTTGTAAAGGCGCAACGACTTTCCGTTAGTTCTTGCGGTCGGTGGATTTTCGCTTTGCTTCATGGAAAGGGAATCCGTGAGATCGCGCTTTCTTCTCTGGTGCGCTGATCCAAGAAAGGTATTTAAAGTTTAACCGAAAAGGAATGTAATAGCAGAATCTAGGTACCAATGACTTATTCACTTAAAGAGGCTTGAAGACCCCATGAAAATGCGTCACTTCGTTCTTTAGCTATTCACGAATAACCGATTTTCAAATAGAGTTACCTCTATCTGCTTGTGTCTGTGTTGTATGCTTGACGAAAACGATTTACGAAAAATAAGTGTCCAAGCTGTGCTGTGAGCCACCTCTGTCTTAAACTTGCGAGAACGACCCCCACTTACCGTTGTCTCGCTATAAATTACTCCAAGTAATACAATCCGAAGAAAGCCGCAGCTGAAAACTAAGCCTCTCACAAGAAAACCGTGTTTCCTAACCTGCCTAACACAGATCTGCCTTAAACTGCGAGAAACGACCCCTCTTATAGGTTGGCACGCTATAAATTAGTCCAGATAACACAATCTGAAGAAGCCGTAGCTGAAAACTAAAGCTCTCACTAGAAAACCGTGTTTTCTAACCTGGAACACACCTAAATCTGCCTGAAACTGCGAGAACTGATCACTGACCACTGAAAAGCCGTGTTTGTATTGAGATTCAGTTTTTCTGCGTCATAGTAGAATTTTGCGTTGTGGGGACGGCCGTAGATATTCTGAACTTCATACTAGAGCAAATAGTGAAAAAAAAAAAAAACCTTTAACACAATCAAAATAATGCAGTGTAGTCAGTTAAATGACACAAAATAAGTTGGCTTTTCAGTTAAACTTTAAAGAGGCTCTGGAGCAACTCCTGATTCTAGAAGTCCCAAGACGGACAGTTTCTTGGGTAAGAGCTCGAGAAGGGGAAGTGAAAACCCCAGTGACTAGCTATAGCACATCTCAATGCTGACAATGCTAGTAGGGTGAGAAAACGCTAAACAGACCGAAGACCAAAGGATAAAGTGCAGTATGAAGTGGCTCACGAGGCCTACTTTAAATGTCGGTTACTCCCCTCGTAAAACTGAACTGATTGATTTTCATCAAAAGAGGTATGTTCACAATACTACTGCCAAAGTGACGTAAGTACTTATTCTTTTTCTTTGTAGTGTCGTCGTTCAAAGAAGTGTACGTGGATGTCGACGGGTCCAGTCGCAGTGATCGCAAGGAGTGGGGACACCTTCAGTACTCATCCCGTTTCACGCCAGATTGTGCTTACGTGTCAGTCTTAAAGTGGGTGGAAGCCACAGGAGCGATCATCCTTGACCTGGTAAGTGCATGTCTTTTCTTACGCCGATTTTGCACTTATTCGAGTTTCCTCTACCTCAGTAACTTTGTTCGAGTCCCGATACACTGGTGGAAGTTTTACAAAAAGTTAATACACGGTGTCAAGCCCGTATCCAGGAATTTATTTTTGGGGGGTTGCCCGTGGGTCGGACCAAAAAGTACAAAAAAGACATAGATCAGAGGTTAGAGCCTATGAGAAACGATTATTTTTGTTCGGGAGGGGGGTGATCCCCCCCCCCCACACACACACTCCTGGATACGGCCCTGCACGGTGTGTTAAATGCTGTTACGGATTCGAGATTGTTTCTCAAAGGAATCTTTTAACTGTTATATTTTCACAGAACGTAACACTTAAAAGGGCCATAACGTAAATATTCTAAGCACCCGTAATAACAATTAAGACAAGGATGCGCATCCATGTGTTCAGTCCTATCACACTTTTGACAGTGCAGTCTCAGAAGAGGGTTCCCTTGTCACTCTGCGACACTCACCCTATATAGTTGTAAGGAGTGAAGACCTTCTTTGAAGGGTGTGTCCAGTATGAATTGAATATGAAGACGGAAGCGATAAGGAAGCAGAGATGCCGAATGTTTTGAGGCTGCTGAATAAAGAAGCTGACGAAACAAGAGGCGTATTTTTTTTCGTGTACGGAAAACAACGAGAATACGGGGAGTGGATTAGCCTGGATCCACTTTATTTTTGGTTTTGCTTACTCTGACTGTTTTGAATTAATTTTACATTGCACCAACACCAGCAAAAATTGATTCCCCTCTGAATCTGAAAGAGAGTCCTTTTTTATGACAGTGTGATAATCGGAGCAGTCCCCGCCCGTGGGGACTCGCGAGAATACGTGGAGTGAGTCCCCGGGACAAGCAAAAACGCGGGGACTCCTCAAGTGGAGTCCTCGAGGAACCGCGAGAATACGCCTAAGGTTTATCCGATCGTATGGCTGATGAAGCTAATTAGGGTTTTGCTTACGGACAATTCTGAATGAATGTGTTTAGCCTATTACCAGTCTTACAAAAAATACCAATGATGGAGTTGGTGAGAAAGAAAAGTAAAAATAGAAAAAGTAATCCCATGATTTCTGGATCTTAGACGCAATACCTTATTGCTTTTACTTGTTGAATCAGGGCACTTTTAGGATCGCGCTCGCTATATGGGCTGGCAAACGACTTCGTCCCGGATGAGGAAAAAAAAACATGTTCGCAAAGGTGTCGCCCCCTCTTCGGATCACTTGCCCGTAAGTGAAGTCGAAACATCATTTGGGTTCTGGAAAATAACTTTGCCGGAGGATAGATAGTGGGATAGTCCGAGTAGGCTACGTGATATAAAAATCATGGGTCTTTGTTATCAGTGTCGTTTTCTTTTTTTAGGTGAATGCCTGGCAGAGAAAAGCGCAGCTGAACGGATTCTTGATGGTGCCAATGCCGACGGACCCCCTCTTCCTCACAGGTGGACAGAGGTCAGATCCGTTTAGGACTCCGATCCCTATCCCTCTCAACGTCAAAGCGCTCACGAAGTTCTTTGACAGTAAGTAGTCTGATTTTCGTTCTTGTGTTTCATATTCAAACAATGGCGAAAAACGGATACGTCAGCTACGACGGATCCGTTTTTAGCCATTGTTTGGACATAAATTTTTCCAGTCAGCTTGGGGTCAAGGATTATTTATCTTCTTGTGATTTTAAAATGTCAGTGGCGGGATATGACGATGATGATTCTAGAACGGGTTAACATTTTTACCAGACATAGTGGTTATATTCTGGGGTGGAAGTACAGGAAAAGCTCGCAGGTGTGCCTGGTAGACCTATATTTAAAAGCCGGGGATTGGTAAAAAAAAAAAAAAAAAAAAATCCCTTCGTTTTTGCTGAAGTGGCTGCAAAAATCAGGTCCGATTGTGAAATTCATACTTGTGCTAGGACCAGATTTTGTAGTTATACTTGCATCTTTCCGAGGCCAAAATTTGTAATCTCATCCGAAAATCGAATGCCGGACTGAGCGGAATGTTTGGATCCGGATTTTGCATCGGACTCCATTGTAAAGCCCCGTCTCCATTACCGTAAACCGACCGTTTTACGGCCGACCGTTTGACCGTTACGGCAGTGAAGACGGGTCTTTCTCTACGGACGGCCGTAGCCGTAAAACGGCGGTACTGACCCCTCCGTAACCGTAAAACGGACGTAGTGGAGACTGCTTTTTTGTCACAGTCCCATGTAACTGTTTTTCAACTGTTTTTCAAGTCACATATAAACTGTTTTTTAAATTTCAACACAAGATTCACCTATATGGGACTAATGTAGACCACATTTTTGCGGTTACGGACCTAATGAAGACCACATTTTTGCGGCTACGGACCGTCCGTAAAACGGTCGGTTTACGGTAATGGAGACGGGGCTTAAGCCAGTTCAGTATGTGCTTAACTCTGTAATCCGGCTTGACTGATAACCTTTATGTTTTGCAGAATACTCAACTGCGTGTGACATGCAGCGAATGTGGCTCATCCACGACGCGATCGCCCACCACTTTGGTTTTCTGCCGTGCGTTTTCGAATCGTCCAGTTCCCGCCGACTGCATTTCCAGTACGTCCACTCTAGCGGGTCTGCGTTTTTGATGTTGCCGCACATACTTGACAGGGAATCCGGCCCCGGAAAAGAACTCGGCATGATCCCCCGGAATCATTCTGCCGCTTTCTCGCTTCGGGAAGAATCGCCGTTGGCTTTCCGGAATTTTGAAAATTCTGCTACGAGAGCAAACAGTGGACTAGCTTCCCTCGAGCGTCAGGGGATTGCCATTCCGGTAAGTCGTTAAAGTTCATTCGTGTTTACCATAGAGGTAGGTCGTTCCAGCCCGGCCGAGTTCCTGATTCGGCCGCAGATTGGCTCTAAAGATGCACAAGCACCTGGGTAACTGCATCAGAGTCATCATTATAGGCGAAACCTGTACAATACAATATGAAGTCAGGTTACGTGACGGAAGTCCTATACCGTCTTGGTGGATATTTGTCTCGGAGGATGATGATGATGATGGGCTCGAACTTCTTGGTCATACGGATTTATTTCGTCCCCGCGACTTTTAACCGAAAAACGAAAAAAATACTTTTGACGAAACGGTACATATCAATGATCCCTAAGGGCCTGTTATCGTTTTTGCCTCGAGGGTTTTGCTTACAGATGAATTTCTAGCGCCTTTAAAGTGCGCATCATTACAGCCAAGTTCAAAAATAAAATACTTTTTCTCTAGCTCCCTTAAAGTGCGCATCTGAACCGCAAAGTCGAAAATTACTTTTGATCAAACAATACATCTCAACCCATGCAAGTGCCATATAAGCTAACAGCTCTTGTTTAAAGAAAAAATAATGTAAACGAAGGTTTCTACCGTTCCTCTATAATTTAACTCTTTCTTCCAGGCAGGGTTTCTGTGGGCGACCAACTACATGTTTCCTAAAAGGAAGCCACCGTGTTCCGAAGATCCGAATCAGTCGAAACTGCTGCAGGAACTCTCGAATTTCTGCCAAGATGAAAACCGACTTGATGGCTTTCTGTGCTGTGATAAGTTATGATTACAAACGTTATTTTACATTCGGAAGCAGCAGTAGAACGTTTAAGTGGACCTTAGATCTTGTGTGTCGGAAACGGATTGCGATCGTCCATGAACGGAGATTCTTGGCCCGAAATCAATCCAGATTTTGTGAACTTGGGAATCGGTTTGATTGAGAAAGTTACCCATAATCCCCAAACACCTTCCCGATTGAGAGAGTGAGCCACGTGGAGACCGAGAATCACTCAAGTAAAAATACCTTTAGGTGAGAAGGACCCCGACGATCGGCAGGGCACACGTTCGTCTTTTCGATTTTGTAGGCGAGTCATCTTACGAAAAATTCTGAAAGTACGGCTCAGACGTTCTCTCAGGTGTTGCGGATGTTTTGATTGTAACTTTGATGTTTTCTCTACAATTGTGTCGTTAAAATAAAAAAAAAATCATTCCCACAGAAAGTAAAAAGTCGGTATAGAACGTTAGAATAAAAAATGGTCCCGGTACCGATACTTGATCTAGTGTATTTGTTGATGAAACCAACGTCGTTTCTTAGTTTCATCTAAAAAAAAAAATTCCCAAGAGTTAGCGAGAATCCCAGGTTTTGCCCCAAAACCAGGCCCCCGTCTGGCATGCTATCCTCACCTGCCGAACATGGGCTCCAAATGTTCGAGGAGTATCACAGTAATGTGTATAGGCTATATGATATTTTCAAGTTCTAGGTTTGCATTTCATCCTGCAGCAGGAATAGAAAAAAAATAGCTTGCTTTAATCGCCATCCAATCGCTATTTCATTTCTGCCTTTTTTCACTGCTTTTCCTTCGTATTCGTGTAGCCTATGAGATTTGCCGTTTCCTCCAGTCCGCCACGTATCACAGAACCTGTCTGTAGACGAATAAAGTGTAGTACCTACAATCATGTTCGTTAATCTTGCTTAAGGTACCCGTCGTACCTATAATACCAATGCAACCTCACTAATCTTTGCGCTTGCCACGATGCGACACATTGCCACACATGCGCATTAGGCTCTCGACGAGTGTTCGAGTATCATGCTATTGCTGCGTTAAACCCGTTTATCTGAATTTTGACGAGTTTTTGCTCGAAGTCAGTTGGTGCGGGAAAAGGCTAAAACAGCCAAAGCCGTGGAAAATTCATAAAAAGCAGAGGTTTGTTCTGCATTATTCAAATAGTACATAACATAAGCAGTAAATAGTGCGAGTGGTGCTTCAAAGTAATCTCGGACATAATTTTTGTTTACTTTTCTGAGGCACAAACTTTAATCTTACAATCTTTGACATTAGATAGATAGATAGATAGATAGATAAGCTTTTATCTTCACCAAAATTTTCATGGCACTGCCAAATTTCTTTGGTATAGTCACATTAAAAAACGATCAATGCTCCTGATTTTCGTTATACATTTTTACAAAACTAGGTATAAAACTCTTCTCTAACCGCTGATGGGCACAGCGTACCGGCTGAAGTTTCTCAACAGGCACTGCAACCCTGCGCGGGAGTCGTTTTGTTGTGGATTGAGGGGGGAAAAGGGATTTGTGAATTGGGTGGATCAGAGATTTTCTTCCGAAATCCATGCAGAGTTTCTCTCTTCTTTTTTTTCAGAGTTTGCATTTTAAACTTTGTCAGCAGCTGTTCATACGACATTTCTGCCTGCTTCGATACTATCATTAGAGCTCTTTTCTGAACTCTTTCAAGCCTGGCGCTTTGCTCAGCCGTCAGTGCAAAATGCCATACAGGAGCTGCATATTCCAGAATTGGGCGAATAAAAGATGTAAATATTCGGAGGAGGTGATCTGGAGGGGCGCCATGTTTCGACATAAGCTTGAGCATCTGCAGCCCAGCATTGCCCCTTTTTACTAGACTAGTTGTGTTCGCTTCCCATTTTAAATCACTGGTAATAATAACTCCCAAGAGTTTAATCTTACTGACTTTAAGAGAATCAGCGATAATTGGTAGAAAATTTGGTTCAGAAGAATTTAAAAATTAAATAGTTAAAATAGAAGATTTACTGTCATTTACTGTCATATTTGAAACGGAAGCTTTAGTCTTCACGTTATCAATTAAAATTTAAGCTTTGCTACATTCATTTGCTTCACAAATTTCTCCAAGGGTAAGGTCGTCAACATATTTCCAGCGGTCTTCACAATCATTAGCAATATCATTAATCATAACTAGGAAAAGAATAGGACCCAGCATTTAGGGGAAATTTATACATACAAGAGCATTTAGGGGAAATTTACAAACATTTTAGAATCCACTCTTCCTTCTTACTCTCTGCAGCTTGCCCCGTTAACGTGGAGAGGCCCGAGCGACAGTTCCCAGCTTCCTCGGTTCCAAAGTCCGAATAAGCTCCTTGTATGAAGTTTTTCGTCCCTGATGAAATCGTTCCTCCTTGTTCTCGGGTCATCAAGTGCTGTTCATGACTAGGTGATCCCCCACAATGGCCACAATTCTGTTAGGGCTGCCAAGAAATGAAACCAGGAAGAAACACGAAGTCAGTATTCGACAGTAGTTGTATCTTTTGTTTACCTTTTTCAGTAGCCTATATCAGGAAAATATTGTATTCAAGTTATTGCGACTAACCCCAGTGCACTGCTTCAGAAAAACTCTCAGTAGTATAGTATCAGGGACCCATAAATTTCCTTTACATGGGGCTTGTCATTTCCTATGCTTCTATGTTGTTATGTTGGCCGATCCTTGCCCACTCTTGTTTGCCTCATTGAACGTGCGCGCCAAAGAGACACCTCCCTCAAGGCGCCAGCAGCCAATCCCAAATTTTGTCTATCTGGCCTTAGGACGTGATTGGACCGTGGGTATTTCTCGAACTATCTTCCGCTCGGTCAACATTGCATCATCAGTCTCTTATTGACAAGACCCCTGAATGGCGAGGCATTACAGGAAATTTATGGGCCCCTGGTAGTATCCGCGAAGAAATGCCCTTATATGAAAGAACCGAGTTAATTAAAGTGAACTATTTCTCAAGAGATGGTACCAGCCAAAAAGTTTGGGGGAGGGTCAAGGTAATTACCGACTATTTTCAGAAAAATCTACTGTTTAAGAAAAATTGATAGGTCGAGTGTTTGACGTCCCAGCAAGCAGCTATTTTTACTCGACACTCGACCTATTACTCTATATGACTAAGTCTAAAACACGTACGCAAGGCCGTATCCAGGAGGGGGGTTAGGGGGTTCGACCCCCCCCCCCCGAAACCCACAAAAGTAATAGTTTTTTGTAGCCTTTAACCTCTGATCTATGTATCTTTTGTACTTTTTGGTCCGACCCGTGGGCACCCCCCCCCCCCCCCGAAATAAATTCCGCGGGCACGCAAGTGATCCTCATGAAGAACGAGACACGTCACCAGAACGATGATTCGAATCCTGTTTGAACCAGTCAACAGCGTTTATTGGGGACAGCTGTGGTGACGTTTCCTGCTCTTCGATAGGCACACGGCGATTGTTCATCAGCGTGAAGAGTTAGCCATCAAGAGTATCTCAGTAATGCTTGACTAGACGATCAAAGGGCGATCCTACCGTTCTCACGGATTCGCTTTCCTGAATGTAAAACGAAAGTTCGCCGAGCGCTACAACAAATGGAAAGTCGTTGTGTCTTCACAACTTCTCGCTGACTTGCCAAGTCCACTTTCCACTCGCGAAGGGGATTCACCTCCCACGCCACCGTTTATTAGGTCGAGCATTAAGAGCTAGCACCACCATACTCTACCTCAATTATTATACTATAGTTCGAGTACGGATAGCTGCTGAGACGTCAAATACTTTACCAATAATACCCCTTTAAAACGTCAAGTACTGGATTGCAGTAGGAGTAGGAAGTAGTTGAAAAGCTACCACCACCTTCAATGCTAGGCCTCCCATTACCGTCACCGCCCTGAATATTGGATACTTGACCTCCTATTACAATATTAGGTCGAGTAGGATTAGCTGCTGGGACGTCAAAGGCTCGGTTCGGCACATCTATCCTCCTTTTTAGATCGATTACTAATAGCTGCCACTGTTATGAACACTCGACCTACCTAACGATTTATATTGCCGAGTATTATTAGTCGCTGGGGGGTTGGTTACTCGACCTTACAATTTTACGGATTTCATTTGTATGGTCGAAGACAGATAGCTCCTATGGTAGAAATTATTCGACCCGGTTCTTTCTGGCTCCAAGATCCATATTATGGTCAAATACTTTTAGCTTCCCAAGACACAATTTCTCGACCAGTCTAGTACTGCGACTGGAGCGATTCCTCGGCTGGTCTAGTACTAATAGCTTCCATGGTCCTTCTTACTCGACTGGTCGAGTACTATTAGCTGCTGTGGGGTAGAGTACTCGACCGGTCAAGTACTTTTAGCATTTGAGGTATCAGTTCCAGGTCCGGGAACGATATACAATGCCTAAAGGAAATGGTTCACTGTTTTTTATGGCACTTGCCTACCGGCCAAGTGCCATATACCGATCACTTTTCCGTCGGTCTGTCGGTCTGTCGGTCAGTCCGCTGTTTGCGAGTTATGGTACTTCCAGATGTGCTAGGACGATGAAACTTGGCAGGCATATTAGGGACCCGACCAAACTAAATTGGAAATAGTCACTTGCTCGATCCGACCATCGTGGGGGGAGGGAGGGGAGCCGGAATCCGGAATTTAGTGGCATGCATAACTTTCGAACGGGTGATCGGATCTTAATGAAACTTGATATTTGGAAAGACGTCACGCTTCAGATGTCCCATATCAAGTTCGGACCGAATCCGATGTATGTGGGGGGGGGGAGTCGGAGGGGGGAACCGGAAATCATGTTAAACGCTTAGAGTGGAGCGATCGGGATGAAACTTGGTGGGAGGAACAAGCACAACCCCTAGGTACATCATTGACAGAACCGGACTGGATTCGTCCACTGTGGGGGGAGTTGGAGTGGGGTTCCGGAATTCCGGTGATACGGAGTTAAGTTACTTCCAGGTGAGCTAGGACAATGAAACTCGGCAGGTAAATCAGGGACGCGACCAGATTAACCTGGAAATAGTCAGCTTCCCGATCCGACCATCGTGGGGGGAGTGGAGGGAGGGGGAATCCGGAATCTTGAGGTATGTACAACTTGCGAACGGGTGATCGGATCATAATGAAACTTGATATGTAGAAAGACAACATGTCTCGGATGTCCCATTTCAAGTCCGGACCGGATCCGATGAAGCTGGGGGGGGGGGGGGGTCGGAGGGGGGTCCGGAAACCTTGTGACATGCTTGGAGTGGAGCGATCGGAATGAAACTTGTCGGGAAGAACAAGCACAAGCCCTATGTAGATCAGTGATAGAACCGGACCGGATTCGGGCATTGTGGGGGAGTTAGGGGGGGGGGGGTCCGGAATTCCGGTGATCGCAAGTTAAGGTACTTCCAGACATGCTAGGACGATGAAACTTGGCTTGAAAACTGAAGACTTGACATGATTGGCTTAGAAATAGTTAGTTCCCAGATCCGACCATCCCTTAAAGTACTAATGCTAACCGCAAAGTGCAAAAAATACTTTTAAGCAAAATACACATTTTCGTGATCCCTATGAGCCGGTGATCATTTTTGCCTCAAGGGTTTTGCTTACAATAAAGTTCCTTAAAGTACAAACAATATACATTTTTATACATTTTCGTGCTCCTGATGATCATCTTTTTTGCTTCAAGAGTTTTGATTACAGATGATTCTCTCTGTAACTTGGAAATAGTCACTTGCCCGATCCGACCATCGTGGGGGGAGGGAGGGAATTTAGTGACATGAATAATTTTCGAACGGGTGATCGGATCTTAATGAAACTTGATATTTGGAAAGACCTCATGTCTCAGATGTCCCGTTTCGATCCGATGAATGTGGGGGGGGGGTCGGAGGGGGGAACCGGAAATCATGATCCGATGAATGTGGGGGGGTCGGAGGGAGGAACCGAAAATCATGTGACACAGTTAGAATGGAGCGATCGGAACCTCCCGAGCGTCACCGTCGAAAAGGAAGTGCTTGAAAAGTTCGCTGATTTTTCCATAAGATGTCAAAATGTTTAAAATAAATTGTTCAAATATATTGTACAACAGCAAATATAACTAAGTGACCATTTCTTTTGCACGTAACTGTAGTACCAAACAACTCATCACACTGACAAAGCTACTATCCATTTACATCCTACTACGATAACTTGAATACAAGCTGAAAAGCTTGCAAGTGCCATATGAGCTTGCAGCTCTTGTTCCTAGTACCGAGAAAGTGCCGAATCTGGATCTGGATCAACCTATGCTGGACTCAGGCCACAGGCGTATTCCTGCGTTCCGCGGGGACTCCCACAAAGGAGTCTCAGCGTTTTGTTTGTCCCAGGGACTGTTTTCGCGACTCCCCACGGACAGGGAATGCTCCGATTATCAAAAATAGACTCCCTTTAAGATTCGATGGGTCATGGGGAGTGGATTTTGGGAGTTGTTGGTTTTCGAAAAACAGATGCTGGGGATGTTTCATAAGAATTTCTGAGACCGAAGGGCCGAGCGTGGGCCTTTCTCCCTACGGTCAAGCGGAGGGCGCTTGCGCTTCGCTCCTTACTGATCCCGAAATCAAGGTTAAAGGGTTGGAACTTGGAATCTCAGGACCAGCTGAAGTTCGACGAATCAGATGCAGAGCAGCTGGCTGGTTCTTCGAAGTTAAAGTTTAACCGAAAAGGACTGAGATAGGACAACCTAGTTACCCATCACTTATTCACTTAAATTGGCTTGAAGACCCGCTGAAAATGCGTTACTTGGTTGTTCCACTATTCAGGAATAATCGATTTTCAAATAGTGGAATTTCCGTGTGATTTTTGATACCTCTGTGTATGCCTCACAAGAAAGATTTATGACTTTTTTTTGTTCAGGCACTAAGCAATCTTCACCAATATCGCCACTGCCCCCTGAAACGCCTTGTTTGTGTTTAGATAAAAATTTCCCGCGTCAAAGTAGAATTTTCGCTGTGGGGACGGCCGCATATATTCTGAACGTCATAACTAGAGCAGATAGTGGAAAACAAAAAAATCCCTTTGCAGAATCCAAATAATTCAGTATTCAACTAAATGAAACAAAAATAAGTTGGCTTTTCATTAAACTTTAAACTCTACTAGTACCAGTACTGTTTACCTGGTTGCACAGCACAGATTCGGACATACTCTAGTTGGATAATATAAGAAATCGTCGTATAAATATACAAAATCTCAATATCCAATCATACATATACACGTCGCGGTCATTAGCCAACTGGTTGGCTGCGACAAAATTTCTTAAAGTGGCGAACTAGTTGGAACACAAACAAAAATCCTATACGAATTTTTATCGTAGCCAACTAGTCGGCACCGCCGGCTTTTCCTATAGGAATTTTCTTACAGTAGCCAACTAGTCGGCTTAGTGACCGCGATGTGTATATGTATGATTGGATATTGAGATTTTGTGTATATATACGACAATTTCTAATATTATCCAATTAGAGGTGTCCCGCTCTTGTTTATTCTGGTGAGGTGAAATGCGATCTAGTGAGTAGATAGTGTTTATCGCCCAATGGCGTTCGGAGTTTGTTGGACGTGCGATGACGTTACTTGATCGACACGCAGAACATCTCAAGAAGAAGTCGCAGAATAAGTTCAGTCGTTGGCGCGGTCAAAGACAGTAATAGTGGGAAAGACCGGCGACTCGGCCAAAATCGCGTCGTTGAAAATCGATCGTGCTGCTTCCTAGCGTTTGGTCTTTGTCCAATTTCAAACGGCACGTTTGACGTAATCAAGGCAAGATGGCGTTGATTGGCGCTGTGATTATTTGCTGTGAAATGAATTCAACACTTTTCTTCCATTAAAAAAAAGTAACTGATTGTGTTTCTGCTTGCTTTTTATTCCAATTAAAGAGGAAATCTGAATGGAGAGTGGACGCTCATGGTATAGTCCGGGATCCAGACCGCGATACCGTTCAAAAACAGGGGGGGGGGGTAGCAGACGAGCTGCAGAAGGTTTGAAGAACTTTTCTAGAACAACTGTTTGTGCTGAGAACGAAAATCCTACCGCACCACTCCGCACCGATGTACGTCACCGACTTTTTAGCCTATAAAGGCAGATTAGGCCTAAAAAGACCAACACTATAAAAACAATTTTCCTAGCAGGACCGCATCAACTAAATCAAACAAACTATACATATTCTGAATCCTCTTTTTATCATCTATCAAATGGTATATTTTTTATTTTTTTAAACTTACATACTTTTCTTAGAAACGTCTTAGAAACCAAGAAAAAGCGAAAATTATTTAACTTTTTTAACTAAATTGTCATTTATCTCGGAAAAACTTCCAGCAAACTACATATTTTTATTATTCAGTTAGAAAGATAAGCTCTATTCCAAGCTTCTGTATTCTGACAAAAATCAACAAAACGCGCTCTGACGATGATTCTGCTGAAGATGGAGGATAAATGTCAACAGAACAATTTTTTAACGAAAGACCAACCGCTAAACGGCGCTGATTGTTGCGACTCATGGGGCTTACGGGAGTCGCCGGTCTTTCCCACTATTATTGTCTTTGGGCGCGGTGTTGGGTTCAGTATTGCCAAGTGTGACACTTTTGGTGCTTTTTGACACTTTTTGCCTCTGAGTGACACCGTGACAATTTTTCTCTGAAAGTGACACCTCTTTTTTTACGAATGACACTTTTTAGGTCAGAAAAGTAAGTACTTCTTCATTTACTTTACTAAAGTGACGGATTGCCGCCCCCAAAACACTACCAAAACATGTACTTTACTTTGATTTGGTACACAAAAACAGTTTGAAGCCTTTCCATTTCCGTTTAAACTTTGTTACAAATCTCTGGTTTTACAGTTAAGAAATGTTTTGAAAGATATTTTTACAAATTCAGTTATTACCAATTATTCGCATTTTGCGCGTTGCAACGGAAAGAAAAAATTCGAGGTCTCAAAAAGCACCTTTTTGTCAGCAATTGTGACATTTATATGAGTGTCGAACTTTTTGCAACCCTGGTTGTGTTAGACTGTTCAGACCAAAGATCGTATTGGTTCTAGTGTTGGGCGATATTCGGATTTTTCGATATATCGATATTTTGACTTTCGATATTCGATAATCGATATATCGATATCGATATTTCGGCACCATGTTTCGCTTTAGTATATGTCTCGTTTTGCCAAAATTTAAGAACAAAGTCGTCGTGAAAAAGCATCTTGCTTCATCTAAAACTTCGAATAAATAAAAACTGAATTACGAAGAAAATATTGCTCAATTTCGGATGGGGAAATGTAACTTATGTTGAATTGTTCACAATAATTATAAATGAACAAATATCGTTTTCGATATCGATATTTACGTTTCGATATTCGATATCGATATTTGGTCCGATATATCGATATATCGTTATCGATATCGAATATCGCCCAACATCTGGTTCAGACTGTTGGCTAGGCTGGTGAGAAAATTTAATTTGTAGGCTAATAAATAGTTCAGTGGAGCCGAGAGGGTTCCCAATTCTTGAAACCCAAGTGGCTGAAAATTACAAGAACAAGAAGAGCTAGCTTAGCCTAGATCTGTAGATGCCTAATTGTTGAGCTGATATTGGTAGGGCTTAGTTAAAGCTGGCATATAGGCTAGGCTAAGCTATAAAATACTAAGAATGCTATTTTTGTGTGTGCTGAAACAGAATGACTGTCCTTGCTACCTCGCAAATCCACGTTCAGAATTGCAAGAAAGACCACAAATCAATGAGAAAACTGGAAGATAATTACAAATTTTCAGTTAGACTTAGAGTTAGGCTAGTTCTGGGCTAGCCTAATCTAACTAATCTATCAAGCAATTCATTAACTAATCAGCCCTCAAAAAGACGAAAATCCACCACCAAAATCTATAGCCTATAGAGAATCTTCTGAGCTAGAGCAGAGCTAGAGGTACTTGCTGGAGCTTTGAGTTGATGCCTGTCCACTTCCCTCCTCGCACTGCACATATCAGAGGAACAAGCACAGGAGCAGGAGGCGCTACAACTCGCTCTGCAGAGCGTCATATGTGACGTCATAATTATAGACAACCAATTTGCTTTTACTTTGAAAATTTCTTCTCCAGGGCTTTACTGCCATATTAATTAAGCCATATAGCTGTTTGTAGAGGTATCAAATTTGTGATGTTCCGCGTAGCTTCTACCCTCCGCTTGTTTGCATCGGCAGTGTATAGGCCAAATCGGAATCTGTTTGACTCTGCATGGTCCTATTACAGAGATAGGGAGATGGAGGTCTGGTGCTTATTTGTTCTTGGTATAGTTAGAAACTACAACAACTACACTCTCTACTGTATTGTAGGTGTTGCTCATTTAGAGTTTCGTAACACCCAATAAATCTCACACATACACAAATAAACGAAAATAAGAGAGAAACCACATAATGCTGCAGGTCTTTTCTGTGTGCCCCAGCATTCCCAAATAGAGAGATTCTCCCTGAAAAAAACAGATATTTCTAGCCTACCCCGTCATCAAAAAGGGCATGAAAATAATTCAACTTGATAAAGTATAGGATTTTCAACTTGGGGTATGTGTTTCAGAGAATTTTTGAGCACTTAAATAATTGGAAACATTAGTCTGCTCTGGTCTGACTCTTCCTTCATTGCATATTTACAGTTTTAGAGCAAGATTTTATTGGAAATGAGGTCTTGAAGGTTTCAGACTTATACCAGAAAAATGGAGTCATGCATTCTATTTGTTGGTTATTGGTCAAAGCTTTTTTTTTTAGCAAACATTGAAACCTTCAAGATCACTTTTCCCCATCAGACTTTGCTCATAAACTGTGATTAAACAATCAAGAAAGGGTGGGAATAAGGTTTCCAACAATTTACAGGCCAAGAATAGTTGTAAAAAGTTGATATACCAGGGTCAAAGTGGAAAGTCCTGTAGGCCTGCCTTATAATGGTAAATCTTTGTTTGTTCTCTTTCCATTTTCCTGTGGTAGGCCGCAATCTCACTGTTGAAGTAAACTTTCGAAATGTTCAAGATTCAGTGAATTTCTGTGTGACTGCACTAACCTTACTATAAATTTGGCTAACCTAGCCCTAACCAATCCACCACACGTTCAACTGGTCTGAATCCAGTCTATCAAAAAGGCCATCGTTCATGGATAGGTTATGTGAGGCTATACCAAACATTATTTACACCCGGGAAGCTACTATATCCAAGAACAAATAAACACCAGAACCTCCGTTTTCCTGTCTCTGTAATACGACCTTGTGGAGGCGAATAGATTCCCGATACCCTACACGATGCAAACGAGCGGAGGGTTGGAGCTACGCGGAACATTATAATTCGTTGCCTCTACAAACAGCTATATGGCAGTAGAGCCCCGGAGAAGAAATTTCCCTACAAACGCCGTCTGAGTCGTCCTTTACAGCTGATTGGTGCTCTACCATTGTGACATCACGTCTGATTCGCTGCAGAGATGCTCACAGCAAGTATCTCTAGCTCCGCTCAGTTTTGTCGGGGTATCCGTAGTCGCTGCATGGGACCAAACGCGGGGGTTGTATCGGATTATTTGTTCTTGGCCCATTACCTCTAGAAACAGCTATATCGCAGTAAAGCCCCGGAGAAGAAATTTCGAGAGTAAAAGCCGATTGGTTGTCTACCATGTTGACGTCGCATGTGACGCGCTGCAGAGCCGGTCAGCATGCCTGCCGCACCTTTTCCTCTGATACGCACAGCGGCGAAGTGGGAAGTAGACGGGCATCAACTCAAAGCTCAGTAAGTACCTCTAGCTAAGCTCAGACCAAAGACGGAGGTTCAATTGGCTTATTTGTTCTTGGTATAGCCCAGTGTCGCCACTGGTCACAGAATCCTGGGATTTGTAAGAGATTTTTTTTACTTCTCCCCTGGCTCATAGTCACAGCTAAAACGCCTTTATAAAACCAAGAACAAATAAGCCAATAAAACCTCCGTCTTTGGTCCCATGCAGCGACTAAGGATACCCCGACAGAACTGAGCTGAGCTTGAGGTATTTGTTGAGCTTTGAGTTGATGCCGGTCTACTTCCCTCTTCGCCGCTGCACATATCAGAGGAAAAAGTGCAGGAGGGGCGCTGATACGCTGTGCAGCGCTTCCAGACAACCAATCGGCTTTTACTTCGGAAATTTCTTCTCCGGGGCTTTCCTGCGATATAGCTGTTTGTAGAGCTAACGAATTGTGATGTTCCGCGTAGCTCCTAACCTCCGCTCGTTTCCATCGGGCAGGGTATAGGAATCTACGCAGAGACGGGGAGACGGAGGTTCTGGTGCTTATTTGTTTCTGATAAAACACACCTCTGTTGCTTCTCATATCTCTCGCAAATTTGATTGGTCAAGTGTAGCCTATGTTAGTGAGTCCAGCTAGCAGAGATTTCTGATAGGCTCACATGCCGCTGGTTGGGGTAGGCTATTTCAGTGTAACACAAATGCCTGACTTTTTGGTAGGCTATACCAAACGCTGGTTATACAACACAAAAGCATGCTGAATTTGAATACATTGCTAGTTTTCGGATTAAATAAAGAATTTGGCCGGAAACCGGTCAGACATTTGACATTTTATAAAACCGGAAGCTAACCAGGGAATGACGTAAGGGGAAAGAACATCACGGGATATGGTATTCGTTTTCCGCGCGGACCGATGACTCGTCGGGAACACGTACAAAAAACAGCGGTAGCCTGTAGGACCAAAAACTACTTAAAAAATAACGCAAAAATTTTAAATTTGCCTTTAGTAAATTACGCAGGTAGGCGTTTTTCTGTTTAATGCTTTTAGAAGATATCCGACCCTCATAAAACTGTAGAAAAGTCTGTAGTAGGCCTAGTTTTCGACCTCTTCGTACCATACGACTAAAAACTGGTAATTTGCGGACGAAATTCACATCGAAAAACACCGAGTGGAATACACACGACTATAAAATAGACAGTTAAGTAACACTCATTAAATATACTGAAAACTGGTCTTTTACGAGCGAAAATCAGGATTGGTAACTGTCTTTAGTCTTTCTGACAAGCTTGACACAAACGATAGACATTCTGACAAGCTCTAAACATGTGGCTGAGGATGGGAATCTCTGGGGAATGGGGGTGAGTCACTCCCCTCATCCCCCGCTCGAATCGCCCCTGATCATTAGTCCTCTTTTTATTGTGTCACTAGACAATAATATTTTTGGGTTCGCCTGAAAACCTTCGGGAGGGTCTGTTATGGAAATCCACTAGTCAACCCTGTACGAAAATGAAAGTCGACTTTCATCCAATGGGCTGAGACAAATCACAGTGTTGTAAGCCTCTTATCAGTTGTCTGTTGGTGAAACTATGGCTCTTTTATCTGAGTACAAAGCTGATTCTCTTTTCCAGTGGTATTGGCGGCATGGCAAGGTGCACCTGAGTAAGACCGAGAAGATGTTATCGAAAGGTGTTCTGTACGGCGTGGTTGCCGGTGTGTTATATAATGTGCACAGCGTTGCTATTTGGAAGATTTTGTTGGCGCTTCTTTTCATCTACGCTGTAACCGGAGGACATCGGTTCCTGTGGGCGATTTATAAGACATTGCCGAGAGATGCCAAGTAAGTTTCATCTCTTTCGTGTTTTGGGGTCCCAAAACGTAAGTGGAGGGATACCTATGACATCGCGAAAGTTATCCGTCCGTCCGTCTGTGAGCACGATAACTCTCGAAGGGAATGAGATATTTTGATGAAACTTGGTGGGAGGATCCTTTGGATCAATGGAAATATCGGGTTCGTAGATGGGCTCTGTAGCCGTATATTTGAGGGTGGGGGAGGGATTTCAAATTAAGGTGCAACAATTTTTTTTTCAAAGCTATTGAGCCCAAAGCTATGATAGCCCAAAACGTAAGTGGAGGGATACCTATGACATCGCAAAAATTATCGGTCCGTCCATCTGTCCGTCTGTGAGCACGATAACTCCCGAAGGGAATGAGATATTTTGATGAAACTTGGTGGGAGCATCCTTTGGGTCAAGGGAAAGGTCGAGTTCGTAGATGGACTCTGTAGCCCTATATTTAAGGGTGGGGGAGGCGTTTCAAATTAAGGGGCAACACATTTTTTTTTAAAGCTATTGAGATAGTTGATTTAGGTGTAAGGAGACATGCTGAATCCGAATATGAAAGTTATTTTCTCGCCGTTCTTTGCTTAATTTTTTTTAATTTTTCTTAATGTTTTTTGCTTAACCTATGAACGTCGGAGAGAGCTAGTGTAAACGAAAGTCGAAGGGGTTGGTATATGTTGTTCAAGCTTAGTATGAGGATTCATTGGCAAAGTACAGGTCAAGTTCGTAGATGGGTTAATCCTATATTTAGAGGCAGAGGAGGGGTTTCGAATTTACGGTAAAAACATCTATGTTTTATAAGCTAATAAGATATTCTTTGAAGGGGTAAGGAGGTCCGCTGAATCCATATCTGAACTTAGTTTTATTGCTGGAGAAATGATTTATCACGAATTCGACCGAAACTGGAAATTTGGTTGAAGCTCAAAGGTGTTTCTGAAGTCGATTAGAGATTCGGTATCGGGGCAAGTAGACATGCTGAATACATTTTTGAACTTTATTTTAACAGTAAAAATCTTCAAGGAATCTGACGAAGACTGAATGGCGAAGATAAGACTTTTGGGATCCCATCGAAACCTTCGGTCTTGTTGACTTTGCAGAGGTTGGGGGGAGGGGTTAAAGCCAGGTGTCACCTTCAAGATTTTTCTTCCGGATTCCAGACAGCCGTTTTTGTCGAGACGGATCTGGAAGGTGAAGCCAGGCCAAAAACGTCTGGCAGTCCAGGGTGTTTGACACCCCAGATTCCGGATGTCTGGTACTCTGGATGGTGACCATTCATGGACACAAGAAATATGCAAATGTAGAAAGGAAAGGGAGAGTGTTTGAGATTTGTGGTTGGGATGCCGGAGGTATTTGAAGTGCAAAGATTGGCTTTTATCGTTTTAAATCTGGAAGGGTTTGTTTGACTGTCCAGGAAGGTGAAGCCTGGCTTTTAATTTGCCTTGGAGAACAGGAGATTGGTATCTTTTCTTTTTCTTACGGTGAATTGCAGGCAATTTACCGTTTTGTTTCGTAACCGTCATATCCTGTATGTAAAGATAAAACCATACGGATTCGTTGCTCCTTGCTTTCCTATGGTTTTCCTGTAGCACCAAAAGGTCTAAGGGAAGATCATAAGCGATCTGCGATGAACAGCACCTTGTTTCGAAAAGGAAGCTAAGTTCTTCGTCACGGTTCTTGGTTACGTTTGGTATAGCCATTGTTCATGTGTCTTGGGGCGATTGTTTCAGCGTTATCCGACGTATCTTTGCTGTTACCATGTGACCTCTTGGTTTATGTTTCTTGGCTAGAAGATACAGTTGTCACGTGATAGACTGCGTATAGATTAGGCTTGCAGAGCATTGTTATTCTTAGGAAAAATAGTTAGTTTTTTTCTGGAAAGTAAGGTCAACGTTTTGCGTAAGGACCGCTCGACTTCGGCGCATAAGTAAATGGACAGTGTGCGAATTAGTCCTGCGTTTCCGGTTCCCAGTCATACGGTTTTGTTTCATTCCATCCGAAGGAAGAATGACGCAGTGGCAGGGCTGTATCCAGAGGGGTGGGGGTAGGGGGGTTCGACCCCGCCCCCCCCCCCGGAACATAAAAAAATAATCTTTATTATAGGCTAAACCTTTGATCTATGTCTTTTTTTGTACTTTGTGGTCCGACCCACGGGCAACCCCCCACCGAAATAAATTCCTGGATACGGACCTGCGCAGTGGCGTAGAGTTCCACCACTTTAATGGTTTGGACAGACGGTCAGGGTCGGGCGGTCGTGGACTGGAATACCTGCCAGGATTTTTGGCAATTGAAGTTGTCGCACCGAAAAGTTCAGATTTTCCAGTTTTTATTGTTGAGTACCGAGACACCACACGTGCAGGTTTCGGCATTAGGTATTTAGCTCCGGCTATTTGGAATGATATACCTATTGGCATTCGGGAGGCTGAACACATTGGTTCATTTAAAGTAAAACTTAACATTTATTGGGAGAGGGGAGATAATTTTCCTTTTTTTCATTTTTTAGATTTTGGTATTAAAGGTTAATTGAGTGAGAGTGTTTTTGTCCTTTCTTTTTTTTTTTTAAATGAAATTTGTTAAAGGTTGAGAGTCAGAGGATTGCAGCCGTCCATCATCAGGCTGTTTGAGCCTTCCCCGGGCGGTTGTGTGCTTATATAGTTTATTTTATAATTAGTAGCAAATAAAGTCAAGTCATGTCAAGTCATTTTATGGAAGTTTAAACAATCCGGCCGGAAGACTTGATCGTCTGTCCGGAGTCCTTGTTAATTGACCTGAAGGTACAGTAGTCTTTAATGTTTAACTGAAAAGGCTACTTATTTTTGAATCTGATATTTGAATACATTGAATTATTTTGACTCACCTAAGGGATTTTGAATTTTTATTTCACCCGAGGCTCGAATAACGTTCAAAATGTGCGCTGCTTGCACGACAAACCTAAATTCATCCAGACGAGGAGAATTTCAATTTCAACAAAAGACTGCATTTCCATGTGTTTCGGACGCTAAGCTCAGGAAATTGGATGAAGCAACTCCTCTGAAGGGAGTAGGAAAGTGATGGTCTTTTTGAGCGTGTTCCACCCTACTTACCGTAGTTACTACGCTAGTCGCCGTGGTTACTACGCTAGGCTGGAACATTCTTTGAATTTTTTCGGTCAATATCAGGCCGCTGGGTGATCCGACCAATCACGTTACAGAGATGCGTAGTTACTACGCTAACTACGCTCCCGAGCGTGGTAAGCAAATAGTTACTATTAGTTACTATTTTGAGAAGGTTGGAACGGTCAGCGTAGTAACTTTTCATGAGGCTGGAACGGAAATAGTAACTAATAGTTACTATTGGTAGAGGGGTGGAACACGCTCTTTGTTATGTGTGTTATTTTTCGGCAATGGCTTACATTTGTTGTTGCTGAAAATTTCAAGCATTGAGGGACAAGCACATAGAGGTACCACAAATCGGAAAGAATACGTTCACTCGATGAAATTGGTTATCTGTGGATATCGGACAAACGAAGTAACGCATTTTTATCGGGGCCTATTTAAGTAAATAATTGAAGTGTAACTAGACTGTCGGATCTCACCCGTCTTACCCATATTAGCTACTGCTTTTCTCGACATCCCTAGTTGTTCCATTCGTTCTCATTTCCAAGATAGTGAACTTTCGGTGTCGTTTTTAGTGGAGTGTTCCTTGGAACAATCCACTATTGCGAGCGCTGTAGCAGACTTTCGGCTTTCGGTTTCCGGTTTCCGGTTTTCGGTTTTCACCGTATTTTGTGGAGCTCATAGCTCGTGAACCAGTGCAAGTATCAAGTTCAAACTTAGTACGCTGGTGGGGATTGGGGTCTAGTTGTGCCTTTTGGGGGTCCGACCCCCCACACCCACTCGGCTCAGGGGCAAATGGGCCCAGATTGCCCAGTGAATAATGTTCATAACTTGACCAGAGTTGGAAATAAGACGATGAAATTCTTTGTACATGTAGACCCTAGGGCTGGGACATTACTATTAAAGTTGCACCTCCCCCACCCATCACGTTCATGGGCAAATGGGCCCAGATTGCCTAGGAGTAAAGTTCGTTACCCGTGACAGGAATCAAGAGGTATCAAGTTGAAACTTGGTAGGTTTGTGAGTATTGGAGTCTCTTTTTCATTTTTGCGGGTCCCAAACCCCACCCCCACTTAGTTCAGGGGCAATTGGGCCCAGATTGCCCATTTTTTAATGATTTGAACTTGACAATAACTGGAGATAAGGCGATGAAATTCCTTTCTGCTTTTCGATCATAGGGCTGGGGATTCATATGTGGAGTTGAACCGCCCCCTGGCCCCTACCCTCCCGTTCATGGGCATGTGGGCCCAATTTGCCCATGAGTCAAGTTTTTAGCCCGTCACTGGAATCAAACTCTAAGCTGGTATAGTCGAGGATATTTAGGTCTAGATATGCAATTGATGTCCCCCCTCCTCCCGTTCATGAGTAACTGGGCCCTGATTTTTCATGAGTTACGTTCGTCTATGACAGGTCTCGAGTTCAACTCTTGTATATTTGGGGAGATATATCTATGAATGAGGATTTTGGTGTAGCAGCAACAATAAGACGACGCGACGTATCTTTGATGAACAGCTGGAAACTTAACGGTGTTGTCATATGATCGAGGACCGTTCTTAATGAATTGTGACAAAGGGGGTATTAGGCTGCTACGATTTGGATATTGCACTTGTTTTATTACCTTGCTAATGGAAAAGAGGTTTAAAGGGTCGGACTGGCTGGCAGACCATTTAGATTCAGTGTTCTGATCCTCTGATACAGTGTTAGAACTCATGCTGTTCTTGCAAGATCTTCAACATTTCTTTGGATTTATTACTTGCGGTTTGTTTACATTTAAAGCTTTTAAAGTGGGATGATTACAAATTAGGTTATTTCAATACTTGTTTGGTTATTGGGGATGTGAAATGTCTTGGTTTTAACGCTGTTTGAATACAAAATATGATAAACATTTTACTTTGACACTCCACGTCTGTGCGCTTGCGCACTTGTTATTCACCCTAATGGTACCACAACGATTTATGCATTTGCCATATTTGGCTATTTTCGAGGCAGATTAAACTCCTGCGTATTGCTTCCGAGGAGATCTTTGGTCAGAAATATCGGTTATGAACGTTTTTCCGTGTTTCTTATCAAAACCAAGGGAACCGCGCCAGGCTAAAAACAGCCTGGGCGGGTTTGTAATCCTTGAGGAACCCAGCAGTCCAGCACGGTTTCAAAGGAGTCACGCGTCAGTCTGTTGGAATAGAAATCGTATCTACTGCGACTTGTGCTTTAAGACAAGTCGAAGATAAGAGAGATTAGCCAAATGAAGATGGGTAAATGGAGGGAAAAGGAGAGATATATACATTTTCTGGCGGCACAGAGCGAAGGCCGAAATCTGAGGTATTAGCGACTGAGCGGCCCGTACTATCCGGAAGTGAGAAACTTGCACGTCGATAATTCGCCTTATTCCATGAGCTCAGCGCTTCCAAGCGGACTAGTTTCTGAAAGTCCCCCATTGTCTTTGTCAACGCTTGTGACAGATATGGTAAAATAGATCCACAAGTTGATGAGTAGACAATCTGCAATCTGCTTCCCGAGTTTTGCACTATCTTTGGGAAAGTGAAAGCTATTATGCTCTGCTCGTCACCTTATGTATGCATATTTTACTATCTCTCTGTCACAAGTGTTAATAATGAGACAATGGGAGACTTCCAGAAACTGGTCCGCTTGGAGCAAGTAGTTCCATTTTCTTGCGACCTGGGAGTCTCTCCAGTGTTGTCCCGAAAAGCTTATGTTTATCCCTCGATCTTCTTGCGCGAAACCGAGAGTGAAATATTTCGTTGATTGGCAGGAGAGAGATTGGGCCGAAGTACGTTCGCTCACCGACAGGTGCGCATTGAAGTCCGCATTCCCAACCTTGGGCCTAGCGCCCTTTGCGAACTGCACCGTATCAAGGTCATCTCTTATCCTAGTAGACAGTCGGCTGCACCCGGACTATTTTTGGCACCATCATCAGTTCCAGTATCTGTATCTCAGTATGGGATACTTTACAGCTTTCATCCGATTTCGTTAGTCATGGTAGAAAACAGAGCAGTTACTGGAACACCTTATTAAAGCGGGCCACAAAAAATGGTATTTCTACCACACACACAATGATAACCATCCCTATTGCCACTATGAATGTTAAAAATCACAAAAAACACTGTCAAACAATGAGCATATTAAAATAAAGTAAAATCCTAGGTTTGAAATAATTCGGTCTGGACTAAATCTCAGCCGATTATCTTAGACAGCCGTTATGGCACGTAGGGGGCCAAGGATCAAAATAATAATTTCCATCTGATGCTCCAACTGTTTATTACAAATACAAATAAATAAAACAAGAGCTGTAAGCTCATATGGCACTTGCATGGGTTGAGATGTAGTGTTTGATCAAACGTAGGCTACTTTTAAGGTTACCTTTGCGGTTCTGATGCGCACTTTAAGGGAGCTACAGAAAAAGTATTTTGTTTTAGAACTTGGCTGTAATGACACGCACTTTATAGGCGCTAGAAATTCATCTGTAAGAAAATCTATTGAGACAAAACGATCACAGGCCCTTAGGGATCATTGATATATACCGTTTGGTAAAAAGTATTTTTTTCACTTTTCGGTTAAAATGTGCACTTTAAGGGTGATAAAATAAATTTTTAAGCAAAACCCTTGCGGCACAAATGATCATGGGTTGAGATGTATCGTTATCGTTTGATGAAAAAAAGTAGTTTTCGACCTTGCGGTTCAGATGCGCACTTTCAGGGAGCTAAAACTTCATTTGTAAGCAAAACCCTTGAGGCAAAAATGATAATGTGCTCATGGGGATCATGAAAATGTATAATTTGGTTAAAAGTATTTTTCTAAATTTGCGGTCAAGATTGGTACTTTAAGGAATGTCGGATTTGGAAAGTGGCGATTTCTGAGCCAATCTTGTCGAATCTCTAATATTCCAGCCCAGTTCGATCGTCCTAGCACATCTGGAAGTACCTTAAATCGCGATCACCGGAATTCCGGACCCCCCCCCTCAAACTCCCCCACAGTCGCCGGAGCCAATCCGGTTCTGTAAGTGATTTATCCAGAGCATCTCTTTATTATTCCCACAAAGTTCGATCCCGATCTCCCCAGTCTGAGCCGGTCGCGTATTTTCTCCCCCCCCCCCATTGTTGTCGAATCCGGTCCGGACATGACAAAGGTCACCAGAGACATGTCCTCTGATCAGTTATCAAATTTCACTCAAATCCGATCAACCGTTCCAAAGTTACGCATGACTCAGTATTCCGGATTCCCCCTCCCACTAATCCCCCCACCACTATCGGATCATGTAAATTTTTATTTATAAGTCAGTTTGATCGGGTCCCTGATTCGCCTCCCAAGTTTCGTCGTGAAATTCCCCAAAACCGCCATTACCGGAATTCCGGGAAACTCCCCTCCACCCCCCCCCCTAGTGTCCGGATCCAGTCCAAATGTATAAAGGATTTATCTGGAGCAGATGCTTGTTCTTCCCAGCAAGTCCCTCCATTCTAACCGTTTCTCGAGATTTCCGGTCTCCCCCCCCATCTCCCCCATAGCTGTCGAATCCGGTCCGGACTTCAAATGGGACATCAGAGGTATGCCATTTATTCAGTTATTAAGTTTCATTCCAATCCGATCATCCGTTCGAAAGTTACACACTACTCCAGTTTTCCGGATTCCCCAGCCCTCCACTCCCCCCCAGTTGGTCGGATTGGGAAACTGATTATTTCCAGGTTAGTCCGGTCGGGTCCCTGATGTTCCTGCCAAGTTTCATCGTCCTAGCACATCTGGAAGTACCCCAACTCGAAAAAGTGTGACAAAAACTACTTAATTCTCAGAATCCCCCGGCCCACCACTCCCCCCCAGATGGTCGGATCGGGAAACTGATTATTTCCAGGTTAGTTTGGTCGGGTCCCTGATTTTCCTGCCAAGTTTCATCGTCCTAACACATCTGGAAGTACCCTAACTCGAACATGTGGGACAAAAATATTCGGACAGACAGACCGACCGACCGACCGACCGACCGACAGACGGAATTGCGATCGGTATATGGCACTTGAGCCAGAGGCTGCAAGTGCCATAAAAACCAAGACCATTATGGTAGGCTACTTCTAAAGACATAAGAAAAATAATCAATTAAGTCTTATAATTCTTTGCTAATCAAACGGGGAAAATTTCGTCATCTGGAGAAGAAGATGTTCTGCATGGGTTTTTTCTCGAGCCGAAAACAGCAACCCGGCAATCAAGTTCAAATCTAAATAAACTGGTGGCTTGCGATCAGTAAGAGAAGGTAAACCGAATGTTTGGATTACTGTAGGTCTTTAAAGATGTTACTGCTCTTCGCAGTTTCATCAAGAACAAATAAAAGCTTTTATTTGTTCTTGGTTTCATTAACCTTTAGACACGCGAATAACCGTATTTGTCGCTGTTCACATTATTCACACCGCCATGAGGAACTCCTCTTACATCTTGCCATAGACGTTTGCGAAGGTGTTGTCTAGATAGATGGTGGTGTGTGCCTCCTCGTGGACCGAGCTCTCACCACTCAGGCCATCTAGAGCTTGTAGCTTAGCTAAATCGTAGCTAGACTTAAGTAGGTAATTTCTTCCTAGTTTGTACGGGGTTCTTAGTTTTGGTGCAGCTGCCCCAACGTTAGGTCATGACTGTAAAGGCCTCAGCTTTTATGGGTTTGGCCAGGGACCCATAAATTGGTGAGGCATTACAGGAAATTTATGGGTCCCTGGTTTGGCTCACAATCATGTTCCATTCTTTCGTAACCAAATGACGATTCTGACGGTCTGGAAAGCTCCGCTGGTTTAAACGCCGTGTGTTCTTGCGACTCGTCTAAAATTCGCTTCGCTTTCCGAGGCCGAGGCCGAGTGGCATGGAAAGTGAATCCACTCCGTACGTGGAAAGTGGCGAGCCAGCGAGAAGTTGTTAAGCGCAACAGAGGCGCGACCACTTTCCGTTAGTTCTGGTGCTCGGCGGATTCTAGCTTTGCTGTTCGAAAAGCGAATCCAAGAGATCGCCAGAATGGCCTCGGTCTTTTCAAGTCGTTGCCGCGTAGGGTCAGCTGCTAGCAGGAGGCCTCCAGACAGGTGTCGTAGATCCGTGATGTGAGCCAATTTCAGAGTTTCGGTTCTCATTTATCTTCATGGGGTCAGTCAGAACAGCCAGAAACTGTGACCGGTTGCCAGGGGCGTCGCAAGTGCATTTTCGGTGGGGGGGGGGTGCAGAGCCAAAATTTTACCGAATCTCTAATTTTTTTTTAGCGAATCCTAGAAACTCAGAATTCGAGCTTTAAATTATGGAACAGAAAGGATTACGCAGGAAAAGTAACATTAAAGGGCAGCATGAAAGACGATAAGCCAACTTAATTAAGCGGCGTTTCGGCGAATATATTGCCGGGCACGATTGCAGTAATAGCTTCCATCCATTATACCCAAGAGAAAAATAAATCTAGCGCCACAGGCGAATTTTCAAAACCTTTTTTTTTCCTGCAGGCTAAAATTTAACTGCCTATTACAAATTCTATCATTTACCGTGGATTAAATACCGATGTTCTAAGAATTTCCGGAAACCGATGGAGCGACGTTCCGACAGCTGGCGACAGCAGCAGCTACTGTTTTATAGTCAATACTAGCGATGATCACATAAAGTGAGCGCCGCAGGCGAGATTTTTTTTTTCCTGTAGGCTAAAATTTAACTGCTTATCTTACAAATTCTATCATTGACCGTGGATTAAATACCGATGCTCTAAGAAGTTCCAGAAACCGGATGGAGCGACGTTCCTGCAGCAGCAGCTACTCTAGCCTAGTCAATACTACCCACGATCACATAAAGTGAGCGCCGCAGGCGATATTTTTTTCAAGTTAGCTTTTTCCCGGCAAATTTAACTATTTCTATCCAGATTTTAGCTTCTAATGTTTCGAAATCCCAATCCTAAAACTGTCTTTATACCCCAATCAAATTACGCGCCTTCCGCAAAATAGAGAATATTACGAAAAGCGCCGCAGGCGGAATTTTCGAAACATTCATGATTAAATCTTCTTTTTGGGATCCAAAATAAAAGTAAGGACTATCATTGAGATCATAAATCAGCCCTTTTATCTGCAACCAGTGCTTCACTCGACCTCTTCCGAGGTTCGTGGTAACTCCCAAATGGCAATTATACCGAATCCCAGTTATTATACCAAATAAGTTTTGACCGATAGCATGTTCGAGATTCTGTATAACTACCGTGTCTCGGTTATTATACCGAATTGTTTTGATATCGAAATAGTACCGAATAATTTTCGTATTCGGTATAATTTCGTCAAAACTGGAACAAAAGCAGGGATTCGTGGTAACTACCGGATCCTGAAAATTATACCGAATAAATTACCGAATCCCAATTATGATACCGAATAGTTCTGGACCGATACCGTATTCGGGATTCTGCGTAACTACCGAATCTCCATAAATATACCGAATAGTTCTGGCATCGAACAATTACCAAATAATTTCAGTAAATTCTCTCCCCGAATTCGTGATAACCACCGAATACTGGGAATTATACCGAATCTTGATTATTATACCAAATAGATTTGTACCGATAGCCTATTTGGGATTCTGTATAACTACCGAATCTCCGTAAATATACCGAATAGTTCCACTATCGAAAAAATACCGCACAGTTTTAGTAAAATTTTGGGCCTCCGGCCCAAAATTTTACCGAATCTCAAAAAGGTGGGGGGGTGCTGCACCCCTCGCACCCCCCCCCCTTGCGACGCCCCTGCCGGTTGCGAAAAAAGTTGTACAAAAGAAACGAGAAGAACAATATTTATAGTTTGCCCTTGACGAAGCGATCAGGTGACCGGGTCATTAGTTCTTCAGTTGATATGTGTTCTTTTGATGGTGAAAGGCTGATCCGGATTTCGGGTACCGTGAAAACACCTAAAAGCCGGGCTTCACCTTCCAGATTTTTCTTCCGGATCCCAGACAGCCGTTTTCGTCGAGACGGATCTGGAAGGTGAAGCCAGGCAGAAACGTCTGGAAGTCCGGGTTGTTGGACACCCCAGATTTCGGTTGGCTGGAAGGTGCCATAGAAGCAACCCGTTCGAGAAACGTAGTAAAAGCCAGGCTTGGCTTCACCTTCCAGATACCCAGACGTCCGGGGCTTCTGGATAGTCAAGCCAACCCTTCCAGATTTTCATGATAATGATGACAGCTAAAATCGCTATTCTTCAACATTTCCTAGATGTCCCCTTTACATTTCAAATACCTCTTGCATCCCAATTACAACTGTCAATCACTTTCCCTTTTGTTCCTTCATTTGCATATTTGTTGTGTCTCACGAAGGCTCACCTTCCAGACATCCGGAATCTGGGGTGTCCAACACCCCGGACTTCCAGACGTTTTTGGCCTGGCTTCACCTTCCAGATCCGTCTCGACGAAAACGGCTGTCTTGGATCCGGAAGAAAAATCTGGAAGGTGAAGCCTGGCTTTAAATATGCAAATGTAGGAAGAAAAGGGAAAGTGATTGACAGTTGTGGTTGGGATGCAAGAGATATTTGAAATTGCGAAGGGGGCATCTAGGGAATGCTGAAGAATTGCAAAATTAGCTGTCATCATTATCATGAAAATCTGGAAAGGTTGGCTTGACTGTGCGGAATCTGGGAATCTGGAAGGTGAAGCCTGGCTTTAACAGAGCACAACGCAGTCACAATTTTACCAAATCGTTTACCAACAGATTCGTAAGGCACGAAATGAGACGCTCATATTATAGCTAATTCACTCTTTTGCGTTTTGTAAATTCTCGTGTTTCACTTTCTTGTTTCACAGTCTGTTTTGGTCCTTTCACGGACTCCCTCTGCAGCTCGGGTATAGCATGTCTGTGCGGAAGGTGCCTCCGAAGCGTCAGATTTCAGCTTTCAGATCTTCAGTTTTCGCACAGATAGGACTCAATCTTGTTACGGTGTTTCCCGTACTTCTATTTTTACTGATTGATTCTCAGATAAGGTTGAGATAATAGTCATCTTCATCCGAAGCCTACCTGGGATTGGGCATAGCCTTTCTAGCTTCTCTAGAGGATGGGTGAAAGAAGCGAAAGTAATAGTGTTCCAGCCGGATGGTGTGGACGGACTGCAAATAAGGTGAAAACCATTCCTAGGGATGCCAGGTCAGTCATTCGGTCATCGCAGAACTTTTTTGAGAAAGTAGACGAAAACCGAAAAAAACATCTGGTTGTTTATTAGTCGATACAGTGTTCTGAAGTAAGCGAGCCTCGGTACGACCAGCAGTTTTGTTCATTGTGGTGTTCACGAGTTTTCGGTTGACGTGTCATGAATCTTGTATGGCTTAACGCTTTTCAAAGTGTTACTTTATGTACAGTAGAGGTATGCTTATGTGAACGTTTGTTGACTTCGGATTTTTCCATTTTCATGCACATGCTATGTCTGAAGCTTCAGTTAGCCAAAGTAGGTAAGAAGGACAGCTGGAAACACCTGTACAGGTATTTTTGATCTTCAGTCTACCATTTAACCCAAAACTGCAGTGTTCACATTAAAGCAACTGTTCACATAAGCATACCTCTACTGTATTTCATGACGCGTATAAATTGTTGACCTCCCAGGTTATTTTTTCCCTTGTGTAAAGATATTGGGCAAATAAAACTGATTCTGATTCTGGAAAGTTCATAAAAAAAATCAGGTTTTGGTACAGTTCATTGTGCTGGGAGGCTCGCTCAAAAGAAGGTTTTAATCCTTGCATCAGCGCACCTTATGGTAATCCTGATCATCTTCATTTGTTCCTTATATGGAAGTTCGCCTGATTTTCTCTATTCACGGTTGATTATTCAGCCTCAAACGTCCGCCAAGCTTATCCAGATTTTATGAGGATTTTCGCGTCGACATTGAAAGATCGTGATGCTCGATACGTTCGTGTGTTTCGGATTTCACTTTTACTATCCTGGCGTGAATCTCGGCGTGAATGATCCGATTTTGTACTATGTTCGTTTTTTTGGCACTTGCAGGTGAGGGGCGCCGGATAAATTTTCTGCGGAAGTAACTTCCGGATGAGCTACATATTGGAAATTTGTCAGTTAGGCTAGAGACCAAGATGCATTTCCACACGGCATTTTGTTTTCTGAACTTTACGATTGGCTGCTAAGCAGTGTTGGGACAAGTACTTCAAATTTGTACTTAAGTATTAAGTATCAAGTACTTCCCAATTTTGTACTTAAGTATCAAGTATTAAGTACCTGACAACAAATGTACTGAAGTAGTACTTGAGTTTTAAGTAAATGACTTGTACTTAAGTAGTACTTCAAGTACTACTTAAGTACTAGTTCATTCATACAATATAATAAAGAATAACTTCGTTTACGTCATTTAGCAGCCAGATAACAAATCTGGAAAGTTTGAATAAAGAATTGAACACTATAAACTAAACTGCTGGCTTATCTTCTGGTGTAGGTAGTGGTCATTTGCTTTAGGCACTGCGTTCCTGGGTAATTTCCTGTACCCCCCCCCCAAACTCCACCCAACGAGACCAAAAATGGATCCATCCAGGGTATATAATGTCCTGTCCTTCATACCTTTCAAGTTTCATCCCAATTGCTCGACTCGTTTGATCCTTGGACGTACCACCGGTTAATTTCTGTGACCCCTAATGTGCTCCCTTATATAATACGCTTAATGTGCTCCCTTCGACCCCTATTGCCGCATCCGAATCCGTTTTGGACACATGAATTGGTCATCTCGGGCACCTTCTCTTACCACGAATCTGAGCATTTTAGAAACCGAGTATTCCCTTGAAATTTCCGTTACCATCCTTCAACCCCCCCCCCTCCCCCGAGCTCGGATCCTGTCGGGACCCTAAAATGGATCATTTAGGGAATTTGACCATGTACCTTCCAAGGATTACCTCAATCGCTCCACTCTTTTGTTCCCTAGCTAAGGCTTGCCACACATTTTCCAGGCCCCCTTGCAATTCCCCCCATCGTGGCAGAATCCGGTTCGGACACATAAATAGACCATTCAGGGCACCTGCTCCTACCACCCATCAAATTTCGCTCGAATAAGATCACAGCTGTTAGCAAATTGCGCACGTCACAAGATCCCGGATTCCCCCTCCCACCGATGGTCGGACCCGGGAAAGGAGGATTTCCTAAAGCGTTATGTCTTTAGAGACGTGCCAAGTTTCATCGTCCTAGCTTATTTGGAAATGCCAGAACTAGCAGTCCCAAGCGTGGTAAAGAGCGAAAGACATTGCAATCGCTATTATGGAACATTTGACATTTCTTGTAGATCAAACGGCAACCTATCATAGATGTCATGTTTATCTTCGATTTGAATTTTTCCATTTCTTAACTAAATTCCCTTGTTGTTGAAAAATCCTTTTTCGCGATCTAAAAAAATGCGATCTAAGCAAAATGTACTTGCAATAGTACTTGAACATTTATTGGTACTTGAGGGCTTCAAGTACTTGGTTATTTTACTTAAGTATTAAGTATTAAGTACTCAAGGAAAGTTGTACTTAAGTAAAACCCAAGTACATTGATTTTTGTACTTAAGTAGTACTTGAAGTACAAGTACTTGAAGTACTTCCCAACACTGCTGCTAAGGCTTCTCAACTTCTTACACCAGTCGTGCCGATATAATTTCTCCTGCAACACAACTTACTTACTGAACGCCTCTACACCACACCACGTTGTTTTTATATTTTTTATTTTTACCTCATTTTATTCTTCCAGGAACGTACACATCTTCCGTTATTGTAACTCTCCTCTTTATCCACCCCTTGGCATCGAAATAGAATTGTTGTTATGAGTTCGGTGTCGGTGTTGCAGATCTTTCAGAGAAATTGCTACTAGTACATAGGAAGTCGGGATCACCATATTCCCGCTTTTTGCCACACCACCCCCTTACCCCTCTGTTCGTGTGTGAGCGTATTTGTACATTTATCTTCATCATTTTTTGTCTTTGTTTACTCCGCTTGCTTTCGTTTGTGGAATCGTGGTGTACGAGGCTAACACTCAAAATGCCCACGATCATAATGCCCACGACTCAAAATGCCCACTAAAAATGTCAACAACTCAAAATGCACACAACTTAAAATGCCCACGGCACAAAATGCCCACGACTCATAATGCCCACGACTCATAATGCCCACGACTCAAAATGCCCACGATTGGATTATTTGAGGTGTTCAGAACGTAGTAAACTTGAATTAGGGGTGAGTGAGCAACGGGAAGAGTATAATAGATGGAGTATCAGAATGACGATGATCGTATGTCGAACTGATATAATCATAATTATAATATAATTCTGGTAAAATACTTACAGAAACATGTCTATTGGCTCGTGGTTAGTTGCCGAAAAAGCGCTGTGCTTTCCTGAGGAAGCCACTGCCTGATTAGGAACCCTCTTGGAACTTTTCTTTAAGAGATTTACTTGCTGGTCTTTTTGGATCGTTCTTCAACAAACAATAAAATAATTCCTTTCAAAACCTTTTCCGTGACGTAGTCCGCATTCCCAGGATGATGTTGGCCTCCCCTGCGGACAGTTTCAGCCGTCGGCATTTTGAACGAAGACGATATTAGCCTTCCGTGTGACCATTTTGAACTGTTGGCATTTGGAAACTGTCGGCATTTTTAAGCCGCCAGCACTTCGGACGATTTCGATTTCGTTTGTTCCACCTCTGAATTGTGGGCATTTTGAGTCGTGGGCATTTTGAGTCGTGGGCATTTTGAGCCGTGGGCATTTTGAATCGTGGGCATTTTGATCGTGGGCATTCTGAGCGTGGGCATTGTGAGAGTGGGCAAAAAGATCGTGGTGATTTTGGGAACCACCCGTTTACGATACTATCTTTGATTCTCTTGGGCCCCAGTGGCTCATACGGCGTCAAGAATGTTGGGTTAGTCAGAACATGGGTTAGAAATAAATTATTAGTATTATTATTGATATTTGCAGATCCATTTCGGTGCCCCAGGTTCTTAAGTTTGTTTTTGTTTTCAGAGCATTATGGAGATATTTGAAATTACTGCGGCGGATGCGTTACTGTCAATCGAAAAATTTGACTGTGCCTCTGATTTTTGAAGAAAATGTTAGAAAACATCCGGACAAAGTTTGTTTCATCTATGAGGACCGCGAATGGACTTTCGCTGAAGTAAGTCTCATAAATATTATTTCGGCCCCAGGTGATTACGAACAATATTTGATGGTCCCAAACCGATAAGTAAGCTGAGATTTTGTTTCAGCGGCATTTCAAACTTTCTTAGCAAGAGTACGCCTCAGGAGGCAGCTAGATATATGAACCTAGCTACAGCCTGAGAAGGGCCGTTGCAAAGAAGTATAGAAATATCGTTGAATTTTCTGCTGACATACCGATCTAGCGGCTTCAAATATGGTAAGTTTCACATTTGCAAGAGGTTATAGTTTGCGGCACCCATGGCTCAAGATACTCTCGATGAGCAACTCTACGTGCCGATGGAGAATTTCCGCGTACCTAGCGGAAGAGCCAGAAGCGTCACCACAGCTGTCCCCAACGAACGCCGTTTATTGGTAGACACAGGATTTGAGTAATCGTTCGGGCGACGTTTCTCGTTCTTCCCGAGGTTCACTGGAGTTTTTTGGATTTAGTCATTTAGAGTATTCTAGTATCATCCCCGCGATTGACTGGACATGTCGCTCCTTGTCATAGTTGTCGTGTCGACTTCAGGCCCAGTCGGGTTTTAACTTTCGCACCCTACTCTCCCATAACGCTAACCATGCGCACTTGACTCATAGACGCAATGGTGCCGGTCGTGGCACACTGTCAGAAGAGTGACATGTCAGGGACGAGCAAACTTATTGTAGAACAAGACCAAATGTTTCCATGGGATCCCAAATGTTCGGTATTTAATCCAGACAATTAGGTTTTGTCTTCGCCAGACTCCTTGAACATTTTACTCTCAAAATTTAGAAACAGATTAAGGCCAAATAGCTAATCATTTGAGAAAATCAAGTTCAGACATGGATTCAGCATATGTGTTTATAAGTCATATCTATTTTGACGAAACCGATCGAAACGATCCTGTCTTACCAATTTTCCGGTTTCGGCAAAATCTCGGAACTACTTGTCCGGCGAAAAAATAAAGCTCAAAAACGAATTCAGCGTATCTCCTTAACCCTATTTCCAACCTCTAATCAACTTCAAAAAAAAATTTAACTTATAACAAATTTTCCGGTTTCAGCCGGATTCCGGACGAACTATATGTCCGGCTAAAAAGTTATTGTCATATACGGATTCAGCATCTCTTCTATCGGACATCTAATCAACTACAAATACAACTTTTGCTTTTTACAAATTTTCCGGTTTGAGCCCGATTCCGGGCGAACTACTTGTCCGGGTAGAAAATGATAAGTGTTCAGCATGCCGTCTTACCCATAAATCGAACATCTAATCAACTTGAAATAAAACTTTTATTTTTAACAAACTTGCCGGTTTGGCCGGATTCCGGACGAACTACTTGTCTGGCGGGAAAATGGTTTTCATATTCGTGTTCAGCAAGTCTTCTTACCTCGTAATCGACTATCTCATTAGCTGTTTAAAAATATTTTGTTTGTCACTTAATTTGAACCCCCATCCCTAAATGTAGGGCTACAGAGCCCATCTACGAACTCGACCTTTCCCTTGACCCAAAAGATCCTCCCAGCAAGTTTCATCAAAATATCTCATTCCCTTCGAGAGTTATCGTGCTCACAGACGGACGGGCGGACGGACAGACGGACAACTTTGCGATGTCATAGGTATCCCTCCACTTACGTTTTGCGATCCCAAAACCATGTACATTGGATTCACGAGCAATGATAATACAGTCATTGGCCCTTAGTGGTTCCGCAATGTCTGTCCCGCTGTCCAACTTACGCCAGTTCGGGCACTTCTAGATAAGCTAGGCCGATGAAACTTGGCATGTGTAGAAAGGGCATGTCTAGGCCCAATGCTCGTGTAAACCATCCTTTCTTGGACCCTATCATCCGTGGGGGTGGAGGGAGGGGGGGAGATTCGGGACATGCGTAAGTGGTGAACGGGTGATCTTGCAACGACATTACAAGTAAGCCATTGTATGTGTCTGCAACAGGGGCCGACGGTATGTATTTACGTAGAAATTCACAGGGGCATTCCCCTAGTAGTTTTTCGGACATTTTCATTAAAAGCATTTTGTACTCGTATCACGTGGAAGTTGAACGCTGGTCAGAGTCTAAAGTGTGTACGATGGTAGATAGTCCGAGGGAACGAAAACGTCCGATAGCTTATCGCTCTTCTAGCTCGTATTAACAGGATTTGTGTCACAGATGTGTAAACAAAGGACTAAGGTACCTACAGAGTACCCGCTCTAATTAAAGTCAGAGCGATTCCGCCAATTTGTGAACTTTTGCTTAGTTTGCCTGCTGTGTCAACTTACCTTCGTCCGCTGGATATGCGAAAAAAATACCATAAAATCCGCTGACAAGTATTGTCGATAAGTGGTTGAAGCTCACGCGTTAAGTTTTGATTTTATCCACCTCTATCATTTATAGACGGCCAGGAACCAAAAGGCACTTTTTTTAGAAACTTTTGGTTCATGCCTTTTATGGTTATGGTGGTATCCCTTACACTGGACACAAGATTTAGTGTTGCAAAACGGTCAGGTTCTGCTTTGTAGATTAAGGGACACGCGAGGTCGAGTTGGTACGAGAAGAGCACACTCCTGTAAAGCGAAAACAATTCGTAGCGTCTTTTTTTTTTTTTTTTTTTTTACCGCAACGCTGAATTGCTGGTAGAATCGCACCATGTTGTTGCAACGGTCCTTCTCCTCTTTCCTCCCTTATTTCGTTATGGGAATTTAACTATTCCTGGGACGAAAATATTAAAATGAGCAGTGGCGCGGTTTCTTGCTGTTTGAGCTCTGATCTCTGAGGTAGCTAATTGTGAATTTGAAGAGAAGAACAGTCAGCAGTAGTAGCCTATCTGAAGGAATTAGCCTACTTTTTATTCCGTAATTAAATATACACCCAGCCAGAAATAGGATGGTTTAAAAAAATAGTTTTCTTAAGATGCTGATGTAAAGATAGTTCGAGTTGCAATAAGAACAAATACAGAGTTTTTATGGCACTTGCCTACCGGCCAAGTGCCATATACCGATCACTTTTCCGTCGGTCTGTCGGTCTGTCGGTCAGTCCGCTGTTTGCGAGTTAGGGTACTTCCAGATGTGCTAGGACGATGAAACTTGGCAGGCATATTAGGGACCCGACCAAACTAACTTGGAAATAGTCACTTGCTCGATCCGACCATCGTGGGGGGAGGGAGGGGAGCCGTATTCCGGAATTTAGTGGCATGCATAACTTTCGAACGGGTGATCGGATCTTAATGAAACTTGATATTTGGAAAGACGTCATGTTTCAGATGTCCCGTATCAAGTTCGGACCGAATCCGATGTATGCGGGGGGGGAGTCGGAGGGGGGAACCGGAAATCATATTAAACGCTTAGAGTGGAGTGATCGGGATGAAAGTTGGTGGGAGGAACAAGCACAACCTCTACGTACCTCATTGCCAGAACTGGACTGGATTCGTGCACTGTGGGGGGAGTTGGAGTGGGGTTCCGGAATTCCGGTGATACGGAGTTAAGTTACTTCCAGGTGGGCTAGGACAATGAAACTCGGCAGGTAAATCAGGGACGCGACCAGATTAACCTGGAAATAGTCAACTTCCCGATCCGACCATCGTGGGGGGTGTGGAGGGAGGGGGGACCCTGAATCTTGAGGTATGTATAACTTCCGAACGGGTGATCGGATCATAATGAAACTTGATATGTAGAAAGACAACGTGTCTCAGATGTCCCATTTCAAGTCCGGACTGGATCCGATGAAGCTGGGGGGGTCGGAGGGGGGAACCGGAAATCGTGTTAAACGCTTAGAGTGGAGCGATCGGGATGAAACTTGGTGGGAGGAACAAGCACAACCCCTAGGTACATAACTGACGGAACCGGACCGGATTCGTGCACTGTGGGGGGAGTTTGAGTGGGGTTCCGGAGTTCCGGTGATACGGAGTTAAGTTACTTCCAGGTAGACTAGGACAATGAAACTCGGCAGGTAAATCAGAGACGCGACCAGATTAACCTGGAAATAGTCAGCTTCCCGATCCGACCATCGTGGGGGGAGTGGAGGGAGGGGGAATCCTGAATCTTGAGGTATGTATAACTTCCGAACGGGTGATCGGATCATAATGAAACTTGATATGTAGAAAGACAACGCTTCTCGGATGTCCCATTTCAAGTCCGGACCGGATCCGATGAAGGGGGGGGGTCGGAGGGGGGTCCGGAAACCTTTTGACGTGCTTGGAGTGGAGGGATCGGAATGAAACTTGGTGGGAAGAACAAGCGCAAGCCCTATGTAGATCAGTGACAGAACCGGACCGGATTCGGGCATTGTGGGGGAGTTAGAGGGGGGGGTCCGGAATTCCGGTGATCGCAAGTTAAGGTACTTCGTAGATCAGTGACAGAACCGGACCGGATTCGGGCATTGTGGGGGATTATAGGGGGGGGGGGTCCGGAATTCCGGTGATCGCAAGTTAAGGTACTTCCAGACATGCTAGGACGATGAAACTTGGCTTGAAAATTAAAGACTTGACATGATTGGCTTAGAAATAGTTAGTCCCAGATCCGACCATCCCTTAAAGTACTAATGCTAACCGCAAAGTGCAAAAAAATACTTTTAAGGAAAATATACATTTTCGTGATCCCTATGAGCCCATGATCATTTTTGCCTCAAGGGTTTTGCTTACAATAAAATTCCTTAAAGTACAAACAATACTTTTGAGCAAAATACATTTTCGTGCTCCTGATGATCATCTTTTTTGCTTCAAGAGTTTTGATTACAGATGATTTTCTATAACTTGGAAATAGTCACTTGCCCGATCCGACCATCGTGGGGGGAGGGAGGGGAGCACTACTATCCATTCACATCGTACTACGATAACTTGAATACAAGCTAAAAAGCTTGCAAGTGCCATATGAGCTTTCAGCTCTTGTTCTGTTCTTTCCTCTTCAGTCACGGATTCTAACGTCGGTGGTCCTGTCCTCTGCTGGTGGTCCTGTCGGGACCGAAAATGCGCCTGTCCCTGCCTGTGTGGCAAGCCTGGGGGGGGGGGACTTTACTGGGGGTTTGACCCATATTGATTGAGGTTTGTGTGCCTCGATTGTTGGACGTTTTATGCCTTCCACATACGCCCTTCATAAAATTCATTCCAGATTAGTTCTTTTTTGGCCGCTAGATGCGCTAGCATAAAGTAAACAGTGACACGTTACTTCTTAGTGTACGTTATCCAGGTTTGTTTGGCTAATTTTGATTCCTGGTAGGCTAGGCATAGCCGTGTTTAAGACATAAAATGCCTCTGCCTCTCCAGCTGTGCTCTACCCAACTCTATTCCGTTAAACTCCATCAAGTTTGTCGATTCTGACTTCCGACTTCAGTGCTGCCTGCTGGACGCTGGTTGACTTTTCCACAGGTCTAGTGCGCGACTCGGTATGAACCGAAAGCCTAATCGCTTATTCCTCAGATAACTTACACCAAGATCTCACGTGTGATTGTTATTTTTCTCTAGCACATCTGTCGACAATTCGTCATTGGGTTTTATGAGGGGCGCATATTTTTCTTCTTTTTTGTTGTTTAGTGTATGTAAATTAGGTTATAAGAAACAGACCCAGTCTGTTAGATTTTGAAGTAAATAAATAAATGTGAAATAAAGCAAGAGCAACAACGCACAAACCTTAATGTGGAGAGACAAATAATGTTGCGGGATGTTGGGGATAGTCCTACTCAGGTGATCAGCCGTCTGACAAATTGTAGTCAGGGATTTTTGGTTGACACTGAAGTAGACTACTAGATAAGTTACCTGGGAGGAAAAACTTATTTCCTATTTAATTTTCAGGTTGACGAGTACACGAACAGGATCGCTCACTACTTCGTCGGTCAGGGGTTCGAACCTGGAACGACCGTTGCTCTGTTTATGGAGAACCGACCCGAGTATGTTTGCATCTGGATTGGCCTTGCGAAAGCCGGATTGGTCACTGCCCTTATCAACTACAACTTGAGAGATATTCCTTTGATTCATTCGATTACTTGCGCCGATAGCAAAGCTGTCATTGTCGAGCATACTTTAATTGATGGTGAGTTATTAGGCGGGAAATTGAGGCTGAATCTGTTGTGAGACCTAACGCAACTTGGGTGGGTATGTGATTGTATTGTTCATGTGGTAAGACCATAACAAACGAGTAATGATCTGCAGAGAAAAGAATACTTAAAGTTTAACAGAAAAGCCAACTTATTTTTATATCTTGGATTTGGACACACTGCATTATTTTGACTCTTCTAAGGATTTTGTATTTTTCATCTTGGGCTCTACCAGTGATGTTCAGAAATATGCACTGCTGGCTCGACGAGACAAAGTTCATCCTGGAGGAAATGTTCAATTCCAGATTGTAAGGTCATTTCATTCGATAAAATTCGATTATATGAATAGAGGGGCAACGAAATACCGCGTTTTCATCGGGTCTGCAAGCGTGCCTCAGCCCTATTCGGTTAAACTTTAAGCGAGGCATGCTGCGTCACAAGGAGTATGAGACCATACCATTTCCCCCTTCATTTCAAGCCCACGCAGCATCTTGTCATTTATTATCACAGTTCTTACTTTTTAGGGTAAATAAAATACATCAAGGACTATTTGCAAAAATGAGTCTAAATGAAAAATAGGCTAGGCGTAAGAATATTTTATTCCGATGTGTTTCCACTTCGCATAATAATGTAAGATGTAATTACCTCAGTTAACAGTTAAAAGCCGTGAATCGATGTGTTTAATATATGGAAAACCTGTAATTACGCGATTCCGCGTTTAATTTTTTTATTTTCTGGAATTTTCACATGATTTTGCGACGTATCTGGAAGTTTTATGGAATTCTATGTCCTATATGTCGGACTTGAGTGACAATTAACTCTATTCTGCGACATGTGGCATCCCTGTTTACGGCGCGAATCTCCTTCCAGTATCCATCGCTTTGTCACACGCTAAGCAAAAAACAGCGTTTTTGCAACCAGTGAAAACGACTTCATCCGTGGAGAGTCGTGAATCAACTGATTTGCTTGGGTCTTCCCGCGCGCCAGAATAGTAATCTTAGTTTTTCTTCTGCATTTGCTCCTTACATACCATCCTTACTTGTTGCCCTCCGTCGAGATGCAGCAAGCTTTCAGACATCAAACGTTCAAATTCTACATGATAAAAGACTTAGGAGAAAGCAAGAAAATAGAAGTGAAAAATGCATTGTATGATTATTGTTATTTGAACTATTGTTGTCATCATAATATGGGATTTGTTACATCTTCAACCTTTTTTTTCTGTATTAGTTAAATACTATGTTTCATCTGGAGAGTTCTCTAGCGTCCTCGGATGTTTCGTCCTGTTGTCTTTTCATGCAATTTATTTGTTTAACTTGATTAAAGATACATGGCTTATGTGTCTCCTATTTTAGCATCAATTTAATCTCGTTGATGTTTGCATTATTGATAGAAGAAACGTACTGCGACTGATCGAAGTATGGTCTAGACTTGAACTTTGCTCTTTTGCTTCGTAATTATCCAGTTCTCGTAATTCAGTTTCTGTTTTCTCGGCTGGTGGGATGAATGTTTATCCTTCATCCAGACAGTCGGGTGACGCCTACTAAGTTCAAAGACGTTATTTGTGAGCGATGTGGGTCTATAATTACAATTTGCAGTAAAACGCAAGTAGAATGTTAACTGCTGATGGATTAACGAACACATATTTAGCCAAATTTGATTTGTTTTTATGGCATTTGCAGCCTCTGGCTCAAGTGCCATATACCGATCGCAATTCCGTCTGTCTGTCGGTCGGTCGATCGGTCCGGGTTTTTTGTCACACTTTTTCGAGTTAGGGTACTTCCAGATGTGTTAGGACGATGAAACTTGACAGGCATATCAGGGACCGACCAAACTAACCTGGAAATGATCAGTTTCCTGATCCGACCATCTTGGGGGGAGTGGAGGGCGGGGGAATCCAGAAAATTGTGTAGTTTTTGTCACACTTTTTCGAGTTAGGGTACTTCCAGATGGCAGGCCTATCAGGGACCGATCAAACTAACCTGGGAATAATCAGTTTCCTGGTCTGACCATCTGGGGGGGGGGTGGAGGGCGGGGGAATCCGGAAAATTGAGTAGTGTGTAACTTTCGAACGGGTGATCGGATTGGAGTGAAACTTAATAACTGAATAAATGACATATCTCTGATGTCTCATTTGAAGTCTGGGTCGGATTCGACAGCTATGGGGGAGTTGGGGGGGGGGGGGCGGAAATCTCGAGAAACGGTTAGAATGGAGGGATCGGAGTGAAACTTGCTGGGAAGAACAAGCATCTGCTCCAGATAAATCGTTTACACAATTGGACTGGATCCGGACACTTGAGGGAGTTTCCCAGAATTCCGGTGATGGCGGTTTTGGGGATTTTCACGACGAAACTTGGGAAGCGTATCAGGGACCCGATGACTGACTTGTAATTGCAAATTTACTCGATCCGATAGTCGTGGGGGGAGTAGAGGGGGGGGTATCCGGAATATTGAGTCATTCGTAACTTTGGAACGGGTGATCGGATTTGAGTGAAATTTAGTAATTGAACAGAGGACATGTCTCTGGTGATCTTTTTCATGTCCGGACCGGATCCGACAGTAATTGGGGGGGGGGGAGGATACGTGACCGCCTTAAACTGGAGAGATCGGGATGGAACTTTGTGGGAATAACAAACAGATGCTCTAGATCCTTATTGTTTGCTGGGATCCGAATGGACTAGTACCACCTACAGAAAGAAAGAAAATTAAATTCACACCAATGCCTGATGATCTCGTTAAGGAATACCGGGACTGGCTCCGTAACTTCAACTGGTCAGTAATGCTGAAAATGAACGACGCCAACGAAATGACGATAATGTTCTCTGAAGCTCTCAAGCAAAGTTTCAACAGAATTTTCCCTGAAAAAGAAATTTTGGTGAGAGAAAAAGAGAAGCCATGGGTGACAAGTGACATTAAAGCACTCATCAAGCTACGAGACGACTGCTTCAGAAATGGTGACCGGGGAAAAGCGAAACAGCTAAGAAACACGATCGTCCGTAAGTGTAAGAAAGCTCGGAAAGCCTATGGAGCTATGAATATCACAAAGCTTCTTAAACTCGACCCAAAAAAATTCCACCAGCATGTGCAAGGAATGCTGGGAAGAAACAGGGCTCCTCTCAATCTCCTGAACGAAGATGGTGACGTGATGTCGGCAAATGATATTAATAAACACTTTGCGCAAATCTGCAATAAACATCCGGCACTAGCGACCTTTCCGGAGAATGACATCCCGAAAAACATCCCTGTCATCTTACCGCACGAAGTCGAAGATAGACTGCGTAAGCTCAATCTGAATAAAGCCTCCTGTCCGAATGAAATACCGACTAGTCTGATTGCTATCTGCGCCGGCGAACTTGCTCTTCCCCTCACCGCTATCCTGAACCAGTGCCTCGTAGATGGAGTCTTTCCCGACGTATGGAAAACCGCTTTCGTCACACCCATACCGAAAAAGGGAACAGCATCTTCAGTCAAAGATCTTAGACCGATATCAAAAACTCCTGTGTTCGCCAAATTATTCGAAGGTTTTCTTTTCGAATGGCTCTACAGCGATATTGAAGACAACATCGATGCTCGTCAGTTCGGGTTTCGACCTGGGCACAGCACTGTACACTACCTGGTCCGTGTGTTGGACGAAATACTTCTACATCTCGAAGAACCGGGCCACTTTGTTGACGTACTAATCGCTGATCTAATAAAGGCATTCGACTACCTTGACCACCAAATCGTCATCAGTGAAGCAACCACAATGGGAGCCAGAAAATTCATCGTTCGAATGCTTGCGAGCTTTCTTACGGGTCGTCAGCAGTGCGTGCAGTTGAGTAAGGATAACATATCTGAACTCCTGTCAATATCATGCGGAGCACCCCAGGGTAGTCGCTTAGGTCCACTGGCCTTCACAATTGCTGTTAATAAGCTTATGGCGAACTTTTTTCACAGAGCTAAGTTTGCAGACGACTTAACGCTAGTGGTGCCCCGCTCTATCGCCACACTGGACGATCCGGGAAACTCACTGGAAGAGGTAACCAAGCAGCTGGCCTATGATTGTGGTCAGATGAAGCTAGGCATAAGTGAAGAAAAAAGCGTCGCCCTAAGAATTAACTTCACCAAACAAACTCCTCCTCCCCTTGAAGACGAGACACAATTCCTTGTGGTCAGCTCTGCAAAAATTCTGGGCATCACTATTAAAAGCAGCCTAAAATGGGATGACCATGTAAAAAACCTCGTAAAAAAAGGGTCATTTCTGCTCAAATCCTTTGCAAGCATCAAAAGATTTGGTCTCTCTACAGGTGAGCTTGTCACCTGTTATAAAACTTACGTCCGACCTGTGATGGAGTACGCCTGTGCCGTGTGGCATGCTGGACTCACAGTTCAGCAAAGCGAGAAGTTGGAAGGGATTCAGAAGAGAGCTTGCTGCATCATTCTTGGACAGAAATACGAGTCATATGAAGACAGCCTAAAGTCATTGCGTCTGCAAACACTCTCTGATAGGAGACACGAGCTCCTGGTGAAATTTGGCAAAAAATGTCTGGCTTCGGATGTGCACCGGTCCATTTTACCCCCTGTGACCACAAATCTGCAAGTTAAGGCAACCCGTAGCACAGACGCACCAAAGATACAACTGACGAAACCGCATGTAAAATCCACGGAGCGTTATCTCAATTCATTTGTTCCCTATTTTGTAAAGTATTTCAACGGATTGAAATCCTAAATTCTGAATTTAAATTGACATGTTTTGTATACGTTTGTTATCGGATTGTATTTTAAAATTGTAACATATATGTGATTATGATGTGATTATTTATGACCATGTATGACGATCCACCACTATTTTTGTAAAAAGATAAAAGGGAAATAAACGAATTATTATTATTATTAGATCAATAATTTACAGAACCGGATTAGCTCCGACGACTGTGGGGGGTATCCGTTTGCTTCGTCTTACTACCGGGTAAATGGGATGGTCAGAATCGAATAGTCAGAGTTGACAAACGCCTCCGATAAAATTTACAAGGTGGTGGATATATAAAGAACATGCTGGATCGGAATAGTTTATGATTTTCAACTAGCATTGGTATTCCGGTCTTAATCTGACGGTCTGGGTAATCTGAACTGGGAGAAACAACATGTTTACGGAATCTGGCGACGACCGGAAATCTACAAGACCCGATTGTCTGAATCAAAAAGTCCAATAAATATTAAATTTTTGGGATCCCATCGAAGCCTTTGGTCTTGTTGTCAGTGTTAGTCAAGGTTGCACTTAATATGTAGTGTGCTTCACAGTGGAGAGACATTGCGTGTTTTCTTCTTCCGGGAAGAAGAAAAATGCAACAACTGTTATCCCGTGGCGGGAAATTTGAATGATAAACTCTTCAGCAAAGCATTAAAACCAAAATAAAATCCAGACTGAAAATTCCATAGATAACAAAATTGAAGCCTCCAGTCTTGTATTCCTTAGGAGGCTCCGGTTGGAATGAAATAAATAAAAAGAAGACACTACCCCGAACCCTTGCTAACGGTATTTCTGTTTTCAGCTCTTTCGACTGTACGTGGAAAACTCACCGACAACCTTCCAATCTTCGTCAGCTGTTTGGGCAAAGACTCCGCAATCCCCAGTCACATTACAGGAGGGAAGAACCTTGACGCGGCCTTAGAGACGAGCCCCACCTCCCCCCTCTCCGGACCCCAAAGGGCAAACTATGGAGACAAGATGTTGTATATCTATACATCTGGAACCACAGGACTACCGAAAGCAGCTGTGATTCGACACTCCAGGTATGTAGAGCAGTTGAACTGAAACTGGTCATTGTAAATCGATAGTCATCGAATTGATGCTTTGCCATGGCGAAGATACTGCCGCACACTCTGAAGTGTTGGTTTGTGCGTTGTTTCTCCGCCGCTAACCATAAATACTCAGTTTGATACTTCCTTGAGACGGGTCTAATTTTTGCAGTCGAGAAACACACATCGACTTACAGTATTAGGAGAAAACTCACTGACTATCATCTATCAACTTCGTGAACAAATCCCATATTAGCCTATTGTTGTCGTCTGAACGCTTACAAAATATGTGCAGCCATGTTCCCCACATGCGTGACTGATGTACCAAAATCATAATGGAAGCTCGAGCTCACATTTACATTAAAGTTTCAGTGCCAAGCTTGTTAAAATACATTGTCATCAACTTCGCACTGACTATGTCAAAATCTGAATCCAAAATATTCAAGCCGACATGTTCACCCTCGGTTTCCACCCCTTCTGCTCAAGTACGTGAATAATTCCTATTCTTAGTCACCATATTCAAGGAAATTAAGATACGTTGCAATTATATATTGTACCTTTTGCCTCAGGGCTTACATCTTACTATACGGGGGGCACAAGGACCATGGCAACAATAATTAAAAAATAAACAACACTAATCAATCGTATTCCTTATTAATCTGAGAACCTTGTTCTATGAAGCAGCGGAAACCTAAATTAACGTCCCGCATTGTTCAAAACTAATTCCCACTTTGATGCAGATTTTGGGAATAAATTGTGTTCCCCTTATTTATCCCCGGCTGTTTTGAGGAATGAGCGGTCAAGCAACTATGATGATTTTGTTGTCAAGAACCCCACTTGGGAACCCGGGAGAGCGATCGCGGAGCACAGTACCTTGAAACTTAGAAACCTACAACACCGTAATCCCTTTGGCTACCGATAAGAATCCTAGTAGACCATCTTAATAACCTGCCACTGTGACGAAGGAGAGAGCTCTTTCACAGCTGGAGTTTAGCCGACAGTCCCTAGCATAGTCAGTTAAATAGTGTTCACCTTCCTCCGTCGTTTTTTGTTCAGAAAGGATCTCGCCGCCCTTCTGTCCAACTTCCTTCGAGTCGTATACTATTTGTGTACAGGAAAAGAATATCTTCCCTTTTTAGATACTTATTCATGGGTAGCAGCATGCACTTCATGACCGGTATGACGAAAAATGATATCTGCTACGGTCCCCTCCCGCTCTACCACTCCGCTGGGGGAATCCTAGGGACCTACCAGCCCCTTGTTCACGGGAATACAACCGTTATAAAAAAGAAATTCACTGCCTCCGGGTTTTGGGCAGACTGTCTCAAGTACAACTGTACGGTAAGGAGTGATGTGAAGAGCCCTGTTGGTAGTGCCCGTGTTGCGAATGCTAGCCTGATCCTTGTTGACGTAGTAGACTGATCTGAAATCCCTGGTTTTGTAGATTTGTCCTTACTTCTTCTGTGGTGCAAAGCTATCTTTCGAGAGGACCACCCGCTAAAGGGAATATCGGGAGGAGGTTGCTTCAGGTCCTTCGTCTAGAGGTATATGTCGGGGATGACTCATGTAGTGTAATAAGCCGAGTTTATCACTTCGCCCAGGAAGCTGCTTGAAAATGACCAAAATTTTTTCCTGAAAGAAATGCTTACTAGTTGGATTTTGTAGGCTATAGTCTGGCTATAGTTCTTGTTCTTCCAGAATATCTCTTTCTGTATGGAAATAACATTACCTGCCGGTACAATACACAAAAACGTTATTACATATTATTTGTGGCAATTTACCATATCACGGTAATAAGAACAATGAGAAATTTAAAAACTAAGGATGAAGCGAAAAACAGCGAACAATGCATAGTTTATCCCCAAGCCTTTGACTAGTTTAGCATAGCTCTACCTGCTCTTGAGGAAAAATCTTGGAGGCGTAGGGTTAGGGGTCCCCTAACGCCTGATCGTCCTCAGCTGCATAGTGTGCTGTACCTTTCCCAATTAGAATTTCCCGCCCAAGGAGCTCGCTAAAAACCGTTGATACCAAAGTTTAAGAAATGCGAACGGAAGGAAGGATTGATAGAGCTGAGAAAAAGTTGATCTTGAAAATTTCGAGCAAATTGAAGATTTCCCTAACAGGCTATACTTTATTTCAATTTACACAGAAAAATTCTAATCTGCTTTTGCTTAAATCTTGCACTTGAAAATTAACACTCGAAAGGTCGAGCAATACTTAATAAGGTTCCAGAATCACAAGGTAATGGTAAACATACCCTAGTAAAAGAACATTGCGTCACCCGACACGACATCCATTCCTGCTACCATGCCCGAAAAAGCACTAAGAATTATAGCAAAACGGACCCACTATTTTACTGGTTAAGAAAAATAACTTTAACAGCAGTTATTAGCAAAAATTTTCATCTATCGCAGTAGAAGTGTATAAGCCTGACTTAGCGACTACTTTCGAACAGATACCTATTTGCTGCTACTGGTGGCTACTGTGCTGTCGGATTGAGAAAAGAAGACATAGTATATACTCCCTTACCCCTCTACCACACAGCAGGGGGAATTGTGGGTGTTGGACAGATTCTTTTTGGGCTCAAAGTCGTCATACGCCGCAAGTTCTCAGTTTCTCACTTCTGGTCTGACTGTATTAAGTACAACTGCACGGTAAGAGAGTGTGTGTAGTTTTGCCTGGGAGTGACGAGTTTGCGGTGGGTTAAAGTTGCAAGCTAGGGTGCCTAGTCGCAGTAATTCGCAGTTAGCTCTGATAAAAAGAGAACCAGGGGGACAGTCTAGTTTCATCCCTGCGAGGAGGGCTTTCGCGAGCAGTAACGCGAGGCCGGGATCACTTACCGTTGGCTTTCGCCCCCATTACCGAGCTGCCTAGCTCTGGGTTTTATTGTTCTGGGAATCGTCGCAACTTTCCTGGAAACTGTTACCAGAGGCCCCGAAGTTGCAAAAGTCCCCAAAAAGTTGAACATCCTGACAAAAAAAAAATAACAAACATGGCGGATTTGGACAAGACTGATCCTGCTACTGATACTCTTTATAAAACGAACTTTCACAGTATTGGACTGCCGAACTTGCTGTTTTGTCAGTTACGTCGTAATAAATTTTTATTACAAGACAATATACAGATAAAGTGGTCAGTCAAAATAAAACATTAAACAGTTAAACATTATTGGATACATTTGTCACTTCTTCAAGACCTTCAAGAACGCTGACACACAGCTCTTTCTGTAACGTTGGTTCTTGTACTGACGGGGTAGAGAACTGGCACTTTTTGGGATCCCAAAACGTTAGTGACGGATACCTATGACATCGCAAAAGTTGTCCGTCTGTGCGCACGATAACTCTCGAAGGCATTGAGATATTTTGATGAAACTTGGTTGGAGGATCCTTCGGGTCAAAGTACAAGTCAAGTTCGAAGATGGGCTCTGTAGCCCTATATTTGAGGTTGGGGGAGGGGTTTCAAATTAAGGGGCAACAAAAATATTTTTTTAAAGCTATTTAGATAGTTGATTTAGGGGTAAGGAGACACGCTGAATCCGAATATGAAAGTTATTTTCTCGCCGGACATGTAGTTCGCCCGGAATCCGGCTAAAACCGGAAAGTTTGTTAAAAGTAAAAGTTTTATTTGAAGTTGATTAGATGTTTGATTTAGGAGTAAGAAGACAGGCTGAACACGATGGTGAAAACCATTTTCTTGCCGGACAAGTAGTTCGCCCGGAATCCGGCGCAAACCGGAAAATTTGATAAGAGCAAAATTTGTATTTGAAGTTGATTAGATATTCGATTTAGGGGTAAGAAAAAGTGCTGAACACGATGGTGAAAACCATTTTCTTGCCAGACAAATAGTTCGTCCGGAATCCGGCCAAAACCGGAAAATTTGTTAAAAGCAAAATTTGTATTTGAAGTTGATTAGATGTTCTTTATAGGGATAAGGAGATACGCTGAACTCGTTTCTGAACTATCTTTTGTTTTTGCTGGGCAAGTAGTTTGCTCGGAATTCGGCCGAAACCGGAAATTTGGCAAAAGTACACCAGAAAGTTTCGATCGGTATCGTCAAAATAGATATGGCTTATAGAGGTGTATCTGAACTTGGTTTTCTCAGATGATTAGCCTGGCGAAGACTGGATTTGGCGAAGACAAGACGTAGTTAATTTAAATTTTTGGGATCCCATCGAAAACTTTGGTCTTGTTGTGCTTTAGCTCGGGGAAAACTCTATATGACTCTATAAAACTCTATAAGTCCGAAACACGCAATTGATCCAAAGGAAGAACGAGAAACGTCACCCAAACGAATCCCCAAAATTGACTCAAATCCTTCGTAAACGAATCAACACCGTTTGTTGTGGTGGCGTTTCCGGCTCTTCGCTAGGCACACGGCGGTTCTGCAGCGGCACGAAGAGTTAGTGATCAAGAGCATTGAGGCTGAAAACTTAGCGGAGAAAGCAGATTATTCCCGAATAAACAGTAACACGGGAAACGGTGTTAGGAGGATATAAGGCACTTTGCCATGGCAGTAGGTAATTCTAAGTGCTAAACTGTTGGATCAAAATTGTCCGGTGAAATGTCATATGAACCAGGTGGTTTGAACCATAAAGGAGAATATGTTTATTTCTATAATCTTAACCATCCAGCGCTCTTAGCCTAGACTAAAGTGAAAGCTGGCAAGACATTCTCCCAAGAGGTTTTCGCTTCGCCCTTTGGAAAGTAATTCGGGAATCTCGCGAAAACCTTCCTAAAAAATTGTGCTTGACTGACAAAACGGCTTAGTCTCACTGTGGTGCGTATAATACAGAACTGGTGGGGGTTGGCTGGGGAAAACACGACGGATGAAGTAGCACGGACTCTTCTACAGAGAGGCTTATCGTGAGTTCTGATCGTGATGCAGTGGATGCCTTGGACGGTAACGCGTTATAGCTTGCAGGGCCTGTACTAAGCACACTCACTTAAAGTTTGAAGAGTGCGGCTACGTACCGTTAATATACTGCTGCTGGAAGGCGGGCTCATGTCACTTCGTGATTTATGCTTACACTGTAATACTAATGCCCAGACCACACGCCCAGGCTCTCGGAGACCCAAAGACTATTCCCCTTGGCGTTAAAATATCAATAACATCGATTGGGGAGTAATAATATTTATTTATTACCCACATCAGACAGATTAATAGTGGAGTATAAACTTGAAGAAATAGAAAAACGGAAAAAGACGTGAAACAAAAACTAAAATCGACAAAACATTAATCAAACAAACGGATCAAACCGTGGTGAGGCGACAGACGCCGATACGCTGGACGGGGATCTCCGTCCAGAAGAAGGCCAGAGGTTAAATCCACTGGAATACTAATGCCCAGACCACCCCGCCCAGGCTCTCGGAGACACCAAAGACTATCTTGGCGTTAAAATATCAATAAAATCGATTGGAGAGTGAGGGATCTCCGTCACAAAGAAGGCCAGAGGTTAAATCCGGACTAGTGTCGAAAAATCCCCTTTAAGCAGAAACTAAAACGGGTGTCAAGCAAGATCGCTCATTGAAGAACTCGCTTCCTTCTCCGGGATGTTTCATGTATTTGGGGCAGTGAATACTCTATATGACGAAGTCCAAAACACGCCAGTAATCCTCAGGAAGAATGAGTAAACGTCTCCGTAACAACTCAAATTCAACGACTCAAATCCTGTGTCAAACAATCACGGCGATCTTTGGGAGCAGCTGTGATACCGCTTCTGCCTTTCTTCCGCTAGGTACCCGGAGAGGCCGGAGATCTCGCATCGGCAAGGAGAGATAGTCATCAAGAGTATTGGACTCGGTGAATAAACTGAATCATCCGCTAAAGTTCGACCAGAATCTAAAAAGAATGAGCGGCAAGATCTGCCAAAGCGAGCAAATTATACTACAGCAGTGCTTTGTACTAGGGGATTAGTTCAAAACAGTGGGGGGGGGGGGGGAGGGTCGCGACACTACTACTTGCTGGTCTCCGCCCACTGCGTACTGTATCGTCCCAAATCCCCGAATTTTATAGATACATGTTCTTCTGCGGGGCTGTACATTGGATGACCAATGCTAGTGATGATGAGATTATCTACGACCCGCTCCCTTTGTACCACACAGCTGGTGGCATGGTGGGAGTCGGACAAGTTGTTTTATTTGGCAACACTGCCGTTCTAAGGAGGAAGTTCTCCGCGTCCGCCTTCTGGATTGAGTGCGTCAAATACCAGTGCACGGTAAGGGTCCTTGAAAAACTGAAATAAGTTGGAAGTGTTGTCTTCCTGTGAACAGAAGCTTACTCCCTCTCGTGTCTTTGGTGGTTAGGGGTGATTTAAATGAGGGAAAGGGTGGGGTCGAGGTTCTCTGCATGTTGGTTCTATCCGCTCTTCCGGTAGATCATTTTTTTCTGAACGCGACTTCGGACTCTTGACTGTGCTTGCTAATTATGCTTTCTAACAATTGTTCTTGCTTTTGGTTTGTGGTTTGCTTGGTTGGTTTGGGTTTTCTTGTTTTATGTTTTCTTTTATCTTTGGTACCAGAGGCGTTACTAGCCAAAATGTTTGGGGGGGGGACGAGGTATTTACCGACTGGCTGGTCATTTTTACCGACTGTTTTTGCGGATAAAAACGGCTATTATTGAGAAAAAAACCACTGTATTGGCGAAAAATTGACTATTTTTACGAAAAACCGACTGTTTTTGAGAAAAATCGATCGTTTTTAAGAAAAAACGACGATTTCTGAGTAAAAAATCGACCGTTTTTACTAAAAATCGCGGCGCTTCGCGCCGACTCGGCTATTTTTACCGACTGGCCGACCACATTGGGGGGGGCGGCCCCCCCCTCCCCCCCCCCAGTAGTGACGTCTCTGTTTGGTACAGCGTTTTCGTTCGTTGATTTTGTTTCTTTCTTGTCTTTATTTAGTTGTGAGGGAACGGAAAAGTCAGGGCTTCGAGAAAAAATGAAGCTTCCTATTTGCATTCCTGTCATATAAAAAGCGCTCATCCTTTCGTTTTCAGCTTAAAGTTCTCTCTTGTTTATATGGTTTGTCCTGACCCAAAATTTATAATAGTGTGGTAGAAGACCCGTCTCTCCCTTCGCGTGATGCTTCCTTGCTCCATTTATGCAGTTTCCGAACTGACTGAGCGATACACTAGATCAGAAACTTCTTCCGTCTCCTAACGTCTTCTGTCTCTGCAAAGACCATGATATAAGGTCCTGGGTATAAGCACCCGCCCAGTATTTACGGAACACGAACGCAGATTTTTGCTGACGAGACCTAGGTTCGTTATCCATTACCTGTTCTTACTCTGGCGCCCTCTAGGAAGAAGACCGATGAAAGCTTGTGCAAGTGAATGGGCTAGAACTCTAGTTCTGCGTGTAGGGTATTGGGGTTGGGGATAAGGGACCTTACGGGTTTTGTTTGGTTTCCACCATGTGGGGTCCTGGTTCGTCTGTGAGGCTTCGACATGGTCCCAGACCTCTAAATTCAGTTCAAAAGTTTCAGGGACTCTTGTTTGCCTGAGAGTCAGGAGGGGTTCCAACCCGGACGTCTATTTCCGTCTTGTCGTTGTTTTTTACCTCAATTGCCCTTAATTTTAACATAATTTCGGTTGTGTGCTAGGTTGCCCAGTACATCGGCGAGACTTGCCGCTACCTCCTGTCGTCGCCTGAGCGCCCTGAAGAAAAGAAGCACAAAGTACGAGTCATGTATGGAAACGGACTTCGGCCCCAAATCTGGGAGGAGTTTGTGCAACGTTTTGGAATCAAACACATTGCCGAGTTTTACGGAGCCACCGAAGGAAACGCCAATATCAGTAAGTTGCGTCCTACCAAGAACAAATAAAGAGACAGAACTGCTGTCTCCCTATCTCGGTCCTACAAACATGCTGAGTCGAGTAAAATACGACCGACTCCCGATGCAAACGTGCGGCTTCGCGCCACATCACGTTTCGTTACCTCTACAAATAGCTAGATCGCCGGTAAGTTGCTAAAGAGGAAATCTAGAAGTCAGCGCTGATTGGTTCTATGGAGGCGCTCCAGAGCGGATCAGCGCGCGTAGTACGCCTCCTGCTCGCCTCTTTCGATATTTCTTGTGCGATAGGCAACGGTGAAAGAAGTAAACGGGTATCAACATCAGGCAGTCTGCCGTCACGTCAGAATGGTCCCCAAAGTAATTGGAGTAGATGATATGCAATTATTCAGGAATGGATTATTTGTTACTTTTCGTCCATTTGAGGCTTATGTTATTTGTCTTCCGTTAGAGACGTCTAGATAATAGGTAGATAAATAAATGTTTTTCTTAAAGCCCTTGGGCCGTGAACGATAAATTACTGTAACTGATAAGTACATACAGGCATACCACCACTCAAACGAACTCCTTATACCTTCGGTTGTCTTTGTTACACTGTAAAAAGTTTCTCGTATTAAGGATGCAGTATTTGCTACTGGGATTAATCGTGTGTCTGTTGGGATAATATTGATCTGGATTAGGGATAATCTTATCTCAATAAGGACAAGATTAATCCCAGTAGCAAATACAACAAGATTTTTTTTTACAGTGTATATGATCCAAAAATCCTCCAGTTCTACAGGTATTGTGTCTCGGACCGTGAATGCGGCCCAGCGCCATCTTATGGGAAATTGCAATGTAAGAGTGCGATAAACGTGATTGGTTATAATTTTGAGACAAATCAACAGAAGAAACTGAGCAGAGGTTAAAGTTAAATCGGAAGCACTCTAGCCCTTGCAGTTTCTAGATGACCCCCATCCAAGTCGCTAGTGCAAACCATGACAGTACGCCCGCCGGATCAGCTACACTGTCAGAAGTTTCATAACAGGTGACACAAGGATGCGCGGTTTCAACAGACAACAGTTGGTCCGTAGTCTATTGTGATTTTGAAAAGGTTATGCATTAAACGTTACGCATAGCAAGCATTGCCAGGAAGAGCCGAAATCCGCCAAAAAAGCACCTGCTGAATCCGATATGAACATGAATATGAATATATTGCACACAAAAACCGAGGGTCGTGGCAACAAAAATGGAAAAAAAAACCGAAAAAACACTAAATAACTCTCTATGAAACCTTACATCCTTAAAAATCAAAAAAAGAAAGAAAAAATTACACGAAAAGTTCCCTATGAGACATTGCAACTCGGAGGAATTTACCCAAATTACGAATATCCCTCTTATTTGTACTTCCCATCTTATCCACTAACCAATCCTCCCCTATAATTCCCTGCCCAAAATTTTCTTCCCTGAAACCTTTCAGCTCATGACATTCACACAGAAAATGGAACACATCCTCATTCATGTACCACACATTGGGCAGAAGTAAGGACGACAAACAGGAAAGTCAGCAGATGCTTTTTCAGAATTTTTCGGCTCTTCGGCAGTGCTTGTTATGCATAACATTTCATGCATAACGTTTTCAAAATCACAGCAGATTACCTCCCAAGTGTTGTCTGTTGAAACCGCGCAGCCTTGTTTTATCTGTTTTGAAAGTCTGACAGTGTGGTTGCGCGACACAGTGTAGTCCCTACTGGGATAGCTCATTATTGATAACAACAAAAAATCGGACAAAGATTTTTACACATTCTCCTGAACAATCAGCCATATTTCAAAGAAGAAAAGTAGTGACCACTGAGCTATTCAGCGCTTTCCGACCCTATGAATATTAATAATAATAATATAATAATATTTATTTATTACCCACTTACATCAGACAGATTAATAGTGGAGTATAAACTTGAAGAAAAAGAAAAACGGAAAAAGACATGAAACAAAAACTAAAGTCGACAAAACATTAATCAAACAAACGGATCAAACCGTGGTGAGGCGACAGACGCCGATACGCTGTTTCTGAGAGCATCTTGTGTAGATCAGTCAGCTTCTCGGTAATATTCGGAAGATAAAACTTTTTTACTATCTTTCGATTCTTGTACCACAGAGGAAGATAGAGAAGAAATTTACAGAACCGGAAATAAGAAGATCGAATATCACTAATATCTTTTTTCTTAAATATAGGGTAAAGCCCAGAAAGGTAAAGAACAGAATGATCGGAGAAAGTAGAATAAAGCTTACCAAGGGCGACACGATTGTATTTCCCTCGATTGGCTACAATTTTAGAGTAACCAATCTGGATTTTCACTCTAGCATCCCGTACAGCACGCTCCCGAAGGGTTTTAAGATTTTTTGTAAGTGTAATACCCAACCACCGTATCGAATCTACGTGTGGGATAGAGAAATTTTGAGAACTTAGAGGTCTAGTAGAGGAAGGAACGTTGAAAGAAAGATACTCGCATTTATCAACATTAAGCGAAAGACCGATTTTAGTAAAAGAAGAAGAAACTTTATGAACCATCTGCGATAGACTGAGTTTAGACCGACTAATTAGAAGAATGTCATCAGCATAAGCAAGGTAAGAGATATCACTCAAACCAACAAAACACATAGAAGAAACATTCTCAAGAATACCAGAAATACAAAATTTGAAAATACTAGGAGATAACACTCCACCCTGCCGTACGCCCCGACGAACAAGAACATTAGAAGATGAAAGGGCACCATTAGTTTTAATTCGAAGATAAGAATTACCATACCAAAACTTTAGAAGAAAAATAACAGAAAGGTTAATACCATGGCTATAAAGAGAGTAAAGAGCTTGACTATGTACAACACTATCGAAAGCCTTGGAAAGATCAAGAGCACAAATATGAAGACCATAACCTTTAGCCGAAGCATCTTTAAGAAGGGAAGCAAGAGCACGGTGAGCGTGCTGGCAGCCAATGCCAGACTGAAAACCAAACTGATTCTCCCCAAAATTAGCATTAATACTTATGAAAGGGAGTAGGATATATTCAAGGATTTTACTAAAATTACAAGCAACCGTGATAGGCCTGTAAGAAGAACAATCCAGCGGATTTTTGCCTCGCTTAAGTACAGAAGTGACAGTTCCACACAAAAAGCTGTCAGGAACAAGGGAACAGCAAAGGCACATTTGGAAAAACAACTGTAAATGGAAAAACAAAGACGGGCAATTTATTTTTAGATGACAAGCACTGATACCGTCAACATCGAAAGAGCTTGATTTCAGTTTCTTAACTGAAGCAATTACAGCATCAATTGAAACGGGAAGAACTTGTGCCTGAGTCAGGGAAGACGGGAGAACCGAATCAACCAATTTCGAGTAAAACGCGTGCACTGCATAATTCACTTTGGAAAATATAGCTGAATAGTGGTCAGACCATGCGGCTGGCGTAATTGGGCAAATACGATTTTCCGAATTATCAAATTTAGCTGAATTAATCACTTTCTCCCATTCTGTCTTACTGGTAGGACAATCGAACCCTTTATATCGGCTTGATCGCAGACATTTCTTAAACGCGCGCTTAGTTTTTTGTTTTATTTCAAACACATTCCCAGACAGTGGTCGACCGTTCGCTATCCATATACGCAGCCACAATTTGGCTTTATTTTTAACACTTTTCAGCTCAGGGTCACACGACCAGATAGGTTTCCTCGTATTTCTCCTCACTCGCTCCTGAGGGACAGCAACCTCCTCAGAGCGTTTCAAACACCACACGATTTGGTTGTAATAATGGTTCAGGTCATATTTACTTTTAGTAGAACTAACACTCCGCTGGAGTAGATGAAAGGGTACACGTAAGGAACCAAGGAGCATGGCCAGGGTTGATATATATAATGGCATATCAACTTTTTTCCAGTTTCTCCGAACAAACCACTTAGAGGCAGGAGCACAAGCCTGGTCTGTACTATCTTTTCTAATCGAAAAGCAAAGCGATAATGGAAGGTGATCAGTATCTTGCTCATCTTCGTGGACATGCACTGTTGAGGATATGATGTACGGGGAACAAATTACGTGATCAATATCCGATAGGCTGCCGGAATTATGCACATACGAGAAAGATAGATCCTTCGCAACTATTCTGTAATCGGGGAGGCAATCAAGTAGGTTCACAGTACGAACAGAATCACGTTTTACATCAGTGTTCATATCTCCGATAATCATGAATTCATACCCATTTTTGCTTATGCTTTGAAGGAGAGTTTTCAAACTAGAGCATGCTTTGGAGAATTTATTAAGCGAAGTCACTTTTTTCCCATCGTGAGGCAGGTAAGTGTTTATCAGTACGGTTTTTCCGAGTCTTATAGCCAAGAAATGTTCATCAGAATAATAGCAAGACGGGGACAGAAAACTGAGCTTTTGTTTTATAATACAAGCTAAACCCCCGGAAGGCCTTCCAAAAGTAGACCTAGCATTTGTTGTGAAAACCAAATGGGCGGCACTGCGACGCAGGAAATTAACACTCGTTGCGGTCAAAAGATGTTCCTGAAAACATACAATGTCAAACTTACTGCACAGTTCATCAATGGTCAGGTCCTTGTTTTTCGTCCCATTAATATTGAAGGACACGACTGATACTGACTCAGACATTAATTTGTTTTCGGTAACTTCCGACTGACAATTGCTTTCAATTTTGGGCATGTGAGGCTAAACGAAACATGATCGCCTCCACAGTTTGCGCACTTAGGAGACAAATTGCAAGGCGAGTCTCTATCTGAGACATGAGGACCGGCACAGCGCGCACATTTTGGTGTAACACTGGAACAAGACGACTGGAGATGGTCAGGGGATCGGCAATTGTTACAGCACCGGGGAATCGCCTTGAACTCATAAACACTTAGGATTTCGTATCCTACTTTGAGACCATATCTGAATGCTTCGGATCTTGATGCTGCATCGGAGAATTCAAGTTTTACTGCCAGGGATTTCCCTAGCCTAGAGGCGCCAGAAACACCAGGGCAGGACATCAGATGGGACAATTCAAAATCAGGCGGAATTCCCTTCAGGAGTCCGTAAAACTTCTTGGTTAGAACTTTCGCAGAAGAGCCTGTAATCGCACCAGTTACCGACATGCGGAAATCTTCAGCAACTGACTTATCTATGTTGATAATCAGTTTATCACGTACAGGACGAATGCTAGTGATTGATTCGTGTCCATCAATCTGGTCTATCACATCTTTTCGTTTTATTGGGTCCGAGAGGGTAGAGGGAAGGTTCGACACAATAATAGTAGCGTGCGAGTCAGGAATTGCCGGTTTCGGCAATTGGGGGTAATTCAGATCATAAGCATCCAGCTTAGTGGCAACAACCTTGAGTAGTTGTTCCACACGATTCACCTTTGTTGACAGCCTAGAATAAGCGACTGCGGGCAAAACCGGAACCTCGGTTGGAGACTTGATAACATAGATCGGAGTTGATACCTCCTCAGAGTCCAGTTTCTTAAGAAAATCAAGAATATCTTTCACATGGTTTGCAGATGCTTTCGCACCGATACGCCGGGGGCAATTGTCATTGGGCGCAACCTTCGCCCAAAATTCGTTTTTCGCATCAGCGATAACACCGGGTTCAAAAAAGTCTATTGCGTGCTTCATAATAATATCGTCTTCAATTCCTTCTTCCCAGTTATTCTGCAAAAAGTTCATTACCGGGCAATGCACGAACTCGCTATTATCCATTATCCTTTGCTTGGAAAAACCAGTCAAACTGGTCAAAGCGCACGTAATTCACCAGAGGTCTGATCAGTTCAAATGACTGAAATGAACTGAAAATGACTGAAATAATGAGCTGGTGATGTTGACGGATATATATAGGGACAGTGTCCATGTTTAATATGTTTTCCTTCTGTTGTTGTTGGTGTGATGGCCCTTGTTGGCGTTTATGCGAATCTATCTATTTATTTCTGTATTTCGGATATTCGCTCTGTATTTGCGAATAGTCTTGGCTAAGATTAGGGATTTGTAGCCAGAAAGTTTTGTTCACATGAACCATTCGCGTTGACTGGCAATATTTACTCATGCATTTTCCGCCAGATGGATTGATTTCCTTAAAGCACAACTCTTTACTAGAAATGATCTTTTCACGATGAAATGGCTCAGGAATATCGTTTTCGAAAATACCATTATTTTCCACGCGAAATCGCAGATTTTGTTGTTAGCGCTTCTCGACTCTGTACAGCCTTATCGCTCTCCGACGCGGCAGCTGGACGCAAAATATTTGAGAAATGAACGCGCCGTGGTTTTAAAGTGGGAAAACCAAGCAAAATAAAAGAATTCCAAAACAGAAGATAGACCTGATGGTCTACCATGTCTTCCAAAACGAAAAAAAGTGCTTATGTAAGAAAGAGTTGTCGGCGGACCTTGAAGCTTTCGGCGAAGTTTGCGTTGCATGACGGGTAAAACTCGGCTAGGCCGAAGAAGCGCTAAAAAGCCGTATAGACGAAAAGCGGGGATTTCAGAAGCTTATAATTCCATAAGGGAGCTTGGGATAATAAACAAGAGCTGTAAGCTCATATGGCACTTGCTGAGATGTATTGTTTGATCAAAAGTACTTTTAAGGTTACCGGCCTTTGTGGTTCAGATGTGCACTTTAATGGAGCTAGAGAAAAAGTATTTTTTGACTGTAATGATGCGCACTGTAAAGGCCTAGAAATTCATCTGTAAGAAAAACTATTGAGACAAAAACGATCACAGGCCCTTAGGGATCATTGATATATACCGTTTGGTCAAAAGTATTTTTTAAACTTTTCGGTTAAAATGCGCACTTTAACGGTGATAGAAATAAATTTTGAAGCAAAACAACTGTGGCACAAATCATCTTGGGTTGAGATGTATCGTGTACAAAAAAAGTACTTTTCGACTTGGCGGTTCAGATGCGCACTTTAAGGGAGCTAGAACATCATTTGTAAGCAAAACCCCTGAGTCAAAAATAATAATGAGCTCATGGGGATCATGAAAATGTACATTTTGCTTAAAAGTATCTTTCTGAATTTGCAGTCAAGATTGGTACTTTAAGGAATGGTCGGATTTAGAAAGTGGCGGTTTCTAAGCTAATCTTGCCGAATCTCTAATATTCCAGCCAAGTTTCATCGTCCTAGCACTAATGGAAGTACCTTAAATCGCGATCGCCGGAATCCCCCCCCCCCCTTAAACTCCCCACAGTCACCGGAGTCAATCCGGTTGTGTACATAGATCAAGACATGACAAAGATCACCAGAGACATGTCCTCTGTTCAATTATCAAATTTCACTCAAATCCGATCAACCGTTCCACAGTTACGCATGACTCAATATTCCGGATTCCCCCTCCCTCTACTCCCCCCACGACTGTCGGATCATGTAAATTTTTATTTATAAGTCAGTTTGATCGGGTCCCTGATACGCCTCCCAAGTTTCGTCGTGAAAATCCTCCAAACCGCCATTACCGGAATTCCGGGAAACTCCCCTCTATCCCCCCCCCCGTGTCCGGATCCAGTCCAAATGTATAAACGATTTATCTAGAGCAGATGCTTGTTCTTCCCAGCAAGTTTCACCGCGATCCCTCCATTCTAACGGTTTCTCGAGATTTCCGGTCTCCCCCCCCCCCCCTACTCCCCCATAGCTGTCGAGTCCGGTCCGGACTTCAAATGGACGATGACATCAGAGATATGCCATTTATTTAGTTATCAAGTTTCATTCCAATGCGATCGAAAGTTCGAAAGTTACACACTACTCCAATTTTCCGGATTCCCCAGCCCTCCACTCCCCCCCAGATGGTCGGATGGTGGAACTGATTATTTCCAGGTTAGTTATATCGGGTCCCTGATATGCCTGCCAAATTTCATCGTCCTAGCACATCTGGAAATACCCCAACTCGAAAAAGTGTGACAAAAACTACTTAATTTTCAGGATTCCCAGGCCCACCACTCCCCCCCAGATGGTCGGATCATGAAACTGATTATTTACAGGTTAGTTATATCGGGTCCCTGATATGCCTGCAAGTTTCATCGTCCTAGCACATCTGGAAGTACCCTAACTCGTAAACAGTGGACCGCCCGACCGACAGACCGACCGACCGAAAAGTGATCGGTATATGGCACTTGAGCGGAGCTGCAAGTGCCATAAAAAGGCAGAATAAGCAAGAGGGGACCTTTAGCATAGCCTACTGTGTGGTTCTTTCCCATATTCAAAACAGGTAGCGCGTCAGCTAGGGGGGTAGGCTTTGCCGTAAAATTAAGCCCAGATCCATTTCCGGTTTTCTAAATAAGCGTTACTGAATTGGTCACATCCACATTCAGTAACGCTGCGAGCTTCACATACCTTGTACCTGTTTGGAAATGTAAAGAGAGAGTGTTATCAGTTTTAAACTCGGATACATTGCTACTATCAGTCCTTGATCGCCTTTTTCTTTTTTCAGTCAACACCGATGGTAAGGTTGGTGCGGTTGGCTTTGTTTCAATCCTGAATCCAGAAGTCTACCCAGTGGCCCTAATCAAGGTTGATGAGAAGACAGGAGAGCCTGTTAGAGGCCCGGATGGCCTTTGCTATAGATGCAAACCAGGTAAGAATCTATTCCTTCAAACTTTTGTTGTGGCAAAACCTGGCACCAGTTCCGGGCCGTCATCTTTAGCCAAGGCCAATCCAGTTGAACGCTTTCAGCGGATGATAGGCAAAAATAGGTGGTATCAGGGGAACGATTATCCTGGAAAACCCTGGATGTTAGTGGACGAAAAAAAAATGTATAATTGGAAACGCTACTCCGAATGGACGCCTGAAACTTTTCGTCAAAGCTAGAATTTTTCATTCTGACTTTACGGTTATTGTCATATTCACAGTTTTCTTTTATTTTGTTTTTTTTACCAATCTTCTAGGCTAAACTTTGTCCATCCTTGAGTTTTTGGTATTGTTTTAGAGAAGTGATTAACGCGTCAACTCGGAGTCGGAGATGGGCGAATCCGGATCCGAATCCAGGATTCGTCCTTTTGTTCGGATTCGAATCCGGATTAAAATCTTCTGCGTGTCGGGCTGGATTCGGACTCGGATTCTAAACCTTCAGTACTACGAATCCGCTCCAGTTTCCAATGGTTTCGCAATTTTTACACACTATGCTGAAGGTACTGTTCTGACCCATACTATAACAAGTATACATGAAAACCAAGAAATATGGTTTACATACCCTCTCATTTGCTTTAGGCATCAGTGTTGTTTTGTCACCTCTGATTTTTAAACTGTAGGCTAACCTATGCAGGGGCGTCACAACTGTGTGGGAGGGGGACCCCCCCCCCCAAATGTTGTCGGCCAGTCGGTAAAAAAATAACCGAGTCGGCGCGAAGCGCCGCGATTTTTCGTCAAAGCAGTTGATTGTGTTCATGAAAACAATCGTTTTTTTTTTCTGAAAATCAGTCGATTTTACGTCAAAACAGTCGGTTTTTCTCAAAATCAGTCATTTTTTCAAAGCTGTTTTTTTCTTGAAAGTAGTCGTTTTTTTCTGCAAAAACAGTCGGTAAAAATTACCAGTCAGTCGGTAAATACCTCGTCCTCCCCCCCCCCCCCCCCCCCCCCGAAACATTTTGGGCTAGTAACGCCTCTGAACGTATGTACATGACTTTATTTTTGTTAAAGTCGGATTCGGATCCGAATCCTCAGGATGAAATGGTGGATTCGGAATCGGATTCGTAACTAGCCCTGGATTTGGATTCGAATCCTATCATGATTGGATTCGCTCATCTCTGCTCTGAGTAGCTTTTCTGGTCATATTTTAATCTGCCAGGATAGTTGAATTGGCAAAGAGCGAACTAGGGGCTTGCTGCGCGCAATATTATTTAGAAAGAAGAAAGAACCAGAAACTCGGCCACGTAGTTACCAACAGATGGTGTATATTCAACGCCATACCGGGAAGAGCGATTGTGGCCGCTTCCAACAGATGTCAGTTGCGTTTTTGCTGATACCATGGTATCTGATATACGGTCTAAAGTCGTTGTTGTAGTTATCTTGGTATCTGATACCACGATCAAAAGGCGTTTTTGCAGTTGTCGTGGTATCTGGCCAGTTACTGTGGTAACTGATATTCAGATACCACGATCCGACCGTTGTATCTGGTCGTGGTATCTGAAAAGTCATCTCACTTTCATCAAATTTTGTCAAATTGGTGAGAAAGAAGTTCAGCACTTAGTGATGTAACTGGATATCAGTTTTTCTTTTGGGATGACTTCGAAAAGTGTAATTTCGGCACTAATCGTTTTTGCAGTGGACCGTATATCAGGTACCACGGTAACTGCAAAAACGACTAATTGCAGATCCAGTTACCGTGGTAACAGATACCATGGTATCTGCAAAAACGCAACTAGTGTATATTCAACGCCATCCCGGGAAGAACTATTTCGAAAAAATCTCCTTCGGCCGCTGGCCGGAAGTTATTAGGGTGTTTGTAGCCATTTCTCGACAAATGTTAAGACCTTTTTAGCCATTTTTCTATTACTTCCGTTGAGTAATTGTTAACTTGGATCTCTCCCTTAATTTTCCCTCCTGTTTTGTATGAAGGGACCGCCTACACATTATACGATTATCAGCAAGCGTTGCCTGTTGAGCCGTATAAAAAGAGGGGGAGTAGATTAATAGCTTTATCCTCGTCAAAGTGCTGTTGAAAGGGCAACAAAACAGCACTTTGAGGCAACAAAACCTCCAGGCAACAAAACAGTCGGAGAATCGGGAAAAGTGACCCGGTAGTCAAGTTTTTGGAATTGCCGTGTCCTTTTCATGTCAAAGTGGGATCTAGCCATCCTCCCTCTGTGCCATTGCCTATACCAGTGGTTCCCAACCTTTTCCGTACCACGTACCCCTAATCAAGGTTCGAAAATGTTGCGTACCCCCTTTTCCAGAAGGTTAAAAAGAGGATATTTAGGCTATTATCATAAATGATAAGGCATACATGAGTAGAAATTTATACAAAATCAATGAGACACTTGAGGCTGCTTTTTAGCTAAAATTTTATGAAATCTCGGCTCGACGTCATTTACGGCAATATTAGTTTCACAGTCAGCCTGTTTCTGTGTATGGTTTTGATGTCCTCCGTGCTTTCATCAAATTGCATCGCAAACGTTTTCGTTAGCTTAATTCGTAACCTGAATGACAATAATTATCACTTGTATGGTTATGTCGTTGGTTCTTCTTGAAACAATATTGTTAGACACATGAACAGATTTTACGGCAGTAGGCTAGCTGTATTCAGGGGCGTCACGCACTTGTTGGCAACACCTCTTCCCCAAACAGAAACGAGTCGGCGCGAAGCGCCGCGATTTTTCGTGAAAACAGTTATTTTTTTTGAAAAACAGTCGATAAAAATACCTTGCCCCTCAAAATGTTTAGGCTATAGGGATGCCTCTGCTGGTAATATTAGGCTTTCGGCTGTCAAAAGTGAGTTAGGCGAGATATTGAAGTTACGAATTAAAACGATTTTGGTTCCTTCGCGTACCCCTTGCAAGGGTCTCGCGTACCCCTTGGGGTACGCGTACCCCCGGTTGGGAACCACTGGCCTATACCATCTCTTTGGACTTTTCATATTTTGACAGGTTGCTATCTTTTCCAGGTGAAACGGGTATGTTCGTTGGCAAGATCGTTAGAAATCACCCAGTCAGAGATTTCCACGGGTATGCCGACGAAAGCGCCACGAAGAAGAAGGTGGCTGAAAACGTTTTCCAGAAAGGCGACTCGTGCTTCTTGTCAGGTTAGTACTGTGCGGCTAGTGATGCGAGGATGGATTGCGACTGTCGCTTCTTGTCAGAATTGCGTTTTATTTGAAGTTCATAGTACAGTGGGAGCGGATGGCGAACTGTAAGTAGCCGTTTTATTCCTGGCGGACTACGTCAGAAGGTACGCTGAACAACTCCCTGCCTCACCCAGCGTACAAACTAGCGGGTCCGCTGGCACTCAGCGGGCGGCCCGCTAGCAAATAAAACGACTTCGGGCATCCCGCGCCTTCCCAGCGTACGGCCTGCTGGCGAATAAAACGACAACGAACAGTCCGCTGTACTATGAACTTCAAATAAAACGCAACTCAGGTTGCATGGTTACTGAGTCTTTGATACATATTCCGATTGGAATGTCAGACTTCCGGAACCTCCCTTTTCTCAAATTACCCCAGATCAGAGTTGTAACTGTTCTCGAGGTTTTGGCTCCTAAGAAGATTGAAGAAACCAAATGCATTTAGAATTTCTTCGGAGGAACACGAGTACGCAGTATTCGTTGATTAGAATCCTAAACTAACGAACTATCCTTTCCTACGAAGGGGCAAAAGTGGACAATACACCTTCCCAAAAGTTATATTGGGTTCCCAACATTTATATTGAATTCCCAAAAGTTATATTGGGTTCCAAAATTTATATTGAATTCCCAAAAGTTGTATTGAATTCCGAAGACTTATGTTGAATTGACAGAGCTTGCATTGAAGTTCCAGAAATAATATTGAATTCGCACACGTTTCATTGAATTTTCAAATTTCCCGTTGAAATGACACGACAGATTTTAAATTTTGCGAAACTTTCATTGAACAAGAGCTACAAGCTCATATGGCACTTGTTACGAGTAGTGGTACGAGAAAGTAGAAGAGGACTTCAAAATAAACACCCCGCCATTCAAAAATGCGCTTCGGACCTACAATTAGGACATCTAGGTTCATTCGGTCTGAAAGCTCTAGATGACGTACTTAGAACCTATGCTTGTTCTTCCCACCAAGTTTCATCCCGATCCCTCCACTCTAAGCGATTTCAAAGATTTCCGGTTCGCCCCTCCAACTCCTGCCAATGTCACCGGATCTGGTCCGGATTTAAAATGGGACGTCTGAGGCACGAGACCTTTCTAAATGTCAAGTTTCGATTAAATCCGATAACCCGTTCATAGCTGAGGTTGCCACTGGATTCCGGATTCCCCTTTCGTACACTCCCCATCGACGGTCGGATCGGGGAAACGACATTCTCAAGTCAATAGTTCGGGTACCTGGCAAGCCTGCCAAGTTCATTGTCCTTGCACATCAGGAAGTACCGAACTCGTGGGATTACTACAAACTCGGATCCCCTCCAACTCCCCCACAGTGACCGGATCCATCCCGGTTATGCTATTCACTTGTTCTTCGCACCAACTTTCATCCCGAACCCTCCACTCTAAGCGTTTCCCAAGATTTCCGGTTCCCCCGTCCAACTCCCCCCAATATCACCTGATCCGGTTCGGATTTAAAATGGGGCGTCTGAGACACGAGGTATTTCTATATACCAAGTTTCATCAAGATCCGATCACCCGTTCGCAAGTTAAAATACCTCACTTTTCGGATGCCCTCTCTCTCCACCCCCCCCCCCCCAGATAGTCGGATCCGCTCAAGTCAACCTGTTCGGGTCCTATAAACGCCTGCCAAGCTTCATCGTCTTAGCGCATCAGGAAGTACCGAAATCGCGGGATCACTAGAAATTCGGATCCCCGGCCACGGCCCCAACCACCCCTCCCCTACTGTGAATGGATCCGGTCCGGTTATGTCAATCACGTATCTAGGGCTTGTGCTTGTTTTTTCCACCAACTTTCCTCCCGATCTCTCTACTCAAAGCGTTTCCCAAGATTTCCGGTTCCCCCCCCCCAGTTCTCCCAATGTCACCGGATCCGGTCCGGATTTAAACTGGGATGTCTGAGACACAAGGTCCTTCTATATATCAAGTTTCATTAAGATCCAATCACCCGTTCGTAAGTTAAAAATACCTCATTTTTCCGGATTCCCCTCCCTCCAGCCCCCCCCCCCCCCGGATGGTCGGATCGGGGAAACGACTATTATCAAGTCAATCTGTTCGGGTTCCTGACATGCCTGCCAATTTTCATGGTCCTAGCACATCAGGAAGCACCGAACTCGCGGGATCACTAGAAATCCGGATCCCCCCCCCCCCCCAACTACCCCAAAGTGAGCGGATCCGGTCTGGTTATGTCAATCCCGTATCTAGAACTTGTGCTTGTTCTTTTCACCAACTTTCATCCAGATCTCTCCACTCGAAGCGATTTTCAAGATTTCCGGTCCCCCCCCCAACTACCCCCCATGTCACCGGATCCGGTCTGGATTTAAAATTGGAGGTCTGAGACACAAGGTACTTCTATATGTCAAGTTTCATTAAGATCCGATCACCCGTTCGTAAGTTAAAAATACCTTATTTTTCCGGATTCCCCTCCCTCCAGCCCCCCCCCCCGGATGGTCGGATCGGAGAAACGACTATTATCAAGTCAATCTGTTCGGGTCCCTGACATGCCTGCCAATTTTCATCGTCCTAGCACATCAGGAAGCACCGAACTCGCGGGATCACTAGAAATCCGGACCCCTCCCCAACTCCCAGATAGTGACCGGATCCGGTCCGGTTATGTCAATGACTTATCTAGGACTCATGCTCATTCTTCCCACCAAGTTTCATCCCAATCCCTCCACTCCAAGCGTTTCCCAAGATTTCCGCCCCCCCCCCCCCCCCCCAGCTCCCCCCAGAGTCAGCGGATCCGGTTCAGATTTTAATCGGACCGTCTGGGGCACGAGCTCTTTCCAAATATCAAGTTTCATTAAGATCCGATCACCCGTTCGAAAGTTATAAATTCCAAAATATTCCGGATTCCCCCTCCCTCCACTCCCCCCACGATGTTCGGATCGGGAAAGCGACTATTTCCAACTTAATCATTTGGGGTCCCTGATATGCCTGCCAAGTTTCATCATCCTAGCTTATGTGGAAGTGCCCGAACTAGCAAAACCCTGACCGACCGACCGACAGACCGACCGACAGACCGACCGACCGACGGACGGACAGAAATTGCGATCGCTATATGGCACTTGGCCGAAGGGCAAGTGCCATAAAAATCACAGTTTGTACACCCCAAGCGAAAAATTTCCGAGTTCAACAAAATGTTTGTTAAGTTCAATATCTCGTTTGCGAAACACCGGGGTAAAACAGGACAATGCAACGATACGGTACATCAGATGTGTCGAATATCGCGGTATCGAAACAACGACCAAGGAGGCCTGTGATTGGCTGCTAGAGACGAGTCTCCGCTTTAAAGGAGGAGTTTCTTTGGCCCCGCCCTGTGGGTGGAGCTACGTGATGAAATGTCGATGCTAGCAATCAGTATGGTAGCCTAGCTGCTCAGCCTCAAGTTAAGGCCTTTCTAGGTTGGTTTTGACTTTTATTAATAATTATCAAAAGAATCCACAAGACCGACCTAGAAATGCCAGTACTTGACCTGACCTGGACTGCACCAGCTGTGCACCACTGCTATAGACTAGTCAAACCACTCAAACAAAACCAGACATGAAGTTTCTTGCTTTTTTCCATCAGACTAGGTGCGATAGTTTCGATACCGCGATATTCGACACATCTGATGTATCGTATCGTTGCATTGTCCTGTTTTACCCCGGTGTTTCGCAAACGAGATATTGAACTTCCCAAACGTTCTATTGAACTCGGCAATTTTTCGCTTGGCGTGCACAAACTGTGATTTTTCAGTGAAAGTTTCGCACAATTTAATTTCTGTCGTGTCATTTCAACGGGAAATTTGAAAATTCAATGAAACGTCTGCGAATTCAATATAATTTCTGGGAACTTCAATGAAAGCTCTGTCAATTCAACATAAGTCTTGGGAATTCAATACAACTTTTGGGAATTCAATATGAATTTTAGGAACCCAATATAACTTTTGGGAAGGTGTATTGTCACTTTTGCCCCTTCGTACTTTCCGAAATTCCTCGAAAACAGCTGTGCTTACTCTCAATTTTTGGCTTGTAACGCAAAATATGCAGTTGAGGTAGAAGCGATTTTTCGCTTCGACGGGAGCGAGCTAGCAGTTGATTCATTTTTTTATTTTATTTTTATTCATTCGTTTCACTTTCAGGTGACATCATGGTCATGGACGAGCTTGGCTACCTCTTCTTCAAGGACCGAACCGGTGACACCTTCAGGTGGAAGGGAGAGAACGTGTCGACGACTGAAGTTGAAGCCGTCGTCATGAATGCTGCGAAGCTTAAAGACGCCACCGTCTACGGCGTGGAAGTACCAGGTAAGTCTTCGGGTGCTTGTACTTGGTTCAGGTTACAAGTTGCTCATGGCGGCAGACAGACGGCTTCGTTTTCCCACATGAGGCATGAAGAATTGAGGCAGTAGATGGGCAATGCCAGTAAACTACTAACGGACAGAAGAAAGGACACCTCGCACTGCATAGTGTTTCTGATCAGATGTTCTGAGATAGGTGACCATTTCACAAGTAAGCTCTGCTAACAGAAAATTACACGCTGCATCGGCTGTTTTTAGCCTCTTTCCATACCCATTGCTCGGATGAAAATCCTGGCAAAATATGCACAACCGGTTTTCGAACGGAGACAGCTTCCCGGGAACAACGATTGGGTGCCTAATACGTCACGCAAAGAGAAGAAATCGTGGCAAGTGGGATAATCAGTCTATTGACTTATGAAGTGAGGAATCTCGGGCAGTAGCGTATATTAGGGGGGGGGGCGACAGGGGCGATCGCCCCCCCCCCCCCCCCGAAATTCTTGAAAAAGGGATTTTTAGTGGGAAAAACGTGTGCGAAACACGGGCGACAGGGGCGATCCTCACCCGAAATCTCGGAAAAGGAGTTTTTTACGGTAAAAACGTACGCTAAAATACAAATTAAGAAGATCAATCGAAATTATTTACAGCACGGTTCAGTAATAGATCTCAGAAACAGTTTTTGAGTCGTAATGTGAATGATTACAAGATTAAAAGGTGTTGTTTGCACCTCGTTTTTAACGAAATTTCATTTGGAGCCGAATTTTAGTCTGGCTAGAGGTGTTTTTAGTGTTAAAAACGGTCAAAAAATGAAAAAATGCCGAAAAAATTTTCGGTATTCCGGCCGGAAAGGGGTCGCATTCGGCCGCATATTTTCGCTGAGCTGTCGCCCCTCCCGAAACAAATAGGAATATACGCTACTGATCTCGGGAACGAAAATGGACGGAAAATAATACTGAGGTAGAATGAATTACTATCACAAGTACGACGTGTCCTTTAAGATTTAAAAAAAGGTGCCTGGTGACAGCTTCGTGATGAATGGAGAGGTTCGTTGACGCCGTCTGCGCCACTAATGTCCCAGGAGGATCCAGGTGCGAACCAAGTGCCAGGTTACACTGGACCAAGAGACTTACTTAGACGTTTTTTTCAAAGGCTCGGAAGGTCGTGCTGGCATGGCCGCCATCTTGGATAACGACGACACATTGGACTTGGACGCCTTGGCTGCTGGACTACAGGGAGCACTTCCAGCATATGCGCGACCCATCTTTATCAGAGCAGTGAAAGAAATGGATATGACCGGTAAGTTGTCTTTACGAAATTAACTTCCAGCAGTATAGACGTCAATATATGCGCAATCGATGACTGGGTACAGACGGCCTGATCCAGTTCCTGTACTGTAAATACATTGAAGTTAGAGAATGGTTGTAAAGGAGAACTGTTGCAAATTTATCTCTGTAAAATTTATCGTACGACGGATAAACCCTCGCTATAGCCGTAGACTTGCGTAAAGAAACTGTTTATTGGGATCCCAAAACGTTAGTGACGGATACCTATGACATCGCAAAAGTTGTCCGTCTGTCCGTCCGTCTGTCAGCACGATAACTCTAGAAGGGAATGAGATATTTTGATGAAACTTGGTGTGAGGATTCTTTGGGTCAAGAGTAAGGTCAAGTTCGTAGATGGGCAATGTAGCCCTACATTTAGGGGTGGGGGAGGGGGTTTAAATTAAGGGGCAAACAAAATATTTTGAAACAGCTAATATGATAGTGGATTATGAGGTAAGAAGACATGCTGAACACGATGGTGAAAACCATTTTCTCGCCGGACAAGTAGTTCGCCCGGAATCCGGCCAAAACCGGAAAGTTTGTTAAAAGTAAAAGTTTTATTTGAAGTTAATTAGATGTTCGATTTAGGGGTGAGAAGACATGCTGAACACGATGGTGAAATTCATTTTTTGGCCGGACAAGTAGTTAGCCCGGAATCCGGCCGAAACCGGAAAATTTGTTAAAAGCAAAAGTTTTATTTGAAGTTGATTAGATGTTCGATTTAGGGGTAAGAAGACATGCTGAACACGACAATGAAAACCGTTTTCTCGCCGGACAAGTAGTTCGCCTGGAATCCGGCCGAAACCGGAAAATTTGTTAAAAGCAAAAGTTTTATTTGAAGTTGATTAGATATTCTTTATAGGGATAAGGAGATGCGCCGAATTCGTTTCTGAACTATCTTTTTTTGGCTGGACAAGTAGTTCGCTCGGAAATTCGGCCGAAACCGGAAATTTGGCAGAAGTAAAGCAGGAAGTTTCGATCAGTTTTGTCGAAATAAATATGGCTTATATAGGTATATCTGAACTTAATTTTCTCAGATGATTAGCCTGGCGAAGACTGGAACTGGCGTAGTCAAGACGTAGTCAAGACGTAAAAAAATTAAATTTTTGGGATCCCATCGAAACCTTTGGTCTTGTTATTGAAAAGGAATTAGTCTTGATTTTGGTTGTTTGTAGCTGTTTGTGGCTCAACAGCAAAGGTACGCTACGGCGGAAGGGCATCTCTCAGTATTAGTCCTTTGTTTAGTTTACGTTGTTTAATTTCTCGCTAAGACTCATTTTTATGTTAAAACTGCAACCTTTGTACGGCTTCGCCGACTTAAGTGTTGCGAGCTTGGTTTTCCTTCTTCGCCATCGGTTAAATGCTGAAGTTGTCAACCCATCGAATCTTTCAAAACGGTATGTTCCAAGAAGAACACTATCAGTAATCATATGACCAAAGGCTATTCCTCAGCGTTGAAAAAACAACAACAAAAGAATATCGGAAGAAGGGACTAAATTGACTTTGCAGCCAGTTGAACCTCATCCTTTTAAATCGTAGACATCGTGAGGAATGAAAACTTGGAACATTATCTAGTTATTATAAAGCTACCCGTAACTTTTCAGGATCAAAATACCATAGATATACCTCTACTAATTATTGCGAAACTACGTTACAAGTCCCTCTCCTCGTGATAGACATGGTACCAAACTGTTCTTACCATCAAATACTCGTCGGTAGCATAATGCTCATAGAAACTAGTGAATTATGTCAAGTGCAAAGATTAGTGGGGTGTCGTTAGTTGGCTCAGAATGTAACCAATGAAATTTGGGTCTCCGGGTTTAAGTTTTAATAACTGCAATTACGGAAGTAGGTTGCATTGGCATTATATCTACGATGGGTCCTTTAATTGTGTTGTATCGCGCGAATCCACGCTCTGTGCTACAAGCCAAAAGGCCTTTTGATGAACTCTTTTTAACTTTACAGGGACCTACAAGCTGAGAAAGGTGGACTTCCAAAAGGAGGGTTTCAATCCGTCCAATATTAAGGACAAATTGTTTGTGTTCGAGGCTAAGAGTGGAAAATACATCCCACTCACAAACGACGTTTACAGTGACATAGTATCCGGGAAAATCAGACTTTGAATTGAGCATGCAATAGATCTCTACGCAGTGGCCTTAGATCACCTTTTCGCACATGAAGTTTGTTTTTAGCCAGTATAACTTTATTGTTTTTAACGGTTTTGGGCTGTTATTGTTCATTACAGTTCTTTTATATTTGGTGTCTTGTTTTGTCTTTGAGCCGATCATGTATTGGCTAATAAGTAGGAATCGTTGCGTTTAGGAAATAGCGTGCCTTCCACATAAAATCTGCCCTGATTTGTAGTTCCATCCTAACCAAACGACAAGGCCAAAGAGATCTGGATGGTTTTGTTCAACAAAATTCCAAGCTTTGTTCGAAGCGAGGATAATCATGTCCCCCACCGAGCCACGTTGTCGGCTTACTATGCAATCATGAACGCCACCTTGACGTTCTAAAGAAAGTAGGCAGAATCCGTAAAGAAGTAGATAGCGTTATCTCATTTGATCATGAGTTGCATTTTGCAGATACCATGGTATCTGTTACCACGGTAACTGGATCTGCAATTAAGTCGGGTCTTCACCTTCCGTAATCTGGGTTCCCAGGTTTTCCGAGATTTTTTTTTAATTTCTTCTGCGATACTTAAAAATTCCGGAAATCTGGAAGTTCAAAAGCCCCTTTTTTCCGGATTATTTTGATGTACTTTCGGACCGGTTCATATTCCAGATGCAATTTACAGAAGAAGTCAAAGAATAATCTGGAAGCCCAGATTCCGGAAGTTCCGGGAGGTGAAGACCGGACTAGTCGTTTTTGCAGTTTATCGTGGTATCTGATACACGGTTGCGCTGCAAAAACGGCTATTGCCGAAATTGCACTTTTCGAAGTCATCCCCCCAAAAGACTGACATCGAGTTACATTAGTAAGTGCTAAACTTCTTTCTCACCAATTTGATGAAAGTGAGATGACTTTTCAGATACCGCGGTCGGACCGTGGTATCTGTATCGTTGCCCACGACCACGATAACTGGCCAGATACCACGATAACTGCAAAAACTCCTTTTTACCGTGGTATCAGATACCATGGTATCTGCAAAAACGCAACTGCAACCCAATCGAGAAAGCTCAAAGCGAACAGTCTCCGCTAAGCGGACAAAGACCGGATCTGCTTATAATCACCCGGGAAGAGCTTAGAAGCTAGGGGCTTCTATTCTACCCCCCAACCTTTTCCGATGTGCCCATGTCCTATCAATGACCGAGTTTATGCCAAGTATAAGGGGGATTTTGGCGTTCTAATGGATTCGCTTTCCAAAAATCAAAGCGAGAATCCGCCGAGCGCAAGAACAAACGGGAAGTCATTAAGCCCTTACAACTTCAAGCTGGCTTGTCGAACCCAGTTTCCAGGTACAGAGGGGATTCAAGCGGGTCACACTGGTTATCGTATATCCGTCCGTCGTCCGGGCCCGGCGTACTCTTATTGGCTGAAAACCGCCAAAATCGCAGAGGTGCTGCGAGTCCAGCAGTTACGAGTCCGGGACTCGAAAACGAGACGAGTCCCCATTCTACTTAGTATGGGGACTCGTCTCGTTTTCAAGTTCCGGACTCGGACTCGTAACTGCTGGACTGCCTGGACTCGCAGCACCTCTGCCAAAATGGCAGCTTACGATACGTTACGATGGCTTCCGAAAGTTACAGCTTACGATTCACAGTGGAGGACCCACTTCTCTTTCGATAACCAATCAAAATATCATTTCTAGAATTTGTGCCAGACGTGGTGGGAACCTAGTTTCCCTCAAAGCAAAAACTTGTAATCAATAAATCCGCTTCCAACACTAACACAAAAAGAAACTGTAAAACAGACCTGATTCTCTTCATTCACTTCGTTCCTCTTAGAACGCCGATCTTACCTTTCGGAGTCAACCCTTTCTCTTTTAGTTATACTGACGTTTTCTTGAAAACTAAGCCTTTTTTCTGCTAGCTTAGTTTCAAACAAATGCTAATTTGGCGCAGCTTACTGCGGAGGCACAAAGGTTCAGTCGAGGCCACTTCAGTCCAGCACATTCGTAAGTATTTAAAACCATGCTCGAACGTACTCTTCAATTCTACCAAGAACAAATAATCAGATAGAACTTCTGTCTTTAGTCGCATGCAGCGACCATGAAACCCCGACAAATCTGAGCGGAACTCGAGGTATTTACTCTAGCTTTGAGCTGATATTGATACCCGTTTACTCCTCTTCCGTCTTCACCGTTGCTTCTCGCACAAGAAATCTTGAAAGAGGCGAGCAGGAGGCGTACTCCGCGCGCTAACCCGCTCTGGAGCGCGGTCATAGAACCAATCAGCGTTGACTTCCAGATTTCCTCTTTAGCGACTTAACAGCGATTTAGCTTTAGCTATCGCTCGTTTGCGTCGGGAGTCGGCCGTATTTTACACGACTCAGCATGTTTGTATGACCGAGATAGGGAGACAGCACTTCTCTCTCGTTATTTGTTCTTGATTCTACGCAGTAAGGTGTTTCGGAAAACAACTGTTTCTGGTAAAAGTGGGCGTTGGAAATGCATGAAGTCAGCGTCAGCTTGTTAATTTGCCTTTGCGACAGACTGAGGGATAAACTGATTAAACTAACAACTAGCATCCTCAAGTTGAAAAAAAAAATGCTACGAGGCTGGTTGACACAAAAGAAACAGAGCCAGGAATTCTAAAAGGCACCGAGAAAGCCGGCTTTTTAGGTGTGCACAAAACCAAAACCAACTTTGACGATCAGCAGCTCAAGCTGACCACACACTCGGTTCCAGGATACTCTGGGAGCACCAAACCATACTTTTGAATCACTGAATTCGGTACAAATCTTCCGCCGAGGTAGTGGTATTTCCCTTTAAACAATTCAGCGCATTTCTTCGGCGCCGTTAGGGAAATAAGGAGCTCGGGATTCAGGCATGGGACTTCAGGGACCGGCCCTTTCTCAACATCCCACCCGCTTGGGATATCAATACTGCACAGGGGAATATCAAGCTTTGCCATGGCTTCAATGATGGACTGAAACTGGGGGCGTACCGGTAGTTTGAAGCTGAAACCGAATAAAGCGTCAACGCAGACGTCAGCCAATTCAGCGATTGTTTTAGCATCCCTGAGGTCATCGACGAATTTGATATCCATCATGTTACACTGGTTTACCAGGTTCGTGTACAATGGCTTGTCGGTGCGTTTTGGGTAGTAGATGAGGGGTTCAAACCCAAACATCTTCAAATGCCGCGCAGCGACTAAACCGTCCCCACCGTTGTTTCCTGGACCGGCGCAAATCAAAACTCGTCTCTTCCCCGGGAAACATTTGGCAATCGCAGTTGCACAGCTGAGCCCAGCGAGTTCCATTAGTTGGTCAACGCTGAACTTGTAAACGTTGAAGAGCTCTTCGTCTATAGCGATGGCTTCTGACTGGCTTAGGTATCGTAATCGACTCATATTGAAGGGTCAGGCCAACCTACGGAAAAGGCCGCCTTAATGACAGGACCCTGGGATCGCTGAGAAGAAAGGGACAATGAAAAAGAGGTCTAAATTCAAAACTAGCAAAGGTGTGAAAAGACCTGCAGCCGAAGGTGATTTTGTCGGAGTAGCTCTCGACGAAACGATTTGAACTACACGCTGCTACCAGATCTACAAAATAAATTGGCGAAATATATAAGGCGTAGGCCCGTGCGCCCGAGTAAAAAAGCACCACACGATTGCTTGGATACGCAGACTCTTGATTACCTATTAGCCCTTCAGTTACCCACACCCAAACACACAATTCGTAATTTGATTCTTGTCTGAAGTTTAATAAGAAACATTTCACAAAGAAATACACTTTCTCGGTATGGAATATTTGGAAACTATAAAGATTAAAGCTTGACAACTTTCTCCTTGTTCTTTTTGTTTTTCTTAGCTGCTGTGTCAGTGCCATTGGCAGAGACATCTTCAGACTTCCTCTTATTGCCACCATTTTGTGCCTTGGGGCATTCTCTCACAAGATGTCCAACTTCACCACAGCCTCTGCAGGCTCCACCTTTTGGAAAAGCTCCCCTTGTGTTATCAGGACACTCACGGGCGATATGACCCTCCTTATTACAGACAAAGCATGAAGCAAACTTGTACTCTTTTTCAGCACAGTTATACGACATGTGACCTTCCTTGCCGCACTTGAAACATGCATTCGTGTTTGGGGCATCTGGACAGTCTGCAAGTTTATGTCCAGTTTGACGGCATTTCAAACAGATCCCTTTAAATGGTCTGGTTGAGGGCAATGGCGGTCTGTTACCAACAACCATAAATCCTTCTTCTGTTCTCTTTAGTTTTCCTCCCCCAATCTTGGCGATCTGCTTTCTCTTTGCTTCTACTACTTTCTGCACAGCTTCTGCGGAGTGTCCCTTACTGAGAAATACCTCTTCCATTTCTTTGAATAAAGCCTCTTGATCATCTAATTTTGCCTTTTTCTTCTTCTGCTGCTCTTTTTCCTCAGAGGCAGGTTGCTCTGTGGCTGGCTGCTCTTTCTTTCCCTTGGGATTAGGGTGCTCCTTCTTGCCCTTGGGAGCAGGTTTCTCCTTTACTGACTCCTGCTTTTTTCCTTTGGCCGATTTTTCAGCTTTTTGGGGTACAGCAGGAGCAGCCTGGGCTACAGGTGGCTTTTGCTGTCCTTTTTGTTTCTTTCCTTTGGGTGGTTCCGGTACTACTTCCTCCTCAGACTCTTCTTCATCTTCATCACTTTCTTCATCTTCGTCATCTGATCCTTCTTCTCCCATTTCCGAGCTATCTTCCTCTCCAGATCCAGCTAAGTTACTGTCATCGACGTCATCATCCTCGTCTTCAGAGGATTCGTCTTCCTCACTCTCTTCTACTTTCTGTTTGGGTTTCAGCTTGGACCAAGGAGTGGCTTCCTCTGGTGTTTTCTTGTTGGAGGCTTTAGAACCAGCTGCTCTTGCAAAGCGAGTCATTTTGCTGTAACAGAATCAAAGGATAAAGAGGGAGAAGCAGATGGCTTTAGTTCTTTCCCCTGAGCAAGCAAAATATTTGTGCAACAGTCCTAGAAGTAGCCACTGTGACTCACTGGCCTTTCCTGTGCATGGATAGTTGATTTCTCATTTGGATACAATTATTTCCCCTGCCACAACTAACATGACAAGACATTTTCAGAATGATGTATTCCATCTGGGATTGTATACGCCAGAAGTATATGCATTAGTTTACAACTGACTGTAACCATAATCAGGATGAACAAGTTTGTCAAGTCATGTATTAACCTCCACTTTTTTAAACAGATGGTTAAAAGAGTTAACTTCTCTGAGGCTGACTGGCAGAAGCCCCACAGGGTGCTATGAAGCACAGAAATATTATTTTCTAGTGGGCTTTGTGCTGAGCTGTTTGTCATGGTGTAACCTGCAGTTGTCACTGGTAATACCAAAATTCAATATGACCTAACCAAAAACAAGCATTTATGGCAGCTTTGTGCAGAAAACCTAAAAGCACAGATTTAAAAAAAAAAGTAAAATCTTAACGTAGGAGAGCTTTTGGAACCATCATCCATGAGTGGTTGGCCTATCCTAGATCCACTAGAAATATTCCAAGTCTTTATTATCCATCTAACAAATTATTTTTATGTTTGTTTTGCTTCACCCTCCACCCAGCCAGTAATGTAGCCTAGTCGATCTGAGTAGTTCTATGAGAGAAGCTGTGCAGCACAAAAGATATATCCATTGTTTGGCATACCCTATAGGTCACACTGTTTACCCTAATTCTAATCTTTCCCAATATATAGGAATTATGATTGGTTTATTCCAAACTTCACCCAAATCACCAATATTGTATTGAGTTAGGATATACAGCATCTAACAGGGTATCAAGCACAAGGAATAGGGTATCTAAAAACAAGAGGATTGTGGCAGAATGGTGCAAGTATAAAGTAGCCTACCCATATGCTATGGCTCTTGGAATGTTAGTTAACTTCAAACATAGATGGTAGAATGAAGACCCAAAACACACATTTAGGAGTTCTCAGGAGCCCTTAATTAGCTACTTTTGCTGACTGGTAAATGATTTTTGTCATAGCAAGTGAACAAAAATAGCTGAAAATAGTAGATGAAAATGTTGCTGTTAGAAGTTACTCAATGTTAAATGAAGAATCCAGTAGAAGTGTGCTTTCCTCAACACTACTCTAAATTTTTGACTACCTTGGCTGTGCTTTCTGCATATAAGAGAGTCAGGTGGGACTGATAAATTAATAGCTGAATATCTGCTAAGAGTAAGAGCCAAGTGTTGTGATACCTTACAGAAAATTTTAGGCTAGCATCAGGGTTGCCACATCAAACAAAAATGAGTGACTAGGTCCAAAACAGAGAGTGAACTGGTAGTGAAATTTTATTTTAATGAAAAAATGTGACATGTTTGACAGTGCAAAATGATTTGTCAGCTGAATTTTATTAGAGCTATAAACTGGCCCTTGGCATGTGTCCTTCCTCTTCAGGCCTCTAAAGAGCTCGACAAGAAGATTAGAGCTGTATTTGGCCCTTATTGGCAAGGGTTCTCTTCAGGCCTATGAAGATGACCCAGAGATATAGCTCCAATGAAATTCAGCAGGCATATCCATGTTGAATTGTTAAATTTGATTCACAGTCAGCTTGGGCTGAAGGAATATTTAAATGGGACATGGTCACTTTTGGTTGGAATTTTTTGGCAGAATCTGAACCGGTTGAATCTTCTGAATACAATTACAGGATGTTAAAATGAAAGTTCAGTGCTATCCTGACAGTCAAGAAGCAAAATCTGAATTTTTTTCAACAGTTAGGTCCCAAAATATTGCAATTATTTGTCTTTTCTTTGTTTTGAACCTGGTTTAAAAAGGGATTTTCTGGTTATTAGCCTTATTACCTCTATCTTTCTCATCACTTTGCAAGCAATCTGACCTCATGTAAAAATGGGTGAAACTGTTTGAAAAGAAAATTATATTTAACTGGAAATATTGAAGTAAAATTTATATCCCCAACATGTAAACCATTCTATTAGCTTCACTCGGCTAACACTCAAAATGCCCACAATCATAATGCCCACGACTCAAAATGCCCACTAAAAATGCTAGCAACTCAAAATGCCCACAACTCAAAATGACCACAACTAATAATGCCAACGACTCATAATGCCCACGGTTCAGAATGCCCACGATTGGATTATTTGATGTGTTCAGAACGTAGTAAACTTGAATTAGGGGTGAGTGAGCAACGGGAACAGTGTAATAGATGGAGTATCAGAAGGACGATGATCGTATGTTGAACTGGTATAATCTCAGTTATAATATAATTCTGGTAAGATGCTTACAAGAAACATGTGTATTGGCTCGTGGTTAGTTGCCACAAAAGCGATGTGCTTTCCAGAGGAAGCCTCTGCCTGATAAGAACCCCCTTGGAACTTTTCTTTAAGAGCTTTCACATTTTGGATCGTTCTTCGAGAAACAATAAAATAATTCCTTTCAGAACCATTTCCGTGATTAATCCTATTAGTTATTCCGTGATTAATCCTACGACTCAAAATGCCCACGACTCAAAATGCCCACGGTTCAGAATGCCCACGATTGGATTATTTGATGTGTTCAGAACGTAGTAAACTTGAATTAGGGGTGAGTGAGCAACGGGAACAGTGTAATAGATGGAGTATCAGAAGGACGATGATCGTATGTTGAACTGGTATAAACTCAGTTATAATATAATTCTGGTAAAATGCTTACAAGAAACATGTGTATTGGCTCATGGTTAGTTGCAGCAAAAGCGATGTGCTTTCCTGAGGAAGCCTCTGCGTGATAAGAACCCCCTTGGAACTTTTCTTTAAGAGCTTTAACATTTTGGATCGTTCTTCGAGAAACAATAAAATAATTCCTTTCAAAACCATTTCCGTGATTAATCGTAGTCCGTAGTCTCGTAGCTGTCGGCATTTTGAACCAAGACGATATTAGCCTTCCCTGTGACCATTTTTAACTGTTGGCATTTGGAAACTGTCGGTATTTTGGACGATTTCGATTTCGGGTGTTCCACATCTGAATTGTGGGCATTTTGAGTCGTGGGCATTTTGAGCCGTGGGCATTTTGATCGTGGGCATTTTGAACCGTGGGCATTTTGATTGTGGGCATTCTGAGCGTGGGCATTGTGAGAGTGGGCAAAAAGATTCTGGTGATTTTGGGAACCACCCCTTCACTCTAGTATTTTTGTCATGTTTTTTGGTTCCTTTTTAAGCCAGATACATCGCACAAAAAAAAGATTTCTCTGGAAATTTGAAATCTTGTCTGAGGTTGGGTACCTCTCCTGTAGTATGAAAAAATAATAAGTTTTTCTGTTCTGGCACTCAGCGGGCGGCCCGCTAGCAATTGAAATGACTCCGGGCATCTCATGCCTTCCCTCATACAGCCCGCTGGAGAATAAAACAACAAAGAACAGTCCGCTGTACTAGCCTATGAACTTTAAAGTTTAACTGAAAAGCCAACATATTTTAGTTAGGGTAGCCACAAAAACACCTGGTGGCAAAAATTGGCAATTGTTTTGTAATCAATGCATGAATTGCTGTGAATTTTCCTTATCAGCTTTACCTATCTAAAACGTCTCCAAAAAATATTTTAAAAATACTATTGCAGTCAGGACAAAATTGTCTGTTTTGTAAGGCCATCAGTAAGATGTCCTAGCTATTTAATATTATTTCTTAATATTCAATGTAAATTTAGATGTAAAAAAAAGTAGCTGAACTTGCCTACAAAAATTTGTTGATACTAAGGAGGAAAAGTTAGCAGCCTATAGCAGCAATAGGTCTATTTGACTATTATAAACTTGATGATCATATTCATGTTTTCTCATCTAACTCACTTGCTGGGGCTCCCCATGCACTCAAAACCAGCTCAAAATCACTCAGTTTCATAGAATTTCACTGAAGCACATAGTTCCAAGCTGGCCACTAGATGGACAAAACCCTAAAGTCAGTGGATGAACAAAGGCATTTCCTTATGTAAAATACTGTTTTCTAAAGAAGATTTAAGATGCTTAAAGGCAAGATAGAGAGGTGATTTTGGCCTCAAATCAAAGCTAAAATATAAGAGAATCACATTCTGATCTTCAAAAGCTCAGATTTGATTATTTATTTTTTTAGTGGCTACCCTATTTTAGTGTCATTAAGTTGAATACACTGAATTATTTGGATTCTGCAAAGGGATTTTTTTTGTTTTCCACTATCTGCTCTAGTTATGACATTCAGAATATCTGCGGCTGTCCCCACAGCAAAAATTCTACTATGACGCGGGAAATTTTTATCTAAACACAAATGAGGCTTTCCGCCGGGCAGTGGCGATATTGGTGAAGATTGCGTAGTGCCTCAAAAAAAAAAGGTCATAAATCTTTCTTGTAACGCATACAACAAATTAGAGGTACTACAAATCACACGGAAATTCCACTATTTGAAAATCGATTATTCGTGAATAGCGGAACAACCAAGTAACGTAATTTCAGTGGGTCTTCAAGCCAATTTAAGTGAATAAGTGATTGGTAACTAGATTGTCCTATCCCAGTCCTTTTCGGTTAAACTTTAGAAAAATGCAACTCTGATGTGAGTTTTGATGTTTTTGTTGACGACTGTTCACCAGTTCGTCTACTTTCGCGTAAGCATACATCTACTCTATACGCATTTCGACAATTCTGAACTTACAAAAATGTTTCTGGGTGATCAAGAACTGGACAGAATCGAACGCCACTGGAATTTCACAGTTACGCGTTAAAGTAAACACGTGGTAGTGGTGACTGGTGAGTTGCGTTACCGGGTCAGAAATCTTTTCTTCGTGATTCATTGCTGCATAGCACAAGCTATCCTAGTAGTAGCCATACCATGGTATCTTATATCTGATATATGGCGTCTTCTCGCCGTTCCCCGAGGACTCCTCGCCCCTCGGGGAATCGAAAGGAACGGCGAGAAGACGCTCTTCATAAAATTACATCCAGATTAGTTCTTTTTTGGCCGCTAGATGCGCTGGCATAAAGTAAACAATGACATGTTACTTCGTGGTATACGTTTATCCGGATTTGTTTGGCCATTTCTAATTGTCTTAGGCTAGCCATACTTGAAACTTTATAAAATGCCTCTACCTCTGTTTGTTCTCAATCCAACTCTGTTTTATCAGTCTACGTCAAGTTTGTCAATTTTGGCTTCCGACATCATTGCTGACTGTTGAACCACTTCCGACGGGGCTAATTAGCGGGTCGGTTCGGTGTGAGCCGAAAGCCTAATCACTCATTCTCCATTCCGATAACTTGTCCCCCGTTCTCACGTGTGATTGTTATTGTTGCTCTAGCACATCTGGCGATAATTCGGTATTGGATTTTATGAAGAGCGTATAGAGGGAGTCACTCCACTTGGACTCCTAAGGCGTATTCTCGCCGTTCCCCGAGGACTCCACTTGAGGAGTCCCCGCGTTTTTGTTTGTCCCGGGGACTCACTCCCCGTATTCTCGCGAGTCCCCACGGACGGGAAATGCTACGATTATCATCACCATCATCAAAAAGGACTCCCTTTCAGATTCGGAGGGGAATCAATTTTTGCTGGTATTGGTGCAATGTAAATTTAATTAAAAATAGTCAGAATGAACAAAATAAAAAATAAGATGGATTCAGACTAATTTGGTCAACTGCATATTTTTTGTTCAAACAAAATCCGTTTTGGAAGCATTCCCCGTGTTCTCGCTGTTTTGTGTCCGCGGAGTCCTCGTGGAGTGACTCCCTCTATTCTCGCCGTTCCCTTCGATTCCCCGAGGAGTCCTCGGGGAACGGCGAGAATACGCCTCTAGTAACAAAAACGCGGGGACTCCTCAAGTGGAGTCCTCGGGGAGCGGCGAGAATACGCCTTATAGGAGTGGCGAGAATACGCCGTCGGGCTTTACTACCCAGACGCCCCAGAATCTGGGGTCCGGATTGCGTGAAGACGGTCCCAAACATAAATCAAATCAAATGTCTCTTCAGCAGTCCACTTTTGGGCATTTTTCAGCACTTCTGTCATTTTCTTAGATTTTACCACCTCAGCACAATAATTTCTCCGAGTCAAATGAAAACTACTTTCAAATTTCCGCTTCTTTTCACCCAGAATCCGGGAATCTGGTAGATTTTTCTATCAGATTCCCTGACGCGTCCGGGATGCTTTCAGACCGTTTCAGACCTGTCTTCACTACCCATACCGATATCGAAGAAAACGGGAACCCAGAATCCGGGCGAAAAATCTGGGTAGTGAAGCCTGATCTTAAGGCGCATTCTCGCCGTTCCCCGAGGCAGCCCCGAGGACTCTTCGGGGAATCAAGGGGGACGGCGAAATGCCGGAAAAACAAATGCCGGAACAAAACTCCTTCTATATCATTCGTGGAGAGGGGCCACCGGTGCTAGTTTGAGGATTTTCTGGGATATCGCTGGGGTCTAATACGTATAGGAGAATAGGGGGGAGGGAAAATATTACGTAGTCGGGGAACAGAGAGGGTTTTATACCGAAATCGATGCTGAGGTGGGTTCGTCTCTCTTCCAGGGTAGCCAGCTTGAACCTTTTTAGTAGGTAACTATAGGGCACTTTACCCTCCCCGTTAATAATCATGAGGGTCCTTTTTTTAATGTCCTCGATACGGAATGGCGTATTCTTGCCATTCCCGGTCCGACCGTGGTAACTGGCCGTTGTATCTGAAAAGTCTTCTCCTTTTTAATCAAATTTTGTCAGAACGTTGGGAAAGAAGTTTGGCACTTAGTAATGTGACTTGATATTAGTTTTTATGGCACTTGCCCTTCGGTCAACTGCCATATAACGATCGCGATTTCTGTCCGTCCGTCGGTCTGTCTGTCGGTCGGTCGGTCCGGGTTTTGCTAGTTCGGGCACTTCCACATAAGCTAGGACGATGAAACTTGGCAGGCATATCAGGAACCCCAAGTGATTAAGTTGGAAATAGTCACTTCCCGGATCCGAGCATCGTGGGGGAGTGGAGGGAGGGGGAATCCGGAATCTTGAGGTATTTACAACTTTTGAACGGGTAATCGGATCTTAATGAAACTTGATATTTGGAAAGACCTCGTGCCTCAGACGATCCATTTAAAATCCGGACCGGATCCGGTGACTATGGGGGGAGCTGGCGGGTGGAAGGGGAATCTTGGGAAACGCCATGGACGGAGGGATCGGGATGAAACTTGGTGGGAAGAACAAGCAAGAACCGAGTTTATGCGGCCTAGCTTTTTTATTTGGCGTCCGGACCGGATCCGGTCACGGCAGGAAGAGGATGAAGCGGAAACCGGAAATTTTCAGATATGGTCCGATTCGACTCAAGCTTGGAGGACCAGAATATGAGATGTCAGAGATATGAACTTTATGTGTCCTAGTCGTTTTAGGCCACAGTTGTGGGGAAGTTGGAGGGGGAGTCCCGGAAATTTTTTGGCTCGCATATGGGTCAAACGAGTGGATTGATCTGAATGAAAAACGGTAAGTATAGAGACCATGTGCCCTAGATGACAAATTTCAGGGTGCGGATCGGATCTGAGCGCGGTAGTGGGGGGGGGCAGGAGTTTCCCCAAAATCCTCAGACTCGATTGAAAACTTGATAGCCTGTAGGAGAACCTGTTTTGTATGATCTGTTGTACGTGTCTAGACCAGATTCGGCCGCTGTTGGGGGAGTTTGAGGGGGAGGGGTACCGGAAACAGTGTAGCACTCCTAGGGATCAAACTAGTGGGATGAAACATTTGCCCTAGATGATCCAAGGCGATGCCGGAAACGCTCAGACTCGAGTGAAACTTGTCCTATTTCTAGGTCCGTGGTATCAGATACCGTGGTATCTGATATACGGTGTAAAATCGTTTTTGCAGTTATCGTATGGTATCACGGTCAAAAGGCGTTTTTGCAGTTGTCTTGGTATCTGGCCAGTTACCGTGGTATCTGATCGTGGTATCTGAAAAATCATCTGACTTTCATCAAATTTTGTCAAACTGGTGAGAAAGAAGTTCAGCACTTAGTATGTAACTGGATATCAGTTTTTCTTTTGGGATGACTTCGAAAAGTGCAATTTCGGCAATAGTCGTTTTTGCAGCGGACCGTATATCAGATACCACGGTAACTGCAAATCCAGTTACCGTGGTAACAGATACCAACAGATGCTACAAAACGTGATTGTCGTGTCGCGGGAGTTTCAAAAGTTGTAAACGGTGTGATTTCCTGAACTGGCATTAGCTGATGTCAGTTGATGTCAGTTTGATGTAAGTTATGTCACTGCGTTTTGATTTTTTTTTCTTGTTTGATTCTTTATATAATTGCTAAAGTGGGAAGAGAAGTTTATTTTCAAAGTGAAAAGGTTTTGGGACTGCTCATAGCTCATTCATGTTACCATTTTTTATCCATTGGGCATTGGCATTGTATGAATAGTGTATGAATATGTGTTTCCATGTTAGCTTGGGCTGCAGGCAGGCTCCAGGGGGCAGGGGTATGCAGCTCATGTCTCAGTTCTTATCCATTGTTTGATTCCAGAAGGTTACCAGAAATTGTGTGGAAAGCTCTGCAGAAAGCAGCGAAAGGTTGTAAACAGTGTGATTTCCTGAACTGGCTTTAACTGGTGTCAGTTTGATGTAAACTAGGTGATGCATGCTTTGGTGGAACTTTAAAGTGTGGAAGAAAAGAGTGCTAGTGACCAGGGCCGTCACATATCTCGATGAAAATTCTTTGACTGTGTAGCCTAGTTGTATGGTAGTTGTACAAAAAAGTTGCGTTGAATGATATGTAGTAGTATGGAACAGTTTGATTAGTGATATGTAGTAGTATAGAATACTTTGATAAACATGCCTCAGACCAGTCATGCACAAATCCTCAATTTTTGGGCATGGTGCCCCAACGTCAGGGCATGCCCCTAGGTATGGGCATGGTGCCCATACGTTGGGGCACCATGCCCTGGAGCATGGGCATGGAACTAGCATGGCACCCCCATGATATTTGGTTGAACTGAGATTGATTACATACCTAATTAGGGCCTTCTTCCTCTCCTAGACCACAAGATACTTGATCTTATGTTCTATCTAACCTCTTTTTCCAATTTTAAAAATATTGGAGAACTTCCAAGAAATTTAGCCATGAATGAATTTCCCCTTTTTCCCTGGAAATGGATAGGTAAACCAATAAGAAAAAGTGGTCTTCATTAAATGCTAAATTTCTTGGAAGTTCTCTAGTATTTTTAAAATTGGAAAAAGAGGTTGGATAGAACATAAGATCAAGTATCTTGTGGTCTAGGAGAGGAAGAAGGCCCTATTTAGGTATGTTATCAATCTCAGTTCAACCAAATATCATGGGGGTGCCATGCTAGTATCATGCCCATGCTCCAGGGCATGGTGCCCCAACGTATGGGCACCATGCCCATACCTTGGGGCATGCCCTGACGTTGGGGCACCATGCCCAAAAATTGAGGATTTGTGCTTGACTGCCTCAGACTGGGTTAATCTTATGTAGTTATCCGATAGCATCCAGTTTGCTAGTAGTAGCATGTAGTAGCAATAGTTACTACTGCATGCTACTTTTTGTAGGCTAATACCCCATATGACTAATTCTCAGAAATTTTTTGTCAGGATGGGGGGGGAGGGGAGAGATGCCCCCCCCCCCCAATGGCAAGTGGTATTAAGGGTGACTTTGATGGAGGTGAAAATTCAGTATTTCAGACACATTGTCAAAATTTTTAAAGTTATAATTTTGGACTTCTGAATACATCATTCGAAAGGTAAGAATCCGAACTGTTTGGTTTTGAAGTCGTTTCATTTTTAAAATAATAGAAGAAAAAGTAAATGAGCTTTTTCAAAAAAAAAAAAAACGTGACTTACTCTCGCAATCCAGTCCCGCAATTTGAGAAATATCTCTTATAATTCCTTTTGGAAAAAATTTAAAATCACTGCCATCATTAGACAAGACTAAACTGTTGTTCTTGCAATCAATCGCCATCTAATTAAACAAACTTTTGACTACTCATTGTAAGCTACCCTTTTTTACTGCGAGGGTAAGTCACATTTGAACACTTAGGTTATTGTTTTCACCCATTACACAAATCAAAGCAGAATTGTTTCCAAACCTGCCCAGCTCTGACGCATCCCTCCACGATCTAGATTGTGCAACAAGATTGTCAGTAAAAACAGCGGTTTCCGTGTGAGAGGTTGTGTACCAAAGGGTGAAAAAGTGTGACTTACCCTCGAAGTGTCACGTTTTAAAGAGAAAACCCAATTATTTCAGTTCTATGTTAGATATATGGCCTTCAAACTCTGGCCGTCAAACTTCGTGAGCTAGCAAGTTCGATGGTTGCTTGAATCTTCGACGTCGACCGGTCATGGATCACGTAAAAACGCTAATTAAGCAAACGGTAAACATCGATAGCGTTCGAAAACGGAAATTAAGTAACCGGCTAAGCCAATGGCGAACAAACCTTTTATCAACAAAAGCTACGAGCTCATATGACACTTGGCACTTGTTACGAGTAGGCGGTACAAGAAAGTAGATGAGAAAGTCACAAACTACGCCCGCCATAAAAAAAAATGCGGTTCGGACTTCGGACCTAGAAACAGGATATGCAGCGTCACTTGAGTCTAAGCATTTCTGGCGTCATCTCGGATCGTCTGGGGCAAATGACTGTTGTAACTTCCAAGTTTCAGCCCAATATACAAAGTTGTTTGATCCTTAGATGTGCCACATGGTTTCCGGTACCTCCCTCCAACTGCCCTACCGTGGCCGAATCTGGCTCGGACTCGTGAATGGATCATCTGAAGCATCTTCTCTCACCACCTATCAAGTTTCACTCGAGTCTGAGCGTTTTTTGGTAGGTTCCGCCCCCCCCCCCCACCGTGGTTGGATCCGGTTCGGATGGAAAAATATATCATCTAGGGCATATGTTTACTCTACATCCAAGAAATTCTTCTTTACTGTATGTTTTCTTTGTAGAAACGAACTTTTGAGCTAATGGTGCCATTTCATTAAACCTTAGGAGAGGGCAAAGATGATTTTGGGCCCCTGTACGAGGTTAATTGCACAGACTTAATAGCTTGTTATGGGCTAAATTATAAGGTAGTTTTCAAATGTAAAAATGTGTTTGAAAATGTCGCACTAAAGCATAGTGCGATCTACAAACAGTCAACTGCCAAGCAGTTGAATCTTTTAAAATAATCTGTTGTCAAGAGTGGGATAACTTCGAGTGGAAGTGATGCAGTGGAGTCCAACACCAATGCTTGAAGCTTTGAAGAAATATCTTAGGAGAGTCACAAAAGTTCCCTAAGGTCTCCTTGATCTCTGATAGTTCTCTTGTGTCTTAATAACATCTAGACTTAGTGTGTGTTTTAGCTCTATAACCGCAGCAATAGAAGTAAAGAGTGCTTGGTGTTAAAATTATTTAGCATGGTACTAGACAACTTGCTAATCACTACATGGTAAACCTTAATTTTTGTATGAATCTGTGACTAGTGTAAGGTAAGGTAAGGTAAAATTTTATTGACAACTTTAGTGTGAGCTAAGAACTGCTTCCAGGTGGATTTTACCTTTATGATGCAACCCCCTGTCTGCTTATTGGTTGAACAGGATGTCACAAAATCGATTTGGGGGTGGGGGTGGGTAGTAAATAGTTATCTACTGATTGTCTGCATGCATGGTTGTAGATCTTTCTTTTTTTGCGAGCATAAAATAAGCTTTGATTGTTCTCTTTCAGGTTACTCCTGTGTTTTCACCTGAGCTTATCATTATGCATTCAGAGGCGCTTGAAATGCAACACGTCAGGCGACTGCAGTATCTATCGAAGTATGGCAGTTGTCAAACATCATTCTTGACTGAGTGGAACAAAGTGTGTCCGAGTTGTGAACAACAGTATTCAGTGCCAAAGCTTCAAAAACTTTGTCTCAGATCTCTCGTGAGTCAGCCAGCCAGTGGACTTGACTTCAAAGACTTACCAAATAATTTGTATTACTATATTGCTGAGTTTATGCTAGTCAAAGATTCTGAACTGTTACCAGAGCTTCTAACACACTGGCCCAAGGCTACTTTTTCCCTCGTGGAGGTACTTTCCAGTCACAATTTCCAATGCTACTTCCCGTGGATTAGAGAAAAGTTTGCCAAAGTCTTGATTTTTAGTTTTTTAAAGTTGCTGCTAAAGGGTGTTACCTTGAAAATTGAGACTTTCGATGTTAGAGGTACTGTCATTGCAGATGATGAAGATATTGGACTAATTTGTGAACTAATCAACAATCTACGAAACTGTGAGCCAAATAGTGCTGAATTGAAGCGTATTTGTCTTGATGTTGAAGTAAGTGAAGATTTGTTTGATCAGCTGACCAATGTGCTCATTTTGAATCCTGAAATAAACCCTGAAAGCACTTCAAAGTTTCAAGTACACCTTGGACATTTTCAAGCCAGTGAAGGCTCGCTCAGACAAGGGCAGGGAATCAAGAGTTATCTACGAAAGCTGATCAGTTTCACCTCAGACAAAATCGAAAGTCTTTGCGTTTCAAATACCTTCCTGAAAAATGCAGGCTTGAGAAAAATTCTGTCGGAGCTAAAGCTGCCCAAGTATGCCAACCTAGTTGCCTTGAATATAGCGAACAATGATCTAGATTTACCAAATTGCCCAATGACGGTAGACCTCCTGGCACAGTGTATGGGTGACCTTACTCATCTGCGATACTTGAACTTGTCGCAGAATCCAGTGACAAAATGTTTAGAATATGTTTTATGCAGTCTGAAGGTGGGCCTGTTGGATTTGAGGATTTCTGGGTGCGAACTGGATGAGGCGGATCTGCTGTACCTTATGAGTTCTGTACATTCAAAGAGCATTGTCGCAATCGATGTTAGTGAGAATTCCTTTGAGGATAAGATGCCCCTGGAAGAGTTTTTCGAAGTTTTCAGTTCGCAGGCGATTGCGATTGAAGCAGAAGCATGTGGGATTGATAGTGACAAGCTCATTGACATAGCAGGTGGCTTCAAAGTTTTTAAATGCTTACACTACCTATCCCTTGTTGGATACTGGATGACGGTAGAAGAGCTAGTCCCTGTGGTTAAAGCGCTGTGCGCTTGCAGGTCCCTGAGAACCCTCGTCTTGTCACTACCAGTAGACCTTGACATTGACGTCGATGATATTGGTCAGGTGAAAGATATTGTACACCCCATTGAACAAACCATCGAAGAAAGTGCTGCGGATCTGTTTATACAGTGGATTTGATCAGAGGTGGGACAGAAGTTTGCTGGTAAGCGCTATTTCTTCTGAAAGGGTAGAATGCTAAATACTCTTCATGACTATATCTCCTTGCCGATGAAAAATCTCCGGGTAGCAGCGGAAGAAAACAAGAAAAGGTGTCACAGCTGCTCCCGGAGATCGCCGTGATTGTTGGATCCAGGATTGGAGTCGTTGAGTCAGAGTCGTTACAGACACCTTTACTCCTTCTTCCTGAGGGTCTCTGGCGTGTTTATGACTTAGTCATATAGAGTATTAACAAGCAGCACAGTTTTCACTTCTTGGATATTTCCTGTATAAAACTGTAGTTTGGGCCGTGGCACTTAAGGATTCTCTCTAGACACGCTCGCTGGCCGCTCGCTTCTGTATATACTCTTCATAAAATATACTGCGCTTTTTATTAACACTGTGTCGGGGGGTTTTGGCTGGGGGTGGGGGGTAGCCGGAACCCTTACCATGTGTCGTTTTTCCCATGGGTCCCGAACTGGAAACCTGTTACTGTTAGTGACTTCTGTTTTGTTGTTAATCCAGTGTGTAGTCTACTTCTAGGGTCTGTGTACACTCCATCGTCGTGGACGTCGAACCCGCTTCATTCATGTTACACAAAAGTCTGTAAGTGATGATTTTTCGCTCGGTCGGCTCAAAGCACGCCTATCCACCTGGACGACTTCTTTTTTGATCGTTTGCTATCCTGGACAGTTTATACCGTTTTCGTAACTTCTGACCTGTCTTTAACGTATCGGAACTGTAACATCCAGGCTTATATCAACACGTAGGGAACAACCGTCCTTTGACATCTAAACCTCGTTGTAGCTGAATTATTATGTAAGAACCGATAATGATAAGAATTTGTCTCTTCAGTTGATGCACTGATAAAAATCCGCGGTCATGTTCCGTAATTATTGAGCGGGACTTGCCTGAAAGCTACTGTCTCAGTTATGCAGTACCGCAAAGCTTGCTTAACGAACGCTGCAGAGGCGTTAGAGGGCAGAAGTTTCGCTTACAGTAGCCTATCAACGCTCATTCGGGTCCGGAAATGCATTCGTGAGAGGATAGACGGGTTCCGCTACGCAGTAGTGTTACAAATTCTTGATAGTAGTTGATACCACGCTGTAGCCTGTATGTGACAAGAGTCAGCCAGAAGCTTATTTGCTCTCAGGGTTATGCCTCGAAATACGACGTCGTGTGGTGAAACACGCGCTGGTGGGTATTATGAAGCCGTTCAGATGGTTGGGCGAGCGTTTCTGTCCATTTTGTTCATTTGTTTGCTTCTTCCAGTGACGGAAAATATCGTAAAATCTTGCAGAAAAAGCTCAAATATGTATTTCAAAATTGTTGGCCTCATTTTGTTGGTTTGAAGTTATTTCGCCACTTTCTGTCATGTCTCACTATTATCTGTTCATTCGACAGTACTTTAAGGCTACGTGCCCACACGTTCCGATGAGATTTCGCATGCAAAAAGACGAATCCGAAATTCACCTCGTGAAGACTTCGGAGCAAAAATGGAAATTCACATCCTACTGGGAAAGTCGGATTATATATATATATATATTATTTGTAACCCTCCAGTTTACAATGCGTGTTGACGTACCTAAAGTTAAGGGAATGGACTCATAATCGTGATGGACAGAGCTGAGAAAATCAGAACTGTATTGGAGAGCTGCCCCAGTGATGTTACGTTACGGTACGTTAGGTTTCGGAACAGAACTGAAAAGAAGGACTTGGTAGCTTTGATTTCGTTCTTATTATGGTGTTATTACAGGATTTTCATTAAAGGCTTCGTAAGGCTACGGGCATTATAGGACTCCTAGCCTCAAGAATGCTTTAGACAGTTTGAAGTACGTCACTGCCGTGAAAACTGAAAGAAATTACCAAGAAATAGTTAATTATTTCAGCAGAATCTTGCTTGGGACCTCAATCAGTTGGTGTAAAAATTAGCGAGTCAGTGATGTCATTTGCCCACCGCGTGTGAGGGTATAATAAGCAGAGTATTGAAAATAAAAGACAGAGAAAAACGAACCAAAGCAAGATCAGGATAAAGAAACTATATAACAAACAACAAAAATAACATCGCCTCGTAGCCTATGGGGAGTTTTCCTTGATTGATGATAAAGTGTCCTTAAGGTTTAACTGAAAAGGTAGATTATTACATCCGATATTTCAGTCAAGTGAAATATTTTGACTAATCTAAGGGATTTTGCATTTTCTCACCCGGGGCTCTAGTGCTGCTTGCACAAGAAATTTCATCCAGATGCGGAGAATTTGAATTTCAACAAAGGCCTGCATTTCCAGTGTGACATGTGAGAAGCCCGGAAAATTTACGCCTGTAAAAAGTGAGAAGATGGTCTTAAGGTATGTCTTGCAAGGAATCAGACATTTTTATTTTAGTTTTCGGTAGCGGCTTACTTTTGTAGTTGGTAAGTATTTCAAGAGGAGAGGGGACAAGGGTAATACAAATCCGAAAGAATAAGTTCATTCGATGAAATCGATTATCTGTGGATGACGGACAAAAGAAGTACCGCATTTTATCGAGTTTTCAGGCTTATTTAAGTGAATAAGTGATGTGCAACCAGACTGTCGGATCTCATACCTTTTCGGATAAACTTTAATGAGAAAGACGATTTTGACGGCCGTGTGCGGACCAGCAACGCTAAACCAGTTTTTGGCCTACAAGAGATTTGCAAGATCCATAGAAGCAGGAACGGATTCAACGCTAATTTTAATCTGATAATATGTGTCCCTTACATCCGTATCATCTATTAAGTTTTATAACTCCAACCACAGGAGACATCCCATTCCATTTCTTATTTCGGAAATCCCCATCGCTACTGTGTTACGTCTGGTGTTGATTGCGGTTCATGAAGGTGACCTGTGCTGTGTGATAACAATCCAGTCTTGGTTTTACAGTTTAGAGATGAAGTTTCTAGTTTTGCTGTTCTTTTGTGTTGGATTTTTGGGGAAGGCTGCGGGGTTGAAGGAAGATTTTCAGAGGGATGTGGCGGTTGCTGAGTTTGAGCAGCAAGAGAAGCAGAACATCGATATCGTGGTTTCCCCAGGTAAGACATGACTTGGAATATTAGGCGCGTTTGCCGCACTCCTGATAGTTTCTCGATTTACTCATTAATGTCTGGTGTCTCTTCCATAAGGGTTTTTTGATCTCACCATCTCCTGGTGACTTCTCACTAGAACCTGGCTCCCGCCCAGGTTCTGGTTGGTCCGAACTGGTGGGGAAAAAGACAATGGTGAGTCCGAAAACGGGCTTGTAAGACTAGGGAGCAGTACCTAGTGAATCGAGTCAACCACAAACGCCTGATTTTTGGATACCCTTTGCCAAACGCTGGATATGCCCGGCGTTTGGCATAGCCTATGCTTAACCCTGGACACCCTATGCCAAACGCCGGACAGCTGTTGGCATCTTAACCCTGACCTACCTCACTAGGGATGAATTCTGATTGGTTGGTTTTTTAGCTTCACTCAAATCGTCAATATTTTATTGGGCCCCAGTATCCAGCATTTGGCATAGTGTATCCAGCGTTTGGCATAGGGTATACCAAACGCTAGATATACCCAGCGTTTGGCATAGGCTTTCCCAAAATCAGCGATTTGTGGTAGACTGAGTGAATCCCCAAAACGCCCTATAATTTCCCATATCCTATTCGTCCAACACACTTCAGTTTAAAAATGAAAGCATCTCTGCTCATTAGATCCATTGTACCAGCTCTTCTGTGATGGATGGTGATAATGAGGCGAGGAGTGGACAAAAATAGACTAATCCGCTAAGGGCGCTGAACGGTATTAGGGCTATTACCGCAGATATAAGGGCGATCCTGGCGGTCTGGAAAGCTCCGCTGGTTTATACGCCTTGTGTTCTTGCGATTTGGTTAAAACTCGCTTCGCATTCCGAGCCTGTTCTTGCACTCCGCTATTTTTGGAGAGTGACATGGAAAGTGAATCCACTCGGTACGTGGAAAGTGGCGAGCTTGCGGGGAGTTGTAAAGTGCAACAGAGGCGCGACCATTACCGTTAGTTCTGGCGCTTTCCCGAAAGCGAATCCAAGAGATCGCCTTATAGACCGTATCTTTGTCACTTCACTTAACAAAATGTTGAAGTACCAAGACGTGCCTCCCTCAAACAAAATAGCACATATTAAGTTCTGTTCTTTATGTAAGTTCTGGACATTCTGTTGCCCCCTGACCGGAAGAGTCAGGGGAGGATTGGGGGCATCCAACTGGATGCCTTCTAGCCCTAAAAGTTTTCGAGTTGTAGTCCTCAGTCACTCCCCTAAGCTACAACTTATTTTTCACTTGCAGAAATTTAATGTTTCTTGCTTTCGTTCTCGGTGTCTCAGAAGCTGCATATATTCCATTCACCGTTTCTCTTTTTCATACCTTTTCCTAACTTTCAGATGCAGTCGCTTTTGTCGACATCGAAATCGGAGATCTGAGTGAGCCTGTTCAAGATGTTGATATTTATGTGATGGTGGATGTGAGCGACATGTCAGCTTGGCAACGGAAGAAGGTGGCGAATGCAGTTATCAAGATGGTCGATGAGTAAGTCCGCATCCTGTCCGCAAAAAAAATGGGAACTTTTTTCCAAATGTATGAGATTACGAAGCCAAATAATTTAATTTTGATAGGAATTTTCCTTTCCGGACCGAGCGGTTGACCACTCACGATTTTAGTGTCCGCTCCCTGTTCTCCCTTTCCATGTCAAAACGTCAGAAATCTACCGAACGAATGGCAGGTTCTAGGGTACCCAGACTCTGTCCTGTACATACAAAATACGTAACACGTGAGTAAAAACAAAAAGTTTTATCCCAGCATCCGTAATACTTTTTAGCGAAGCTTGATTGATTTTTAAGTGTATTGACACATATATTGTAAATATTTTTGTTGATAGTAATCGCAAGTTTGATTGTGTAACCACGAAGGTCGATTTGTAAAATAAACTTTCTGTCTATCTATCTAGATTACAGCAAGTGCCCTGGTGCCCGATAGGTGCCGGCACCGGCTGGCAGGTGTTAATACCTGCTATGCTTACAGAATATTACACACGTTCGGCTGTTTTTAGCCTCTTTCCCTGCCCCTTGCTGATCTTATCCTTTGATGACAGTCTTCGCAAAATTTGCATAATTCCGGTGTCCGGACGAATAAGCTCCTCGGAAACAATGATCGGGCGCATGATACGTCTTGTAAAGAGAACAAACCTGGAAAGCCTGATAATCAGTGTATTGCTAATAGAGGAAATAGGATACACTTATGAAGTGAAGAATCTCGGGAACGAGAATGGATGGAAATATTACTGAAGTACAATGAATTACTATCACAAGCACGGCGTGTCCTTAATAATAGCGATGAACATTGTGGGACTAACAGGAAAACTCTTGACCACTGGATTGGAATATGAAGGATTTCGCTGGTTCTGCATTCGGTTTAAAGTTTATAACTGAAAAGCCAACTTATTTTTGTGTCATTTAGTTAAATACATTGAAATATTTGGATTCTGCAAAGGGAATTTTGTTTTCCACTACCCGCTCTAGCTATGACGTTCAGAATATCTGCGGCTGTCCCCACAGCGAAAATTGTACTATGACGCGGGAAATTTTTATCTAAACACAAACAAGGCTTTTCAGTGGGCAGTGGCGATATTGGTGAAGATTGCTTAGTGCCTGAACAAAAAAAAAGTCGTAAATCTTTCTTGTAAGGCATACAACAAATTAGAGGTACTACAAATCACACAGAAATTCCACTATTTGAAAATCGATTATTCCTGAATAGCAGAACAACCAAGTAACGCAATTCCAGCGGGTCTTCAAGCCAATTTAAGTGAATAAGTGATGGGTAACTATATTGTCCTATCCCAGTCCTTTTCGGTTAAACTTTAAAGATTATGAAGGGCTTTACGCAGTATTTAAATAATAAATTAAATGTCGGTATTGGCTGCAAATCATAAACACACTCTGGAGCAGGTCCGTATCCAGGTATTTGTTCCAGGGTTGCCCGCGGGTTGGACCTAAAAGTACATAAAAGAAACGGATCAGAGCTTAAAACCTATACAAAAGAATATTTCTGTATGTTTCGGGGGGGGGGGGTCGAACCCCCTAGCCCCCACTGGATACGGCCCTGCTCTGGAGTATGAGATAGTCAGGGGAGCATTTCACATTCTTAGCAAAAGAACTGATTATTCATCTCATCTCGTCAAAGCCTTTTTAACAGTTTTACGGGGCATTTCTATCCCGAGTTTATTATTAGGCTTATAGGCTACTTGTTTTGTTTATTCTCAGTGAAGCCCAAGTCAATATTGTTCTAATGTACACTAATGTTCAAGTCAATATTGTTCTGTTCTAATTGGAACAAACTGAGCGCTATCATGGTAAGAGAGAGGATAAGGTAGGTGGGAAGGGATCGCTAAGGAGTCGTAATAGCGGATGGCCCTTTCAAGTGATTCTGAACGACTGACTTTGTGCCCATGCTTGAATTAAAGAACGAGTACTGTTTCAGTCTCCGTGCTGTCAACGCTTCACGACAAGTGCGAGTGGGCCTTGGCACTCTCGTAAACCGACAGACTGGGTCTCACGTCGGAGGAAGAAGAGAACAAAAACACGCTCAGCGACTTGTTCATAAGGCCAACAGAATGCTGAAAAACTGCCATGGGAGGAAGTGCCGGAAGTGGCTGAAATTGAAACAGCATAACGAGATGTTGTTGACGCCAGTTATCGACACATCTTTCAGACACCAGTTGGACTTCACGGATGACCTATCAGATTTGAAGGTTAGTCTTAGTGTTTTCCCTGACACTTTAGAAAGGACTCTAGAAAAAGGCTGTGCAAAGGCAAATGAGGCATTGAAAGACAACACAAAAATAGTTCGTTATCCGAGGGTACAGTAAAATGGGGGTGGTAGCTTTGGTAATGGCAGTTGCTCAGTTTATTGCGTTCGCGGATATGCTTAAAGGACACCTGAACAATGAAACCATACTTGAACACACCATGGAGAATGCATTTACAGACATGGCCACGGGGAGCATTCTTCTCCTGAGCGTGACGTTTTCAAATAAGACAAAAAGCGCAATTCGTTCAAATCTTGTACAACGCTGGCCGGATCGTATTGGAATTTCTTCTAGATATACGTTTGGGCTTAACTGGTTGACAAAATATTCCAGAAGAAGGGTTGATTGGAGAGTTCATTTCTAAAATTGTTCGGTACTGAAATAAGGACAGATGCAAAATGGAGCAAAAATCATAGCTTGGAAACACTATTTCGTATTTGGATTGGGTTTTCTGCAGGCAACGTTAACGGAAGTCATACAGATAGGGATGATACTTGGTACTCTTCATTCAGGTGTCCTTTAAAGTAGAGCTGAAAGCCAAAACTTTACTAGCTTGTTACTTCACTAGACCCTGCTTTACTGCCAGCCCAGTTGATAGCATTGTCAGTCCGCTTAGTGTTTCGGAACTAACTGACCGCAACGTCATGGTGTCTCGTGTGAGCCAGTCCAAGAGACTTGATCCAAGAGACCGAGGACACGGATGGTACAGGCTGATAACTGGCTTCAGCGTTGTGACTCGCGAGAGGAAAATCGAGAAGCGGGTTTCGTTCAAGGATTGAAAAATATAATTTGACAGTTTGCTTGACAAGCGTTTTTTGTTAATTTAAATTTGTCGCCGAGGCGAAAAAAATGCTCCTGGGCCCGAAGTCGGTTCTAGCTTTATTTGCATTATTTCCTGTTTGGATTATCATCGGCTCATTCAAAGGCTCATTCTAGGATACTTATCATGCCAATTTCTTAGTATGGGAATTAAGACAAAGTTTTCCAATAACCTTAACATCATCTTAAGTAGTTTGTCTAGAGCAACGTGGGACTAAGTTAAGATAGGTGTATAAGGGATTCAGTGCAGTTTACTTGTTCTAAACGTATGAAACATTTGAGATGTTTTATGAGATTTCTGCGAGGGCAAAAATGAATCGAAATGATTTAAGCAGAGTCTTCGCATTTCTGTTCATGAATAAGCGAAGGAAAGATATTTCGACAATTCCACTGTAAAATCCTGCAACCCGTTCTCAGAAGTTCTAGTGACTTTTCTCACCAAAGTCTTTCAGAGATTAGTTGCGTTTGACCTGAATTCTCAGTTCTCCGTTCTCGCTTCTGAATTCTCAGTGCTCGTAGAGATCACCGTTTTTGCTCCTCTCGCTTCTCCATTCTCGCCTTTGACAAAAACACTAATTTGGCAGCTCGTCTGCAACCCGGTATACCTGTTAATGCATATTGAACACCCGCATTCTTTTGACCAGTCAGGGAGGAGAACGGAGAGAGGAGAATCGAGAACTCACTATAAGAGCAACTTGTCGATTCTGCAGAATCGCGAGGCTTTCCCTAGTTTCCCCGTTCTCGATTGACTCGATTCTGACAAAAACGCAAGAAAAGGAGAATTCGCTTTATCTGGATAGTCCAAAAACGCGAAATAGGAGAATTGCGAGGAGAATCGCGACGAGAATTCGCATCAAAAACGCAACTATTGTTTTTTGCCGCAGCGTCGTCTGCTGAAAGAAATTCTCCAAGGATGACTGGGACGAGAATGATTGCAAGAGAAAATTGTAGAAGGAATAAAGCCCTTTCGGTTCGCTTTAAGCTAAGCTGAGTATCCAGTTCTTCAGTTTACCCTCCACCTTTTTTAGGAAATTCTTGCCAATGCAACCGAAACTGGCGAAGCCCATGTGGTCGGTAGTCAGTGGGAAGCTTTGCTACGAGCCAGTTCATGCAGTGAAATTGGGAACTTCAGTACAGAAGTTCAGCGTATCATCCTGTACATAAACAATGACGGAATCCTGGAGCCTAAGGTATGGTATAATAGAAGGATAAGGTGATTTAGGGTTGAAGTATTTCTTGTGGGAATTACTCGGGAGGAGTGGTTGGTAAAAAAGATTGGAAGTTCAGATATGAGGGATAATCGTAAATTGGCTAGATTCCTCCGCGTTGTTTTTTCCCACAGATAGTGTTTTTTTTTGTTTGTTTTTTGCCGTGAACCTATATTGGGTTTTTTCGTGTAATTAATGCATTTATTTAAAAACTATGATAGCATTTATCCATCTTTGTGGTTGTCTCTCTGTCTCTCGCTGGCGGAGAACAATTCTTGTGTCACTTGCGCTTTAAGAAAAAAGAAAACTTCGTTACTGGGTAATTAGAGAGTAATTTTAGGAGCATCTCACATTCGCAGCAGTAGAGAATGAGGTCGATCCTACCTGAAAGCCCGCCTCCTGAATAGGGATATTTCAAGAAGCATTTCTGCATCAGCAAGTTCATTTTGTTAGGGACTTGGCTTGGTTATCTCAGACTGATACAAGACTTCGTTGTTGGATTCCGCCCGAGACGTAACTCAAAGATTCTGCTTCGGTGTGCAGAGCTCAGGTCCGTACCCAGGAATTTATTTCGGAGGGGGTTTTCCCCGCGGGTCGGACCTCGTCCGTAGCAAAAAGTACTAAAAATATACAGATCAGAGTTAAAGTCTACAAAAAATGATTATTTTTGCATGTTTCAGAGGGGGTTTGAACCCCCTACCCCCCCCCCTCTGGATACGGCCCTGGCAGAGCTACTCTCACTTGGTTTTGTACTTGACTCCCAACAGGATTTCTGTATCCTTTGTTTTTTAGGTGAATAACCACAAGCGCCGGAAGTCATCCGACAACAGCCTCAAGTGCAGCAACGGCGAGCCGTTCGTACACTGGCACAGACATGAACTCAATAGGCATCACGCCCACTTAAAGCTGTCAAGCAAAAAGGTCGCGAATTCTCTTATGCAGGCCCGAGTCCGAGTAAGTTTCCTTATCGTATCCAGCTATTGTGTGGTCCAATTACTCGATTGGTCAGAACAATGTATTGTGGTTCTATTTTTCGACTCTTTGGCGTATTCTTGCCGTTCCCCGAGGACTCCTCTTGAGCAGGCCCTGCGTCTTGTTTGTCCCAGGGACTCACTCCCCGCATTCTTGTGAGTCCCCACGGACGGGGAATGCTCCGACTATCGTCACCATCGTCGAAAAAGGACTCCTTTCAGATTCGGTGGGGACTCGATTTTGTGAGTTGCTGGTGTTCTTGTTTTTTGAAAAATAGATGTTTCAGATTGTCAGTAAGAATTTCTGAGATCAATATTGAGTTTAGTTATGGTTTAAACCTGATTTTGAGAAAAATTCATTGTGGTTATGATTTTTTGTTTATAAGTAATATCAAAGTATAATTAAATAAAAAACAATTAGAATCCAGACTAATTCCGTCACCTGAACAATTTTTTTTTAACAAAATCCATTTTGGAAGCATTTCCCGTGTTCTCGTTGTTTCCGTCCGCGGAATCCGCTTGGACTCTATTCTCGCCGTTCCCCTCGATTCCCCGAAGATTCCTCGGGGAACGTTGAGAATATGCCTTTTGTGTCGCGGTCACCTCAAAAGATGTGGTGATGATTAGTTGGGATTCCAGCGAGGTTCGGGCTGGCCCGGTCAGCTTCCGGAACAACCCCCGCCCCCTTGCAATAGCCAGACTATGGACGTTTACAGTTTTATGGCAATAAATATTCATAAGACTGTCCCTGTCGTATGGGTCATAGAGCCCTAAAGGTAGGTTTACCACCGGAAAATATGTGGTCAGTTTTTTTTTCGGAAACTTTACCAGATTTTCATCAGATTGCGGGTCGAACGAAGTTTGATATTTTCTGGCCAAACAAAATCTGGCCCGATTTCCTTCGGTAAGTAACGAGGTTTTCCACCGTGTTAAATTATGACTCTCTTAAGATACCTTTACGTTAACCTGTTGTCCGATACCGAGAATCTAGTATACTTGCAGCGTGTACCCGAGCGGTTGGTACATACGGAACTATACCGGTATTCTGATCTTAATCCTCGAAGGGTTGGTTCGTGACTGTGGAGGGGGAAGTTCGGACGGTATGTCCTGGTCTGGGTCCTACATTCAATAAACAGTGTTTAGAAATCACAGTTACGTTTGATAGTGAAGTTCTGCATACATCTGTTAATCCATCCGTAATCACTACGGACTTCTCACTTAAGACTGACTTAATTAATACATATACATCGGTCCTTATATACCTGCTTTTACTTCTATCGTTTACTCTTTGCTTAAATCGTTTCCACTCTGTTTAAATCGTCTCACTCTTGAAAGCATAAAACAGCTGTGAGGAAATGCTCCTTCGAGAAAAAGGTGCTTCGAGAAAAAGGCAATTTTTGCGAGAGTTGTTCTGAACATTTGGAATTAAATATTTCGTGTCGTTACAACCGAGATATAACTGAAACTGGCAGATTTTTGCTGGACCGAAAAAAAAAATGTTGACCGGAATATATCTTGGCAACGAGACTTCAGGCGATGTAGACTTTTTCAATGCTGTTTACAAGTGATAGCCATTTTATTCGTTCATTTAGAATGTCTTCATGGTAGTAATCACGGTAGCCTAAGTCTTTTCCTGAACCAATGTGAAACAATATGATTGTAATGTTTTTTTTTGTTTTTTTTTGCTTCTTCTGTTTCTTACTGGGACCTTGGCCAGGCCAATGATGCGAGCTGAGAAGAAGGGTCTTCCTGTTCGCATAGCCGTTCGCGGTAGCTACTCGGTTTTGGAAACGTGTTTAGTCCGTAGTCTTCGTTCTTGTCGAATACGTTTATTTTGACTAATCGACATTCCTCTCACAATCACTCAGTCAACTTACTTACTTAGTTACATTAAACATCACGTATTAAATTACGCTAAAACAGGAATATAAGTATTTTTATGTTTGGTCAAAAATCAGTAAAGGTCGTTCTACCCACGCTACCCAACAGTAAGCCCAAGATCATAACAAATAAGCCCACACAGAGACAATTCCCAATTCAGATAATTCTGGACACAGACCTGCAACGAGTCCGTTTCTTTGTACTTCCAGAGAATTGGTCTTCCTGCATCGTCACCTAGAGAGGATGAGCTCTGCTAATAACTGATGAATCACTGAAAGTTCCGTACATCTGTTTACAAAAAAAATATAAGCTGACAACCCTGTCTCAACGTTGTGAGAATTTGTGCTTGAAGTTTGGTGGGCAGGCTCTTCTGAACCCAGTTCTTCGCTACATCCTGCCCTGCTAACCTTTGCAGGTTTTTCCATCTTGACTCAAAATAGAGCCATTAAGGCATCCACACGTGAAGAAGGGTCTTTTTCGGACTGAGGAGGCAGAAATGAGATTAGCCTGCATCGGCGCAATCGTTTTGCTGAAACAAAGAACTTCGTAACTGTAGGGAACTGACTCGCATGTTGCGATTTTTATGCTTTTTCCGTCGGCCTTTTCTTAAATTTAAATCTTGGTCAGGTGAACATGAAAGCAGGTAAGCACAGTGGTACGATCTGTAACCCAACCTGGACTTGTCAATACTAAAAAAAATGTCTGGCTTTTGCTTTATACAAACCCACCGTCTGTTTGTGGCCCAACTGTAAAGAGGCGACCTAAATCCAGGCATCAGACATAAGTGTGCTACAAAACAACAAGTTTCAAGTGAGTACTGAAAATAATATCGTATTCCACTCAAAACTTGCCACAAACACAAAGCAAACCGCAAACAGGAAATCTAATCGCGTGAAGACATGGTTCTTTTCCGAATACATTTTATCCTAATTAACTTGGGTCTGCTTAACCATTAATAGACCATGAATCTCTTAACACATGTGTACAACAACCAGCAATAACGACGCTCAACTGCTGAACGACGAATTATTTCCAAAAATGGTTCAACTTTGATTTACTGTTTACTTGTGCTGACAGAAGTGTAAAACGCCGCGTTAACTTCTTTCCTCTTTAGCTTGTCGCTGCCGTTCCCTATTCCAAGAAGGCCTTTATGACGAAGCGTACCTTGAAGTCTGTGTCCCACGTGGAAGTCTTCCCGTTTTCCAAGTCTTTCGTCGACTTTGGTGAGAAAGCAGCAGTCAAAATCGAGGTTAGTGAACTCGCCAACCTCTCTGCAACCGTAGTTTAAATGGTTAATTCTTCGATGGTCGAGGTTATTAGCGTGTGCGATCGTATGTATATGAAATGATATGGTAAAATTCCAAAATAAAGCTTATCGGGCCATAGTGAAAAAAAAAATATTGACACAACATCCCCATAACCAGTTCATTTAAAATCAATGAAAAAAAAAAATGTTCCATAGCTATCTTCAGGAACCTCCCTACCCGATGAAAAATTCTTGGACTGTGTAGTTGTGTGGTAGTTGTACGAAAAAGTTGCATTTAATGATATGTAGTAGTATGGAATACTTTGATTTAACATGCCTCCGACTGGGTTAATCTTAAGTAGTAGTATCCGATAGCATCCAATCTTGCTGTAGTAGCGTCCAGTTTGCTAGTAGTAACATGCAGTGGCAACAATTACTACTGCATGCTACTTTTTCGTACAACTCCATTCGACTAATTCTCGAAAATTCTTCATCGCGTAATCTCCTTATTTCCCCACAAACTTTTGTCCCAGTTATTTTAACCACCCAATCCTCCTGTTAAAGATGTCCCTCCTTAAATCGCACAATCCCTGGCACTGACACATCGAGTGGAAAAGACATTCTTCTCCTCGAAACATCGGACAATAGTAAGGACCATCTCGCTTTCTAAATTTCTCCAGATACTTTCTTCTGTGACCCAATGGCGGCTATCCGCCCTCATAGAAACCAACCACTGACGTTCATTGCTTAGAATAAACTTAATAATCCATAGATGCCTGAAGCTTTCTTATTTAAGAAAAAGTTATCTAGATGGTGTAATTTTGTCACTTTTGAAATTCTGAGTAATATTATTACTCGAGTGGGCGTGTATATAGATAAATGTTTACAATTAATAAAGAGTTTGTGTGTTTGTTATATTTCTGTTTTCTTTTTGAGATCCCAAAACGTAAGTGGAGGGATACCTATGACATCGCAAAAGTTGTCCGTCTGTCTGTCCGTCTGTAAGCACGATAACTCTCGAAGGGATTGAGATATTTTGATGAAACTTGGTGGGAGGATCCTTTGCGTCAAAGTACAAGTCAGGTTCGAAGATGGGCTGTGTAGCCCTATATTTGAAGATGGGGGAGGAGTTCCAAATAAAGGGAAACAAAAAAAAATTGAAAACTATTTAGGTATTTCATTTAGGGGTAAGGAGACATGCTGAATCCGAATATGAAAGTTATTTTCTCACCGGAAGTAGTTCACCCGGAATCCGGCAAAAACTGGACACAAAATTTGTCAGCCAATTTTCAGCTACCCCTTTTCTTCACACTAGTATAGCTCTGCGCGTGGATGCCGAAGAGCGCGTAATCTATGAATGTTGGACAGAGCTAGTGTAATCGAAGGTCGAAGGGGCTGATAAAGAGTAGGTGGTTGCGGGCTGTCCCAAAATATTTCTGAACAGCTAATGAGATAGTACGATCATGGGGTAAGAAGACATGCTGAACAAGAATATGAAAACCATTTTCTCGCCGGACAATTACGTCGCCCGGAATCCGGCCCAAACCGGAAAATTTGTTAAAAGCAAAAGTTTTATTTGTAGTTGATTAGATGTCCGTTTTGGGGTAAGAAGAGATGCTGAATCCTTATATGACAATCATTTTTTAGCCGGACATATAGTTCGTCCGGAATCCGGCTGAAACCGGAAAATTTGTTATAAGTTAAATCTTTATTTGAAGTTGATGGGTAAGAAGATACGCTGAATTCATTTTTGAACTTTATTTTTTCGCCGGACAAGTAGTTCCGGAATTTCGCTGAAACCGGGAAATTCGCATAAGTAAGGCAGGATCGTTTTGATCGGATTTAGGACACATGCGGAATTCATATCTGATCTTGGTTTTCTTAGATGATTAGCAATTTGGCCTTAATCTGTTTCTAAATTTTAAGGGTAAGAATGTTCAAGGAGTCTGGAGAAGACTGGATCTGGCGAAGACAAAACCTAATTGTCTGGATTGAATATTGAATTTTTGGGATCCCATCGAAGCCTTTGGTCTTGTTTGTGTACGGCCCTTGGGCTTTTGAAATTTTGAAGATCTATCAATCTATATCTATACAATACGATCCATCTTTCTGTAGCAGTCACGGTTTTATGGAATGACGTGGGGGTGTAAATGTGTGGAGCGTGGAGCGCTGAAAGATGAAAACACTTTTTTAAAACTCAGGCAGTTCTGAGACCCGGAATTGGCCGATGTATGTATATGGGTTGGCTCCTCCTTTGGAAGGAGTCAGGTAGTGACAAGTGACAGGTTTCCCGCCTTGGATGAGTCAAGCGCTTTTCTGACAAAGTTAGGACTTGCAGGAATACGAAGGAAAATGACTGATTCCCTAAACCCCGTCCACACAGTCAGGAGTTTCATGAGATAACAGACTGTTCATATTCCAGAAAACTTGATTATGACCCTAAGTGTTACATTTCTGTAGACCATACCACATGTCTTGTACCGTTACTTTTGGCGAAAAAGTTACACTTAAAATGTCGTAACGGGAATTGTCTTGAACATTAACAGGTATGCGTTATCTCATATCTGTTGAAATGGCACATCCTTGTGTACATTTTATGGAACTTTAAGGGCCAAAGAATCAGCGGATTTACTTTTTTACTTATAGGAAATGCTAACAGCGGCGCCTAACGGCATGATTCACAACGCCACCTGGCCTCTCATCGTCCTCAACGTCGCCACTCCCTGCTCCAAGAGACAGCTGAAAAAAGCAGCGAAGAAGAACAAGACGTTAAAGTGTGGAGCAGGAAATCCCAAGGGATGGAATGTTACCGTTGAGGTGAGAAAATCCGTCAAGAAGCACAGGTTAATTGTCCAAAAAAGGGCATTAGCTTATACAGGCTTATTTCCCCCAATCAGTGAAACCGATTGGTTGAACAGCATGCGAAGTATCGAAGTACCTGTGAAGTATCGTAAAAGCCAGTGGATGGTATGAGGTGACGTGTCGCCCCCCCCCCCGCTAATACTTCCGTACCGAACTAGATATGTGGTCCTGGGGGGGGGGGGAATATTCATATTTTGATTTGGGCGTCCAGTTCAGACCGAAGTGCACTCGAGCATAAAAAAGTTGTCGGACATGAACGTGGATGTGGGGAAATATTAAAGGACTCCTCGCACTACTTACTGTTTATGTTTCAGTATTCTAAGAGAGTTTACTAGTTGTAGAATAAGCTCTGCTTTTTGACAAATTATTCACGTCGTCGGCTGTTTTAAGCCTCTCTCCAGGCCCTATGGCTTCGATGATATATTGTTAGAAAAACCGGTTCTCAAGTTAAAGGACGGAAGGAGCGACTACGGAAGTAGGCTATATTAGTATTATAGGTACTACGGGTCATTTGACTATAGCAGAGAAGTGAGAAAAAAATATTTTTAAAGAAATTGAACCCATGCATTAAAATGCTTATGTAATAGAAATGTTTGAACCTGGAAACGAGGTCGCGTATGGTATTGCAGATTTGCAGTGTTTCGGTTTTCTGAAATTTCTTCTTTTTCCAGACCGAGAAGTGCAGCAGAAGAAAGCAGATGGAAAGTCCGATTTATTTTGAGATCTGGGCCTACAGTTATAATAAAGTCATTGGTGTGAATACGACAGTCCTTTGCAAAGACAGTGGGAACAGAGAAGACATTGTTGGAGAGCTAAGTGACGATGAACCCTCGGATGATCGTAACGAAGACAAAGACGAAGATATACAAACGGAGGACCCAAACGAAGCAACGGAATCCCCGCGCACGGTAAAATCAGTCAATCACTCATTCATTCCCAAACCATTAGTACTTCAGATTCCGTAAAAGAATCTAAAGAACAGCGTTCTACATTAATTGCGTTTTTGCAGATACCATGGTATCTGTTACCACGGTAACTGGATTTGCAATTAGTCATTTTTGCAGTTACCGCGGTATCTGATATACGGTTGCTCTGCGAAAACGACAACTGACAAAATTGCGCTTTTCGAAGTCATCCCAAAAGAAAAACTGATATCCAGACACACCACTAAAGGCGTATTCTCGCCGTTCCCCCAGAAGTCAGAACTCCACTTGAGGAGTCCCCGCGTTTTTTTTCACCCGGGGACTCACTCCCCGTATTCTCGCGGGTCCCCACGGACGAGGAATGCTCCGTTTATCATCACCGTCATAAAAAAGGACTCCCTTTCAGATTCGGAGGGGAATCAATTTTTGCTGGTTTTGGTGCAATGTAAAGTTCATTAAAAACAATCAGAACAAACAAAACTAAAAATAAAGTGGATCCAGACTGATTTCGGCAACTGCATACTTTTTTTTTTTAACAAAATCCATTTTGGAAGCATTCCCCATGTTCTCGTTGTTTTCGTACGCGGCTTTGCCCTTCGATTCCCCGAGGAGGCCTCGCGGACCGGTAAGAATACGCCTTAAGTGCCAAACTTCTTTCCCATCAATTTGACAGAATTTTAAGAAAGTGAGATGACTTTTCAGATGCCATGATCAGTTACCATGGTATCTGAATATCGGATACAACGATAACTGGCTATATACCACGATAACTGCAAAAACGCCTTTTGACCGTGGTATGAGATACCACGGTAACTGCGCAAACGACTTTAGACCGTGGTATCAGATATCATGGTATCTGCAAAAACGCAACTACTATCATCGATTCCTGTCTGGAGGAAGCAGCGTGTGGCCCTTCTTTTTCTAACCCACTTGTAGATCGTCGTGGAAAAACACGGTGGAGCCTACGAATTTTCAGAAGTCTTCATCGCCCTGTCTTTTTAAGTATTACCTTTTTTCGAAACATAAGTAGTAAAACTTAAGTAGTACTTGAAGCACTTCCAACACTGAAAAGATAGTAACCCTTTTAAGACTGCTGAACTGTGCTGACAGCAGCAACATGAATCTTCGCTGTCGAGCGGATGGCTTTATAAAATGTTAAACAATCGTCGAGAAGGAAACTTGTGAGAAGTGGCAGTTTGTACCCCCCAGGTTGCGGTCGAATTGCCTCTGGCAGTACTCAAACATTCTTCAAAGAGTTACTTTTTGGGATCCCAAAACGTTAGTGACGGATACCTATGACATCGCAAAAGTTGTCCGTCTGTCCGTCTGTGAGCACGATAACTCTCGAAGGGAATAAGATATTTTAATGAAACTTGGTGTGAGGATTCCTTGGGTCAAGAGTAAGGTCGAGTTCGTAGATGGGCTCTATAGCCCTACGTTTAGGTGTGGGGGAGGGGGTTTAAATTAAGGGGCAAACAAAATATTTTGAAACAGCCAATGTGATAGTCGATTATGGGGTAAGAAGACATGCTGAACACGATGGTGAAAACCATTTTCTCGCCGGACAAGTAGTTCGCCCGGAATCCGGCCAAAACCGTATTACGTATGTACCCGTGCCGTGGTACGCGCTTCCGTTCGGGTCTCTTCTTGACCCTATCTCCGAGCGGTATTCTTCGAAGGATTAGGTTCGAATCTGTGGAGGGGGAAGTTCGGACGGGTGTCCTAGGTTCTACATTCGGTAACCACTGTCTAGAAAATACACTTACATTTATTGGTGAACTCGATCATTATTTACATCCTTTTCAATCACTGATTATGTTCCAACTCCTCCAAAGGTGATCCTGACTAAAACTGCATCTAATTCACTAAGTGTGACGAAGACTGACTATCGTCGATTAAGAGTTGATTAAGAGCCCCGCGAGTCCCAACTCCTGGCTTATATATTTTCTTGATCCCGGATATGCTTACTATCTTAATTCTTGAAATATTTAGCAATCTTGCTAAATGCGTGAACCCAGTATTGCTTACCTTGGTTCATGAAACATTTAGCAATCTTGCTAAATTCGCGAGACTTTAATTCTGTACTCGTCATCTCGTGGTGACGTGTGCCGAGGGAGTTGTGACTCGCAGGTTTACATTCTAGTGTTACGATTATTCACTGAACGAATTGCTAAACCTAAATTAACATTCGTTACAATCCTCCCTCCTTAGAAAAAGTGTCTCCTGACACAGATTTGATTTACAATTACATGTCCTTTCATGTACACCTATCTGACACATACATGAATACCTAGGCTATACAAACATTTGGTATCTCTTGACACAACTTTACAAAATGACACCTATACAAAACCCGTGGGTGCATGTCACGAAGAAAGTTGACATTTTCAGCTTAACTTTAATAAGAATCGCAACTTTTCCAAAAGTCTGGTTTCAAGGACAATTATAAACGACATACCAATAGCATTCCAATCTGGTAGATCTGCCCTTATGATTTCGTTTTCTTCCACTACACCGTAATACTGTACCTCTCTTATGACTCGTAGTAAGGCGGCCAACAACAATGCTTGTGGTAGTCAAAATTTCTTACTTAAACTTGCCCTGTTTTATGGCAATTTCCTCTAGGACTACTCAAATGTTACGTCAGCTCTCGCCAATACTCAACACTGGGTAAACTTCTGCAAATCTTTGTCGTTATCTCTCGACATCATCCAGTGTGTAAAAATCTCGTTTCTAGTGGTATTTTTTCTCAGGATAATGGCGCATCTAACTTCGATTGGACTGCCTACTCTTCAATATTTAATTTTAGTTTTGTCCTTGTTGAAATCAAAACTTTCGGATTTTGACTTTACTTCCCTTCCCCCCTTAGAAAAATTAAATTGCTAATATGGCAACTTTCGACTGGACAATTCTCATTTTTACAGATAAAGCATGATTTACACTTAACTACTGAATTACCTACTACTCAAATTACAATTAACTACACTTTACTCGGTTAACTAATTAACTAATTCGAGGCTCGTTATAACTCGAATCCTAATATAATTAAATATACAATACAATCCTAAACTTAATCCTTTCAAACTTAATAAAACTTTAAGAGCTACTATTATATATAACGCGACTTAAATCCTACGATGAATGTTCCATTGATTCTCGATAGAGTTAAAACAGCAACTTAGAATCTTCTGTCTCTAACTCTTACTGATTGCCAAATATCGAGGCAAATTATGAAATTGTTTCATAAATGGGAAAGTTCTTTTCTTCATATCTTATTTCAACCCTAACTTTGACCACTTTCACTGGGTCCTGATTGTTACTGAATATTGTTAGTATCTGACTTACGCACTCGGCGAGTCATCTGTCTTTTCCAGCTGATCCTATTGGACTTCCTCCAAATGATGGCCGGTGCCATCTTGCTATTATCAACGGTCACCTTCGAGTGTAGACGACTTCTTCGCCTTCAATATGGCTTCTTCCGTTGTTGATTTTTCCTCTTCTTTGGCAGTTGCTATCTCTTCTTCTCTGTTTCAACTGCTATATCAGCATTGGTTCTCGTGTGTATCGCCTTTCTTTACTTCCCATCTTCGTCATGGTTCCAAGGTTTGGAGTCGGCCTTCGTTGAGCCTTGATATCGGGAACTTCTGACTGTGGCGATCCTCATAGTTGACGTCTCTGCGATCGTGTATCGCACTGAGGATACGGGGTCAATCCATGATAAGGTTGTCCTTCCGCTCGCTTGTGGGTGCGAGCATCTCTGGTACGGTGAATTCATCGTTGGTGTCTCTCTTACTCGACTGAATTGTAACTCGGACCTAAACCCACAATATAAGTTGCTTATTTGCTTAATCTCCTGGGAACTTAGCTGTTGACCCCTTTATAGTTTACGTCTTTAAACCATCTCAGCTTTTCCTCACAGCAATTTCTCGTTTTGCTTAACCAACGGAGCAAAACCCTTCCATCTTGAAGGTTTCTAACGCAGCTTCTGGTCTTTCAAAATTTTCTTATGACAACCTTATTATTATTCTTTGTCCGCAGTTACCAGTTATTTCAGAGAGACACATCACCTGTAAAATATAAAACAGATTAATCCGAATCTGTTAATCTTGGCGGGTACTTCTTCCCGCCCAGGGGTGACCAAAAACTCACCCCCAAGAAATCTGTTTATCCTGGCGGGTGCATGCTCCTTCCCGCTCAGGGGTGACCAAACTCACCCCTCGCTAAATATTAGCATTACTCGAATGAAACTTGGCCATAGTTCCATTTAATTTTAGTGGTGTTCCACTTCCTTCAGTCAGGAGTACGTTATCTTAAAGCACAAGTTATTAGTTCTTAAATGGTATTTTCGGAGGAGAATCGTGACGTCAACGATACAACTCCTTACCTCAATCACTAGCGAACAGGGTAGGTTAAAGCAAAATTTGGGTGCGAGCGATCAAGTGATCTCAGGCGAACAACAGTTCGCGACGCTGTCATTCACTTGATGCGTAGTGATCGTGAAAAGTTGTACCCCTATTTCTGTGTCCCACCTCCTAGTTTCGTGTATATTAACTTGTCTGGTTGCTTTCTATCTCGTAGTGGTCTAGACTGTTTACTTGAGAGTGACTCAAGATAAAGTTTGTACTCCTCCTGTTTTGCCTTCTTTGCTGCTTGGTCTGCAGCACGTGTAGCATCTAAATCTTGTCCACTCCTTTTGCTAGATGTTGCTTGAATGAAAGCATCGCTGGCGATAAAATTTTCCTCGCAACAGTCGTCTCCAATCTGGAAAAATTCTGTGATGCCACCTGTAACGTCAAAACCGTGCCCTGAAGCACTTTCAACCAAAATGAAGTACGCTTCGAGTCTCTCCTGGACTCCATGTGGCAACCTCCTGAAGAGGGCCCTGAGGAGGCTTAAATCGGAACTCATGTCCGCCATTGCCTCTAACTGTACTCCAAACAACATGACGTCAACAACAAGACCAAAGGTGTCGATGGGATCCCAAAAATCTAATATATGATGTTGATAGATCAAAACTTATTTAAAAACAGATCACCAAAAATTCTAGCAACCGATTCTTACTTACGAGTCCATGTCCTCGTGATAGACGTGGTACCAATTTGTTCGTACCATATAAAGCACAGGAAACAAATTGTAGGTACACCAAGTAGACAAAACTGCTAACCCCTCATTGCCGAAGATGATTATGGTCTAACAGCCTATTATTAGACCATGAAACCATTAGAAATCCCCTACTTGTCTCACAATTGGGATCGGTCTATTTTTGATTTCAGTGTTCACCCTTCTACTGAAGTTGTCAATCCTTCTAAACTTTCCAACTGTTATATAGCCCACAACCACCTCCTCTTTTAGCAACCCCACATACCAACCCCTTCGACCTTCGAAAACAACTAGCTCTTAGGTTCACTGAACACGCGCTCGGCGCAGAGCTATACTACTATGCAGAGCTTATATACTATTTTGAAGAAAAGGGGTAGCCGAAAATTGGTCGACACATTTTGTGTCCGGTTTTGGCCGGATTCCGGGTGAACTACTTGTCCGGCAAGAAAATGGCTTTCACCATCGTGTTCAGCATGTCTTCTTACCCCCAAATCGAACATCTAATCAAATTCAAATAAAACTTTTAGTTTTAACAAACTTTCCGGTTTTGGCCGGATTCCGGGCGAACTACTTGTCCGGCGAGAAAATGGTTTTCACCATCGTGTTCAGCATGTCTTCTTACCCCACAATCGACTATCACATTAGCTGTTTCAAAATATTTTGTTTGCCCCTTAATTTGAAACCCCTCCCCCACCCTCAAATATAGAGCTACAGAGCCCATCTTCGAACTTGACTTGTACTTTGACCCAAAGGATCCTCCCACCAAGTTTCATCAAAATATCTCAATCCCTTCGAGAGTTATCGTGCGTACAGACGGACGGACGGACAGACGGACGGACAACTTTTGCGATGTCATAGGTATCCGTCACTAACGTTTTGGGATCCCAAAAAGTGCATCCTTTGCGCATTTATACGCACTAATATAATGCGGACGACGGAACCTGCGGGACGCCTGACTCATCCTTACTCTGGAGCACTCGCGATTTAAACTCTTCGATGATTCTGTGTTTCCAGCAATTTCCGGCAACGTGATCTACCTTTGCACATTTTGCGAAACTTCAATAAATTTTAAAGAGCCCTGGCAATTCTCAACTACAACTTTTCACACAGAAATATGACCTTTCTTTGACTTGTTAAAATACGCCGCAACAAAAATAACGTAAATTTTCCTTCGCTCGTTCTTAAAACTCTAGCGGCAATCTACGGCACTCACGGCGTATTTACGCAATATCTACCCAGTCCCCACTTTAATCTATATTAATGCCGAAACCTGATCGTCCACAAAAAAAATTAATAAAAAATACAAGGTAAAAACAAACGAGAACTTCTGAAACTCTCCCCTCCGCAGTAAATAGCTGTCACCAGTATTACGTATGTACCCGTGCCGTGGTACGCGCTTCCGTTCGGGTCTCTTCTTGACCCTATCTCCGAGCGGTATTCTTCGAAGGATTAGGTTCGAATCTGTGGAGGGGGAAGTTCGGACGGTTGTCCTAGGTTCTATATTCGGTAACCACTGTCTAGAAAATACACTTACATTTATTGGTGAACTCGATCATTATTTACATCCTTTTCAATCACTGATTATGTTCCAACTCCTCCAAAGGTGATCCTGACTAAAACTGCATCTAATTCACTAAGTGTGACGAAGACTGACTATCGTCGATTAAGAGTTGATTAAGAGCCCCGCGAGTCCCAACTCCTGGCTTATATATTTTCTTGATCCCGGATATGCTTACTATCTTAATTCTTGAAATATTTAGCAATCTTGCTAAATGCGTGAACCCAGTATTGCTTACCTTGGTTCATGAAACATTTAGCAATCTTGCTAAATTTGCGAGACTTTAATTCTGTACTCGTCATCTCGTGGTGACGTGTGCCGAGGGAGTTGTGACTCGCAGGTTTACATTCTAGTGTTACGATTATTCACTGGACGAATTGCTAAACCTAAATTAACATTTGTTACAACCGGAAAGTTTGTTAAAAGTAAAAGTTTTATTTGAAGTTGATTAGATGTTCGATTTAGGGGTAAGAAGACATGCTGAACACGATGGTGAAAACCATTTTCTCGCCGGACAAGTAGTTAGCCCGGAATCCGGCCGAAACCGGAAAATTTGTTAAAAGCAAAAGTTTTATTTGAAGTTGATTAGATGTTCGATTCAATAGTAAGAAGACATGCCGAACACGATGGTGAAAACCATTTTCGCGCCGGACAAGTAGTTCGCCTGGAATCCGGCCGAAACCGGAAAATTTGTTAAAAGTAAAATTTGTATTTAAAGTTGATTAGATGACAGATTTAAGGGTAAGAAGAGACGCTGAATCTGTAGGCCTATATGACATTCATTTTTTACCCGGACATATAGTTCGTCCGGAATCCGGTTGAAACCGGATTTTTTTTTTAAGTTAAAGTTTTATTTGAAGTTGATTAGATGTTCGTTATAGGGATAAGGAGATACGCTGAATTCGTTTCTGAATTATCTTTTTTTGGCTGGACAAGTAGATCGCTTGGAATTCGGCCGAAACCGGAAATTTGGCAGAAGTAAAGCAGGAAGTTTCGGTCAGTAGGCTATCGTTAAAATACAAAGCCATATCTGAACTTTTCTCAGATGATTAGCCTGGCGAAGACTGGATTTGGCGAAGACCAGACCTAGTTGTCTGGGTCAAATATTAAATTTTTGGGATCCCATCGAAACCTTTGGTCTTTTTATTCTTGGGCAGATTTCTTTGTTAGTCTGATGAAAGATTTGCGGATCCACATCCCTTCTGTTTTAGACTGCCGACTTGCCGAACCAGACCCCAAGTTGCTCCGCAGTGCGAGACTGTGTTGTCTGCAACTTTGGTGACAAAGAGGAAGATTTGTGCGGCGAGTGTAAGGTGAAAATTCAACCAGTCGTCCGGTCCGGTAAGTTGGAGCTTCTTAAAGTTTAACTGAAAAGCCAACTTATGTTTGTGTCATTTAACTTAACACACTGAATTATTTGGATTCTGCAAAGGGATTTTTTTTTATTTTCCACTATCTGCTCCAGTTATGACGTCGAGAATTTCTACTGCCGTCCCCACAACGAAAATTCTACTATGACGCGGGAAATTTTAATCTCAACACAAACGGGGCTTTTCTGTGGGCAGTGGTGAGTTTGGTGAAGATTGCTTAATGCCTGAACAAAAAAAAAAATCATAAATCTTTCTCGTAAGGCATACAGCAAAAATACAAGCGCATAGAGGTACCACAAATTCCACTATTTGAAAATCGATTATTCGTGAATAGTGGAAGTGGAACAACGAAGTGACACATTTTCAGCGGGTCTTTAAGCCAATTTAAGTGAATAAGTGATGGGTAACTAGATTGTCCTATCCAGCCCTTTTCGGTTAAACTTTAAAGGCGTTTTTCCATGCTCCCAAAAACAGTTTGTGGGTCTATTGTGGGTCAAAAAGGGTGTTTCCGCGGTCTTTTGTGCGGCCCATAAGTGTGTTTCCGCGACCAACAAGATTTTCGTGGCTCGCTTTGTGGCTCAGATTCGACAACTGGCGAGGTGATTGTCGATATGTGGCTCGATTCTGGCCGGAAATTCAAATTAAGCAGCAAAAAAGTGTCTAAACAGTAAAATGAACTACTTTTTCAAGCATATAGACATAAAACTGAGGATGCTTTTTATACAGAATGGTAAGGACGTAAGCCTGGAGTTTTGTTGGTTGAGATTTTTATTTTTATTTTCGTACATTTGAATTTACCGCCCAACAAATAGAAAAAACGATGTTTCCGCGAGTTTCAACTTGGGGCTCGACTGTGTGGCACACAGCTGTGTTTCCGCGACAAACACTCAGAAGTGTGTGGCCCACAGTTACAGGGCCGGCGTCGTCGCAGTGAGAATATTCGGATGAGCTCATTGCCGTCCCGGGTCCGCGGGTACCAGCTGCGAAATTTGGACTCGGTGAGAACTGAGCTGTAGCCTACATATAGAGCGTGTTCCACCCTACTTATCGTAGTTACTATGCTAGTCACCGTAGTTACTACGCTAGGCTGGAACGCTTTTTTCTTTTTTCGGTCAAATATCAGGCCGCGGGCTGATCGGACCAATAACGTTACAGAGATGCGTAGTTACTACGCTACCGAGCGTCGTAAGCAAATAGTTACTATTTTGAGAAGGTTGGAACGGTCAGCGTAGTAACTTTTCGTGAGGCTGGAACGGAAATCGTAACTAATAGTTACTATTGGTAGAGGGGGGGAACACGCTCATAACCTTCAACAACAGTCCGAAACATGTTATGGGATCCGGAACTCAAAACCGTATCCCAATCCATCTAAGTGTTCACTCAAAAATTTCCAACGCCTCGAAGTATTCGCTTCTGAAATTTCTTCGGGTCTAGCAACCAAAACATCAAGACCAATACCAAGCTTTTCGTGCCGACCTCCAGTCCAGACCTAGATTTTAGCCCGGTATCAAGACCAAGACCAAAAATTTTGCTCTGGTATCGAGTCTAAGAACAAGAAAGTGTTGTTTTTTTTTGTTTTTTTTTTAGATCGATTATGGGAATAAATTGTCTTTGTAAATGATCTTTTCTCTCTCAAGCCTTTGCTGAAATGAATAATCTTACTGTTGGGAGTCTTACTGGAGTGTAATTGCGGTTTTCAAGACCGGGCGAGGTCTTGATGAAAGAGCGAGAATAAGACAAAGACCAAGAATCTACCGCTGGTCTTAAGATCAAGACTACATCTCTGGAGTCTAGTGTGCGCGACTGAATCAAGGACGGATACTGATAAGGATAAACATTCCTTCGACAAGTTCATTTTCCAGCTTGAGCGGCTTGAGCTTGGAGAGGACCCTTGCCAAGAAGGGCCGAAATATAGCTCTAATAAATTCTGCTGACGGTTCTGTAAACACTGGTCGAGTGCTTGTACAAGATGGGTTGTAGCTAGACCATCAGTGTAAAAGTAATAGTAACTAGATCTCCGTTGCCTGTGCAACGGGAAGTGTTGCAGCAACTGTGCCCTGTTCCTTAGGGCACAGTTGCGGAGCAACACGTGCAACTGTGCCCTACGGGACACAGTTGCGGAGCAACAGTTTCCATTATGTCCTTCAGAGGACATTTTTCTAATGCGGCTTCGATTGTTATCTTGAAGCATCTTTGATATGGTTTTATTTCGAGCTCCTACTAAAAACCTACAGAAGGAATTTATATCCGGAAAACTATTGCAAGTTCCAGTTTTATGGGATCGAGATCTGTCGAACCGCGTTGGAAAAAAAATTCTAGCTGGCCCACAACCGAAGTTACCTCTAGAACGTCGAAACTTCGGAAATTATTTCTAAGAGAACGAAGCAACTTGGTATAAAGAACACTTCACTTCTTCTTGCATAACTTTCATAGCACTACTCGATAAAAATAAAATAGACATCAAAATCGAAAATTTAAGAAAATTCAAAAAAATCGGAACGAGATGGACTTTTCCGGAATTATTTCCGGGAAATCTGTAAGAGCTACGGAATTTCATGCTTCAGTTCTCGAAAAGATCAATAAAAGTTCTATATGAGTTCATAATTATTTTATCTCTAAAATGTTTACTTCCGAAACTAGGGCCGTCTTAACTTGACGCCAATTCGAAGTATTATGTTTCGAGACGCACATTTCGGTAATTATTTCCTGGAAATCTGAAAGAGATACGGAAATAACGTCTTATAGTTTTCTGCTTAACTTTTGATGGTCTAAGCTAGGAAAATATAAAACAAACCAAATTCACCAAAAAATTTAAATTGTCCCGAGGGCATGACAAAACTTCCAAATAGAAAAACCCAGGAATTTTATTTCGGAGAAACTATTGTAAGCTTCAGTTGTTAGGAGATCGAGACCTGTCGAACCGCGTTGGAAAAAAAATTCTAGCTGGTCCAAAACAGAAGTTACCTCTAGAACGTCGAAACTTCGGAAATTATTTCTTAGAGAACGAAGCAACTTGGTATATAGAACACTTCACTTCTTCTTGCATACTTTTCATAGCACTACTCGATAAAAATATAAGAAACATCAAAATCGAAAATTTGAGAAAATTCAAAAAAAATCGGAACGAGATGGACTTTTCCGGAATTATTTCCGGGAAATCTGTAAGAGCTACGGAATTTTGTGCTCCGGTTCTCGAAGAGACAAATGAAAGTTCTACATGAGTTCAGCATAACTGTATTTCTAACAAGTTTATTTCCGAAGCTAGGGTCGTCTTAACTTGACGCCAAACATCGAACGCAGAGTTTCTAAGAAAAAAACGGTTTTATTTTTTTTTCTGGAAAACTGTTAGAAATTTTAGGAATTTCTCTGGAACTTTTTTACTCTGTTTCACGTTTCCCTTCCCTCTGAAAAATCTCAAATTTTTAACTCTTACCACTTCGGAGCTACAGGTCGCTGATCACGGTGAAAAAAAAAAAAAAAAAAAACTACGAAAGCAGTAGTGTTGCTCCGCAACACAATAATAAAAAAAATAGGCCATTGGCCTCAACAGTGAACGTATAAAACACTTTTCGTCATATTTTTTTTTAGCGTACAGGTTGCCCAGGGAATTCTGAAGGCGTTGACAGAGTCACTCAAAACTACTTCATACGGGAGGGCGTTCGAGCTGTCCACCACTGTTTTGGAAAGAGTATTGTCTGGAAAGAGGATTGTTTACTGTTTGGAAAGAAGTACTGTCACAATGACAGCGGTCATTCGGCTTGTGGATTCCATAGCGTGGGCGTCCCCACAATGTTGTCGGCCAGTTGGTAAATTTTTCATAAAAATAGTCGGTTTTTCGTAAAAATCGTCGATTTTTTCTTAAAAGCAGTCGTTTTTATTATATTTGTCGATTTTTCGACAGTCGGTAAAAATGACCAGCCAGTCGGTAAATACCTTGCCCCCCTCCAAACTTTTTGGATATTAACGCCTCTGATCCGTAGCCGGTGCAAGGATGCATTGCGAGTGGGGATAGACAGAGCTTCTGCTACACATCAGTACTGTAAGTTCTTCATTCAAGCGTCAACGAACCTAGGATAATTTTCTCCATTTTGGCCTTGGTTTCAATCACCCTTTGTCTGTAGCAAAGTTGATCTACTCTGGCTCGTAAAGTCATCCTGGCATCGTGTTCTGCATTTAGGGAATGCTTTCACTCTTATCCTATTAACATCCTTGTCCTGTTTATCCAGAAGTCGAATCCATGGAATCTTGCCAAGCCCAGATCGAAGACGACTGTCCGATTAACTACTACATTGCCTCAGTGGGAAGGTCGTCGGCAGCCGCATTCGTTTTGGCGGAAATAAACTGTGAAGACAAGGTACGACGATTTGTGTTTTTTTTGTCAGCTTAAGCCTAAAGGATGCGCATCCAAATGTTAAATGTTATCAGAAATCTGACAATGTGATTCATACCCTAATATTCTTCATGGTCTACATGATATAGAATTAAGAACGCTGAACTGTGATGACGTATCTGCATCTTCACTATGCAGCATGTGCAGCTCTTATGAATATTTCAAGTTTAACTGAAAAGACAGCCTATTTAGAATATAAGGCGCTGAACTATGATGACATATCTGCATCTTCACGATGCAGCATGTGCAGCTTTTATGAATATTTAAAGTTTAACTGAAAAGCCAGCCTATTTAGAATCATGGTCACTTTTGAAGAAAGCCCGGTATTGAGTGTGACCCAAAAAAGATTTATTTTTCGGCCATGTTCTACCGTTGTAGTTGCTAGATGTTTTTAGCATAGAGGTACAAGCACATGGAGGTACCCCAAATAAATACTCCTTGAGCCGAAGCTGACTGGGCCACATTTATTAAAACAAATATCGCTGGTTTAAAATCGTATATGTTAAAACATATACCTTGCCGAAATATCGCTGTCAAATATCGTAGCTGACTTTCCGTTTTTAGCCATTGTTTTAATATATGGACCACAAATCCGAAAAAAAAGTTCAGTCGATGGTAATCGATTATGTGAACAGCGGATCAACGAAGTAACGCATTTTTATCGGGTCTTCAAGCTTATTTAAATGAAAAAGGGATGGGTAGCCAGACTGTCGTATCTAAGCCTTATTCTATGGGATCGACTAAAAAGAGGCACGGCATGGCGCAAGAGGCACAAGTACTAAAAAGAGATTAGCAAGTAGTAGAAGTAGACAAGTAAGTTAGAGTTCGTAACTCCAGAGCCCAAAAGAAGGCACGTTAGAACATTGTTCCTACCGTTCACTCTGAAGCCTAAAAAGGCCATTTTAGTTTTCGTGCCTATTTTCAGAGGCGTCACTACTGGGGGGGAGGGACGCCCCCCCCCCAATGTTGTCATGGTATCTGATATACGGTCTAAAGTCGTTTTTGCACTTATCGTGGTATCTGATACCACGGTCAAAGGCGTTTTTGCAGTTGTCGTGTCTGGCCAGTTACCGTGGTAACAGATATTCAGATATCACGGTCCGACCGTGGGATCTGGTCGTGGTATCTGAAAAGTCATCTCACTTTCATCAAAATTTGTCAAATTGGTGAGAAAGATGTTCAGCACTTAGTGATGTAACTGGATATCAGTTTTTCTTTTGGGATGGCTTCGAAAAGTGCAATTTCGGCAATAGTCGATTTTGCAGTGGACCGTATATCAGATACCATGGTAACTGCAAAAACGACTAATTGCAGATCCAGTTACCGTGGAAACAGATACCATGGTATCCGCAAAAACGCAACTATTGAGTTTGTTAGTGTGATGAGAGGTTTGCAGATCCACATCCCTTCTGTTTTAGCCGAACTCGGAGATAGACGGAGATTACCCTGTGCTTGAACCGGAGGTTGAAGGGTTGTACGGTGAAGGCCAGGGGGAGCATGTATCGAACCAGACGTCGAGTTGCTCCGCAGTGCGAGACTGTGTTGTCTGCAACTTCGGGGAGAAAGAGGCAGAGTTGTGCGGCGAGTGTACGGTGAAAATTCAGCCAATCGACAAGTCCGGTAAGTTTGAGCTCCTTAAAGGGGAAGTTGTCACACGGCCGACGCGACAATAGGAAGATTTGGATGAGCTCGTTGCCGTTCTGGGTCCAACTGCGATATTTGGACTCGGTGAGAATTTGATTTATTGATAACGTTCATAGAGTCCGGAATATGTAATGGGATCCGGAATTCGAAATCGTGTCTCAGTTTCTGATGCAGAATCCATCTAAGTATTCATTCAAATTTTACAGCGCCTCCGAGTATTCGCGTCTGAAATTTCGTCGTGACTAGTGTGCGCGACTAAAGCAAGAATGGATAACGATTAGGACTTGGGTCTCCCAGCCAACTCGCCGAGCAAAACTGTGCGACCGTGTTCTGTAAACACTGGACGAGCGCTTTTGCCAGATGGCTTGTAGACCATCAGTACTGTGCGAGTACCGGAGAGACAGTATCTTTTGCTACACAGTGTTGTAAGTTCTTCATTCAAGCGTCGACGAACTTTAGGATATTTTTTTCCATTGTAAGCCTTGGTTTAAGCTCCCAGCTGTAATTTTAGAAAATTAATGTGTCATTACCACCTACTATGGCTCGTGAAGTCATGCTGGCATTGGATTCAGCATTCAGGGCATGCTTTCAATCTTATCCTAGGTTGCGTTCCAGAACTTAAAGATTGCTAACAAGTTGTTAACAATTGTTAATTTTTTGCATTCCAGGTAACAAATTGTTAAAGTTTAACTGAAAAGCCAACTTATTTTTTTATCATTTAACTGACTACACTGCATTATTTTGATTGTGTTAAGGGATTTTTTTTATTTTCACTATTTGCTCTAGTATGGTGTTCAGAATATCTACGGCCGTCCTCACAACGCAAAATTCTACTATGACGCAGAAAAACTGAATGTCAAGACAAGCGCGGCTTTTTAGTGGTCAGTGATCAGCTCGAGGAAGGTGGCTCACTGCTTGAACACTTATCTTTCTTAAATCGTTTTCGTCAAACATACAAAACAGATACAAGCAGATAGAGGTACCACAAATCACAGGGAAATTCCACTATTTGAAAATCGATTATTCGTGAATAGCTAAAGAACAAAGTGACGCATTTTCATCGGGTCTTCAAGCCTCTTTAAGTGAGTAAGTCATGGGTACCTAGATTCTGCTATTACATTCCTTTTCAGTTAAACTTTAACAGTTGTTAACTTTTTGCGTTCCAGATTTCTGATTTACAAATTTAAGCGCCGCCTACCTACGATTTCCGTTACAGAGCTTAACGATTGTTAACTATTTTGTAACGATGGTCATGAGCATCGTCGGGAAAAGTTAACAGTTGTAGAATTGGGAAAAGTTAACGATCGTTAAAGCTGCAGTTAGCTCCGCCCCGAAATGAAGTTGACGATTGTTAACAATTGTTAAGTTTCTGGAACGAAACCCTAATAACATCCTTTCCTATTTATCCAGAAGTCGAATCCATGGAATCTTGTCAAGCCGAGCTCGACGACAACTGCCCGATTAACTACTACATTACCAAAGTGGGACTACCTTTGGCAGCCTCATCCGTCTTAGCTGAAATAAACTGTGGAGACGAGGATAATGAATAATATTACGGGTTTGTGTTGTTTTGTTACTCTGTTACTTTATTTATTAAATTCTTCGATCGGATAAACTGATTTGTTGGAAACGCTGGATCTGGTTAGTGTGAGTATAGGCTGAGAAAAAGGCTATGTTCATTTCGCACTTGCCTCCAGTACCCCCCCCCCCCCACCATCCTCAAAGGAACGAAGCTCGGTCCCTTAATTGGCCTTTACGGCTATAGCCAACAAGTTGCTTAAAGACTTCACAAATAGGTACAAATTCTCAGATGGCCCACCTCTGTCTGTTTTTCGCCTTCGCTCTGATTTTAACACCAACGATCCCGTAGCCTACTCGGAGCACTGACCCATCTGAAATCAAAAGCGAAAGCAGTCAAATTAGGCATAAGCGAAGAAAAAAGCATACTGTCCCGAGTCAGTATCCTAAATAGGGACATCACAAAAGTCTACGATGTTCGATCACTAACCGAATATGAGTGCGCGGTGTGGCACAGTGCTATCTCTCATGCCAAACTGAAATTTTAGAACAGATCCAAAAATAAAATAATAGGATAATGCCTGGGAATGACTGAAAAAGACTATGAGAAGAGCCTAGAAACGCTTGACATTACGACACTATGTCAACGGAGGCATGCGCTTGTCATGAACTTTGGCAAGAAGATTCTGACGTCAGTTCTACACAGGGACATTCATCCAGAATATGTTATTAATTTTGGCCGCCGAGACACAAGGCTAAATGCATTTCAAACCGGAAAAATCTCTCGAAGTCCCCGTCACATTCATAGGAACGATACCGTGGCTCTTTCGTGCCGTATTTTACTAAACACTGTCACTTATTCAAGACATCAACGAACGCTGGCACAAAGCTCTTTCTGTAACGCTCGGTTGTTGCACTGATCGGGGGCTCACCTTCCCGACAGGGCTCACTCTCTTCTCTTACGAATTGTCAGCATGCTTCGCCCGCGTTTTCGTTTTCTTCCCAATCTGGCCCGTGTAATACTCTATATGACCAAGGACCCATAAATTTCCTTTACAGGGGGCTTGTCATTTCCTATGCTTCTGTGTTGCTATGTTGACCGAACCAGTCCTACTTTCCAAAAATCCCACTTGGGTCGAATCTGCATTCTTGTTTGCCTCATTGGACGTGTGCGCCAAAGAGACTCCTCCCTCAAGGTGCCAGCAGCCAGTCCCAAATTTGTCTATCTGGTCTTGGACGTGATTGGACCGTGGGTATTTCTCGAACTATCTTCCGTGTGGTCAACATGGCAACAGAAATCTCTTAACACGCCAGTGGTCCTCAGGAGGAAAGAGAAACCGTCTCACTATAACGACTCAAACTGAACAACTCAATCCTGTGTCGGATCAACCAATCACGGCGATCGTAGGGGACAGCTGTGGTGCCGCTTCCGGCTCTTCCGCTAGGTACACGGCGATCTTGCATCGGCAAGGAGAGTTAGTCATCAAGAGTATTCGCCATATTGAATCAGAATAGGCTACATGACGAATCCGGTCAGCATTTCATTATTCAGCATGTCTCCTTGGACATCAGGATAGACTCTCCTTAAGATAACTCATCTCATTGTTTGTTCGCCCCTTAATTTGAAACCCTCCCCCACCCTAACTGTACGGCAACGGAGCCCATCTGCGAACTTGGCCTGTGTATTTTGACCCAAGGGATCCTCATACTAATTGTGTTGCGAGAGCAGCACTTTGGTTTTGTCGTGTTTTTTTTTTTTTTCCTGGTCGTCCGACTTCGTCTTATTACTAGAAGACGGTAAGGGTCAAACGTGTGCGGTTTTTACGGAAAGGGTGGACCTTAGGCCGGATTGATGAATATGACATTACATTTCGGAAAGCTCCGTAGAACTCTTGCCTGGGGCCAAAAAGGATGGTTTTTGCTTGTAATTGAGCCAGAGCCTACGGTAGGTGAAGTGAAGTGGAGTTGTGTAGCCTATGTCAGAGAGGACTATCTGAAGTTATGCAGCCAAGCTTTCGTTTCATCAAACCATGTTTCTGCTTTCGAGTGGAAAGCTCCGTTCTAGCAGGCAAGCAGGCAGGCACCAGTTTCAAATTGAAGATGGACTAAAATCTATAAGTGCTAAATATGTGCGACAGTTCCCCGGCCCCACAGCCAATATATCTTCTTTGAGTGATAAATAGGAAAATTTGCAGAAAAAAAAGTGGCATTTTCCCACGGGTCCGAAAGTGCTGCCATCTATTGTTTCTAACCATTTCTGTTCGTGTTTCCTGCTCAATTTATCATTCCATTTCTTACACTTGGGATTGAGGAAGAGAATTGGTATCAGATATGCCTCTTAAAATTTAAAAGTTCTCTCATTGCTAAAGACAGTAGAGCTTGTCCTTTGCTCCTTTCCAAGTGGTGATATTAGAAAGTTGGTCCACGGCAAAAAAGTCAACTTTTGAACTAATACAGATATAATTTTTTCTTCAACGGCAATCGATAGATCTTGATGAGCTGATCAAAGTATATGTCATCCGATTTTTGTTACAAAAAGTCCTTCATGAGATACAACAGTTGGAAAGTTTAGAGGGGTTGACAACTTCAGTAGTAGGCTAAGGTACACACTGAAACCAAAAATAGGCCGATCCAATTGTGAGACAAGCAGGGGACTTCTAATGGTCTGACAATAGGATGTTAGACCATAATCATCTTCGGCAATTAGGGGTTAGCAATTTTGGCTACTTGGTGTACCTACAATTTTTTTCCTGTGCTTTATGTGGTGCGAACAATTTGGTACCACGTCTGTCACGGGGACATGGACTCGTAAGTAAGAATCGGTTGCTAGAATCTTTGGGGATGAGGGGTTGGCAGCTTTTGCTAGTTGGTATACCTATTATTTTTTGCCGGTGTATTTCATGGTAAGAACGATACGGTACCATGTCTATCACGGGGAGATTGACTTGTGAGTAAGAATCGGTTGCTAGAACGGCTTCGCGAGGGGCTAGAAACTTGTGCAAATCAAAGCACATTTTTTTTTATCTCTATAAATCTGAGGGTAAGAAAGCTGGTCTCTTTGGTCTACCACTGTACCTTAGAATCTCTATATGTAACCGAGAATTAAGTGTTTATGCAACGAACACAAATCATATTTCGAAACAATGACTTAGTTTTACAATGATCTGTAAAGTGACATCTACGGATCTATGGTATTTTGCAATTTTGGCTACTTGGTGTACCTACAATTTGTTTCCTGTGTTTTATATAGTACGAACAATTATTATTTGGTACCACGTCTATCACGGGGAGATGGACTTGTAAGTAAGAATCGGTGGCTAGAATCTTTGGTTATGAGGGGCTGGCAGCTTTTGCTAGTTGGTATACCTATTATTTTTTGCCAGTGTATTTCATGGTAAGAACGATACGGTAACCATGTCTATCACAGGGAAATGGACTTGTAAGTAAGAATCGGTTGCTAGAAGGGTTTCACGAGGGGCTAGAAACTTGTGCAAATCAATGCACATTTTATTTGATCTCTATAAATTTGAGGGTAAGAAAGCTGGTCTCTGGTCTATCATTGTACCTTAGAATCTCTTATAAAACCGGGAATTAAGTGTTTACGCAACGAATACAAATCATATTTCAAAAGAATGACTTAGTTTTACAATGATCTGTAAAGTGGCATCTGTGGTATTTTGTTTAGGAAAAGCTACGGGCATCTGTGGTATTTTGTTTAGGAAAAGCTACGGGCAGCTGTATGATACCAACTAGGTTATATAAGATAATGTTCCATGTCTTCTTTAGTCCCAAAGTCAATGATTGAAAGGATAACGTTCAACTGGCTGCAAAGTCAATTTAGTCCCCACTTCCGATTTTCTGTTTTCTCTTTAATCCCTGAGGTATGGCAACAATGACATAGTTCTGCAGTAATTAGTAAAGTGTCACCTATGGCAATATGGTCCTGAAATGTTACGGACAACTTTATAATACCAAATAGGTTATAGAAGATAATGTCCCAAGTTTTCACCAGTCCTGATGTCGACGATTGAAAAGGATAAATTTCAACTGTCTGCAAAGTCAACTTAGTCCCTACTTCCGATATTCTGTATTTTTATGGCACTTGCCTTCCGGCCAAGTGCCATATACGGATCACTTTTCCGTCGGTCTGTCGGTCAGTCCGGTGTTTGCGAGTTACGGTACTTCCAGATGTGCTAGGACGATGAAACTTGGCAGGCGTATTAGGACCCAACCAAACTAACTTGTAAATAGTCACTTGCCCGATCCGACCATCGTGGGGGGAGGGAGGGGAGCCGGAATCCGGAATTTAGGGACATGCATAACTTTCGAACGGGTGATCAGATCTTAATGAAACTTTATATTTGGAAAGACGTCATGCTTCAGATGTCCCATATCAAGTCCGGACCGAATCCGATGTATGTGGGGGGAGTCGGAGGGGGGAACCGGAAATCATGTTAAACGCTTTGAGTGGAGCGATCGGGATGAAACTTGGTGGGAGGAACAAGCACAACCCCTAGGTACATCATTGACAGAACCGGACCGGATTCGTGCACTGTGGGGGAGTTGGAGGGGGGCTCCGGAATTCCGGTGATACGGAGTTAAGTTACTTCCAGGTGGGCTAGGACAATGAAACTCGGCAGGTAAATCAGGGACGCGACCAGATTAACCTGGAAATAGTCAGCTTCCCGATCCGACCATTGTGGGGGGAGTAGAGGGAGGGGGAATCCGGAATCTTGAGGTATTTATAACTTCCGAATGGGTGATCGGATCATAATGAAACTTGATATGTAGAAAGACAACATTTCTCGGATGTCCCATTTCAAGTCCGGACAGGATCCGATGAAGCAGGGGGGGGGTCGGAGGGGGGTCCGGAAACCTTGTGACATGCTTGGAGTGGAGCGATCGGAATGAAACTTGGTGGGAAGAACAAGCACTGCAAGCACAAGCCCTATGTAGATCAGTGACAGAACCGGACCGGATTCGGGCATTGTGGGGGAGTTAGAGGGGGGGGGGGTCCGGAATTCCGGTGATCGCACGTTAAGGTACTTCTAGACATGCTAGGACGATGAAACTTGGCTTGAAAATTAAAGACTTGACTTGATTGTCTTAGAAATAGTTAGTTCCCAGATCCGACCATCCCTTATGCGGTCTTTTGACTTTTATTGACATTTTCCTACGCTATTTTTCGCAACGAAGAATTTTTGGAAAAATAAAATGAATTGAATTGAATTGAATTAAAGTACTAATGCTACCCGCAAAGTACAAAAAAATACTTTTAAGCAAAATATACATTTTCGTGATCCCTATGAGCCCATGATCATTTTTGCCTCAAGGGTTTTGCTTACAACTAAATTCCTTAAAGTACAAACAATACTTTTGAGCAAAATATACATTTTCGTGCTCCTGATGATCATCTTTTTTGCTTCAAGAGTTTTCATTAGTCCTACAGATGATTTTCTATAGCGCCCTTAAAGTGCGCACAGCCAAATGCATTGCCAAACGATACAGTCTCGTGATTTCCATGGACCCATGATCATTCTTATCTCAAGGGTTTTGCTTACAAATGATCACAACAAACCCAAGAATTGACAAATTCCTACTTTCATCCTCTGACCCAGCCTTGCAAGTGCCATATGAGCTTCCAGCTCTTGTTTTTAAAACCTGAGGTAGCCTATAGCCATGTGATTACGGATTGTGTCATCCGTTGAGAAAAAAAAACTCTTTTTAGAACATCCCCTTTTCAAAACCTAGATGGTTGACAACTTCAGCACTTAACAGATAGCGAAGAAACAAAACCAAAGTGTTGCTCTCGCAACACATCACGTTGCCCGGGCAAAGTAGGTCTAGTTTTCATCGAAATATCTCAACCTCTTCAAGAGTTATCGTGATAGCAGACGGACGGACACACTTTACGATGTCATAGGTATCCCGTCACTGACGTTTTGGGATCCCAAAAAGCTGATTGTGAACGCCCGTTTTGCGGACCACGTTTGACCAGTTTTTTATACGTGGCTATAGGCCTACCCTGGGCCTACCAAGAGAATACGAAATCAATAATAGCAGGACCAGATTCGACGCTTCTTCTGATTATTGGGCAATACCTCTTTTTATGCTAAACTGCAGGCAAGGCCTCGTCTTTGCGGGAGGATTGGCTTATTGTCTTCCGGAAAAATATTGCGTCTCGAACTTCGGAAACCCCACATAACATCCCCTTCCGTTTCTTGTTTCTTTCGGAAATCCCCATCGCTGTTGTGTACATCTGGTGTTGATTGCGGTTCATAAAAGTGACCTGTTCCATGTGATAACAATCCAGTCATAGTCCAACTGTTTAGAGATGAAGTTTACAGTTTTGGTTTTGTTTTGTGTTGGACTTCTGAGGAATGCTGCGAGTTTGAAGGAAGATTCTGAGAGAGATGTTGTGGTTACTGAGTTTGAGCAGCAAGAGAAGCAGACTATCGATATCGTGGTATCACCAGGTAAGAAATAGCTTGAAGTTCTGATGGAGTATTTCTTACTAATTGTGGACGAAGAGTATTCATCACCTTCTACTTGTTGATTGACTCATAGTTTGTTCCCAGAATCTTTTTTTTTCAGCAATGAAATGTGTATGTCTGAAAAGGTTTTGAATAGGTGACCGTTGACTACGGGTATAGATAGATCAGCTGTATCAGTTTACCCGAATGCCTGACTGTTGGGTAGGAAATGTCAAATGTTTAGTATACCACTTTAGAATAAGTGGTGAACAGTTTTAAATGCTCATTGATTTTCACTCAGGTCATCAATATGTTCGGTTTAGGTCGCCCCTGCATTTGGCATAACCTGACAGGCGGAAATCTGGCATTTGTGGTGACTGAGCTGCCTGCAATCCTAGGGCGTAGAGGTCATTTTCCTTTTCTTACAGTGATTAATAAGAGTGTAGGTCTTTGCAAAACGGCTGCGGAGCAAACTAGGCTAGTAGACGTCCCGACACTTCATCTTTCCTGTCACTTAAAAAGCGATCAAGCCATCAAAAGTGCAGTATCCTGAGACCAACTGTAAACCTATGAATGCCAGTCTCTGGACAGTCTGTGCCCCGTTGCACCTTGAACGGTTGGGTCGGTGGAAGGGACACCCATGGCGAAGCACAGGGCATGCAGAAGTACGACTTTCATCTTCCTGGCTCATGTAAGATTGCGCGCAACGGTGGAGATGGAAAGCTTCTTGTATTCGGCCTCAGAAGCTGCATTTTTTTTACCCGTTTCCGTAAATTCCTATTTTTCATACCTTCTTTTACTTACTTTCAGATACAATCGCTTCCCTCGACATCGAAATCGGAGATTTGAGTGAGCCGATTCAGGATGTTGACGTTTATGTAATGGTGGATGTGAGCGACATGTCATCTTGGCAGAGGAAGAAGGCGGCGAACGCAGTTATCAAGATGGTTGATGAGTAAGTCCGTTTTCTTTTACACGAAGAAACATGTCCATTCGTGAGTGATCGCGCAGGGAAACCATGTAAATTTGATATGTTGCCTACAACTCGGTAGAGCCTTGGACAAATGCATCGGATTTTCCTGTCTGAATTTCGTGATTTCAAGAGGAAAAGTGAAACCGGCTGGATTTTTTTATCCATGCATGGTATCAGAGGCGTCACGATTAGGGGGAGGGGGGACGCCCTCCCCCCAATGTTGTCGGCCAGTCGATAAAAAATAACCGAGCCGGCGCGAAGCGCCGCGATTTTTCGTCAAAATAGTTGATTTTTTTTCATGAAAACAGTCGGTTTTTCTGAAAATCAGTAGATTTTTCCACAAACGGTCGTTTTTTTCTGAAAATCAGTCAATTTTTTTCAAAGTCGTTTTTTTTTTTGAAAGCAGTTGTTTCTAATGCTAAAACAGTCAGTAAAAATTACCAGCCAGCCGGTAAATACCTTGCTCCCCCACAAACATTTTGGCTAGTAACGCCTCCTGCATGGGAGAATGTTCTGTAGAAGACCTGAGCTTCTTCGAATCTTGAGTGACCATTATAGCAGCTTAATGAGAGACGCTGTGGGGGGGACGATAATCAAGAGATAGCGTAAGAACAGAAATACCATGATCCGTTCAGCAGAATCTTAGCTCAGGTTTTATCTTCAAGCAGTTCGTCTAGACAGGATCAATGTCTTCATCAATCAAATCAATCAAACAAAGGATCAAAGGCATTCTTGTCCACACACTTTACAGAGTAGAGAGAATGATAGTATGGACAAGCTCGAGAACTTAAAAGGAAAAAAAGAAAACGCAAGAAAAAGAGTTCACAAACTGTTCTGAACGGGACGTTCAGAACACGGGTCATGCCCAGGGGTGTCACTATGGGGGGGGGAGGGGGGAGGCTCCCCCCCAAAGGTCTTGAGAAAGTACTTTCGTCGGGCGCAGCCCAGTGAAAGTTCACTTGTCTTGTTTGTCGGCGCGGAGCGCCGGCAAACCCAGAAGAAACAAAATTTTGCATGCTTTTTGTCGGGCGTCGTTCGACTCGTCGGAACATCGGGTTCTTTTTATACATAAGAAATTCAGTTTTGTACGCTTTCGTCGGGCGTCGGTTAGACTCGTCGGCACATTGGGTTCTTTTTACACGCAAGAAATTGAATTCGGCAAACAGTTGTCGGGCAAAACACAGAAGAAATTAACTTCTGTTTGCTTTTGTCGGGCGTCGGGCGACTTGTCGGCACATCGGGTTCTGTTGGTCTGATTTCAGCAAACATTTGTCGTGCGCACCGGGGAAGAACCGTGAAGTTCAAGTATCGTCGGCACATCGGGTTCTTTTTATACGGAAGAAATCAAATTCTGTAAACCGAAAGTTTAAGACACATCAGCTTCTATTTACACGTACGAAATAAAGCCCTTTACAGTCTTGTCGGGCAAAACAAATAAGAATTTGAATTCTGAATGCTTTAGTCGGGCGTCGGTATTCTTGTCGTCTCATCGGGATATTTTTATTCGCAAGAAATCGAATTCTTCAAACATTTGTCGGGCGCACCCGGAAAGTTTAATTCCGTTCGGAAGATCGGAATCTCATTACACGTACTAGTTAAACTTTTTTCCAATCCCGAAAGTTATGTCTCGTCGGCAAAACGAGAATTTGTACACACAAGAATAAACCTTGTGCCTACTTTCTTACGGATGGCCACTACTTTTTTGGTGGAAAGATCTGTGATTTCACTTCTATTTGGGATCGCTCACCAGCATTTCCACAAAAATTTGCCTGCGGCGCAGTTCGTAGTATTCTTTATTTGGAAGAACGGTGTTTCATTTAGTTGGCGTTTAAGATTTGAAATTCTTGGGGTTTGAAACAGCTTAAAAGCTAGAACTTGTAAGCTAAATTTTTCCAGAAAAAAGGCAGTTTTAGAAACTTCGTCTGCAGCGAATAATTTAACTTGTTCTGGGTACAGCCGTTGGAAGCTTCGAAAATTTTTCCAGATAAAAAGGCAGATTTTAAACAATGAACACCCGAAAATGTGAATTTAAGTTTGCGAATTTATATTAAAGGACTAATATATTTTTTGTCGGCACATTTTTGAGTCCGTCGGCACAAACTGGACGTCCCCCCCCCCAAAGGTAAAAGGCTAGTGACGCCCCTGGTCATGCCACGTTTTTACGAAAACAAGCTCGAGAACTTAAATAAGGCACACCAGAGTCCCGCCCCCTTTTTCAAGCGAACAAGCGCGAGAAGTAGAAAGGCACGACAGAACACGGGTCCTATAAGAAGGCATGGACGGTGCATGCCTCCTGGTGCCCCATTATTACTTTTAGTACGTGTGCCTCCTGCACCATGCCGTGTCTCTTTTTAATCGATCCCGTTTTGTTTAGTTTTCAGTACCACAAAATCAATTTTCTTTCTGTCCAAAGTAGACCACGCTTAGCACCACCATGATACGGGGGTAGGAGATCGGCGAGAAATCATGCTAGCGGAAGGTGCTTTCCAGTAATACTCACAGCTTACGTATCTAGGCAGTTAAGCAAGCTCCTATCTTCCCCATGAGAAGCTTTTGGTACAGGGTCTAGGCGAACCCCCCCCCCTGGCGAACCCCCCCGGACAAAACCCCCCCCGCCAAAACCCCACGTTACCAACCCCCCCCCCCCCCCGACAAACCCCCCCCCCCCCGGTACCAACCCCCCCCCCCCCCCCCCCCCGCATAAGAAAAGACGGGTATGTAAGAGTAGAGTAACTGGTAGGTAGAGAGTAAGAAAAGAATAGAAAACCACCCCGGTACCAAACCCCCCTCCCCCGGCGAACCCCCCCCCCCGAATCCTTAGACCCTCACACATATTCAGACTGGGATTTACCGGGCAACAAAACGAACAACCATGTGACAGTTTTACCATTGACAAGCACGAGTAAGGTGAAGAGCTAGTAGAATATTTCTGGGACTATCTTGAAAGTGCTATCACAAAACGAGCTCAACCTTTCCCTTGAACCAAAGGATCCTCCCATCAAGTCTCATCAAAATATCTCATTCCCTTCGAGAGTTATCCTGCTCACAGACGGAAAGCAGGACAACTTTTGCGGTGTCATAGATATCCCTCCACTTACTGCCCGTCTTCGAGTTTCTGGTATGAATCAGGGATAACTAAAGAGCAATCAGACAAGGGGATCTTCACATTGCACCAATGGGTGGCATTTTAACTGCAGCTTCCTCGCCAAGAAGGGGGAGGCATTGGGAAAGGATTTGTTGGGGGATCGTTACACTGAGTGGAACTGGCTCTGATTTGATCGTTCACATTTAACACCTCACTGACAACAGCTTCAGTTGAATGCGGGTGTTTGGTGACTTCAGCAATTAGTCTGTCACCATAACCTTAACCTTCGCCTTACACTCCCTTTGTTTTTTCATTGTTCTGATACCCACTGTACTTCAGACATTATTGTAGAGTCAAGTTTGCGAAAGAAGTTTATTCTACTCTTACTCTCTACCTACCAGTTACTCTACTCTCGCATACCCGTCTTTTTTTATGCGGGGGGGTTTTGGTATCGGGGGATTTTGGTACCGGGGGTTTTTTGGTCGGGGGGGGGGGGGGGGGGGGGGGGGGGGGTTGAGGGGGTGGTACCGGGGGGGGTTAGGTCGGGGGGGGGTAACGGGGGGGGGGTTCGCCGGGGGGGGGTAGCCGGAACCCTTTGGTACACAGCTACCTCCGTAGATCGTACCCGAACACCATAGGCGGGAGCGCAATTTTGTTTGGCTGCTTCAGCTTACCTATCTATTCACGACGTCACTGCACTTGCATGACTGTTGCTCCCGCGCCACTGTGTCCCTAACGCGTAGATCGTACCCGAACACCATAGGCGGGAGCGCAATTTTGTTTGGCTGCTTCAGATTACCTATCTATTCACGACGTCACTGCACTTCGCATGGTTGTTGCTCCCGCGCCACTGTGTCCCAAAAAGAAATCGAGCTTGCAGAACTGCCTAGATACGTAAGCTGTGGTAATACTGAACGACTGACCTTGTGTAATCGCTTGAAGTAAAAAATGAGTACTATTTCAGTCTCCGTGCTGTCAACGCTTCCCGACAAGTTCGACTGGCTCTTGGCACGCTCGTAAACCGACATATTGGGTCTCATCATGGCACATTCAGAGGCAGAAGAAGAGCAGGCAAAACACGCGCTCAGCGACTTGTTCAGAAGGCCGATAGAATGCTAAAGAACTGCCACGGAAGAAAGTGCCACAAGTGGTTGAAATTGAAGCAGCACCACGGGAGGTTTTTGACGCCGATTATCCATACATCTTTTAGACATCAGCTGAACTTCACAGACGACTTGTCAAATTTGAAGGTTAGTCGTAGGACTTTCCTGTTCACATTTGATAGCGTTGTCAGTTTTTTCAAGGCTAACTGACAATGACTTTACGATATGTCACGTGAGCCAATTCCAGGGACTGATGTCCAGGACGCGGCCGACATAGACGGATACCTGCCAGTTCTGTTGTAACTCGCGAGATGAAAGACGACAAGCTGGTTTATTGAAGGATTAAAGAGGTTATAGATAGATAGATAGAGAGATAACAAAATATAACTTAAACACTCAGACTCCTTCTTAACTCTAAACATTTATCTATGTACACGCCCACTGGAGTAATTACGGTAGTCAAAAGTTCAGGAAGTGACAAATTTATACCTTCTAGGTACATTTTTCTCAACTCAGAAAGCTTCGGGCATCTGCGGAGAAAATGTTCCAAATTTTCCTCCTCCTCCTCACAGAGTGGACAAGCATACCTCCCATCAGGAGCCACACTACCTCTCTCAAAAACCTTCTGCCTGCTCTGAATTGGAAGGCAGTTTGCCCTTAGTTGGATCCACCGACTTAAAACTTTCCCGGGTAGATTAAACTTAAAATACACTTCCTCTCTAAAACACATTGTTACATTGTTTTCTTGACAAGCCTTTCACACGACCTTGAAAGTGGTCGCGGGAGCAGTGTTGCCACTTTTCTATGACCGAAACATTTGGCTGTGACATTTGGCCGCAAAAACCTGTAAATTCTTACTAGATGACGTTCGAACATTCTGACGCCTGCTTTTACCAGTTATTAGCAAGAAATCTCGCTTCTTCAGCTTCATAATTCATATGCTTTTGCTTTTGTACGGTCTCACCGTCCGCAGAATGTTTGCTCCCTTTGTTGAAGAAGTGTCGATCGAAGAACATGTGACAAATTGCAAAATTCTGCTACCAGTGGCAACACTGCCTGGGAGGCCCGGAAAATATTTCTACTAAAATCAGTTATAGCTTATTTGCAGTAACCTAGGGTATTTACGTATTTATTTTTAGCGATTCAAAGATCTACAAAAAGACTTTTCGAGCCAGTGTCCTGATTTGAGAGTTACGTCAAAACCTGTCTAGTAAACTTAACATCATCTGAGTAGTTTATCTGGGGCAATGTGTATTATGATTTCTAGAGGTTGTAGCGAAACTTCTCAGTACATTTTTTCAGCGATTGGTCTGTGCAATTGAAAACCTGAAGTAGCGAGAGATTCGCCCGAGGGACGACTGATACGAGAATGAATGCGACAGAAAACTGTAGTGGAAGTACGGGTCTTCAGTTGTGCTTTAAGCTGCTCGATTATAATACAGTTTTCCTTCGTCAAGTCTTGGTTTTACCTTCCAGTTTTTCAGGAGACTCTAGCCGGTGCGACCCGAACAGGCGAGGCACATGTGGTCGGTAGTCAGTGGGAGGCTTTGCTTCGAGCCAGTTCATGCAGCGAAATCGGCAACTTCAGCACTGAAGCTCAGCGTCTCCTCTTCTACATAAACGCAGATGGAATCCTGGAGCCTAAGGTAATGAGAAGACGGACTAAATGTTTTTGTTTGAAGTCTGTCAGAACAACTGTAAAGTACGTTCTACAAAGTGCGATGCCAGTTGCCCTCTGTCTCCTACGGGGAGAGAATAATTTCCAGCGTCACTTGCCCTTTGTAGCACAACTCTTACTAGAAATGATCTTTCCATGGGTGAGATATAGCTCAAAATATTGTTACTTTCCACGTGTAATTACCTGCTCACCGACGCGGCAGCTGGACGCAAAATATTTGAAAAGTGAATGCGCCGTGGTTAAAAGTGAAAAAGCGCTAAAAAGTCGTAGGTATAATTAAACAATGGCGAAAGGGGGGGGGGGGTCAGAAGCTGATAATTCCATAAGGGAGCTAGGGATAAAAATAAAACGCAGAGTAAGCAAGAGGGGTCCTTTAAGGAAAGAGGTGCGTCATTAGCGATGTTTCTTCATTAGTAGAGGGGAGATCTGAAAGCCCACCTCATGGATAGGGAAAGTTTAAGAAGCATTTCTGCATCAAGTCGTTCATTTGTTGGTGATTCATCCTAGATTTCGTTCATGGATTCCATCGAGCCTTTCCCAGCTTAGTACCCCAAAGATTCTGCTCCATGCGTACAGATACTTAAACGTGGTCTTGTATTTGACTCCTGACGTGATTACTTTATTGTTTTGTTCTGTAGGCGTATAACCATAAGCGCCGGAGGTCATCAGACAACAGTCTCAAGTGCAGCAACGGCGAGCCGTTCGTAAACTGGCACAAACACGAATTCAATAAGCACCACGCCAACTTTAAGCTGTCAAACAGGAAGGTCGCGAATTCTCTGATGCAGGCTCGAGTCCGAGTAAGTTTCTTTTCCGTATCGAGCTCCAGTGTGGTCCAGTTAGACGAATGATCAGAAGGATTGCGTTATGGTCCGTTTTCCGACTCTTTCAACGAGGCTCACTTCAAAAGTATGCGCTAATGGCCCGCTGGGACTTCGGTAGGCCCGCCTCCTTCGGACTGGCCTATTAACTGGAGTGTACAGGGTTAACTGGACGGTTACCAGCTTCGTTACGGAAACGTCCGCCGAGGTCAGAGACCTAGGCTAATTTGGTAGCGTAGACCCCCGATGAAAAATTCTCTCAAAATAGTAGTATGAAGTTGTACGAAAAAGTAGCATGCAGTACCAACTGATGCTACTACATGCTACTATAGCAAGACATGGATGCTACTGGAGCAAGGCGGGATGTTACTGAATACTGCTGCTTAAGATTAGCCCAGTGTGAGGCAAATTAAATCAAACTATTCTGTACTACTGCATATTAATACATGCAACTTTTTCGTACCTACCATACAGCTGGCTACACATTTTTCGTCGGGTCGGACGAGCGGAATTTCGGTTGCGGAATTATACTACATCCCTGATGTGTGGTATAGGACGGGATAAGGCGAACAGAACTTACTATATTAAATATAAATTGCTCTACATCATTAGTGGTTAAACACTCATACATACAAATATAAACTTATCCATTGATCTACTTTCGATTATGGCAGTAAATGAAGTCCCGTTGAATACTCTTGATGACTAACTCTTCGTGCCAATGAAGAATCGCCGTGTGCCAAGCGAAGAGCCAGAAAATGTCACAACAAAAAACTTTGCTGATTGGTTTATACAGGATTTGAATCAATTTAGAGGGTTCGTTTGGATGACGTTTCTTGTTCTTCCCGAGGTTCACTGGCTTGTTACGGACCTGGTCATATCAGGGACCCATAAATTTCCTTTACAGGGGGCTTGTCATTTCCTATGCTTCTATGTTGCTATGTTGTCCGATCCTTGCCTACATTCCAAAAATCCCACTTGGGTCGAATCGGCATTCTTGTTTGCCTCATTGGACGTGCGCGCCAAAGAGACTCCTCCCTCAAGGCGCCAGCAGCAAGTCCCAAATTTTGACTATCTGGCCTTGGACGTGATTGTACCGTGGGTATTTCTCGAACTATCTTCCGTTCGGTCAGCATAGCATCAGAAATCTCTTATTGACAAGCCCCCTGAATGGCGAGGCATTACAGGAAATTTATGGGTCCCTGGTCATATGGAGAATATCGGTCTTGTCTATGCCGTTTTGTCGCGCGCCACCTCCGCGCCCGGAAGCAAGGATGTTTCTTGGTCCAGCGGGCGAAATCTGCTGGACAGGCGTAGGGATGTTTGTCCTTCCGTAGAAACCCAAAATACTGGCATAGCAACGTAACAGGCCGGTCCAGTAACGCCATCTTAACTTCTTTCCTCTTTAGCTTGTCGCTGCTGTTCTCTATTCTAAGAAGGCCTTCTTGACGAAGCGTAACCTCAGATCTGTGCCCCACGTGGAAGTTTTCCCGTTCTCCAAGTCTTTCGTCAACTTCGGTGAGAAAGCAGCAGTTAAAATCGAGGTTAGTGAACTCGCTTCTTATCCGTAACCGCAATTGCAGGTCCCTGTTCTAGTTTGTTCGATGGCCATTGGCAGTAGATATGTTTGTTACACACACAGCATTCCGTTTAAAAAAAAGTTATTTAAGTCATTTTTTTTTTTTTTTAGTAAGGGCTGGTGATGCGTTTTCTTCCCGTCGCATTTTAATTGAGGTCATTTAGTTTTTGCGAGCTTATGCGTTTGCATTGTCAGAACTTTCATAACGTATAACACTAGGATGCGCGGTTTCAGCAGATAACACTTACGTTTTCAAATGTTACGCATCAAAACGTTATGCGTACAAAAAGAGTTGAAAAACAGCCAACAAACCTCTGCTGACTTTTTTGTTTGTCCTCATGATATCGGGAAAGTCAGCAGATGCTTTTTCGGCTCTTCCTGGCAATGCTTGTTATCAGCTTGTTATGCATCACTTTTGATGCGTAACGTTTTTTGAATGAATGAATGAAGGGTTTATTTAAAAAAAACTAGAATCTTCAATGCCCAGAGGTGAACCTGTCAGAAGCTAACATAACAGCTAACGTTACACTGTCAGAAGTTTCATAACAGATCGCGATAGAGTAACAGAGGAAATAGTGTAAACTTAATTGGTCATAACACTTTTGAAAAGGTGTTATTCTTGAAAGTGTTATGCGCTATCTCTTATGAAACTTCTGGCAGTGTAGTGTTATGGGTTTAGCAACCAATCCGTCTTCCTGAGGCAGTCACTGTTTTATGAAATGACCTGGGGAGTGTCTCGGAGCTCGAATAGAACTTAGTCAGGACCGGCAGGAATCCGAGGGAAAGGCTGGAAGCATGGATGGATAGCCCCCCAACCCCATCCATAATGTCAGAAGTCTTAAGAGATAACACACTGTTCGCTCATGTTACAGAAAAATTGGATTATGACCATAAGTGTTACTTTTCTGTAGTGTTACTTTTTTGTAGAACATAGCACTAAACATGCTTTGTAACGTTACTTTCAGAGAAAAAATGCCACTTCAAGGGCCGTAGCTGAAATATTCTTGAACCTTAACAGGTATGTGTTACCTCATATCTGTTGAGATTGCGAATCCTTGTGTAAATTTTATGGAACTTCCTCAAGGGCTAAAGAATCAGCGGATTTTATTTATAGGAAATGCTAACAGCGGCACCTAACGGCATGATTCACAACGCCACCTGGCCCCTCATCGTCCGCAACGTCGCCACTCCCTGCTCCAAGAGGCAGCTGAAAAAAGCAGCGAAGAAGAACAAGCCGTTGAAGTGTGGAGAAGGAAATCCCAGTGGATGGAATGTTACCGTTGAGGTGAGAAAACATATACAAAACCACAAGTTAGTGCTCAGAGACCGGCATTTTCGCTCACATACAAGCTCTTTTCCTCGAAGTCAGAAAAACAGATTGTTTGAATATTCTTTCAGTCCAAGCTGACTGCAAATCATAATTGACAGTGGTAAACGGATATGTCAGCTGAATTTTGTTGTAGCTATATTTCGGCCCTTCTTGGCAAGTGTCATCTTCAGGCTCAAGCCGCTCAAGCTAGAGAATGAACTTCACTCTCCAGCTTGAGGCCAAGAAGGGCCGAAATATAGCTATAGATAGATAGATAGATAGATAGATTTATTGCCCAAAAGCCAACACGGGCCATCGCAAAAATACAACACAAAAGAATAAATAAATGATATAAATAATCAATCTGTACACTACTCAACATCCTACTATATTTCATTTTACCTTATAAACTTAAACAATTTTCCCTGTGTCTCATCCCCAACCTCAGGAACCTTCCAATCGACTTAATCGTTCCAAAACTCAGCTGTTTCATTACCTGCACAATCCACTCAATCCCACCCACTCTTACCCCAAACAGCTCTTCCCTCAAATCACTCAATTCCACACATTCCGCCATCCATAAACAGCTGATTTATCCGTTTACCACTGTCAATTCCGATTGTTTGAGCGACACGAAAGGCATCCGGTGACGTATAGTCCAGTCCCTAATACTTCTGCGACCAAATCATGTGTTTGGCGGGGAGGGGGGCGTATTTTGGTAAGGGGACTCGGAATTGGACCGAAGGTGCACGCGAGCCAAACAAATATTTGGTCATGAACATAGGTACGAGGAAATAGTTAACTAGCAGGGAAGCGATAGAAGTGGCCGAAGCCTCAATGAGTTGAATGTAGATTCCTAATTAGAAAGATTTGGTTCCGGAAACGAAGGAGGGCAAATCGCGAATTGCAGCATATAGCGGACCGGTGTTTCGGCTTAATGAAAATGTCTTATTTTTCTAGATCAAGAAATGCAGCAGAAGAAAGCGTATGGAAAGTCCAATTTATTTCGAAATCTGGGCCTACAACTATAATACAGTCATTGGCGTGAATACGACAGTCCTCTGCAAAGACAATGGGAACAGTGACGACATTGTTGAAGATCGAAGAGACAAGGAACCTTCGGAGATTGATGTTCTTAACGAAGACGAAGACCAAGATATGCCAACAGAGGACCCAGACGAAGCAACAGAATTCCCGGTGGAGTTGATCAACGGAGATGCCGACCTTGAAGAAGAGATGTCTTTTAGAGGCGAGGTAAAAGTCAATCATCATTACTTTCAAGGCTATAACACTTCAGAGTCTTTAAAAGAAATTGTGTGTGATAACATAACGTGAGATGTACGTTGCAAACATAGCACTACATAGCAAATATGTTTCCAAGCTCCAGCATTATCAGTGCCAAAGGTGATGATCTTTGATCAGTGCTTCCAGCCTTAAGGACGCAGAGTGGGGCTCGTTTTTTAACAAGCTTTTCGGTGTCGCTAAAAAAAAAAACAGGCGACCCCCCCCCCCCCCGAAACCTACAAAAATAATCTTTTTTTATAGGCTTTAACCTCTGTTATATGTTTTCTTTTTTACTTTTTGATCCGACCCGGGGTCTGGAAATAAATCGAGAAAAAAATCCGAAATAAATTCCCGGATACGGGCCTGAGGTGGACCCTGTGAATTTCCAGATGTCCCCTTTGATTTCAACCCAATGCTCTTCCTTCCTACATGCTAGATAGAGCAAAGCTAGATATCTACCCTCCGAAAAATGTTCCTTCTTATGGCTTTATTGCGGGACAAAATGGGATGTGACTAGACAGCATTGAAGAATGGAGATGACGCTGTTGCCGGCGGAATATTCTCCGGATGGTTGATTATTTGTTCGGGTAGAGTGGACGCCGTCTCAGTCAAATCAATCATTTATTATAAAAACCGTAGCCGGACGTAGCCGAGATTAGTTTCTCGTCTTTCTAGGGATAAACGGCTTCTTGCGACTGACTTGGAGTTCGGGCTTGGGACCGGGTTCTCTTCAGTTGTTTTTATTTTCTCAGACCCCTTACCACCAAGGGAATGTTGAGCTTTCACAGGTGTAATGGTTAGCACCCAGTGTGCAGCATAGGGCTTTATAGAACAGTTAAAGTTTAACTGAAAAGCCAACTTATCTGTGTGTCATTTAATTGGATACACTGAATTATTTGGATCCTGCAAAGAGAATTTTTTATTTTCCACATCTGCTCTAGTTATGAGGCTCAGAATATCTCCGGCCGTCCCCACAGCGTAAATTCTATTATTACGCGGGAAATATTAATCCCAACACAAATGCGGCTTTTCAGTGGGCAATGATAAAATTGATGAAGATTGCTTAGTGCCTGAAAAAAAAAATTTATAAATTTTCTCGTAAGGCATGCAGCCACACTAAAGCGCATAGAGGCAACATAAATCACACGGAAATTCCACTATTTGAAAATCGATTATTGGTGAATAGCCGAACAACGAAATAACTAATTTTCAGCCGGTCTTCAAGACTATTTAAGTGAATAAGTGATGGGTATCTAGATTGTCCTATCCTAGCCCTTTTCGGTTAAACTTTAAACAAATTGCTGCGTTGTCTGGGAGGAAACTCGCGACAAGTGGTAGTTTATAGTGTTTACACGGAGAAGAACCCGCCGAGTAGAAAGGAATTATGGTCGACTTGAAAGGATTTCGTTCGTGAAGACGACTAGAAAAAAAGGCTAGCGGGACGAGAATTCCTTTCAAGATGAAAGGAATTCCCGTCTAATTGAAAGGAATCTCGTTGGCTGCGCTGGTGAAAAATACAAAAAAAAAGGTCTAGCTAGCTTTTGAGACAGCAGTTATCAGCACTGATGTCACAAATGCCATCAAAACAATTTCTTGTTGGCTGGTGAATTTTTTTTTGTCAGATTTTCTGGCTCGAAGAAACAGTTTTTCCCCCTGTGTGTAAACATAATCTTGTCACCATGACCGGAATCTGTTCAAGTTTTCCTCTACTTGTAAACGGTCAAATTGTTATTCTTGGTCAGAGTGCAAATTTCTTTCTTGATTTTTCGCAGTCTGATGAGAGGTTTGCAGATCCATATCCCTTTCGTTTTAGACTACCGATTTGCCGGTCATAGACGAAGACGAAGAAAACCATACGCCTGAACCGGAGGCGGAAGTATATGATGAAGGCCCCGCAGAGCTTGTGTCCGTCCAGAGCCCAGGTTGCTCCGCAGTTCGAGACTGTGTTGTCTGCAACTTCATTGGGGACAAGGAGACAGAATTGTGCGGCGAGTGTAAGGTGAAAATTCAGCCAATCAACAAGTCCGGTAAGTTTTGAGCTCCTCAAAGCGGAATTTCTTACAGGGTCCGGGGCGAAAGTAGGAATATTGGCCGTTTGCATAGGAAGAGTTTCCGTTTGCGAATTTGCGGGTCCAGTTTCGAAAGTTGGGTTATCCCCCGTAGTAGGATCCGGAGCTCGGAATCGCGCCCCAGTTCGGACGCTGGATCGACCAAAAAGTTTCCCATCGTGTCCGAATATTCGATTCTGAAATTTCGTCAGGGTTTAATGAGGAATAAGATAATGAACGACAAGGACTAGTTTCTCTCAAATACAAGCTGGTATTGATACCATATGGCTTGTTGTTGTTGATCATCGGTATTGCACAGTGCCACAGGGCTAGCGTATTAAACGTTGTAGAAGCTTGGGAATTCCGGGCACCATGACAGCGCTGGAGCTGGTCGGGATTTCCTAGTCGGACCAAGAATGCAATGCACTGAGAGTAGCTAGCCATGGAGCTTTTGCTGACTGCTAAACAGTTGTGTCGAAAGTCCTTCATTCAAACGTCATCGAACCTCTCATTTTCTCGCACTTGGTTTCAACTTTCCCTCGAACTTTCCATTGTCTTTAACTTAGAATGAATTGGTCTTTACCACCGACACTGGTTCGTGACGTCATGCTGAAATTGTATTCAGCATTCATGCAATGCTTTCACTCTTATCCCATTAACCTTGTCCTATTTATCCAGAAGTCCAATCCATGGAATCTTGCCAAGCAAGGCTGGAAGACGACTGCACGATTGACTATTACATTGCCACTGTGGGACGCTCATCAGCAGCCCCATTCGTTTTGGCTGAAATAAACTGTGAAGACGAGGATAATGAAATAGTATAGTGTTACGGCGATTTGTGTTGTTTTTGTTACTCTTTATAAATACGCATTAAAATTGAAGTATTGAGATTTCGAAATTTCAATCAGACAAACTGGCCTGTAGGAAACACAGGATCTGGTTTACATAAGTAGTCGGAGAACAAGAGCTACGTTTATCTTGCGCTTTCCGTGACGAGAATTAACTTGGAATTGATGAGTGTCGAAACTCTTGGCGGGGATTCTGGTACGCGAGACACCAAATCACAACAGCCTCACAGCTCCCAAGTTTCATTCCGGCCCCTTCGAGGTAGCTGGCAGACTGGAAGCAAGCGGCCTTGCAGTTTTAAAAATCGTTAGAATGGTCTTTCTCGAAGCCGTTGTGAACGCAGATGAAAAACTCGTCCACTTTTGAAGCAAGGGAAGGGTTTACCTTGAACGATAACACGGAATCCTGTCTCAACCTACTTACTGCTCTTCTACTTCATATTCTCGCAGCATGACATCGTCTGACGTGCTTGATCCATAGCTAAATCAACTACCCGACTCGACTAAAAGATTGTCCACCACACTGGACGGATTCTCCGCATCCATACTCTTGATGAATATCTCTCCTTGCCGATGCAAAATCTCCGGCCTCTCCGGATACCTAGCGGAAGAAAGGCAGAAGTGGTATCACAGCTGCTCCCAAAGATCGCCGTGATTGTTTGACACAGGATTGGAGTCGTTGAGTTTGAGTCGTTACGGAGACGTTTACTCCTTCTTCCTGAGCATCACTGGCGTGTTTTGGACTTAGTCATATAGAGTATTTCCAAGCTATCGGCCGAAAGGATAAAAGATAAAAAAAACAACTCAATAGAACCTCGTCTTTGGTCCCATGCACCGACTATGAATACCCTAACAAAACTGAGCAGAGCTAGAGCTACTTGCTGCTACTAGAGCTACCAGCTACTTCACCTTATTCTTACCATTCAGGGAGATATCCTTTGTCAGCTTCAAAGCGGCCTCTTAAAACAGTTTTTGATTGGCTGCTACATATATAGAGCCGAGCGGCCAGCGAGGCGCCGGGCGCGTTTACATTTATGACGCGTTCTAGGGACAATCAATGGTGTGACAGGCCGCTTTGAAGCGAACAGAGGATATCTCCTCGATGGTAAGTATAAGATAAGCTCGCTACTTCCCTCTTAGCGTCCGTGCACTGAGAGGAAACGACCGTAGTATAGTGACGTCACAATGTTTAACAACCAATGGTCGCTTTCTCTCGACTTAACTTCTTCGGGGCTCTACTGCGATGAGCTAGCTGTTTGTACAGGTACTCGTTTGTTTGGATCGGACAGGGGATCGGGAATCTATTCGACTCCGCATTGTCGTATACTTTATATGACTAAGTCCAAAACACACCAGTGATCCTCAGGAAGAAGGAGTAAACGTCTTCGTAACGACCCAAACTCGACAACTCCAATCCTGTGTCAAACAAATCACGGCGACCTTTGGGAGCAGCTGTGGGCCTGTGATACCCGAGGTGATAGATATCGTGTCTGGCTCTTCCGCTAGGTACCCGGCGATTTTGCATCGGCAAGGAGAGATGGTCATCAAGAGTGTTACAGAGATCGGGATTCAGAGATTCTTTTGCTTTATTTGTTCACGCTCAAATGAACCAATAATAACGAATAATACTGAATCTTATTTGTTCTTGGATGAACTCTTATGGAGCCTGTGCCCCAGGAGGTGGAAATTTGTAACCAATTAAAGCAAGTGTGAACCGTCACCGGGCTGACATTCAGTTTAGCGTTATATGTATCCTGATAAATCTGTAGAGGCAAAAGCCTGTCTACTGCATTTGTATTAACTTATATTTTGTGAGTCCAAAGTTTCGAACGCTTCCAATCTTAAGGCGTTTTTCCGTGCTCCCACAGACAGGTTGTGGGTCAGTTGTGGCTCGAAAAGAGCGTTTCTACGGATTTCAGGCGGCCACAAGTGTGTTTCCGCGACCAGCAAGATTTTCGTGGCTCGCTTTGTGGCTCAAATTCGACAATTTGACGATTTTGGCGGGAATTCAAATTTAGCAGCAACATAACGTCAAAACAATAAAATTAAAAACTTTCTCAAGTATGTGGATATAAAACTGAAGATCCTTTTTGCACGGAATGGCAAGGACGTAAGCCTGGAGTTCTATTTATCGAGATTTCCACATGATTTGTATTTATATATTCAGACATTTGAATTTACCGCCAAAAAATAGACAAAACGGCGTTTCCGCGAGTTTCAACTTGTGGCTCGATTGTGTGGCACGCAATCGTGTTTCCGCGAAAAACACTCAGAAATGTCTGGCCCACAACTGTGTCACGGAAAAACACCTTTAAACTTATGATCGAATCCTGTTGTCGCATACAAGTGCCCAATTTTGTTTCCCCTGAGAAAGATCCCGTACTCTAGATCGCCCGACAAAACGACACCACATTTCGACCGAAGCACTTGAGCCAAATCCCCCCCCCCCCCCCCATACACAAACGGGCACTGCCACGATGGAGATTAATTCGAAACGAACACATTTTTATTCGGACTAAAATAAGATTAATCTTGTCAAAGACAAAATTAAAACCGGAGACCAAGTCTAAACAACCACCAAGCCATGGAGGAACATAAAATAAGTAGATAGGGACGGATGCCCTGTTACAAATTAAGCCTTAATAAACAGGCCTGTAACTGTTTTTATGTGGACATATCTACTAACTGCAAGGCTTCAACTGGGTAATCTTGACTTTACACCATGGTTAAACTGGTGGATTGTACACACTACTCTAATATTGCTCTTTTCCTCCGAATGGTAAAATATTCTTCAGAGCATCGCAGGCTTCTATCCCACTTCACGTCTTTTCTTATTGCTCTATATTTCTGAACAGACAAAGTCCGAATAATCTCGGTGCAAAACTTCCTAAAACTTTGCAAGAAATAAAAAGTTCAAACAATTGCTCTCCCTCTATCCTGGACTTCAAGGTCCCGTCAAGTATTTTTGTTTAGTTTAAACTGGGTTCAAATCATAAACGAAAGATAATGTTTCTGATCACTAGGCTAACAACAACATCTCAATACTGAAAAGCAAATACTAACCAAATACTGTGTCGCTACAACTGAGCCCGTAGACTAAATACTACAAGTTTAGCACCTAACCGAAATCCTCGCAAACCCGCGTCTTAAAAATATGCGAGGGGCTGCTCATTTCCCAAACGGTGTTCCTAACACATGAAGTTTTAATCACATGGTAACAAATTACTCATTACAGAAGTACATAGAACTGAATTGAGACGATTGTCCATTTGTGGGTGGAGTTTCGGCCTACCCCCCTACCCCACATCATGATAACAATAACGGTAAAGCCAAAGGAGAGGCAGGACAAAGGAAACTTTAAACTATAGCGATTGAAGATGAAATCGTGAATATTTTCTTTGACATCGAAATTTTAGATCGTCTCCTGTGACCACGATCGAATTATTAAAACCTGTATTGAAGCTAACAAAAATGAGCAGCCCTGACACTAAGGGGCCAAAATCCGCACTGAATGTAGTCTTTGTAGCCCCCAGCCCACATCCGACTGTGACAGTGCCGGGGTTAGCCGGGTCAATCGGCCACTCCCAATCAGGCTAATTTTTACAACATAATTATTTTGTATGCCACCTAGCGTGCTTATCTTCTGTAATAAGATTCAATAGCATCTTACGCGATTCGTCCATGGTGACGATTCGCGTAAGACAGAATAACACTACGGACCGCTGAGCTGAGCGCACAAAGGTGATAACTCGCCTTTTTTGGCAAATTGAGTTAAGAGCACCATCTGATACGCTCTTTCTCCCTGTGCTACCGAAAATTCACCAGATCATTCCCTACTGAGATACTCAGTTGACAAAAATGATAACTAGCTTTCGATAAAAAAAAACTTTAAACACGATTATCTCAAAAGTAGCAAAAAGTGAGTTATCACCTTTGTGCGCTCAGCTCTTCAATTTTTGGTCACGGTTTGGCCACACCAGGTAAGCATGCGTGCGGATATGTGGCCCCCCAAGCCCTTATCCTGCAGCCAGACTCATTTTTAGACTAAAACCGACTAAATTCTTGCATTGATACGCGTTGTACTTCACTGCTAGGCCCAACCTTGGGCGGCACCTAACATTGAAACTATCTGAAAGCGCGGCACATCACTTGTCCTTGTTCTCGAAGAGCTCTCTCATATCGGCCAGTGCCTTTTCGATCTGGCGCGAAAAGCGATCCGAATCCTGCAAAAGAAGGGAAGAGTTAAGCTTCGGAGACCATTGACATTTTTCGGCCCTTAAAGGAACAGAAAACTTGACTCAAACTTGACTCGGGGAGCTAGCTAACATATCAAGAATGTACCTTGGGTCGATATTGAGAGTAAGAAAAATTCTCGTTACGACCATTGCAGTTTCCGGGCAGTTTCCGAGAATTCGACTTTTGAGCAAAAGGTTTGCAAAACCAAAAGGTTTGTGTGCCGCGACTAGGAATCGAACCCCGGCCGTCTAGTCGGGGAGGTCGTTACTCTGTAGTCTACATGTAACAAGACCAAAGGTTTCGATGGGATCCCAAAAATCATGTTGTAAAACAGATATTCAGGAATAAATACGATGATTGATTGATTGATTGAATCATTTTAATATTTGACCCAGACAACTAGGTCTTGTCTTCGCCAGATTCAGTCTTCGCGCGTCTAATCATCTGAGAAAATCAAGTTCAGATATATAAGCCATATCTATTTTGACGATACTGATCGAAACTTCCTGCTTTACTTCTGCCAAATTTTCCAGTTTCGGCCGGATTCCGGGCTAACTACTTGTCCGGCGAGAAAATGGTTTTCACAATCGTGTTCAGAATGTCTTCTTACCCCTAGATCGAACATCTAATCAACTTCAAATAAAACTTTTACTTGCAACAAATTTTCCGGTTTTGGCCGAATTCCGGGCTAACTACTTGTCCGGTGAGAAAATGGTTTTCACCATCGTGTTCAGCATGTCTTCTTACCCCTAAATCGATCATCCAATCAACTTCAAATAAAACTTTAGCTTGCAACAAATTTTCCGGTTTCGGCCGGATTCCGGGCTAACTACTTGTCCGGCGAGAGAATGGTTTTCACAATCGTGTTCAGCATGTCTTCTTACTCCTAGATCGAACATCTAATCAACTTCAAATAAAACTTCTACTTGCAACAAATTTTCCGGTTTCGGCCGGATTCCGGGCTAACTACTTGCCCGGCGAGAAAACGGTTTCACCATCGGGTTCAGCATGTCTTCTTACCCCTAAATCGATCATCTAATCAACTTCAAATAAAACTTTTGCTTGCAACAAATTTTCCGGTTTCGGCCGGATTCCGGGCTAACTACTTGTCCGGCTAGAAAATGGTTTTCACCATCGTGTTCAGCATGTCTTCTTACCCCATAATCGACTATCATATTAGCTGTTTCAAAATATTTTGTTTGTCCCTTAATTTAAACCCCCTCCCCCACCCCTAAATGTAGGACTACAGAGCCCATCTACGAACTCGACCTTACTCTTGACCCAAAGAATCCTCACACCAAGTTTCATCGAAATATCTCATTCCCTTCGAGAGTTATCGTGCTCACAGACGGACGGACGGACGGACGGACGGACAGACAGACGTTTTTTCGATGTCATAGGTATCCGTCACTAACGTTTTGGGATCCCAAAAAGGCGAACTTTTAAAGTACATGAGTGCATAATTACAGTGTATAAGGGGCAAGGGCCTGCCAGCTAGCTTTGGGAACACTAAGGAGGGGGTTCGTGACAGTTCGAGATGACAAAGAAGGGGGGGCCTGTCGACAATAAGACCCTGTATATTTATCCAAGCCCCCCGGGCGATTCGATGGCCGAAAGTTGCGTAGTCAAGTTTACTGTTCCTTTAATATCCTAACTTTCGCCCAGGAACACCTTTTTGGGACGGTAAAGAAAGTGGGAGACACCTACAAAATGATGAATCTCTGTTCGCCCGTCCGTTTATCTTTGATCCAGACAACTTTAACAAAGGGAATGAGCTTTTTGATAATGTTGACATGTGAACTATTTAGCTCGTAGAAGGGCTCTGTACCTCAAAATTCAGGAGTGCGGGTGAGCTAAGAAATTAGAGACAAAACAAATTCTACGATGAAACTGACTGGAAGTAAGTAAACGGATATAATGATCACGATACTATTTCTTTTTTTTAAGTTTATTATCCAAGTAAAAAAAATTCTATCCAGCTGGTGAACGGATCAACATTACCAACTCTCTACCGTCTCTATTAGATTTTTTTTTGACAAAGACCCTAACCGGTCTTCGGACGAATAAACTCCTCGGAAACAATGACCAGGCGCCTGATACGTCACGTAAAGAGAACAAACATGGCAAGCGCGGTAATAAGTGTATTACTAATAGAGAAGATAGGATGCACTTACGAAGTGAAGTATCTCGGGAAGGAGAATGGATGGAAATACTACTGAAGTATAATGAATTACTATCATATGTACGACGTGTCCTTTGGTGCTTCCATCTTCCGAAACAAAAATATTCACTCAAGAACAACATTTTGCCAACTACACAGTGGAGGTTAGTCCCACACTGTCAGAACTTTGATAGCATTCAACACACCGATGCGCATCACTATGAATGAATGAATGAATTTATTCCCAATAAAGCCCAAGCGCCATGGCGGGAAACATAACACAATAACAAAATATCATACACTCCGAAAACAAACCAAAAATCAACTTCTATAAAAACAGTTCACGGTGGGTCATAGCTATCTTCAGGAATCTCAATGTTATGAAACTCCTGACATTACAGCACAGTAGAGGTATGCTTATTTGAGCACTATTTCTGTTCCACTACCTTGGCTTTGTTACTTGCAAATAAAAAAGTAAAATAGAAAAGAAAAATAACAAACTCGATATCAGCTAAGCCAACTATTTCAGGATTATCCTGTCTCAAACTTGAAGTAGAAATTCAATTGACTTTCTTTGATTCTGAATTTACTAAAAAGGTCCTTTTTCCTAAGAAGGCATCTGGAGGTTCGGACCGCCATCTTCTCCATTGAAGGTGCGTTCCCCGTGGCAAACATTTCAAATTATAAAAAGTAAACCAGGTGTCAGTCGAGTCACTTTCAGCCGTGAACTAGCAAAATATTCAAAAAGTGACAAAAGCGTGAGTGGTTGTTACAAGTAATTATAGGAAGAAATGCCTGATTTGGGTTTTAGTTTTTTCTTCGGCGATCGTTTACATAAGCATACCTCTACTGTACTTCCGTTGCACAATTACTCTCAGATCCACCTTTAAAGAAAAGAAAGGGACTGCACCGCATCTGCATCTAAACAAAATAAACATTTTCCGTTTTTTCAAGACAATAAATTTCAGGGTGTGATTTACAAAGGAGAAAGTGGAGCCTTAAAAAAGCCCCTCCATTCGGGGTATTCTGAAAAACTTACTGTCTGTGGAGAGCTCTTCTTGCAAGAGATGTGGAAGAAGAGTAGATTTTCTCCCGCCACAATATATGAGACTCCGTAGCCATCGTCGGCAACTGGACCAAATCCACCTCCAGCAGAGATGCAATCGGGGTAGCGAGTCAGGTCAAGCTTGCTCGTCTGACCATGAGGGGTCTGAGAAGTGGACAGCCTCCACGGCTCACTGAGAACCTCCTAAAACAGAAAATGGTTCTTTAGCCTGCCCCTCCCAAAAGCTACGGAAAACATACCGTTTGCTTGATTCTTAATAATATTAAATTTAATAATAATAATGGTTTCTTTATTCATTGCACATAAACAACGTGAGGATAGCGGATTAAAAGGAGAAAAGAAAGAAGAAAAATACAAAGAACAACAAATCAAACATCGTAATGTGCCAAGGAAGAAGAAGACGAATTACACCATAAAAGGGGTTCTACCCTAATAGTGCGAACAGACGATACGGATTTCCGTCTCCCGGTCAGGAATTCCTGTCCGATTTTCCTCACCATCATCACTTCCATATGGAAAAGTTGAAATTTTTTCAACTTTGGCAGTTATATCAGAAGGTTTATGGTTTCGGATGATTCTCCATTCCGATAAGACAAAGGCAAATATACAGCAGGTTTTTAAAGTATCTGTGATAGCATCGACGGTATTTAAACTTTTTACTCTTTTTTTAATAGATTAAAAGTGCCTGAAAGATAGAGTACAGAGTGGCCACGAAAATTTTAATAAAGGGAAACCAGTCATACACAAATCCTCAGTTTTTGGGCATGGTGCCCTAATATCTGGGCATGCCCCAACGTATGGGCATGGTACTCATACGTTGGGGCACCATGCCCTGTAGCAATGGTATGGTACCACCATAAAAATCGGCTTGAAAAGCCAATTTCCATTTCTGATTCTCAATTCAACAAATGTTAATGGTTGTACCATGCCCAGACGTTGGGGCACCATACCCAACAAATTAGGATGTGTGTATGACTGAGGGAAACCAAAGCCTTTCGGTTATGCTAGGACCGATCTGATTATATTTTTACTATTTATGTTCTTATCTTTTCTAAATACTTTAGTTGTTCCCCTTCCTGTCCGTTAGAAAAAAATAATAATAACAGGTTTTTAAACGCGCTAAATAACAAACACAAACGTAGGATACCTTTAAGAAGGGCGAATCGGTCTCCAGGTACTTGGAGATGACGTAGAGACAGAAGAGATGCCTATCGATACCCTTCCCGCACATGGCGTCCTGGTAGCCCCTCTGATGGGTCTGGCACGCGGTACGGAGCAGGTTGAAACGGTCTTTGTTGGATACTTTAGAGTCTTCCATGGACCGCACCCAGGCACACGACTCGATAGTGCAGGGACGCACAGTCTCTGTACGACCTAGAAAACGGTAGGAGAAGAATAATACAGTATAGTGATATCTCATGTATCTGCTCTTAACCATTTTATCCCTTTGGCATTTTTTAAGTGCGATTATAGCATTATTTTTACCTTGTTTTTTTTTTTTTTATCTTGAACACTCGCTCGTCATCGGCAGCTCAGCGTATTTGTTTTTCTTTTTCATCGCACCTGTCTCACCCTTTTCATCCATCTCATCTCAGCTTTCTTTCGACAAAGAATGAAATCAAACTAATCTGGTGTGATTTCCTATTTATTTTTGAATATTACTTCGTATGGTCATGCAGGTAACGCAAAGCAACTGAGCAATAAAAAGCAAAAGAAAAAAAAAAAAATACTATGTGTGGGTGTAATCTGACATTATACTACTTCAGTCATGCTGAGTGCCCTATCACAGTGCAAAAGGGAGTTCCACACGGCAGGGTCTGCTACTACCGCCGCAGATTCTCAATGCCTTAGGAAGCTTTCACCAACTTATAACTTCCGGGGCATTGATATCAGTTACCTGGCCTATGCCGACGACATCCTGCTTATAATTAAATCTAGGAAGGGCCTTGACGCAAACGTCGCCAGCTTAAGCCAGTCGTTAAACAAGATTGGCCTCTCTATGAATGCTAGCAAATGCCAATACGTTTGCTTCAACGCCCCTGCTTCTCTTGTTCAAAGTCTGAGAAGCATTTGCGAGGGGGCGACATGCGTTCCACGTATTTCAAATACCTCCGTTTCCTGCTATATTTGCCCCGTCGCACGCGAAATCGATATTTGGTCCGACGTTTGTCGGTTCAGGACCCACTATACTGAGAATGGAAAATATGTCCTCGAAATTATATACTCCGATTGGCCGTTTACCTGTTCACGAACCCATTAGCTCAGTTCTTATTTGCGATTAAATTCCTCTGAAATTGTGTGTGTTTTTATTTAGTGTTTTCCTATGTTTCTTTTTACTCTTGTACTGCACTTGTGCCCTAAGTGAAGTGCGTAATAAACTGATTCATTCATTCAGTTGCTATCTACTCAAAATGTGCACAAATATTTGGTAGGTTTGAAGTTTAACATTGATGATTGTGGTTATGGTGGTTTGTGGTGTGATGGAGTGGGACCAGGTTACCCCCTAGGTAAGGTAGCTAAGTTAGTGAAAGATAGGCTAAGAGATCAAGAGATTCAGAGGTGGCATGGGGGCGTATCAGAGCACCACTCTCTGAAGTTGTATGGTATGGCTAAAGAGACATGGGGAGAAGAATTATATTTCAAGTTGGGATTGGGGGGGGGGGCAGAATTGACGTGGATTGTGAGTCTTAGGGCGGACGCTCTTCCAGTGGGGATGCGGAGAAAGTATATTGGTCGAGAGAGGAAAGGTACTGGTCCTTATTTTTGTCCGATGTGTGGTGTTGAGGGGGAGGATGCGGTACATTTGATGTGTTATTGCGAGGAGTTGAAAGGATTAAGAAAGGAAGTGTTTGGCCGGGAGGTTTGGGATGAAAGGGAATTGACTTCGATTATGGGAAGTAAGTGTTTTGGTGATCTCCGAAGGCTGGGTAGATTCCTGAAGATAGCTATGACCCACCGCGAACTATTTTTATAGAAGTTGATTTTTGGTTTGTTTTGGAGTGTATGATATTTTGTTTTTTGTTATTTTTTTTTATGTTTTCCACCATGGCCCTTGGGCTTTTTTGGAATTAAATTCATTCATTCATTCATATTCTCGTCGTCATTCGAAGCTAGGCGACGTCCGAAGTAACAAACCTTTCCTGTACTTTGGTACTTCGTCATGCGATTCCATGTTGCTCTGTTTTCACCAAGACCAAATCAATACTAGTCCTGTGCTTATAACTATTAGTGTTTATATTTGTATATATTGACGATTTCGACAAATTTGGCTTTTACCATGATAGTTCGAAAAGAATAAAAGCCATATCTATCTATCTATGAAACAGAGCCCGAAGAGAACCATCGACTCTCTGTCCTCAGAAACCTGCTACAAGTTGAAGTTTACTGCCAGAACATAAAAGCCTTACCTTCTCTGTACAGACGCGTCATCGAAGCTTCATAGGTCAGGTTGAACTTGCCAGCATCCCTGTAGTACGCTAGCTGCAGAGCCATCTGGATGTAGGCGTCCGGCGAAACGCGGAACTTCTTCATAAGACCCTTTCCGTATGAATCGTGGACGTAGAGACGCAGATCAACGTCATTCAGAAGGGCCTGAGCGACCTTAAAGACAACATCAGCTAGATGCAAAATCCTTACGTAGAAAGAGGACAGACTTCAAAAGACTACATTCCTAAATGGATGTATATGGAGAGTAGAAAAGGTCTCTTGGAAAGTGAATCCGCTCCGTACGTGGAAAGTGGATTCGGCAAGCCTGAGAGAAGTTTTAACGGGGCAGCGACTTTCCGACTATTCTCGCGCTCGGCGGATTCTCACTTTGCTTTTTGGAAAGCGAATCCGTGAAAACACCACTCACCTTTTATTCATCGTTAACCCCATTCAGGCGAGGCTATGTAAGCCATTCATTCATGTGTGATACTAAGTTTCGTACCAGATGCTCGACAAATAAAATTTGTCTACTACACAATATCTACGAAATCTGCACTAGCCTGTAGCCTACCAGTCCTTGGCGAAACTTCGCTAGGCACTGCCGTTCATGGCTAGAACAATAGAAGAGCTGAGCGCACAAAGGTGATAACTTACTTTTTTCTACTTTCGAGATAATCATGTTTAAAGTTTGGGAAGTTAGTATATCGAAAGCTATAGTTATCATTTTTGTCCACTGAGTATCGCAGTAGGGGCGAAGATTCTGATAGCACAGGGAGAAAGAGTGTACAAATGTGTACCATATGGTGCTCTTAACTCAGTTTGCCAAAAAAAAAGGCGAGTTATCACCTTTGCGCGCTCAGCTCTTCAATTATTTAGTGCCTATTTATGTTCCTTACGCAGTGTAAATTATGTCAATGGGTGTTGTTTCCTTTTCTTTTTATGATTACTGTTGTTGCCAGTGATGTTCTTTTTTCCTTTCTTTCTTTGTTCTTTCTTTCTTCTTCTATATATAATTACTCCGTCTTTTTGTACATTTGTGCATTATGATGGAAATAAATCTATTATTATTATTATCAGTGTCTCACCGCCGGTTGTTTTCATTAAAGCCGTCTCTCTCTCTCTCTCTCAAACCGTCACATTCACCTAATAGCACTGCTGGAGCATCAATGGCTTACTTACCCTATTGCTTGATTCGATGATGTTGATACAATCTTCTGGAAGCTCCCATCGTAGCCTCGACGCCAGAGGTGGCTCGAATTCAGGAGTGCCAATACAGTGGCCGTCACTCTTGTATCTAAATACAGACAACATCACAATTAAACGAATTGATCTTCGAGCTTTTTAAGACTAAGACACAAGGTTTTCTTTCAACAGACCTTTCTAAAAAGGAACCTATCAATTTTAAAGTGGAACATTATTCGTTCTCCAAGTGATTTTAATCTAGTTGAACTGGACAAATATAGTTGGAAGAAAAGAAATTTTGAAAAAAATATCAAATATCGGTGCTTCCTTTGCAGGGCAAAACATAAAGAACAAGCGATTATGCAGCATTACAACGAATCATGCTAAAGAACAGGTAGGAATGTTACATAAAACAATAAAGGACACTACTTTAAGCACTTACTTGTCTCTGCACAACAGAAAGCGTAGTGATAAGAAACATAGTTAGTAACAGTAAGGATATTACAAAACATGGACAGAAGCAGCAGATTTAAGGGCGAATTTACACTCTGCGTAAAATAAGTTTATTTTCTACCGATATTTTTGTGGCTAGAGATTTTATTTTTCCGGCGCAAAGACTAGCCGAAAAAACGTCTGATTTCAAATACGTTCGGATTTACGCAGAATGCAAATCCACATAACGGAACTAACCACAAAATTACTCCACCACCATTTTTTTTTTCATGCCCACACCTACATAGGACATTCTCCAAATTGTACAAAACAGATTCGATGAAATTTTTGACTGGGAAACTGGGCTTAAGCATTCTAAACACTGGCCCATTTTTTCAGTACTCGTTTCCCTTATCACGAACATTTATTTTCATGAACACCGGGCCAATATTTGGTTTTTCAGTCAGATTTTAAATATTTTACTTTAAAATAAACTGTCAAATCGTGTCATTGAATAAAAGCTAAAAAAAATAATATAAAAAAATAAAAACTGATGTGGAATATAACTTTGCATTCCCGCTCGAACTACAGATACAGTTTGATGAGCAAGGATTGACACTATTTTGGCATATTAGCTAAAATCTGCAGTGTATAATTTCAAGACTGTCCTTTCTATAGTGTGCTTGATAAGAAGAAGAAAGAATAAGTATATGTGTAGTTATATCAGAAGAGTTAAAAGAGAAGTAGAGTGAAAAGGAGGGAATCTATTCCTATCGCATTGCTCATTTTTTACTGGAGAAACTCGCAGAAGCATCCCAATCGGACGAACCTAACTAACTCAGGAAATAGATAATGAGCCCACAAGAGAACGTCCAGCTTCCACAAGCTGGTTCGTAATGAAGCGATCGCACTTTCAAGGTGATCCACTGGCCTGTTCTGAAAGTTAAGGGCAGGATATTTGCACTCACAACTCTTATACTGCGAGTAGATCTGAAGCACAGCTTAATCATCTCGGATGATGTGATGATTGAGCTGTGATCTGAAGTGACAAGCCATACTGCTTGGGACACTAGCTGAACTTTCTCAGAGGGACAATCTTGCTACATCTCGCGTACAAAGTATGTTTTCTTTTCAGAAACGCGAGCATAACATAAGATTCTTAGAAAGAATTGTACATTAAAGTTCGTTGGCAAAATTTAGCAAAAATACAACTGCTTTAGGACAACCATTATGACCCCTTTACCTAACACAACTCGTCATGTTTAAAAAATTGAAGATTAAACAAAAATACTTTTTGGATGCCGCTCGAACTTTCAACGAGAAGATGCTTCCAAATCAAACTACTTACGGTGTGTTCCAACCTTCTGCCATTAGTAACTAAACGCCCGATCGTCGTTCTAACTTTCAACACATTTGCGACAAAACTTTTTTTTTACCCTCTAGACACCCTACTAGTTCTATGGTGGGGATACACGATCAAATTCTCATTTTTATTTCAAGTTAAAGAAATCTCAACTTTTCCTTTCCATATGGAACGTGATGATGGTGCCGAAATTCCTGGCAAGAATTCCAGTCCGCAAGCACCCGTTCTTGGTCGTCTGTGCACAGTATTACCAACCACGCTCCGCTAGAAATTTTTAAGTTTGGAAACCTTGAAAATTCGGGTTGAACCAAATCTCGAAACTTTGGATAAAGAAAACACCTGAAAAATGGGTATATAGAACTCCACAAATACTACACTGTCAGATAATTCATAACAGATAACACAAGTATGTGCAGTTTCACCAGACAACACTTGGGATGTAGTCTGTTGTGACTTTGATAACGTAACGCATTAAATGTTATGCATAACAAGCATTGCCAGGAAGAGCTGAAAAACACCAAAAAAGCACCTGCTAACGTTTTTGTTTGTCGTCTTGATATTGGAAAATGTCAGCAGCTATGCATAACGTTTTCAAAATCACAACAGATTACATCCCAAGTATTATATGTGAAACTGCGGATCCTTCCTTGTGTTATCTACTATGAAACTTGTGACAGTGATACCGGATGTTGTAAGTTGCGTGGTATGGAATCATTTCTGGTTTCTGGACTGCCAACTTTTAACACAGGAATTCAAATTAATTTTTTTCTTTCACAAAAGGTTACCATCGCTGTTCCAACCTCGCTCAGCCTTTGCACTGACACGAACACTAATGGATTCTGTAAGTTGCGGGATATGGAAGAAGCATTTCTGGCTTTTGTACTGCCCACTTTTAACACAGGCATCAGGGTATTCAATTTTTTTCCGACACAAAATACCATTGCTTTTCCAACCTCACTCAGCCTTTGCAATGACGCATGAAATCATAGTTACTTCTGGTTGAAGGCTCGAGCACACCCTTACTAAAAAAGAACTAAGTACTCAAACAGAACAAACTAAAAGTTCAAACCAAACAATTAAAAAAAATTATCATACCCAAGTGAGAGCATATCTTCTCCAAGCACGTATTCCCAAACGTGGCCCATAATTGGAGCGTCGGCCCTGTTTTCAAAATAAATGTGAAACCATCACCAAGATATTAACAAATGATGAGAAAAAGCAGGAAAGAAAGGGAAGCAGGCCACATCTATGATATCACTTCTCTACCCCTCTACATTTTTACTTCTGAAAGTGCCGTTTCATGTTATCCTTTTTTAGTTTTAGGCTTCTTCTTTGTGGTATGAACCTACGGCCAGTTCTTTTTTCTAGAGGTCTGAGCCTGAAGATGACCATTGCCAAGAAGGACCGATATATCGCTAGAATTAACCCAAGCTGACACCCAAGCTGACACCCTCAAATATGATGTGTAATGAGACGATTCTCTGTTTGTGATTCTATTTGATTTGTGCATATTTGTTTAAGATGAAAACTTTGCTTAAATAAAAGCCTTTATTATTATTATTAATATATATGGCCCATTATGGGAACTGGGAATAAATTCTTTCAGCGTTTAATTATTTATCTTGTCTCCTCATACCGACAGAACTAGAGCCTTTACGATTGTTATTACTATTACCGTTCTAACACTCCATCACAGCGCTTTCCCGATGAAAAATTCTTTGACTGTGTAGTAGTATGGTAGTTGTACGAAAAAGTTTCATGGAATGATATGTAGTAGTATGGAATAGTTTGCTTAGTGATACGTAGTAGTATGGAATACTTTCATAAACATGCCTCCGACTGGGTTAATCTTATGTAGTTGTATCCGATAGCATCCAGTTTGCTAGTAGTAGCATGTACTAGCAACAGTTACTACTGCATGCTACTTTTTCGTTCTACTCCATATGACTAATTCTCGGAAATTTTTCATCGGGTTAACGCCGGTTCCGTAAGATCTGAAGTCTCGCATTACGATCAATTTGGAAAACAAATAACTTATTGGTAAGGTAAATAAATTAGAAATGGCAATTTGTTGCGCACTGAGCACACAAAAGGAAACCAATTCCACTGAGCTTTCGATAACGAGGTAAATGCGCAAGTAAAAAAAATATATAGGATACATGAACTTCCTTACAGATATGCTGTATGCACATTTAGTAGGTTTGATTGGTGATATCATAGGGGCGTGGGCCAAAAACCGCAAACCAAAGAGAATAGGACGATATAAAAATTGGGAGATTTCCCGCGGTAGCATACCCAATAAGTATTACGTCTTCCGCTAAGACGAACTCCCAGTAATGAGCCACGACCGCTGCGTCCGCCCTAAATACGCCAAAACGAGGTTATTAAATAGGTCAATATGTGAATGATCAACTGAACATCTTGATACATAACACTGGACCGATCAGTGGCTCGATCTGTTCGATTTTCTTCACGTCCCCTTGGTTGGAATGGTCGAATCTTGGTCTGCCCAAGCCCGGTCATAGTGATCCAGGACTCCAAGGGCACCTTTTTGGTGATTTAGCGAAAACAAAACTTTAATTTTATTTTTTAACGTACTTTGACTGAGAAAACAGACAAGCAAATTTAGAAATGAAATAGACATTAACTATATCTTTTTTCATGTCCGAATTTTTAACTTCGACACCTTCCGAGGTTGGGAGCGGGCTGCTTTGCGGAACGGGCCAAGCCAAATCAGATTCTCGGGTTCCGCGGTCTGTAATAGTTGTGGCCACCTCTCGACTTCCCTTTATCGTTTGTCTCTCCAGTCGCTTACGAACAACTGGGCATTTGGGTCTTCTAAGAAGTTTAGGGCCAACAGAGCCACCATTTCCCATCGCGACGGGCGAACGTCAAGCGGTACAAAGTTAGCCTGGGCTTTCGACCTTGGCAAAAATACCTTACCAGTATCAGGGACCCATAAATTTCCTGTAATGACTCGCCATTCAGGGGGCTTTTCATTTCCTATGCTTCTATGTTGCTATGTTGCCCGAATCTCTCCTAATTTCCGAAAATTCCGCTTGGGTCGAATCGGCGTTCTTGCTTGCCTCAATGGACGTGAGGCCAAAGAGACTCCTCCCTCAAGGCGCCAGCAGCCAATCCAAAATTTTGTCTATCTGGATATTCGCGTATTCTATCCCGTGGGTATTTCTCGAACTATCAGACGTTCGGTCAAGAGCGCATCAGAAATCTCTTATTGACAAGCCCCCTGAATGGTGAGTCATTACAGGAAATTTATGGGTCCCAGCCAGTATGTAAATAGGATACATAGCTAACCGTCGAAAGATCAGAACACAGCCAATACCGTTCGGTAGCTCGTCTTTGGACCAGACTGCCCGCGATCAGGGCTCTCTTCTGGTTCGAGAGAGACCCAAGGATTAATTGAGGGTGATTATCGCACCATTCGCACCCCTCACGCCACCTTGGTTAAGACATTTCCAGGGAACTGGTAACACATCCACAAAGGGAGTATAAGAAGTATGAAAAGCGGTATTACCAGGAATGCTCAGCGTTGAAACCGATCTTTCCGTTCTTGCCAACACAGAGAGTGAAGCTCTTGTCGAACCACCTATCATATCCCTTTCCGTGAAGGAGGATCCGGCCATAGTGGTCCAGCTTACTATGATCTTTCTAAAAAAGAAATCTTCACATTCAGTATGCCCCTTAAATGAATCGACAAGGTTTTAAAAGAAAAACCACACCGCGTTATTGGGGAAGATTAAAAGCGCCAAGCTTCAACCTAGAGCTAATACCTTTAAAGTTTAACTGAAAAGGCAGCTTTTTTTTCAAATCTGAGATCTGAATACACTGAAATATTTTGACTCATCTAAGGGATTTTGTATTTTTTCTTCACCCGGGGCTCTAGTAATAACGTTCAGAGTGTGCGCTGCTTGCACAACAACCCAAAATTCATCTATACGCGGAGGATTTGGATTTCAACGAAAGCCTGCACTTCCAGGGTTAAAGATGCTAAGCTCGCAAAAGCTGCGCCTGTAGACAGTAGGAAAATGATGTTAAGATACGTCTTGCAAGGAAGGGGACATTTTTATTTTAATCTTCGGCAAGGGCTTACATTTATAGTTGGTGTATGTTTCAAGCGTAGAAGGACAAGCACATAGGGGTACCACAAATCCGAAAGAATAAGTTCATTCGATGAAATCGATTATTTGTGGATAACGGACAAACGAAGTAACGCATTTTTATCGGGTTTCAGGCCTATTTAAGTAAATGAGTGATGTATAACTAGACTGTCGAATCTCAGCTATATTCGGTTAAACTTCAAAGAAGAACCAAGGCTTTTCAAAGTTCCACTGGTAATTTCTTCAACAACCAGCTCTACCACCTGCCCGCCTGGTCTCATTCTTCCTTTCAAGTGGTTGTCTTTACTTTAGTTCTGTAACCCAGTTTAATCTTTCAACGGTCAATATTTGCGCAGTAAGGCATCTCCTACACACACTAATTACAGACCACAGAAAATGCGCACCATTAAAGGCCCATTCACAACGGGTTTTAGCTAATACTCGATACCAGCCAGTCCCGGAAATCGCTCTGAGACCGATAATCAGCTGGGATCCTGCCGTTCGCAATTGACGTTAGTGCCAGTTTCGGGTACCAGCTAGTCTCGCACCCAAGTTGAAATCAGTTCAACTTATGAGGGTAGCCTACTAGCCAATCAGATTATTTTGGGGAGTATTGAGGAATATTCTGATTGGCTAGTTTCGAACCAAGCCCAATAGATAAAATCACATCCACTCCTTACTGTCTTGAAAACCGAAAGTGAATTTGGTCATTGCTATTCTGTATGTCGTGGTTCAGCATTAGCCAATCGGAATATTGCTCAGTATTCCCCAAAGTAATGTGATTGGCTAGTACCCTCAAAAGTTGAACTGATTTCAACTTGGGTCCGAGACTAGCTGGTACCCGAAACTGGCACTAACATCAATTGCGAACGGCAGGATCCCAGCTGATTATCGGTCTCAGAGCGATTTCCGGGACTGGCTGGTATCGAGTATTAGCTAAAACCCGTTGTGAATGGGCCTTAACGAAAACGCTGTTTGTAATACCGATCAACTCTTATTCCCAACTCGGTCAATTCTTTCGCCGAAGCTTTGAATTTCGTACGATGGTTCAATTCGCTATAAAGTAGCGGGGGGGGGGGGGGGTCGCCTAGACCCAGAGACGAATGCCTCTTTACGGCATTTATATTATTATAAATTTCGTATCGCTTACTGGGTCATAGTTGTACTCCTCATCGTCGAAGCTCAGGAAGAAGGCAGCCTTCTCAATGGCGTCCAAAGAGATCTTGTTCATTCCCTTTGCGAAATACTGCTGTCTCGCCTTTGCCCAGGTGGCTCTCTCACCGGCAGTCAGCGCGGCGAGCTTCTCTTCTCCCCTCTCAGGGTCTGAAGTGTCGTCCAGAATGTTCCGGAAGATGCTAGAAAAGACAGAAGTGACAAGGAGGGCTTTCGCGAGCTGTGCAAATTTCGAATCCTTTTCGTTGGTTTCCACGCTCAGAGAACGGTTACAGGTTTCCCAGAAGTGTTTACGAAAGGCTGCACCGTCACAGGTTTAATGACATTTAAGACATTGATGTCCAACGTCGTGTTAAACGTTATGATTAGAAATGCCGAGAATAACTGAAGAGCTGAGCGCACAGGTGATAACTTGCCTTTTTCGGCAAATTGAGTTAGAGTACCATCTGGTACATATTTGTAAGCTCTTTCTCCCTCTGCTATCAGAATCTTCGCCAGATCACTCCCTACAGAGATAATCAGTCGATAAAGGTGATAACTAGCTTTCGATATACTAACTTCCCAAACTTTGAACGTGATTATCTCGAAATTAGCAAAAAGTGATTTATCACCTTTGTGCGCTCATCTTGCAAGTGTTTCGCGAAAAAATAATTAAAAAAATGTATCCGTCACAACATTTAGAACAAGGATGCTCATTCATGTGTTAAATGTTATCAAACCCTTAGACTAGTGGAGAACTTGGAAAGTTGGACGTTCTTTAATGAAATGAAATGAAACTAGTTAAACAAAACAGAACCAAACAAAAATCCACGTTTACAGCGGCCTGAATACAGTAAGTTTATTTCGTCGAATACTTCTCTGAATATGTCAACACCTTCTTTTTCTTGGCAATGAATAGCAAAATGAAAACGCTAATAGTTAAATGTCACAGCTTTTTGCCACAAAGAATCACATCAAAGAAAATTAAATTAAACCTTCTGTTATTTGTTTGTTGTTTTCAAAGAATTTTAATCATGAAAGCAACGCAACGGTGCAACAATTTTTGGATTCCGTAGCTTGACACTAACGGGGCGCAGAAGAAAGAGATAAACAAATCCCTTCCATTAACTCGTTTTGCCGCATCAACCTCGAAAGCTATTTCGACACGACGGAACGTCTGATAATGCAGTAGAACCTACGTCACAGGGTTCCTCGTTAGCCTTAGCTACTAACACCAAAACATTCTTCAGCATGGGAGTCACACACCAACAGAACGCCTCCCTTTTCGCAATCGAGATAACCCGAAGTCCGAGAACAACAAACAAACACTTTTTTAGCCAAGAACCATTCAAGTCAATATGTCTTTTGACTCAAGTCAATATGTCTTTTGACTAAGAATTCGTCTAGAGTTCAAAGATCGAGCACGCAATGATACGTCGTATTAACTGATTTTTGGTACAAAGCTCAAGAAAACAAAAATTCACAAATCAGCCACCGTACGCAAGGTTTTCAATGGTTTCATTCCGTCAAAAAATAAAATCCTACTAAAATCCTCCTACTAAGATCCAATGAGGACAGAACAAACAGAATGATCCGTTGAAAAACCTCCTTCCGTTCAAGACTTTTAATTAGTAAGTCTAGTCAGGTTTTTGGCCGGAAAACCACCACATCCGGTTTGATCCAAAGCCTTATAAGAATCTGACAGAAATTCTGGTCAAGAAAAAATGAAAATGAAAACTAAGACCGGTTTCAGCGGAAATCCGTTTTTTTTTTTTTGTAAACAATATCCGGAATTTTATTTATCCCTCGCACATCATCTTAGAGGGATAATTAGCTGATCAAGAAGAAACCCCGAAAATCTCGTTTTCTTAATTTTGTTTGCAATGAATGGTCAGCTTGGCTTCAAACCTTATATTTTTTGTTTGTGCACAGAGAAGTTTCAAAAGAATTCGGTAAATGTATATAACACCAGTACACCGTGCAGTCCCATGATATCAGTCCTATCCTACCCAGTGCCAAAATTTTCTGGTATTGCCCTGATGTTAAAAGAAAAAAAGTTCCACCCGGGCGTTATCAAAATAAATAACGCCCGGGCGTTATTTATTTTGATAACGCCCGGCCAGCCATGCCATATCAAGTGAAACGCACGGTTGGAATTTTGTTCTTTTAACATCAGGGGAATACCAGAAAATTAAAACAAATATACTAGTGTTATAATCATTATCGCCCTTGCTTTACTTCGGGCGATAGCTAGCGGAAAATTTGGCCCTTGGGCAGCATGATAGGCAGATATTCGCTATCACCCTCAGCAAGGGCGATAATATATAATAACACCAGTACACTCTGCAGTCCCTTGATACCAGTCCTATCCTACCCAGTGCCAAAATTTTCTGGTATTCCCCTGATGTTAAAAGAAAAAAGTTCCAACCGTGCGATAACAATTGCCAGCCATGCTATAACAAGTGATATCGCACAGCCAGCCATGCGATAACAAGGCATCAGGCCACAACACCAGAAAATTAAAACAAGAGTACTAGTGTTATAATCAATATCGCCCTTGCTTTTCTTCGGGCGATAGCGGAAAAATTTTGCCCGCGGGTAGCATGATAGGCTGATATCGCCCGACCGCAGCGAGGGTGATATCTGCCTATCATGCTGCCCAAGGGCCGAATTTTCTCAGGAAGGGCGATAATATATAATACTATACTTGGACTTTTTTTTTTGTATAACTCCGACCACCAAGAGGGTTACGAGCCTGAAGCTTTGTTTCGTTACTGGCTCAATGTTAGAAAATCCGTCATTTGTTGCAGTACGGCAAAATGGCTCAAGGAACAAACAACTGAAACCAAAGGGGGTGATTGTTGGGACGTGGGGTTACTTACATTTCTAGCTCAGCCGGCTTCAGGAGACGTCCCTTGTGGTAAAGATTTACCTTCCAAAACTTTCCGCCGCAGTACACAGCGATGTGCGTGCTGTCTGGCAGATGGACAATCTTGTCCGTTTCGATACCAGGAATACGGGTAGTGTTGAAGATGCGCTCGTACTGGGAAGAACACAATGGGACCATTCCTTGCACCATGATCTAAAACGGAGTTGGATATTATCGACTCCGCTTGATTGAAAGTGGTCAAAGAACAATAATATTAGCATGCCGTCAATGTGTGCAGCTTAATCTCACTGCAGAGGTACCAGGGCGATCGATCGATGGACACATTATCTGATAGACCAAAAACCTGACGTGCCTTACGCCAAATTTATTTTTGAAATGTTATATTTAGTTAAAAACAGAACGAACGAGCAGGAGCTCTTAGCTTGCGCATCCTTTTCCAAGATTACAAAAGATGATGCAAAAATCATTGCACACCGGATTGGTTGCAATTCTTTAACCGCAGTAGTTACCTTATGAGCTTGTAAATTGGATGATTAAGGATTCAACAACAAACTCTATGCAGAGTTTTAGCCGTCAGTCAGTAGCGTATATTAGGGGGGAGGCGACAGGGGCGATCGCCCCCCCCCGAAATTCTTGAAAAAGGGATTTTTAGTGGGAAAAACGTGTGCGAAACTCGGGCGACAGGGGCGATCCTCCCCGAAATTCTCGGAAAAGGAGTTTTTTACGGTAAAAACGTACGCTAAAATACAAACTGAAATGATCAATCGAAATTATTTACAGCACGGTTCAGTAATAGATCTCAGAAACTGGTTTCGAGTTGTAATGTGAGTGATTACAAGATTAAAAGATGTTGTTTGCACCTCGTTTTTAACAAAATCGTCATATGGAGTCGAATTTTAGTCTGGCAATAGGTGTTTTTAGTGTTGAAAACGGTCAAAAAATGAAAAAATCGCCAAAAATTTTTAGGCCTTCCGGCCGAAAAAGGGATGGCATTCGGACGCATATTTTCACTGAGCTGTCGCCCCTCCCGAAACAAATCGGAATATACGCTACTGCCGTCAGTCGAGTAAGGGGGCGATCTCAAACTGACATAGGAACTCCTCATAGGGCCTCTCAGCTACCTTTGATCCAATGACGCAATGTAAGGGCTCTTTTTGTTTTCACGTCGGGCAGCCTTTTTGACCGTAAATTATTTCGAGATGTAAACTGTTTCAACCTTCTAACATGGCGATACGTTTGCAAGGCTGCATGGTTTGCTAATTTTACAGTTGCACCGTTTTTCGGAAATATCGGCCCCAGGCATAATGAGGTACCAACGGTCTCACAATAAATTTCCCGGGTAATACCATGTTTACTTGAAACTCGGGCAATTCTCGCCGTTCCACGAGGACTCCTCGGGGAATCGAAGGGGACGGCGAGAACAGAGTGAGTCACTCCACGCGGACTCCGCGTACGGAAAACAGCGAGAACACGGGGAATGCTTCTAAACAAGATATTGTTCGAAAAAAAAATATGCAGTAGACGAAATTTTTCTGGATCCACTTTATTTTGGTTTTGTTTATCCCGATTGTTTTTAATTAATTTTACATTGCACAAACACCCGCAAAAACTGATTCCCCCCCCCCCCGAATCTGAAAGGGAGTCCTTTTTGATGATGGTGATGATATTCGGAGCATTCCCCGTCCTTGGGGACTCGCGAGAATACGGGGAGTAAGTCCCCGGGACAAACAAAAATGCGGGGACTCCTCATGTGGAGTCCTCAAGGAACGGCGATAATACGCCTTATGACGATAACAGAACGAATTTTAGTTGATAATGTTAAGCTGACCTGCAAATAAATTTACAGAAAAATTAATTGACTCTCTAACGAAAATCAGTCGATAACTTTTTCTTGGCAGTATTTTCGCCGCAAATAGCCCATCTTTCCACTTCCATTCTCTTACCGGTTCAATTTCCTGACGCTCCAATGCTCGCCTGAAAAGCATCGATGAATAAACGATGTTCGCCGCGCGAGCTGCCTGAATGGAAGTCGGGTGGCGTAAAATGGCATCGATTCCGTAGAAGTTGGAGTTCACCATAATTGGTGAACGTCCACGGAGGTACACATACTCCTCCCACCAATCGGAGACGTAGTTAGTAGACCACCTAAACAGAAAGTGAAGTTTGAACTCAACCTTTCATTATGCTTCGCCACTGATGCAACAGCGCATCATGTGTAAAATCCAGCGTATTATTCTCAGGGAGGTTTCCGCTATGTCTAAGGCCGCTCCGCGGTCGATCATACTCGACAGGTACAGAATTACCGAGCAGTTCTCCGGGTCAGGGCTGACCGTTATCCCATCGGCCAAAGCGGAGGCTGAGTGGAAACAGCTTTGTGTGAGAATTGTAGGGTTAAACGAATTTACCTTAGGTCAGAGATGGGCGAATCCGAATTCGAATCCAGGATTCGTCCTTCTGGCCGGATTCGAACCTTCTGCCTGCCAGGCTAGATTAAGATCCGGACTCGGATTCCAAACCCTGGATTTTACGAACCCACTCTAATTTATAATCTTTTCCCAATTTTTTACACACTGTGCTTAAGGTATTGTGCTTAACGAGCCACAAATTCGTTCCTGCAATGGTTGCCGAGAGGAAACCCAAACTACGTTATAACAACCACACATGAAAACCTAGAAATATGGTTTACATTGCCCAATTAAACGTCTCATTCGCATCAGTGCTTTTTTGTCACCTCTAATTTTTTTTTAATTATAGCCTGACCTATGTACATGATCTGATTTTTGTTAAGATAGAATTCGAATTCGGATTCTAATTCTTTCATGATCGGATCGCGAGAAGTTCGATCTTGGTTAAACCGACTAATGCAGCGTTTACTAGTACCGGAAAACTTGAACAGAATCCGGTCTTGATGACAAGATTATGTTTACACGCAGAGGGAAAAAATTTATTCTTCAAACCAGAAAATCTGACAAAAATAAATTCACAAAAAAATTGTTGATAGCATTTATGACATCAGTACTGACGACTGCTGCTCATAATGGCTAGCTAGATTTTTTTAAGTCTTTTTGCCAGCGCCGCCTACGAGATTCCTTTTAAATAGACCGGAATTCCTTTCATCATGAAAGGAATTCTCGTCCTGCTAGACTTTTTTTCTAGTCGTCTTCACGAACGGAATCCTTTCAAGTCGACCGGAATTCCTTTTTACTCGACGGGATTTCTTGTCCGTGTAAACGCTACATAAGAGGCTCTCCGCATATTTTTTTCAATTTCAATTTATTTTCAAAATTCCTTCACTGCAAGCCGAAAAAAAAACACGCATAGCTGACATTTTTTTAAGTCTTTTTGCCAGCGCCGCCGACGAGATTCCTTTTAAATAGACCGGAATTTCTTTCATCATGAAAGGAATTCCCGTCCTGCTAGACTTTTTTTCTAGTCGTCTTCACGAACGGAATCCTTTCAAGTCGACCGGAATTCCTTTTTACTCGACGGGATTTCTTGTCCGTGTAAACGCTACATAAGAGGCTCTCCGCATATTTTTTTCAATTTCAATTTATTTTCAAAATTCCTTCACTGCAAGCCGAAAAAAAACACGCATAGCTGACACGCTACCCGCCGAAAGGTTGCCAGGTCTATCTAAAATGAAGTCGAATGAAGCCAGTGCTCCAGGAGGTAAAATCTATTTGACAGTGCAAAACGGATACGTCAGCTAAATTTTATTAGAGTTATGTTTCGGCCCTTCTTGGCAAGGGTCCTCTTCAGGCTCAAAACCGGTCAAGTTGGAAAAACGAACTTGGACAAACAAACTAAAGAGTCTAGCTTAGCGTTAAATATCTGACTTCGTGAATTCCTTTGCGAGAGTTGCTTGGACTTCAAAGGGTTGCTGTGATTTCATTTCGGACACGGCTTCTGTTTTTCTGGTCAATTGTGTTGTTGATCGGGTAGACACATGAAGGAATAATTAGGTAAAATCTATCTTGAGAGAAACCAAAAATGAAGGGTAAAATGGGGTACTTACATGCGCTTCAGGGTTAGGTAACGCTGGAGTTTCCTGGCAATACCGTTCCTGAACTCGCGAGCTAGGCGCTCCATGCGGTGATACTGGTCATCATCCATCAAGGGTCGTACACTTCTTAGGTACTAAAAGAAAGAAGTAGTAATTATTTTCCTGTTAGTAGTCACACTCACATCTGATATCATGGAGCGTGTTCCACCCCTCTACCAATAGTGACTATTAGTTACTATTTCCGTTCCAGACTCACGAAAAGTTACTACGCTGACCGTTCCAACCTTCTCAAAATAGTAACTATTTGTTTATCACACTCGAGAGCGTAGTAACTACGCATCTCTGTAACGTGATTGGTCCGATCAGCCCGCAGCCTGATTTTTTACCCAAAAAAGAAAAAAAAGTTCCAGCCTAGTGTAGTAACTACGGTGACTAGCGTAGTAACTACGGTAGGGAGGGTGGAACACGCTCATGGACTGTGCACCCATGGAGCAAACTTAAAGTTCAACTGAAAAGCCAGCTTATCTTTGCATCTTGTATCTGGAAATACAGAATTATCTTAAGCTTAGTAGGATTTCCAGAACACAGTGAATATCAAGTAAGTAAATAAGCAAAAACGTTTTTGTATTTCACATAACAACTTGAAAACTATGCAGCTTAACGAACGTAAGAATCTTTTCTTTCATTTATTTTTCGTTGCTCGGAATCTGTTTATACATACGATGGGAATGTCAGACGGCTAAAATTAGTTCTATTTGACAATGCAAAGCGGATACGTCAGCTACATTCTATTAGAGCTAGGTAAATTCAAGGATGGGCGAGTCCGAGTCCGGATTCGAATTCAGGATTTGTCCTTTTGGCCGGATTCGAATCCGAATTCGAATCTTCTGCTTGTCAGGCTGAATTCGGATTCGGACTTGGATTCCAAACCCCCATCTTACGAATCCACTCAAACTTCTATATAGTCTACATACTTCCAGTTTCCGTTTCCCAGTTTTTACACATCGGGCTTAGGCAATCCAACTTTCTAATCTCCGCTATCAACCATCCTCAATAATTTATCACGTTATCTGATTACCTTAGATATCAGTGCTTTTTGTCACCTCTGATTTTTAAACTATAACCTATGCATAGGATCTGATTTTTGTAAGGTCGGATTCGAATCTGGATTCGATTCCAGATTCGAATCCTCAGCATGAAATGGTCGATTCGGAATCGGATTCGCAACTAGCCCTGGATTCGGATTCGAATCCTTTCATGATCGGATTCGCCCATCTCTGGGTATATTTCGGCCCTTTTTGGCAATGTGAGCTTTTTCCAGCTTGAGTGGCTTGAGCCTGAAGATCACCCTTGCGAAGAAGGGCCAAAATATAGTTCTAATAAAATGTAGCTGACGCATCCGTTTTGCATTGTCAAACATGATTCGCAGTCAGCTTGGGCTGAAGGAATATTTAAAATTAGTCCGATGGTGGTCCACAACAAAGGTGAGACTTTTTTAAACAAAGATGAAGATGGGACAGGGATTCAAGTCCAGGTCTGGATACGGACTTGAAGTGGACAAATATGGCACTTACCCTTGTCAAGGTTTCATCTACACTTGGCAGGGGGAGATATGGGAGAGCTCCCTGGAAGGAGTAAAGCATGGGCCTTCGATAGCTGGTGAGTACCTTTACAGCCAGAAGCCACACCCGGGTTGGAATGGAGACGGTGCGCCCAGCGCCCCTTTCTTCAAACATCCAACCTAAAAAAAAAAAGATTATAACTGAACTATTTCGCCTACACTTTCCAAGAAATTATAGTTGCATTTTTGGGATCCCAAAACGTTAGTGACGGATACCTATGACATCGCAAAAGTTGTCCGTCTGTCCGTCCGTCCGTCCGTCTGTCTGTAAGCACGATAACTCTCGAAGGGAATGAGATATTTTGATGAAACTTGGTGTGAGGATTCTTTGGGTCAAGAGTAAGGTCGAGTTCGTAGATGGGCACTGTAGCCCTACATTTAGGGGTGGGGGAGGGGGTTTAAATTAAGGGACAAACAAAATATTTTGAAACAGCTAATGTGATAGTCGATTATGGGGTAAGAAGACATGCTGAACACGATAGTGAAAACCATTTTCTCGCCGGACAAGTAGTTCGCCCGGAATCCGGCCAAAACCGGAAAGTTTGTTAAAAGTAAAAGTTTTATTTGAAGTTAATTAGATGTTCGATTTAGGGGTAAGAAGACATGCCGAACAAGATGGTGAAAACCATTTTCTCGCCTGGACACGATGGTGAAAACCATTTTCTCGACGGACTAGTAGTTAGCCCGGAATCCGGCCGAAACCGGAAAATTTGTTAAAAGCAAAAGTTTTATTTGAAGTTGATTAGATGTTCGATTTAGGGGTAAGAAGACATGCTGAACACGATGGTGAAAACCATTTTCTCGCCGGACAAGTAGTTCGCCCGGAATCCGTCCGAAACCGGAAAATTTGTTAAAGTAAAATTTGTATTTGAAGTTGATTAGATGATAGATTTAAGGGTAAGAAGATACGCTGAATCTGTATATGACAATCATTTTTTACCCGGACATATAGTTCGTCCGGAATCCGGTTGAAACCGGATATTTTTTTATAAGTTAAAGTTTCATTTGAAGTTGATTAGACGTTCTTTATACGGATAAGGAGATGCGCTGAATTCGTTTCTGAACTATCTTTTTTTGGCTGGACAAGTAGTTCGCTCGGAATTCGGCCGAAAACGGAAATTCGGCAGAAGTAAAGCAGGAAAGTTTCGATCAGCATCGTCAAAATAAATATGGCTTATACAGGCATATCTGAACTTAATTTTCTCAGATGATTAGCCTGGCAAAGACTGGATCTGGCGTAGAGAAGACGTAGTTGTCTGGTCAAATATTAAATTTTTGGGATCCCATCGAAACCTTTGGTCTTGTTTAAGAAGTTTTGTTCGCCGTTGGCTTAGCTAGTTGCTCAATTTCCACTTTCAAACGCCGTCGAAGTTCGCCATTTGCTTGATTACTGTTTTTAAGACTGCGGCGATCCCGGCCCGGTCGCCGTTTCTTCAACGTTTCAAGCAAACTTCGAACTTGCTAGCTCACGAAATTCGACGGTCAGAGTTTGAAGGACAAAGAAACTGTCACAGGCGACCAAAAACGGTATTTAAACAGACGTTTGAGTTTGTAGGTAACTTCAAACTTCGATCAAAACGCAAACTTATGATACGGGTCCCACGCCACGAGGATTCTATCGCCGGAAATGATTTTACATACCGATTTTCTTCGCCCCCAATCTAAGGTCGCGTTTTCTGCTATCTCTTATGGCGCAAAGGTGCGCCTTGTTTAAGGTAAGGTAGAATTTCATTGAAATACGAAAATACGTCAATAAAGTGCCTGGCATACAAAAGGTTTAGAGAGTAATAATAAAATATCTTCTCAATTATGCAAGGTACATGTCCTTCGTATGCAGGAGAACCGCTACGACTGGAGGCCAGGCGGGAGAAAGAAACGAGACGGTCAAAAAATCACATTATACCGTGTTTCTGACCGAGATCCGAGCCCGAGGACGACGTCTGGCACCAGTGGCACCAAAAACATTAAAAGTGACTAGCACCTCGTTAGTACCAGAACGGGAGTACGTCATCGCTGCAGCATCGCTTTGGGGCGAATGAAGACGCTTCGTCGACGCTCCGTGCGCCACCGCTCTGTAGGAACCAAGGTTCCTACAGAGGAACCTTGATGACAGTAAGGTCAATTATGCAAGTCAAAGATGCAGAAAAATGACAATGAGATGGCACTGATTACTACTTGACGTCCTTGGACTACTCAGAAGCGCGACAAGCTGTATCAAGCATGCTCTGCTAGTTACGTTTTAAAGTAAGCGTCATCCATCTAAGAGGGTAGGGGCCAAAGTGCCAAAATTTGGACTTCTTACCTTGGTACATGAAGAGCAAACGCAAGATCTGTCGGACACTGAGAACAACGGTAGCCCATCCGCCCAAGCCAACGGCAAGCGAAGCAGCAAGTTTCATCTCTTTCGAGTCACTGTAAAAAAAAAAAAATAAATAAAAAAATAAGAACTCGCTCTATATTGGCATATCGCTGAGGGTGTAGAGATGGATCGTAAGTAATTCGCCAAATATGGCCGACCTAGCGACAACCATTGCACCCTCTGAATCCACTATATACCAATAACTGTTTTTCGGTGTTTTAAAACATAAGCAATATGCACTATATCCTGCTCTCAGACGAGAACAGTTCACTCTGCAAAGCTTCTGGAGTCCCGTGTATCTTTCCCTAGTACATTTAACAGAAGCTCTTAATCATCGCCGTAGGGATGTCTCAAATACTTGTCGCGTTTTCTTATCTCAATTCTTCTATTCCGTGTTTTTTTGTTTTCTGTTGAGATAAAGCCAAATCTCTTTCTCTTGGGTGTTTGTCAGAATCGAAAAATTGTTTCGATAGTCACTTTTCATTCTCGTTCTCCGTTCTCCTTCCTGACTGGTCAACAAAGGGCGGAAGCTGAATCCGTATTAACAGGCCTTAACGGGTGGCGAAATTAGTGTTTTTGTCGAAAGCGAGTACTGAGAAGCGAAAAGAGCATGGTTTCAACAAGTCGGTTTCAACAAATGAAAGAAACTTAGAAACAGTTACAGGTGCTGACGGTCCTTCAGTCACGATCAATTAATCGGGAAAACACGATTTCATACCTGGGCATGTGCTGGACCAGCTTGTCAATTAGTCCAAATGAGGGGTCGTATCCATGGTGATATGACCCGGCGACAGCAGATTCGACGACCAGAAGTCCACCAAGTGAGCCGGGGAAAACACCGTTCTTGATTCCATTCTAGGAAGACAAGATAGTTAGCCCCAGTTACTATATGAAAGCGTAGCGAATTGAAAACTAACCTGCTTAAAGAACCCCTTGTACCTTAATTGCAGATTCACTTTACGACCTTTAATCGTTCCATCCTTTCACTATTCCAAATTTTTGAACTTCTTGTGTGATTTTTATCCACCCTAACGACAGTACACTGATTTTTGCAACTGCCGCGTTTGGCTCTTTTCAAGGCGTATGTGGCTCCCGCTAATTGCTCCCGAGAAGCTGACTGGTTAGAAATATCAGCCATGGAAGTTTTTCCATGTTCCTTATTGAAGCCGGGGCTGGAGCGAACCTTTTGAAGACCCCGCAGAGTATCAAAGGACGTATGTTGAATACTCGAAATGGAAACTGCGTGTACTGCGACTCGTGCTTTAACGATAACGACGAATGTTTTCCTTTGCTATTAACAACTTAAGCTGCTTTCACATTGACGCGTCGTTGCGATGCGTTGCGTATGCGTTTATCTTGCGTTGCGTACAGTCTGCGTAGCGTATCTTTCACACCTGCGCGAGAAGCTTTTGCGCTGGACTTACGTTTTCCTTTCTCGGTTTATTCTGCTGAATTATCGTTTCTTTCACCATTAGCAAGTTTTCTTCATCATTAGTAGGTTCTTCTCCAGTTTCTCTTGAAACTTCCATTTTCTCTTGAAAAATTTGATGAGTCCGCGTCGACGCAATGCAAGAATAGAACTTGGTTCTATTCTTGCGTTGCGTTTTATTTGTCTGCGTAAGCTCTGCGTTGCGTCGACGCAGAGGCTGCGTAGCTCAGTGTGAAAGGCTCAACGCGTCAATGTGACAGCAGCTTTAGCCGTCGGAACATTCAAAACAAAAGCCATTCGGTGTCTTCACGCCTGTTGTCAGTCGCTACGGAAGGAGACAAAGTGTTTGACAGTGCAAAACGGATACATCAGCTAAATTTATTAGAGCTATATTTTGGCCCTTCTTGGCAAGAGTCCTCTTCAGGCTCAAAACCCCTCAAGTTGGAAAAACAAACTTGTTTTTTCCAACTTGAGCGGTTTTGAGCCTGAAGAGGACCCTTGCCAAGAAGGGCCGAAATATACCTCTAATAAATTTAGCTGATGTATCCGTTTTGCACTGTCAAATATGAATCGCAGCCAGCTTGGGCTGAAGGAATAGGACAAAGTGTTGTCGCGATTTCCGAAAACCGGCAATTTTCGAAATAGGCTACCCGGCACTCCGCTAACAACCGAGTGAAGACGTATTTGTCTCCAGCTTTTCTACGTGAACGCGTAAAATAGGGGTTGCCTACCTCGACACTGGCCTGCCGAAAGCGGCCGAAAGTTAAAAGCAAATTTCTGCGTAGTCCTGACTAGGTCCTAGGTCATTAAAATTGTACTTACTGACAATTAGTATTAGTACCTGGTTAGAAATACACGGAAATTTCCTTTGAGGCTTATTTCCAGGTTATGTAATTTGAGGTTGGTGACCTCTACTGTATGTATACTAATAACAATAGCGATAGTTTTAAAACAATAATTAATGATCAAAACTCTTTTTCCGGAACTTCATTCGCAGAAGTCCTTGTGGAAACATATTATCCCAAGAAAACGCACCAGAACAAATGGAACTACAACTATTTCTTCTTTTACACATACCTTGAGTCGCACAATCCTCTTCTTCCACGATCTCACACCAGAGTTGAAAATCAGCTTCAACACCTCATTATCGAAATTGACAGCTACGCCCTCGTGGGTCACCGAGAAAGAGAAGGCGACGGCCTGATGAGCTTCCGCCATTCTGGAAAAAGAAACACTTTTTTGCACCATCGCTTCACCCATTTTCACAAACAACTCCACTTCCTATAGGACTACAAAGGCCGAGCGAGTTCATCAAACTGGTTCGACCTCGAACGCCTGGGTATGTATATCCTCTCAGAAGACTGCCTACTCTGAACCGACACAATCGGGACTTTTTTCGAGAGGGGTTGCAAACTCAAACATGCTTACGTGAGGCATACATATATACAGTAAGGGGAAGGCTTCTTTGGACGTTTGTTAACTTTGGCTAGTGTCATTTTCAGCTTATACAAGTGAAACGTCTGTGCGAAAAATGTCCCCGCATAGTCCAAAAATAAATCAATCAAAAATAACTCACGAAATCTCTTATTACCATATCGTGGTCTTCAAAAATTGGAAATTGGACAACAGGTATTTTTTTTTTTACTTCTTTTTTTTTGTTAATGGTTCCGCCGGGGACATTTTTCTGCGGGGAATTTTTTTGGGGGACGTTCTGCTGGGACACATTTTAGGAGTAGAAAATCTTCTTTCAGCCCAAACTGACTGCAAATCATAATTGACGGTGCTAAACGGATACGTCAGCCGAATTTAATTAGAGCTGTATTTCGGCTCTTCGTTGCAACGGTCCCCTTCAGGCTCAAAGAAAATGAACTTCTAAAAAAAGTATACCAACATTATATCTCGGTAAATTTTTGTAAAAAAAAAAATCAGCTCTAATCTAGCCAATAATTCTGAAGTAATCCATCGACACAGAAGCCCCGGCAAAAGCATGCATGTTTTGTCGACACGTTTTCGTACAAAAATCCTTTTCTAGTTATCGTGTTCTCATTCGAAATCCAACCTGTCGGCAAAAATAAACATAATAATAATCACGCTAAGCATGAAGTTGACATTGAAGGTAGGCTACACTTTTTTAGAAGTTCATTTTCCAGCCTCAGCGGCTTGAGCCTGAAGAGGACTCTTGCCAAGAAGGGCCAAAATATAGCTGAAATAAAATTCAGTTGACGTATCAGTTTAGCACTGTCAATTATGAGTAAAAAGGTCACTTGATATGAGTTCTGGAATAAATTATAAGTGGTATTTTTCTATGCCGTTCTCTATCTTTTCTTTCGTGAGTAGGGTTTCGAACATATACCCATTATCCACATAACACACGGATAGGTTGGAAACACAGGGAAGAGTTTTTGTAATTAGGATTTATGAGAAGAGATATTTGTTTGTTTGTTTGTTGTTGTTATTTTGTATGCGATGGCCCTTGGACTTTAAAGTTTAACCGAAAAGAGCTGGGATAGGACAATCTAGTTACCCATCACTTATTCACTTAAATTGGCTTGAAGACCCACTGAAAATGCGCTATTTCGTTGTTCCACTATTCACGAATAATCGATTTTCAAATAGTGGAATTTGTGGTGCCTCTGTGCACTTGTATTTTTGCTGTATGCCTTACGAGAAAGATTTATGATTTTTTTTTTGTTCAGGCATTAAGCAATCTTCACCAATCGTGGTGCCTGAGACGTGGTGCATAATATTCTAAAGAAAGAACAGACCTTGAATTATCAGAATCTTTCAATAAAGAAAAGAGAAGATGATAGCAGAAATATATTTTCGTTACGAACCAAGAGCAACATTTTTGTTCTGTAAGGTTATCGGATATGATACCCAGTAAACTTCAATAAAATGAAAAAAGAAATAGTCAGATAGGTCAATATTGCTTCCTACAGCACGTAGCATTCCCGAAATCCTATCAGACATACCCGTTGTTTTAATCGAGGGGTTACTCTCTTGTTAGGCAACATTGTACAAGCCTCCGTGGCCACCGGGCACTTACTTTACGGCCATTTTGGGAGTGAGTAACCCCTTGGTTTTATTGACAGCTGTGACACACATAAGTTGTGTGTTTTAGGCATACACAACGTTGACGACAGCTATAGTAAAGAAGAGGGTGTGTCAAGCAAGATGCCCCCAAACCTGTATGATATATACCCTAAGCCCTTTCCTTAGAGGGTAGTATTAGCGAGCAGTGGGTAAGTAGGGTATCTCCCCAGCGAATGAGAATGCACCAATCGGGGGCGGGGCTGGACAAATAGATAAAAACTTATCGCGAAATCTAAACCTGTAATGAAAGTAAAGCTAGACATGTCAGAGATTCCGGACAAAAACCGGCTAAAACCTTTTTTTTGTAATTGTAAACAATGATTAGGTGATAAGCGGACAAGTATTTGAACTGGGGCCGACGTTTAGATCGATGACAGAACTCTAAACTGCGGACTTCTTGGAAAGCTCAGTTACTTTCCGTGGGGCAAAAAGCCAAGAAAAAGTATCAACCTTGCCAGACAACACTATTCAAAGACTTCAGTAAACTAGCATCCATATTAAATTCCATGCAATCTACTTCAATACTTTTGATCCCGGTGACAAGTGAGCACTAATGGTTAACAAACAATAAATAAAACAGAAGAAGAAGTAACACATAACCGTTCTCGATGGGTTCCTACAGGTTCAACCAAACTGGAAGCGACAGGTGTAATAGTAGTAAGCGTAGAGCGAAGAACCAATTTTAACGTGTTTTCAGATGCCGAGGGGTTGCCCACTCGCTTTTAGTGTACATTAAGTGCCCGGTGCCCGGCCAGAGTCGGCACCGGTTGCTACGTGTTAGAACATTAAAATAAGCGTGTTTAGAAGCGTTTGAAAGTTGAATCGGATAATAATGACAGGCACCACGGATCTCGGTCGATGCCAGCCAGTGCCGGGGTACAGCAGGTGGCGGGGAGTGGGTAACCCCTCGCCAATTACTAGTATCCACTCTCGCAAAGACACTGTTAGCGGTGCAACTGATGAAAAAAACAAAACAAAATATGCGGACTTCTTAGACAGAGAAACAAGAAACAAAAGCCAAAACTCACAAACGATCCTGGCGCCCCGGACACTCTCAAGAAGAAACTCAGTATTTACTATTCTTTCTAATGTTCTCGTTCATACACACTTGCTCAAAATTAGGACACAATCTGACTGCCAAGTTTCGCTCAAACTCCTGGCCGATCAAACCTGTTACTATACGTGAATCGCCTAGCGCATTTAATGATTATTTGGGTCTTCCCGCTCCTCGAACAGAAGAATCTAAAATCATGACAAGAAACTAGAGATGCTCGCTAGCTTCATGAAGGGAGGGGGGGGGGGTATGAAAGGGCTGCCGATTAGGCTATGCAAATTTTGGAAACTCGTCTAGTCATGTTTATCTCGGTTTAGCCGGGAACCGTGAGATGTTTGTTCTAATACATATCACCGGCTTGCAATGAGCCTTAAGTCAGAACTGTCGGATAGACCCCATCTCTTGAAAGGGTTCTCCCCTTCTTCATATTTCAAACTAGGTATGGAATGGACTGAACTTCCGACTGAACATAATTTGGAATTCTCGGTTTAGCCGGGAACCGTGAGATGTTTGTTCTAATACATATACCGGCTTGCAATGAGCCTTAAAGTTTAACCGAAAAGGGCTAGGATAGGACAATCTAGTTACCCATCACTTATTCACTTAAAATGGCTTGAAGACCCGCTGAAAATGAGTTACCTTGTTGTTCCGCTATTCACGAATAATCGATTTTCAAATAGTGGAATTTCCGTGATTTGTGGTGCCTCTATGCGCTTGTATTTTTGTTGTTTGCCTTACGAGAAAGATTTATAAAAAAAAAATTTGGTTCAGGCCCTAAGCAATTGTCACCAGTCTCACCACTGCCCACTGAAAAGCTGCATTTGTGTTGAGATCAAGATTCCCGCGTCATAGTAGAATTTACGCTGTGGGGACGGCCGGAGATGTTCTGAGCCTCATAACTAGAGCAGATAGTGGAAAATCAAAAAATACCTTTGCAGAATCCAAATAATTCATTGTATCCAATTAAATGACACACAAATAAGCTGGCTTTTCAGTTAAACTTTAAGTCAGGACTGTCGGCTAGACCCCAGCTCTGAAAGGGTTTTCCCCTTCTTCAGATTTCAAACTAGGTACGGACTGGACTGAACTTCGGACTAAACATAATTTGGAATTCTCGATTTAGCCGGGAACCGTGAGATGTGTGTTCTAATACATATCACCGGCTTGCAATGAGCCTTAAGGTAGAACTGTCGCTAGACCCCAGCTCTGAAAGGGTTCTTCCCTTCTTCCGATTTCAAACTAGGTATGGACTGGACTGAACTTCGGGCTGAACATAAATCTGAAATTCTAGGTTTAAAACGATGGAACAGATTAAACTCAGCATATCAGCATACTCTGAACTAGTAATGGATGGCCTAGCGTATGCCTGAAACAACTTCTGACATATTTCTCCTGAAGCCAGGCAGAGCTTAATCACTTAGACAACTTCAAAGAAAGTTTAGATTTCTCGAGCCACAAGAGGATAGAAAAAAATCTTCAAGGCCAGGTCGAGGGCCAGGTTTGATATAAAGGCATGCCCAACCCACGAAGCATATTAGATACAAGAGTTCCATCTATACGCTATACACGAACTTATGGCCACGAAAACGATGAGATAGGTCATGGCCATCCAGAAGGACAAGTATTCCACAGATGTGCTCGGCTTCTGGGAAACGAGAGCTGCAGGAGTTGTTATCAACTTTTTGCAAAGAGTTAGGCCGATGGTAACAAAGATTCCAGCCGGAATTACTCGGCTATTGCTGAAGATTCTAATGGTAGAGCTGGACCACAAGACCTGTCTGCAAAAGATACCACAGAAAAAGACATCTTGGGTTGCTAACTAAAGACAAGTTTTTGCAGGGAAGACAACTGCTTTTCTTGGATTACGGTACCCTTTCCAAGCAAAAGAATTCTCAACTTATGATCTGGGAAGTATATGGTCACAGAGCACCCAAATCGATTACAAGAAGGAAGCAACCACATGCTGCGGCAAAAACATGTCTCAAATGCTGATAAGAACTAAATTAGGGAACCCCCCTAATTGAACCCTAAGCAAGCACCCAATCGCACAATGACCTGGTTCTGATAACCAGCAACAGAGATAGCTACAGAGGCGTTGGGGGACAAAACTAGTGCAAGAACCGTGGTGGCTTAAGCTCATATTACCAAAACTCATAAAAATAAGAAAAATTAACCTACCACCGCCTAAGCTAAACAAGCCACTTTTTGATTAAAAAAAAAAAAAATCCAAAAGTCAACAAGGAATGGCAGGCGAATCCGCTTCAGCAGAATTGCTGATACACCTGAATGCGCAGTAAGAAAAGGAAATACGAGGAAGATCCATCAAACCCTCAACGAGGTCATGCAAAGCGCTGTCTTGCTTGCAGTAAAACGCACAGATGAACACCTTAAATATGATATAACAAAAATGCGAACAGCTGAATACTACACTACCGGCACTGCACAATAAACAGGAAATTACACACGAACAGTCCGATTTCATTATTTATGCCAACAGAATGCTTAAAGTTTAACTGAAAAGCCAACTCATTTGTGTGTCATTTAACTGGATACACTAAATTATTTGGATTCTGCCAAGGGATTTTTTGATTTTCCACTATCTGCTCTAGTTATGAGGCTCAGAATATCTCCAGCCGTCCCAACAGCGTAAATTCTACTATGACGCGGGAAATTTTAATCTCAGCACAGATGTGGCTTTTCAGTGGGCAGTGGTGATATTGGTGAAGATTGCTTAGTGCCTGAACAAAAAAAATTGATAAATCTTTCTCGTAAGGCATAGCCTACAGCAAAAATACAAGCGCATAGAGGCACCACAATTTTCACCTCATTTTCAGCGGGTCTTCAAGCCAATTTAAGTGAAAAAGTGATGGGTAACTAGATTGTCCTATCCTAGCCCCTTTCGGTTAAACTATAAATACTTGACTCTGATCTCAAATGACGCATAATACTTGTTACGCCATTTATGTTTTCTCAGCTCCCCTATCAAAAATAAGCTTCAAAATCCCCGCCCTTCACCATTGTTCCGTTTGCACTGACAACATTTTGTCTGAGCCAAGTTTGCCTTAATTTGAGTCGAACATGTGCTCTTAGGGTGTGAAGTCTAGATAGAGTCGACAAGTGCCAACAAGAAGATTGCAATTTTATGAGGCGCGAATGGTATGGTAACTATACTGTAGTGAAAGGATAATTTCTAGTGAGAGTTGTGCTTTAAGTTCTTAATTTATTGATCCTGTTAGAAGCAAAAAACAAAAAGGTGTTTTAAAATTTAAAGAAAAATTGAAAACAAAATGCCCTTCTACCATGCAAGAAACTGCTCAACCCATTCATTCCCACATAACAAATGTGGTTGCATGTTGCCAGAATGTGGACCATGGATCCTCATCCCTACATCCTTAGTCATTTTCAGGGATATTTGTTGTCAAAGCAAACCCCTGTATAGTAGAGGTATAATACTGCACATATTGCCTAATTTTGAATGGTGCCAAAGAAAGAAAATGTTAGAGCTGAAACTTAGCAAAGTTCCCAAGTTTTTCTTCAAAATAACAGGTACGAAAAATAAATCATATTGTGAAATTAAAGGCAAAAGCTAAATAGTACAGGAAAATGAGCTCCAAAAAGACGTCGACCCCAAACAAATTGCAACAGAAATGATTTTTACACCATCTTGTAGAGAAAAAAAAGCTGAACAACATATCCATTTTCGCATATCCTCGCTCGACGCAAAATAAGTGTTTTTTGGCTTTTAATACATTTTTTTTTACATATTTTGAAAAAAAAATGTAAAATTTCCGTGGTTGTCCGCTAATCTTGAACTGAAGTACGATTCAAATGCAAAATGACAAGCTGAAACCGAAAATGAAGTCAGATTTGGCGCTTAAAGCACCAGAAAAAAGTTAATGTAATTTTTTCAGCCTATTTCGCAAAAAATGACAATTTTCAGTGTGGCCCGATTTTCTTGAATTAAAGTGCTTTCCTGACATAGAATCACGAGCTGAGACCGAAAATGGAGTCATGTTAGGTGTCTGCCGTGCCTGAAAGAAGTTTCGTAACCACAAATGTGTCATCTTTACGTTTTTTTTAGTAAAAATAAGAAAATTGTTAAGAAAAGTAAAGTAGGAGTCAAACTGCTTTTCAATGCTCAATATTTACAAAACAATACAACACATCCAAAGTTCTACATACTGAGTCGGTTTTAAGAACAAAAATTACGATTTTCGTGGTCGTCTTTTTTCAGGACTGAAGTATGATCTGGATGCAGAATGACAAGCTGAGGTCATATTTGTGGTGTATCTTCCACCAGAAAAAAGATTCACTGTCAATAATATTCGCCGTTATTATTTTTGTAAAGACATTTACTCAGCACTTACTATCCATCAAAATGATCGATTGTAGAAAAAACAAAACATATACATGAGCTGGCCATTAGTAGCAGAACATTCTTGAAGACCAAATAACTTATCCTTGGAAGAACGCCCAAAGTAAAACAAAAATGCAGTCGGATAGAAAATTAGTTATGATCAATCAATAAGAATATTTTTTTCCTTCGCGGTTTATCCTGAGACCTACCTACCCTACTCTGAACTTTATTCGATATTTCTGCCATATCGGAATCTAGTAAAGTTTTGCAAGAAAACGTATTCCTAGGATTAATAAAATGCATATGACATATTATTGTTTCCAAATTTTTTTACGCACTGTGCACCACAAATCAGATGATTCGACTTAGCCTACCAGCAAGCCAAAATCGGATCCAAAATCCTGGGTTCGAATGGAACACAGCAATCACTTATGGTCGAGAATCACCCATTGAAATAGTTTACTCTTTTCCCCTCAGTGACTGATCTTCCAGCTTATGAAGACACGTGTATTTACTCTTGATGTAACCTTTGACCAACCCCTGTGGTGGAAATTCATGAAACTGGTCCAAACAGCTTCACCAGGAAGCGGACATTCAGTGTTCGACCTGAAACTTGGAGGATTCCACGCCACGATGAGCTTATGATGCTACATCCTGGAGGAGTCTGGACTGGGAGTCCGGACTCGAAAGATGTCTGGACTGGGAGTCAGGACTCGGAAGATGTCCGGACTGGGAGTCAGGACTCGGAAGATGTCCGGACTGGGAGTCAGGACTCGGAAGATGTCCGGACTGGGAGTCAGGACTCGGAGATGTCCTTTCAGCGGATAAGTGATTGCCAGAAGCATAGCCTACGTCGCCAGGTAATGATTGACGCGGCGCTACACGCTATTGTGCTTTCCACGACCATCTGAACAGATCATGGAACTTTTTCACGAAGCTGATGAACAAGGAAGTAAATGTTGAGGATGTAGCATGTAGTCATTCCTTAGAGTAAATACTGGAACTGATTAGGACTGCTACAGTATCGGATGTCAAAGCTGTGGTTCCAGTATTGGGAGATGCTTCGGTACTGCGAAACTTCATAAAAATTGAAGGATCTGGATCATGGGAAGTCTGGTGAAGACACCCTTCTCCTGATCTGTGGCGTCGATAGGAGGGGACCTGAATAAGCTCCAAAGGGAAGATTTCGAAAAAGTGACAACGATTTGTTCACCCAGAACAGTCACCATCAATGGTTGATGTAGCAAAATAACACAAGTACCGAGTTTTTTTTCTTTTATCAAGTTTAGGAATGAACTGGTGAGCTTGATCCTCAACTGAAAATCGAGGAAATGGGATATAAGAATCAAGATGACTTCTTATACCCGTTAGCAAATGACCTTCAACAAGCTCTGCGCATGCTCTTAGAATCGACTTAAAATCGACGATGCTCTTAAAATATACTAAGATCCCAAAATTCGTGGAGATCTTATGTTGATGATGATGAAACTTCTTTCTGGTACACTAGACACCCAGGTTGATTCCATTTTTGGCCTCAGCTCGAGATTATATGTTAGGCTAGCACTTCCGTTCAAGAAAATCGGACCAGTGTGGAATTTTGTACTTTTTCAATAGTTGGTTGAAAAAATGACGTTAACTTTTTCTGGTACTTTATGCGTCAAATCTGACTTCATTTTCGATTTCACCTTGTCATTTGCATTAGAATCGTACTTCAGTTCAAGACTAAAGAACAACCACGAAAACTGAGCATTGAAAAGCAGTTTTTATTCGTACTTCACTTTTCTTAATCATTTTCCTGTTTTTACTAAAAATTCGAAAAGATCACATATCTATGGTTACGAAACTTTTTTGATTCCATTTTCGGTCTAAGCTCGTGATTATATGTCCGGATCGCACTTTCATTCAGGAAAATCGGGCCAAATAAAAAATTGCTCTTTTTCGCGAAATAGGTTGAAAAAATGGCAATAACTTTTTTCTGGTGCTTTATACGCTAAATCTGATTTCATTTTCGGTTTCAGCTTGTCATTTTGCAATGGAATCATACTTAAGTTCAAGACTTGCGGACAACCACGAAAGTTTTGTATTTTTTTCGAAATACGTAAAAAAAAGGCATTAAAAGCCAAAAAACGCTTATTTTGCGTCGAGCGAGAATATGCGAAAATGGATATGTTGTTCAGCTTTTTTTTCTCTACAAGATGGTGTAAAAATCATTTCTGTTGCAATTTGTTTGGGGTCAAACCTCCATTTGCCTGTACTAAAATACAGTAATTTTGATCTTCACCTCTTCTATGCCCTCCCTAGCTTAAAGTTTAACTGAAATTTCAGCTTATTTTTTCATCTGATCTTCCAACACACCAAACTATTTTGACTCATTTAAAGGATTTTGTAAAAAAAAAATTTAACGAGGCTCTCGTAATAACAGTCAGAATTTGTGCTTTCTGCCCGACAAATAAAAGCCACCATTTCCATGGCTAAAGACGCTAAGCTCATATAAGTTACAGCCTGCATGTTTAGGTTTTTTCAGCAATGGCTTACCGTACCTTTGTTGTTGCTATATATTTCAAGCATGGAGGGAAAAGCCCACAGAGATACAGCAACTCCGAAACAGTAAGTTCATTCGATGAAATCGATTACTGGAGCCTATAGCCCCGTTCACAAGAATGCCTAGCCAATCACAGATGCCTAGGCACGTGCCTAGCATCACCGTTCACACCCATGCCTAGGCACAGATTTTGGGCCAGGCACAGAGTTCTAGGCTCTAGAACTCGGTGCCTGGCCCAAAATCTGTGCCTAGGCATCTGTGCTTGGCTGGGCATGCTTGTGAACGCGGCTTATACTATTTCCGTTGGTCTCTATTTCTGTATGCGCCCGACATAATTAGTTTTCTAGCTTAGATGTGCCTTAGATGCACTGCAACCTGTCAAACCTTTTTTTAAGGTTCAAGGTTTTTAATTTACACTTCTGTAGAAAATGATCATATATATAGGCCCAAGCCTGGTTAAACCTGTTGAAAGATGTGTGTTTAAAAGCATATTCACTAATGAATCTTCCTTAATTCAGAAATTTTGGCAGTGTTATAACGGAAATGAAGTCACGGCATCCCCCGTCGTTACAGTACAAGAGAGTCAACATCGATGCCTGAAAGCCAAAAAGACAAAGATCTCCTCTGTCTAAAACACTAAATGTTTTTCTTATACTGAATTCATGTTGTTTCTAACAATTATGCAATTTGCTTTCATATTTTTCCGAGTGCCAGCAGTTGAAGCACAACTCTTACTAGAAATAATCTTTTCCCCCAAAATGGATCAGAAAAAAACATTTTCGAAAATACCATTACTTTCCATCTGAAATTAGCTATTTTCTTGTTAGGGCCTGTCGACTAAGTCCAGCCTTCCTGCTCTCCGACGTGGCGGCTGGGCACAGAACATTTGAAAACTGATCGCGTCGTGGTTAAAAAATGTGAAAACTAAGCAAATAAAAGAAGTAATAAGCAAAAGCTTCTCAGATCATTATGTGTGAAAGAGTTGTCAGCAGACATTGATGATCCCGGCAAACGCTTCGTTGTGTGACGGGCAAAACTCGGCAAGGCCAAAGAAGCGCTAAAATTTCGTAGGCACAAAACGAAACAATGGAGAAAGGTGGGGATTTTAAAAGCTTGTAATTTTGTATGGGAGCTAGATATATTATAAAAAGCAGAATAAGCAAGAGGGGTCCTTTAAACAATGATGGCATGACAGAAACAAAATTCGGGTGACCAGCCGTTACGGTAACAAAGTCACCAGAAAATTTTTGGGTCCTCACAGAAATTCATGCACTGGCAATGCAGCTTGTGCACTAGTACAGTAGAGGTATGCTTATGTGAACATTTGTTGACAGTGGACTTTGCCATGTTCATGCACTTGCTTTGTCGAAAGTTAACTACCAGTTAGCCAAAGTAGGTAGCCTAAGAAGGGCATCTGAAAACAACCGTACAGGTATTTTGGATCTTCATTCTACCATTTAGCCCAAAACTGCACTGTTCACATAAGCATACCTTTACTGTATCTCAGAAGAAAACCTAGCCTACAATGAAGAAGAAGAAGCTGGCGTTCTTTTGAGATACTGTTAACCTTATTTCGAAGTTTCTGTGCCTCTGTGGTGAGATAAGGACAACCAAAGCTGGGCAATGGAATCAGTAAGCTAAATTAGGCTATGACAGAAATAGTATAGCTATTAGTGGCGATAGTGGATAAGCGATAGTGGACAAACGACAAAAACGAAGCAACGGCCTTATCACTATCAGACTAAATCGGGCTTTTAGGTTAGGCCTTTCTAAGTGAATAAGTGATGTTTAAATAGACTGTGTGGTCTCAACCCTATTTGCCTTTGGTTAAACTTTAAACTAGCAAAAAAAAAAAAAATTTCGCATGCAAACCAGTTAAGGTTCGCGTAGCGCAGGTGCCGATCTCCTGCTGATCCTCTGCCCTCGGCCGGGGTGCAATGCGTGGTTGGGAGCAAATCATCCAACGCTTTCCTGTGCTTTTCCCTAGATTTCTCTAGGTACCCATTTGAAGCTGGGTGGACTTTTGGCTTGTCTTACGGAGAAACGCCACTAACCCTCGCCCAATTTTTGGGCCCCAAAAAACCAAAAGTAGGGTAGCCACTAAAAAAAAAAAAAATCAAACCTGAGCTTTTGAAGATCAGAATGTGATTCTCCTATCTTTTAGCTTTGATTTGAGGCCAAAATCACCTCTCTATCTTGTCTCTAAGCATCTTAAATCTTCTTTAGAAAACAGTATGTTACATAAGGAAATGCCTATGTTCATCCATTGACTTAAGGGTTTTGTCCATCTAGTGACCAGCTTGGAACTATGTGCTTCAATGAAATTCTATGAAACTGGGTGATTTTGAGCTGGTTTTGAGTGCATGGGGAGCTGCAGCAAGTGAGTTAGATGAGAAAATATGAATATGATCATCAAGGTTATAGTCCAATAGACCTATTGCTGCTATAGGCTGCTGACTTTTCCTCCTTAGTATCAACAAACTTTTGTAGGCAAGTTCAGCTACTTTTTTTTACATCTAAATTTACATTGAATATTAAGAAATAATATTAAATAGCTAGGACATCTTACTGTTAGCCTTATTAAATAGACAATTTTGTCCTGAATTCAATGGTATTTTTAAAATATTTTTTGGAGATGTTTTAGATAGGTAAAACTGATAAGGAAAATTCACAGCAATTTATGCATTCATTACAACAAAATTGCCAGTTTTTGCCACTAGGTGTGTTTGTGGCTACCCTACCAAAAGGTCGGCACAACCGAGACTTGAACCGGCAACCCTTAGCTCATAATAGGGTAGCCACTTAAAAAAAAAAAAATCAAACCTGAGCTTTTGAAGATCAGAATGTGATTCTCCTATCTTTTAGCTTTGATTTGAGGCCAAAATCACCTCTCTATCTTGCCTCTAAGCATCTTAAATCTTCTTTAGAAAACAGTATTTTACATAAAGAAATGCCTATGTTCATCCATTGACTTTAGGGTTTTGTCCATCTAGTGACCAGCTTAGAACTATGTGCTTCAATGAAATTCTATGAAACTGGGTGATTTTGAGCTGGTTTTGAGTGCATGGGGAGCCCCAGCAAGTGAGTTATATGAGAAAATATGAATATGATTATCAAGGTTATTGTCCAATAGACCTATTGCTGTTATAGGCTGCTGACTTTTCCTCCTTAGTATCAACAAATTTTTGTAGGCAAGTTCAGCTACTTTTTTTTACATCTAAATTTACATTGAATATTAAGAAATAATATTAAATAGCTAGGACATCTTACTGATGGCCTTACAAAACAGACAATTTTGTCCTGAATGCAATGGTATTTTTAAAATATTTTTTGGAGATGTTTTAGATAGAAAAAACTGATAAGGAAAATTCACAGCAATTCATGCATTCATTACAAAAAAATCGCCAATTTTTGCCACTAGGTGTTTTTGTGGCTACCCTACTCATAAGTTAGGCGCGATAACCATTCGGCCACTGGAAAACTTTAAACTAGGGGATTCCCTAAACTGGCTCAACTGTCCAATCCAGTCCAACACTGTTGAACTACAGTAATTGAACTGTTGACAACAGTTCAATCTGCCACAATAATTATGAGCACAGAGCAACCTTCCAAACAAACCACCCATTTACCCTCTCTAAGAGGAAAAGCTTATCCAAATTACTGTATTGCACGAAATTACTTACTTTTGGGAGACCGGCCTGAACTTCTTCCAAAAGTCCTAAAATTTATCCCTGGACTTTCAGAAAATGAAATTCTTGAGAAATCAGTGTGCCGGTTTTCTTTAAGAGTAATGAGCGATTGGTCGTCCACACCATGCGCTTGTGAACAAGTTTCATCCGCGCACCCTAAAAATCGCCTATCACCAACACCAGAAACCTTTTTGTCGAATAATTAACAAAAGAAGTTCAGAGCAATTGGGCGATAAAAGAAACAAACGTGTCGCTTTTCTACGAAGCATGTCATAGACACTCTAGACATCTAGCGTTAGCTGACCTCAAAACAATTCAAACAGTTTTCACACAAGATCACAGGGCTGTAGAGGATTATAACTGCTAACTTTCTTCCTTGTTCTACAAATTCTGGCCTGACCAAGTCGTTATTCTTGAAATTAGCATGCTTCTAGCTGAAAATGGAACTAGAAAACATTTGTTGACGTTAAACTCGCGATTTCGCTCTAACCCGGAGCCTTAAGCCGTTTTCCTGTTCTAAAGCTCAATTTTTGCACTGTCAGAAGTTTCATAACAGATAACACAAGGATGCACGGTTTCAACAGACAACACTCAACAACACTTGGGATGTAATCTCTTGTCGCGACAAACGTTATGCATGAAATTTTATGCATAACAAGTATTGCCGGGAAGAGCCGAAAAACCGCCAGAAAAGCGTCTACTGACTTTTTTTGTCGTCATAATATCGGAAAATTCAGCAGATGAGTTTTTCGGAAAATTCAGCTGTTGAAACCGCGCATCCTTGTGTTATCTGTTATGAAACTTCTGACAATGTGGACATGGTTCTGCAATTTCAGGGCACGCCTCAACGCACCGATGCTTATACGTTGGGGCACCATGCCCTGAAACAAGGGCATGGTACCCTCGCCTCGTAAAAAGTTCGAGAAGCAAATTTCCATGTCGGATTCTCAGTTCCTTGGGGCATGCCCTGGCGTTGGAACACCATGCCTCAAATTTGAGGATTTGTGTCTGACTGTGAAAGAGCTTGATTGATTGAGCAGGCTTCCGTATAAGTCATTTCATTTTTCTCAGCTTTCTCGCTTTTGACAAAAAGAGGAAAACCTAAGAAAAATGATAAGAAACGTGCAGAATCGAATAGCTACACCAACAGTTTCGATCTTTTGCGCTCTGTCAACCGGAAGGGGAGGACTTTTCTTGTTTTTGCCATAGCAAAGAACGACAGGTTTGAAGGCACTGAACAAAACGGAGAACTTGATCCGGTACCGGGTTGTAGACCCCGAAGCCGCGCCGAATTTTTTTTCAGCGGCGGCGCGCCGGAAAACCCTCGGCGTGGCGGCGCGCCGTGGCGCGCCGAAATTTTTTCGGCGGCGCGCCGCTTTTTGGCGCCGTTTTCCGGACTTTTTTAGCTAAAATTTTGGAACTTTGCGGCCATGATTTGGAGCAATTTCGTGCCTGAATTGGCTGTAGGTGTAAATAATTAGTACGGAATTAAAATATCGGTTGACTGGCCAGCCAGGTAGCCTATCAAGTTTATAGGCTACCTCGCTGGTATCAACATAATTTCAGCTATTCTTGTACAAGGCGTCATCTCCCTGTTCCAGACGGATTCCCACTGCGAGTCCCGGATTTTTTTATTGTACTAGCAACTCCCTTCCCCCCATTCTCATGGGTCCCCGTCGTAAGCCATTGCTTCAACTATAATAACTAGAAAATAACTCCTTTCGGATTCGATGTGGAGCTTATTTGAGGAGTTGCTGGTGTCAGTGGTTTAACTAACGCTTAGAAAATAATAAAACTCTGATTTTACTGATTTTTTTTAAGCTGTGCAGTTATAAAACTAAGTAAGCAAATCAAAGAAAAGTGAAATAACGTGGACCATTAGACAGACTAATTTTGTTTCGTCAACCAAATGAGTTTGGCAAAGAAATAGATCAGCAAATCTTCGAACCAACTTGATACAGATACATTATATCTGTTCTCGTTGTTTCCAGTCTCGATAGTCCCCAGAAAGCGACTCCTTCTTTTCTCGTGGCTCCCCTTGACTCGTCAAGGAGTACCCGGGAAACAGCGAAATATGGCAAATAAAAATTAGGTGACGAATTTTATGGATCGATTGCTTCTAAACAAAACAATTATTCTCAAATTCGATTACTACCTGAAACTACAAATAACACAGAAGATACGACCCCCCCCCCCAACCGACGATGGGATGCTGTGATGAAATGTAAGCATTTTTTCTGGGTCCTTTCTTCGCACGCCAACTATCGTGGTCTAGCTTATCTGGAAGTGCCTGGATTAGTGAAAGTCCGACTGCCGACAGCAAGACAGACGTTATGGTACTTAGCAAACCAATGTAAGTCCTAGACAAGCTTAATTAACATAAAAAAAAACATCATGGTCGGACAGTGTGCGTGGACGTGCTCAAAGAAACATCAGTGTTATAATGACGGTCTTTTGATTACTTTTTCATTGTCAGAAGACACGGTGGGAAACAATGAAAAGTATTTCCGCCGAAAAAAAACGGCGTTAGCTAAGGCGCGCCATCTGAAAAACGGCGGCGGCGCACCGAAACTTTTTCGGCGGCGGCGCGCTGATAAACGGCGTGGCTTCGGGGTCTACCGGGTTGTCCATTTTCCTCTGCGTCTTTTCTCAAAAGTATAACAACAACGGAAGGAATCGTGCAATAAAAGCGCAACCGCTGCACTAACAACGAAGAATTTCGTAAGGACCAAACAGTTAGTTTCGGAAATCGCACCTTCAAATTCTCTTTCGAAAGAATATTATTTCGAGGAAAAAACGTCCCATGGTTCCAAACCTCTTTAGCTCCTCAATACCTTGGCAAGCTTCATCTAAGGAAAACTAGAGAGAATCGGTGATTCGTGTTTACGGATCTAATTCAAACGCGTCTTCTGATTAAGACGGACGTGAAAGGAAACTCTGACCTCTCAGATGTCATCGTATCGGAAAATAATGCACAATCTGGAACCGAGTTTCCGCTTTTGTTTTTCGGGACGAACTACAATTCCGGACGAACTAATTTTCCGGCAACAAAAAAAACAAGACCAAAGGTTTCGATGGGATCCCAAAAATTTAATATTTGACCAGACAACTACGTCTTCTCTACGCCAGATCCAGTCTTCGCCAGGCTAATCATCTGAGAAAATTAAGTTCAGATATACCTGTATAAGCCATATTTATTTTGACGATGCTGATCGAAACTTCCTGCTTTACTTCTGCCGAATTTCCGTTTTCGGCCGAATTCCGAGCGAACTACTTGTCCAGCCAAAAAAAGATAGTTCAGAAACGAATTCAGCGCATCTCCTTATCCCTATAAAGAACGTCTAATCAACTTCATATAAGACTTTAACTTATAAAAAAAAATCCGGTTTCAACCGGATTCCGGACGAACTATATGTCCGGGTAAAAAGTGATTGTCATATACAGATTCAGCGTATCTTCTTACCCTTAAATCTATCATCTAATCAACTTCAAATACAAATTTTACTTTTAACAAATTTTCCGGTTTCGGACGGATTCCGGGCGAACTACTTGTCCGACGGGAAAATGGTTTTCACCATCGTGTTCAGCATGTTTTCTTACCCCTAAATCGAACATTTAATCAAATTCAAATAAAACTTTTGCTTTTAACAAATTTTCCGGTTTCGGCCGGATTCCGGGCTAACTACTATTTCGTCGAGAAAATGGTTTTCACCATCGTATTCAGCATGTCTTTTTACCCCTAAATTCCGCAGTTGCAGAAGACATAGTGTCCAAAATCCACGATGCTATCCTGCTCGAATACTCAGCAAAGTTTACCGCTTTCGAAAAAATGCTGTCTGGACTAAAGAATCAAATCGGATCCTTGGAAGACCGAATTGAAGTAATTAAATCGAAAATAGATGACATGGACCAGAAGACACGAATGGACACGCTTATTTTTAGTGGGGTTAAGCAAACACAGGGAGTCAGTGTTGAGACGGCGGTCAAACAAATTATCAGTGAAAAAATGGGACTACCAGAGATTACTGACTCGCGCATCTTGAACATTCGCAGATTCCAATCTGCACCCGGTACAGCATCCGACAGTTCCAACGTGCCTCCCGTTATTGTTGTTTTCAGCCATCCGGACGCTGCAAAAACCGTGTTCCTGGCTAAATCTAAGCTAGCGAAAACTGGTGTATTTGTGTCTGAGTACCTTAATAGAAGGCGGAAGCAGCTGCTTGACTTGGCTCGGAATAAGTACGGTCCAAAGAACGCGTGGTCAGTGGAAGGAATGATCTTTATTAAGCACGGTCCAAACACAAAAAAAATCCGGAGTGCCAGTGATCTTATTGGTCAAGGATCGCCAACTTAAGATTCGTTGTTTTTTTTTCGGGTTAGTTCGTTCCCATGTAAATCTTTTGTTTGTGTCTCTCTCTCTCTTCGTTGTATCCTTTTTTTGCTTTTCATACTTTACTCTTACTGTTATTCCTCGCGTTTGTTGTTTGTTCTCCTTACTCATAATTTTTCTCGGTTAGTTCATGTCAGGGTCTCACGATCGTTTGAAAATTTTTGAAGAAAATAGACTAATTTTGGATGATGTGTTTTCGAACCTTTCGTTTGATGGTTCTGAATGGAAAGATGGTCTCATGAAATCCGCAAAAGATAGTACACATGTTGAACTTGAGACACTTTCTGAATGGGATACTAGTAAAGGTCATTCTTTACTTTTTTGGAACTGTCAAGGGTTTCGGTCAGCTAAATCATCACTGACGTCGGCAATAGAGCATCTCAAATCCCAACCTTTGTTTGTAGGCCTATGCGAAACTTTCTTAAATGATGAGAATGTGAATATAATGGATTTTTCTGTTCCAGGTTATAAAGTTGAATATAAAGGTCGTTCTTTCATGCAGAGAGGAGGATTAGCCGCTTTGATTAGAAGTGACGTAGATTATAATGTAAGAAATGACCTTTCGCTCTGGCTTGAAGGTAAAGTTGAAACTCTGTTTATTGAAACAAATATTTCTGGTTCGGAAAAGTTGATAATCGGAATCGTATATAAAGTACCATCATTTTCAGATAATGATTTCATAGACGCTTTTGAAGGTATTCTCTCTCAAATCACAAAAGAATATAAAAAGATAGTTTTAATGGGGGATTTTAATATTGATTTGTTGAATTCGGATGGGCGTGCGGATTTCCTTAACAGCATGTTGTCATCTTATTTATATCCTCTAGTATCTGTTCCCACAAGAATAACACAGTCTTCGGCAACATTAATTGATAATATTTTTGTGACGGTCTATCATTAAAAGGTTGTTCGGCTGATGTTCTTATAAATGATGGATCAGACCACCTTATGTTAATTAGTAAAATTGATAGTTTCGTTACCAAGCCATCAAAAAATAAGCTTAAATATAGAGATTTATCAGAAAAGAGTTTAAAAAAACTAGCTGAAAATTTAGATCATGTTGATTTTTCGGAAGTTTTCAAAATTAAGTGTGCAAATGAGGCATATAATTTATTTGTGGATATATTTTTGAAGGAGTTTGATAAGTGTTGCCCATTCAAACAGGTAAGGAAGAAAAAAAATATTCCAAGGAAGGAATGGATAACTATTGGTATCCTTACATCTGTAAAAATGAAGAATAAGCTGTATAAGGATTATCTTAAAGACCCTACAGATCAGAAACTCCATTCGTTCAAAGAATACCGAAATCAATTAAATAAAATCAAAAGGCATGCTGAAAAAAAATATTATGAAAGGGAATTCGAACAAATTAAAGGAAATATGAAGAAAACATGGACAAAAATTAATGAAGTAATTGGTCATAAAAAAGTAAAAGAGGAAATCAAACAGATGAAATTCGGAAATAATATTGTTAATGATCCAAAAGAAATTGCGGAAAGCCTGTGTAAATATTTTTCTGAGGAAGGTTCAAAACTGTGTCATGAGGCCGCTAAAAGATCAAAAAGACCCCCTGTCCCCATACGCCCAACTCAACATGTAACATCTGAATTCCTGTTTACGGAATGTGACGAAAATGAAATAAATGAAATAATTATGAAAATGAAATCACAGTCTTGTGGAATTGATGAAATATCGTTAAAAATTGTAAAAGCAACCAAACAAATTATCATCCCTATTTTAGCTTATTTAATAAATTTGTCACTTGAAGCGGGGACTTTCCCAGAAAGACTAAAAGTTGCACGTGTTCTACCGCTTCACAAAGGAAAGTCTAAAAATGACCCAAGCAACTACCGTCCCATATCCATTCTTCCTTTTTTTTTCAAAAATTTATGAGAAAGTAGTTCATAAGCGACTATATAATTATCTTCAAGAGCAGGATATACTTTGCAAAACGCAGTTTGGTTTTCGGAAAGGACTTTCAACGGATCTTGCCATTTTAAAATTGGTTGATTGGGTGAATGACGCATTTGATAAAGGTCTGATTCCCGCAGCATTATTTTTAGATATTAAAAAGGCATTTGATACCATTGACCATGATAAGTTGCTCCAGATTCTCAAATCAATTGGGGTAGATAACGTAGCTTTAAAATGGTTTGATTCATATTTAAGTAAAAGGGCGCAAGTCTTGCATAATTCAAATGTAACATCTGAGAGCCATTTTATAATGTGTGGAGTCCCGCAAGGGTCAATATTGGGACCCCTACTTTTTCTTATTTATGTTGACCAAATAAAATATTATTTAACTGAAGCTAATATAATACTATTCGCAGATGATACACTTCTTTTTGTTGCATGTGAAAATCTACCTACTTTGTTTAAAAAAATGGAAATAGCTCTCACTGAATTTGTGTCATGGGCTGATTCGAATTATTTAACACAAAATTACACTAAGACAAATTATATTTTATTTTCTAGAATAGCATCAATCCAAACAGATCTGAGGTTAAGAGTAGGTAATAATACCATAGATAGAGTAAAAACCAGTAGATATCTTGGATTCATAGTTGATGAGAATGTTTCATGGAAAGAACATGCAAAATTAGTTGGCAATAAGCTATCAAGGTCCCTTGGAGTCATCCGCCGCCTTAAATTCCGTTTTCCTAAGAAAATACTAAAAATGATTTATCATTCAATTTTTCATCCTCATTTGTCTTATGGGTGTTCCATATGGGCAAGTAACTTCATTTCTTGTTATAAAAGAGTCCAAATCATCCAAAACAAGGCAATTCAAATTATATCACCGGTTCAACACACTGATAACATTAATCTTCATTTCAAATGTACCAAGATATTTGATGTATCGAAGACTCGAGATTTCCAGATTGCAACTTTTTGCTTTAAGTATTTCAATAACCTCCTTCCATCTTCATTCCAAAATATGTTCACACTAAATCAAGACCTGCATTCTTACGACACTCGAAATTCTTGCGACATCGTCCAAGAAGCGCCCTCAACAAAAAGAGCTTCTTTTTTAATTAGATTTTTTGCGCCGACTATTTGGAATCTACTACCGTTAGATATCCGGAATTCTAATAACCTTATTTCATTCAAGCGAGCAGCGAAAGGTCATTTCAGAAAAATTGTTTAGTGTTTTCCTCCGACCCCCCCGTTTTTTTCTTTTTTTCTTTATTGTTCATTGATTCTCTTTTTTCAAAGTTGAAAACACAGGTTTTTCCTTCTTTTTTTTTTTCTTTTGTATAGGGTATTCAAATAGTTGATGCAGTTTGTTGAATAATTAATACAGGTTATTTGCCTGCCCTAGCCAAGCACTCCTTTTGTGCTTTCCTGGCAGGAGTGTTAATGATGTATTTTTTTGTGTTTAAATATAGTCAAATGAAACTGAACTGAAACTGAACTGAATCGAACATCTAATCAACTTCTAATAAAACTTTTGCTTTGAGCAAATTTTCCGGTTTCGGCCGGATTCCGGGCCAACTACTTGTCCGGTCAAAAAATGGTTTTCACCATCGTGTTCGGCATGTCTACTTACCCCTAAATCGAACATCTAATTAACTTCAAATAAAACTTTTACTTTTAACAAACTTTCCGGTTTTGGCCGGATTCCGGGCGAACTACTTGTCCGGCGAGAAAATGGTTTTCACTATCGTGTTCAGCATGTCTTCTTACCCCATAATCGACTATCACATTAGCTGTTTCAAAATATTTTGTTTGTCCCTTAATTTAAACCCCCTCCCCCACCCCTAAATGTAGGGCTACAGTGCCCATCTACCTTACTCTTGACCCAAAGAATCCTCACACCAAGTTTCATCAAAATATCTCATACCCTTCGAGAGTTATCGTGCTTACAGACAGACGGACGGACGGACGGACGGACGGACGGACGGACGGACGGACGGACGGACAGACGGACAACTTTTACGATGTCATAGGTATCCGTCACTAACGTTTTGGGATCACAAAAACAGTTAAAAAATGGATTCAGTACGCCTCCATGCGCTTATCAACTTCAGATACAACCTTTAGTTTTACCAGTTTTGCGGTTTTGACTGGATTCCGGTCGAACTATTTGTCAGAGTTCAGTGACAAGCGGTACAGCTTCCCTAGTTTCTTCTGCAGAAACTCTAAACTTTGAATACTATCAGTTGAATTAGAGTCTACTGGAAAAATAAAGTGTTGAAAGTAGGCTATAACAGTTAGTGAAGTCAACGCTCAAAATCCAGATCTCCTTAAAACGATGATTTCAACAGTTCGTATCGTCACTAGGTGCGAAAGGAGGAGGGATAATGATTTTTGCAAGAGAATCCCTGTCTCCTGCCCCTGTCACTATGCATGTCACTCAACTTTACACTTGGTTTGCAACGTTATTTTTTACCTGAAAATAACGCTTAAAATGCCATGATGACTATATTCCTTATCATCAACAGATAATGTGTTATGTTATATATGTTGAAACACTTACTTTCTACCTGAAAATAACGCTTAAAACGGCATGAAGAAAATATTCTTAACAGGTAGTCTGTTATATCATATCGGTTAAAACGTCTCATCCTTGTGTAATTATTACGAAATTTCTGACAGTGTACGAAGGGCCAATTTACTGCCAAACACAATTTCCAACAGACTCCGATCCGTAAATAAAAGACAAACATGATCTGAAGATCGATTGGCTGAAACAGCACACTGACCAGCCCTCTCCTATGAAGTCTGGTGCTCTGGAGTCTCTGGCGACAGCCTTAAAGGGTCACCGCCCACGAAATCTAACCATTAATTTGTAAATTTACAACGGTTCATTAGCTTGATATTCTGTCAACTTCAGCCACCCATTCTAGAAATATTTCCATTTGGAATTAGTCAAGAGTTTCCTTTCCGACGTGGCGCCGCCGCCAGCGAGGTTTCAAACGCAAGAGACGGAAGAGTCCTGTTCTCGATTTGTAATCCGATCGCTCAATCTTCTAAGTGGTTTGCATGATCTTAGCCCTTGTAACCGGTCCTCTGCTTTTCGTCGCTTGAGACTTTTAGCACCAACAGTCTCCGTCCGGCTCGCCAACCCTAGTGTGGGATTCTATATTTTCTCCAAACTCCCCACACTAAATGTTAACGTCCGACATCGAGGTCGATATCAGGAAATAACATCGAGGCGGCCATTTAAAATAACGTATCCGAGCGAAGCGAGGTTGATATTTTAAATGGCCGTCGTGCTTGTTATTCCGATATCAACCGGGATGGAGGTATGTTAACTGCTCTAACTTTTTCTAACAGAACTATTGACAATTAACCATTAACTGTGTATGGGCCACAGGTAGTTTACGATAATCGTCACAAATTATAAGTTAGAGGTGGATATGACTTAATATCAACCTCTCTAGGGCTGGCTTTCTCTTCTTCCGCTAGCTTTCAGTGTGAAGCTATTCTACCTGACAGTGGGTCATAGCCCATAGGATGATATGCATTACATACCTGTTCAAGAAAAATTATACAAAATTACAGGTTCCGGTAATGCCTTGCACAGACGATCAGAGTCGGGCGGTCGGGGACCGGAATTCCTGCCAGGATTTTCCGTATCATATGGAAAAGTTTATTTTATGAAATTGTATAATTATATAAAAGTTTACTTTATGATGAAAGTGAAGAAATTCTGGAAGGGGAAACCTGATCGTCTGTTGCTATTGCGAACAATATCTGAGAGGACTTCGCACCTGCACCGCCATGACACGACACGTCTGCCATTTAGTTACGGATAATGTACGAATACACATGTTTAACGTGGGCGGTGGAACCCAGAATATCACCAGTGGTTCAATTTTTTTTGCCGAAAGATCGTCGACAGCGGAGCGTCACGTACGGAAGTCCTTATGATTAAATATGAACCATTGGCCTTCGTTAAAATGTTGAACGATTGAACTGTGTTACGTGTAAATAATGATAATAGTCCTTACTTTTGCCCAGTGGGTGGATGTGGTATTTAAATTTTTAGCCACTTCTTGGCAGAATGAAAGGAGCTGAATGTTTTGCTGTAGGAAAATTTTGGGGGAGAGAAAATGTGGTAGTGAGTGGTTTGTCCAAATGTTGAAAGAAATTAATTTTAAATCTATCAAAGCACTTGGAAGGTTCCTCCAGATGTCTCACAGAGAAAATTATTTGTATTTAATTTGCTGTTGTTGTTGTTTTGTTTCGTTCAATAGTCGTTTTTATGCAATAAATCTATATCTATATCAAGAAATATATACACTGCAACGGAAAAGCTTTCACCTCCAAAAAAACTGGCAAGGCTTTAAAAAAGGCGGTATTAGAAAGGGAGAAACATGATAAACGGACAAATTATCTCGCAAACTATGGGGCTTACTTTCAACAAGTAAATTTCTGGGCTTCATCTCCGAATATGACATGTACCTGTAACAGATCCGCTTCAAAATATGTTATGGTTATGACAAGATGACAACTATGATAATAAGAGTAATAATAATGATAAGAAAAAGTAAACGAGGCATTAGTAGTACATGTACCCCAATATGTATATTCTAGAAGACGACGGTACCATGATGTTTTAATCATAGAGAACCAACTTTTTGGTCAAACCCTTTGTCATGATAATCCCTCTAGATATTTCCTCATTGACCCGGAATCTGATCCCAAAAGCAGTTTGTTTTCATTCCATTTTCACCAGCTTAGAAACTGATGAGCGGAATTATGCCGGGGCGACATTGATATCCAGAAGAGAAATTGGTACCAACTGTTTCTAGGAACTCTCGTGCCGAGAGGAAGAATGGAGTCGTCTCTCATTAAGTGCACCGACTAGTTTGAGACAAACTGACAGGTCGCGGTGACAGCAAGAGGAGTCTGGAGACATTTCCGAGTCTCACAGGTACGAGGGGATATTGACTTCTGCATTCGGCTTGTCCTTAAATCAGTCTCGACTTTATGTTTTTGGATATTTTGCTATTTTTAACTCAGTTGCTCTGCACCCCGCTAGGTTACGACGTCCAAAGAATCTGCATAGTCTTGTCGACTATTTTAAAACTGATCCAGAAAGAAACAAGAAAGTAGGTACATTGACCTCCGCATTCGGCTCGTCCTTAAATCAGTCTGTATTTATGTTTTCGAATCTTTTGCTATTTTTAACTCAGTTGCTTTGCACCCTTTTATCGCAAGGTTACGGCGTCCAAAGAATCTGCATCGTCTTGTTGACTGTTTTAAAACTGATTTAGAAAGAAACAACAAAGTAGGTATATTGACCTCCGCTTTCGGCTCGTCCTTAAATCAGTTTCGCAATTATGTTTTTGAATATTTTTGCTATTTTCAACCCAGTTGCTTCGCACCCATTTCCCGCTAGGTTACGGCGTCCAAAGAATTTGCGTCGTCTTGTCGGCTACTTTATAAGTTATTTAGAAAGAAACAAGAAAGTAGGTTTGGAGAATTCGATTCAACTCTGTACGTCAAAACAGAGCCGAAACATTTGGCTCTTAGCCGATATTAAGTTTTTATGGCACTTGCAGCTTCGCTCAAGTGCCATATACCGATCACTTTTCCGTCGGTCGGTCTGTCGGTCGGACCGGTGATCGCGAGTTAGGGTACTTGCAGATGTGCTAGGACGATGAAACTTGGCAGGCATATCAGGGACCCGACCAGACTAACTTGCAAATAGTCACTTCCCCGATCCGACCACCGTGGAGGTAGTAGAGGGCGGGGGAATCCTGAGAATTTAGTAGTTTTTGTAAAACCCCTACCCCTTTCTTCACACTAGTAGCTCTGCGCGTGGCGTGACGTCACTCTTTGCATCGGATCACTCTGTTAACATCGGAAAGAGCTAGTGCATTCGAGGGTGCAAAGGGCGAGGTTCAGTGCGGGGGAATATGGAAAATTGAGTGTTGTGTAACTTTCGAACGGGTGATCGGATTGGGACGAAACTTAATACCTGAATGAATGACATATCTCTGATGTTCCATTTGAAGTCCGAACCGGATTCGACAGCTATGGGGGAGTTGGGGGGGGGGGGAAGACCGGAAATCTCGAGAAACGGTTATAATGGAGGGATCGGAGTAAAACTTGCTGGGAAGAACAAGAATCTGCTCCAGATAAATCGTTTACACGTTTGGACTGGACCCGGACACTTAGGGGGCCGGGGGGTGGAGGGGAGTTTCCCGGAATTCTGGTGATGACGGTTTTGGGGATTTTCACGACGAAACTTGGGAGGTGTATCAGGGACCCGATCAAACTGACTTGTAAACAAAAATTCACTCGATCCGATAGTCGTGGGGGGATCGGAGGGAGGGGGAATCCGGAATATTTAGCTATGCGTAACTTAGGAACGGGTGATCGGATTCGAGTGAAATTTAATAACTGAACAGAGGGCGTGCCTGTGATGATCTTTTTCATGTCCGGACCGGATGCGACAACAATCGGGGGGAGGGGGGAATACGTGACCGGATTGGACTGGAGAGATCGGGATGGAACTTTGTGGGAATAACAAACAAGTCCAAAACCGAACCGGATTGGCTCCGGCGACTGTGGGGGGAGTTTGAGGGGCGGGTCCGGAATTCCGGTGATCGCGAGTTAAGGTACTTCCAGATGTGCTAGGACGATGAAATTTGGCTGGAATATTAGAAATTCGACAAGATTGGCTTAGAAATCGCCACTTTCCAAATCCGACGATTCCTTAAAGTACCAATCATGACCGCAAATTAAGAAAAATACTTTTAAGCAAAATATGCATTTCCATTTGCTTACAAATGAAGTTCTAGCTCCCTTAAAGTGTGCATCTTAACCACAAGGTCTAAAAGTACTTTTTATCAAACGATACATCTCAACCCATGATCATTTGTGCCACAAGGGTTTTGCAAAAAAAAAAAAATTCTAGCACCCTTAAAGTGCGCATTTTACCCGCATTAGTGGGAAAAGAAATACTTTTAACATACGTATATATCAATGATCCCTAAGAGCTTGCTATCGTTTTTGCCTCAAGGGTCTTCCTTACAGATGAATTTCTAGTGCCTTTAAAGTGCGCATCATTACAGCCAAGTTCTACGATAAAATACTTTTTCTCTAGCTCCCTTAAAGTGCGCATCTGAACCGCACAGTCGAAAATTACTTTTGATCAAATAATACATCTCAACCCATGCAAGTGCCATATGAGCTTACAGCTCTTGTTAATTTTCTGTTTCCATTTGACTGATTTCAAAGCGAAAAACCAAACCAGGAAATTAAGAAATCAAAGAAGTGTTCAAAAAAGGATACCTCTAGTGTATCTCCGTGTGATGGATGCTGATAATGAGGTTGGGTGGACATAATGCGGTTGGCACATAATAAATAGTATAATACGGTTGGAGCACTGAACTGGTGTAAAATAATTGACTATCGTGGCTGAGCTGAAAAAAAGGGTGCAGTTCAAATATAAGAAAAAGGGCACGGGAAGCACCGGATGGCCTCACCTGGCTCGTAAAGAGATTTTGCTTGCTTTGTATGGTTTCGAGGCTGCCAGCAAAGAGGGTACGACCACAGCTTGTAAACCTGGTAGGATAGCATTTTCATTTCACCGACTACCCAATGGTACCTGAGGCTTGAGAAGAATATTTTCCACCCTCTCTGTCATTCTCCCTTGCCGAACACTCATTATAAATCTCTTAATCATCCCACCACCTTACATCTGCTAAATCCCACAAATCTGGTCGCAATTCCCGAACTTGATGGACATAACATCCGCGATAAGGGCTGGTGGCGACTGCTCCTCTCGTTGTAATCCTCTGGTAATGATGTTCCATTCCCTCGGGGGATACGGCAGGATAAGATCAATCCGCTGATGCTTTACAGGTTCTATTATTTATGCCAACAGAATGAAGGGGAAGGGCCCCCCTAGTTTTTAAGAGATTAACCTGGAGTTATTCCATTAAGTTCACCTGTGAGTCGGAACAAATGGTTCCCATGAGAATAGAAGGAAATATGGATGCTTTCGATGTAGGAACTTAGTTTGATTAAGTTTGCCCTTACGACAAAGGAGGGTTTTCAGTGAAGTTGGTGGACTTCAAATCTAAATATTAGATTTTCAACGGTGGAGGTACACTTGGAAGATTCATCTATTCTGCAAACATCCTTCGCCAGTAACTACCAAAACTAGTTGTTACTGCAGACTGCAAATAAAAACTTAAAAGTTTTGTTCATGAGTTAGAGATCTAGCGACCGCCGTCACCGTATTTCTGCTAGTTTCGTTGGTCCTTGGTATATACCACGTTTCATCAGGAACCCATAAATTTCCTGTAATGACTCGCTGCAGGGGGCTTGTCAATAAGAGATTTCTGATGCGCTCTTGACCGAGCGTCAGATAGTTCGAGAAATACCCACGGGGATAAAATATTGCCTTGAGGGAGAAGTCTCTTTGGTCTCACGTCCAAGGAGGCCCGGGATTGGCTCTATTTGAGCAAGAACGCCAATTCGACCCAAGTGGAATTTCTGGAAACTAGGTGAGGCTCGGGCAACATAGCAACATAGAAGCATAGAAAATGACAAGCCTCCTGAATGGCGAGTCATTACAGGAAATTTATGGGTCCCTGGTTTCACCTAGGAACTATTTTTTACTCGAGTTTGCTTTATGCGCAATTACGTTCGAAACGCAATTACGTAGTGGTTACGCAAGTGGCTATAGTTACCACTAAAGAAAAATTCCTTGAACACTTTCATGCTCACGTCACACAGTCTGACTAACACGTCAATCCCACATTGACCCGCACCAAGCCAAGCCCAAAACTGCACAGGTGCGAAGCAGGCTTCGCAGCATGGGATTAGAAGTCGTATGGTATTGAGATTTCACGGTTTTTCGGATGGTTTAAACCCTTGATTTTTCAAAAAAATGATAAATTTCGTGCATTTTGTGCTTTAAAAATTAGTAAAAACGTTAGAAGTCTGCAGGATTTCGTCGACGAGTCGCAAATTTTGATGAGTAGGTTCACTATTAGCTGACGAGAAAGTTGCAAACAGGAAAGAGCTGCATATGTTTCTTTGAAGATATTTCAAAAATCGAAAAAAGCTTCAACTCGGCACACACAGAAATTACTGAATTATGCCGTTGGCCGAAATAGTGACATTCCAGCCGTGATCCGAGCCTGTAGGCTAAGTGTGTAAAGCGAGGAGAAAGGGGGGGCAAATTTACGACATGGTACACAGGATCCTTGCTTAGAAGGGCCGGAATACCAACGAATACAAATTTCGTCTAGCGGATTACGTTTAGCATCTGGTTCCATCAGGAAGAATGACACGAAGAAGGCTGTTATCAGTACCTTCTTTTAATTTTGGTGGACTCTAGGCCGTCCATGGATTCTTGGCCCCTTATCATGAGTCAAAACCGTAAAAACACGAGTACATTATAGTACAGACGATTCTTGGTCGAGCCACACTATGGTCAGATCTGATCTTAGCATAATTTCCGTGACCTAGACGACGACGGTGCAATTTAAGTGGTCACGCCTGGATCGTGACAAGGAACAAGGCAATATGGCTGCAACCGTAGCTAATTTCTCAACAATTTACACCGGCAGTTTGGCCTCTCGTGCCCCCAGCACCGGCCCAAGGGTAAAGACGGCACTGGCTGTTATCAGGGACCCATAAATTTCCTTTACAGGGGGCTTGTCAATAAGAGATTTCTGATGCGCTCTTGACCGGTCGGAAGATAGTTCGAGAAATACCCACGGACCAATCACGTCAAAGGCCAGATAAACAAAATTTGGGATTGGCTGCTGGCGCCTTGAGGGAGGAGCACGTCCAATGAGGCAAACAAGGATGCCGATTCGACTCAAGTGGGGATTTTTGGAAACTAGATTTGGATCGGTCAACATAGCAATATAGAAGCATAGGAAATGACAAGCCCCCTGTAAAGGAAATTATGGGTGCCTGCTGTTATAGAGAAATTGTCATTACGAATATGAACAGTGACAAGAAGGTTGTTACAGAGAAAACTTAATTACGAATTTCGGTAGACAAAAATGTGTACATCAAACACCACGGTGCCCGGAAATCCCTCTTTTCCCATGACATTCCAGATTAAGACATGATTTCCACTTGCTGACACGGTTTAGGAATCTTCATCCTCAACACGTGACTCTTTCGACACGCCCCAAGGCCTAGCATTACCGTGAAATCAGCATTTCTTCTTGTTTGTTCGGTGCACGGGATCAGTCATGCGTTTGTGATTTGTTAATTCGACATTATGCCTGAAGGCTTTAGGCGATTTAAACGAGGGGGCTGTAGGCCACCGGTTTGGCAGTTTGCAGTTACGGGATGCAGGCAGGGTTGCCACATGTCGCACGCTAGTATGAATTGTCATTCTATTTTGTGTTTGTCACTCTTGTCCTACGTAGGACATTAAATTCACTCTATTTATGAAAATGTCCAGGTTTGTCGCACAATAGTGTGACAATCGGTGACAATTCCAGAAAATATAAAAATAAACGCAGAATTCAACTCAACTCAAGTAATTTAAGGCATCCCACGTTAGCTTTACTTTCAGCGGGAGTGTTTAAAAGATTTGAAGCGTGTCATCGGCGTAATTACACATTTTGCCATAGATCAAAAGCACCCGAATCACTGCTTTTCACCATAAACACCATGCTTACGGGAATCCAAACCGATTGAATTTCCGCCAAAATACATTTTTGCAGCAGTGATTCCGACTAAAAATGACGATTTCACGTTTTTTCATGAAAATAAAATTTCACTCCCAATTCACTCTCTGTTTCAGCCAAAAGTCACTCTCTAAATTTTTTTTGATGTGGCACCGCTGGATGCAGGCCCACCAAGTACACACTTTCCGCAGTTTCTCAGTACCTTGCGAGTCAGTCTAACCTTTGCGGCTGGACTCCATGCGCGAAAATGCAAGTTATCGACAGCGGACCGCTTTGAGAGCGGTTTTTCTCCCCATTTTTTTTGTTCCTTGTTTCTTTTTCTCTCTTCTTCTTTATACAAAGTTAAAACCATAGGTTATTTTTTCCGCTACCTTCTTTTTTCTTTCTTGAACGTCCTACCCTAACCAAGCACACCTTTTTTTCCTGGTCCACCTTTCCTGGCAGGAATGCTTACGCTAGTTTCAAGAACAAATAATCTGACAGAACCTCCGTCCCCTATCATCTAATATGACTATGCGGAGTCGAGTATCTACCCATACCCTGTCCGCTACGAACGAGCGGATGTTAGTAGCTTCGCGCCACATCACGTTTCTTTACCTCTACAGATAGCTAAATCTCTGTGAACCGCCGTTGAGGAAAAGGAGAAGTCAGAGCTGATTGGTTCTACTGACGCGCTCCAGAGCGGGTCAGCGTGCGGATTACGCCTCCTGCCAGCCTCTTGCAGTATTTTTTATGCGATAAGCAACGGCGAAGAGGGAAGATGACTAAACGGGTATCAACCATCAGCTCAAAGCTAGAGTAAATAACTCTAGGTCCGCTCAGTTTTTTCGGGGTATGCATAGTCGCTGCATGGGACTAAAGACAGAAGTTCTATCAGATTATTTGTTCTTGGTTAGTTGTGTATTTTTAAAGATAGTTAAATGAACTGAACTGAACTGACCCACGGAGTGGAAACAGGACTTTCCGCACTTGCTTCGATTCCATAAAAATGTGTCCAACTTTTGGTTGGGTTTTAAGAACTAAAATTAATTTTAAGGATTTGTTTTAAGTTTGCGGATGGAACAGACTTTATAATCCAAGCACTGACTGGATACGCCACCAGAATTTTTCACGCTTTCCTCATTTCCGTCCGTGCTACTTCAACTTATGCGACCGGATTAAAAATTTGGAATCCATAGGAATCGCGGTTTTGGTGTGCGGGACCACGGACTGAATATCCCGCCGGAACTTTCCTCAATTCCGTACGAGTTTGTCCAACATTTGCCACCGGGCTGGATTCAGTAAAGGAGACAGTTTTGAAGAGCGCACCCACGGACTGGATATCCCGCCGGGATTTTCCACTCTTCTCTCAATTCCGTACGACTTTGTTCAACTTACGCGACCGGATTGGGTTTTGGAATGGAGATAAGTTTCGAAGAGCAAACCCGTGGACTGGATATACCACCCGGGCTTCCACACTTTCCTCAATTCCGTAAGTGTTTCTTCAACTTACGTGACCGCATTAAAAATTTGGAATCCATTCAGGGAATCGCGGTTTCGGAGTGCGGAACCACGGACTGAATATCCCGCCGGAACTTTCCTCAATTCCGTACGAGTCTGTGCGACATTTCCGACAGGACTGCATTCAGTAATCCATACAAGACAGTTTTGAAGAGCGCACCCACAGGCTGAATATCCCGCAGGGATTTTCCACCCTTCTATCAATTCCGGACGCCTTTGTTCAACTTACGCGACCGGATTGGTTTGGAATGGAGGTAAGTTTTGAAGAGCAAACCCGTGGACTGGATATCCCGCCCCGACTTCCGCCCTTTCCTCAATTCCGTACGAGTCCGTCCAACTTAAAAGACCGGATTCGATTTTAGAATCCACGCCAAAAATTCAGTAACCTACTGAACCACATTGACAAGTTTCCGTAAAGCCCACAACTAAGACCTATTTTCTACATTTAAATTAGCTGTTAAGACCACTCACGTAGGCCTACCAAGTCACCAAGCTTGAACCCAGATGCCGGAATTTACAGTTGCCCTTAGATGTTAGACACTGATGCCAGTTTTTTTTCCGAATTTATTTTTCTCCCTCACACACTTACCCAATTGCTACCATGATTCATCCGGGACCAACAACAGGGAACCGGCAGAGCGTGTCGAAATGATTCTTGGATGGGAGATGGGACATTTCAGGGGTCCCTGCTCTGCCGGCGTCCGTAATCGCATTATTTGTCCGTTACAAATGCTGAGGACTCCATCAATCACATGGTAATCTAATTTAAAAGATCCGATCGCATTAGTGATTTTTAGAGCGCTTTGGCAAGTGTAGCAAGAACAGAAAATCATGTTTCGTAAAAACAAGAAGGGGGGAAGGTGTCCCAGACATTTTGTGCCGTATGTTTGTGTTGGTGTTTATTTTTGTTCTTTGTCTTTGACTTCGCCAAACAGATTAGTCAGCTGAAGTTTTTTCTGGCGATATGTCGGCCCTTCTTGTCAAAGGTCCTGATCAGGCTCAAGCTAAAAAACGAACCTATGATAAAATAAATGAAGATATAGGTAGGCTACCTGATTTTGGGTAGGAACCGGAGGAAAAAAACGTCAACACCAGCTTTAACTCCCAGCGATTCCTACGAATAACTCGCCTTACATAACTCTGCGTGTTGATGAAGAATCGCCGTGCCTATAGCGAAGAGTGTGATGATTTATGTTATTTATTACATTTTCATGCATTTTTGTAAACCTACACTACTTCCCTCAGCTTGGCAACCCACCCTATTTCTATTTGCTTTTGAATTCATTCATTCAGCGCAGCGCGCAGGTATAAATATGGGTGACTCGCCTAGTTGGGGGCTCATTAAGTTGACAGCTCTAGTGTTGGGCGATATTTGGATTTTTCGATATATCGATATATCGATATTTTCACTTTCGATATTCGATAATCGATATCGATATTTCGGTACCATGTTTCGCTATAGTATTGGTCTCGTTATGCCAAAATTTAAGAGCAAAACTGTCGTAAGAAAGCACTTTGCATGAACTCAAACTTCGAATAAATAGAAACTGAATTACGAAGAATATATTGCTCCAGTTTCAGATATATAAGTGTAACTTATGTTGGATAATTTACAATAATTATAACTGAATAAATATCGTTTTCGATATCGATATTTACGTTTCGATATTCGATATCGATATTTGGTCCGATATATCGATATATCGTTATCGATATCGAATATCGCCCAACACTAGACAGCTCTCGTGAAATAAACTTTGATTGATTTAACCAAACTACGAAGCGTTCACAAAGAGCCAGAACGTCACTGGCGCGATACGCAACAAACGTTGTGATTGGTTGACATGGGATCTGAGTCAAGTTTGAGGAGACTTCCCGTGCTTTTCCCTTGATTTCTATAGGCACCCCTTTGAAGCTGGGTGGACTGAGACGACGTTGGACCAGCTGCTTATATGCACCTTCTTTCTTCGGTTCATTAATGTTTCTGTTATCTGAGCTTGATTAGAGGTTCGATATAGGAAAAATCCGAGAACACCAGTGATTATTCCACTAGCGTGTTTCGGACTTGGTCATATAGAAGATTGTGACCGGGATTCCGACGGGGTTCGTGGATAAAACTGGTCAGCGCCTTTCATCTCCAAGGGTAGCTGAACAGCCTGTTTCCTGAATCAGGTTTGTTTTTTTCTCGGTTTGTTTTCGCTTATTGCGAAAACAAACCGAGCAAAAGAAAATGACTGGAAGCTCCATTCACTGTCAGAAGGTTCAAACAGATAGCGCATAACACTTTCAAGAAGAACACCTTTTCACTTAGAAATAAAGTGTTATGACCAATTAAGTTTACACGATTTCATGCCTAGATCTCCAACAACACCTTCAATTGGTAAAAATACTAACAGGACCGAAAGAAACATAACAGATAACATCCCAAAGTGTTATCTGTTGAAACCGGGCATCCTTCTGTTGTCGTTATGTAACTTCTGGCAGTGTAGTATTTTTACCAATTGAAGGTGTTATTGGAGATCTAGGCACGAAATAGTGTAAACTTAATTGGTCATAACACTTTATTTCTAAGTGAAAAGGTGTTTTTGGGATCCCAAAACGTTAGTGACGGATACCTATGACATCGCAAAAGTTGTCCGTCTGTCCGTCCGTCCGTCCGTCCGTCTGTCTGTGAGCACGATAACTCTCGAAGGGAATGAGATATTTTGATGAAACTTGGTGTGAGCATTCTTTGGGTCAAGAGTAAGGTCGAGTTCGTAGATGGGCCCTGTACCCCTACATTTAGGGGTGGGGGAGGGGGTTCAAATTAAGGGACAAGCAAAATATTTTGAAACAGCTAATGTGATAGTCGATTATGGGGTAAGAAGACATGCTGAACAAGAATATGAAAACCATTTTCGCGCCGGACAAGTAGTTCGCCCGGAATCCGGCCGAAACCGGAAAGTTTGTTAAAAGTAAAAGTTTTATTTGAAGTTGACTAGATGTTTGATTTAGGGGTAAGAAGCCACGCTGAAGGCGAATATGAAAACCTTTTTCTCGCCGGACAAGTAGTTCGCCCGGAATCCGGCCAAAACCGGAAATTTGTTAGAAGTAAAAGTTTTATTTTAAGTTGATTAGATGATAGATTTTGGGGTAAGAAGAGATGCAGAATCCGTATATGACAATCACTCTCTAGCCGGACATATAGTTCGTCCGGAATCCGGCTGAAACCGGAAAATTTGTTAGAAGTTGATTAGATGTTGGATATAGGGGTAAGGAGATACGCTGAATCCGTTTTTGAGCTTTAGTTTTTCGCCGGACAAGTAGTTCCTGAAGTTCACCAAAACCGCAAAATTCAAAGAAGTAAGCCAGGATCATTTTGATCGGCTTATAGAGGTAAACGCACATGCTGAATCCATATCTGAGCTTGGATTTCTTAATGATTAGCTGTTTGGCCTGGCGAAGATTTTTGGGATCCCATCGGAACCTTTGGTCTTGTTCTCAAAAGTGTTGCGAGATCTGTTATGAAACTTCTGACAGTGTTCTATAGGTTCGTGCGAAGGTTCGTTCACGACGACGTTGACACCCACTCACGGTATAAATGATAAGAAAGACTGCAGGCTGGTTCCAAATCAAATCCCTAACAATGATCAGCAAAATCGAATCAGAAGGTACACTGCAGACCAGGCTCTTCCGAAAGGGCTATAATCACGTTATCCTTAATGATTCTCCAGAAAGCAAACACTTTTAGAGGGGAATGTGCAAATCGCATTATTTCCGGTACATGGGGCACTGGAAAGAATCCACATCACGCATAAAACAGTAGAAGTGGATCCTGTGATCCCACACAAAGGTTGTGGCTCGAAAACCAATAAGGTTTGTGTGGCTTCCGCTGTGGCTCAACTTTGACAAGCAACTCTCCAGGTGATAATCGATTTCGTGTCTCGAAACTGAGAATTCAAATTTTGTGGCAAATCCAAGTCCAAATGATAACAAGACCAAAGGGTCGATGGGATCACAAAGGTGAACATTTATTAGACTTCAATCGGACTATCGGGTCTCGTCTTCACCAGATTCCGTAGATATGATATCTTTATTTTTGGTCTAGGCCAGGCTACGACCGAAATACAGCTGGTCGAAAGTTCATAGAATATTCTATTCCAGCATTTTTTTTTTTTTATCTACGTACATCTACACCACCATGCATACCCACCATTTATACTGATCCATCGTGTTTCGAAACTGAGAATTCGTGTCTCGAAACTGAGAATTCAAATTTTGTGGCAAATCCAAGTCCAAATGATAACAAGACCAAAGGGTCGATGGGATCACAAAGGTGAACATTTATTAGACTTCAATCGGACTATCGGGTCTCGTCTTCACCAGATTCCGTAGATATGATATCTTTATTTTTGGTCTAGGCCAGGCTACGACCGAAATACAGCTGGTCGAAAGTTCATAGAATATTCTATTCCAGCATTTTTTTTTTTTATCTACGTACATCTACACCACCATGCATACCCACCATTTATACTGATCCATCGTGTTTTCCAAACTATTACTCGACACTACAACCGATTCTGATATCTAGGAATTACGGAGGACGGACTACTTAAGTCCGACGAGGAAAACAAACTTCAGATATGGATTCAGCATGTATTTTTACTCATATGTCGAACTTATAATGGGCTTCCGAACTTTCTTTTACTTCAACCAATCTCGGACAAACTACTTTTCCGTCAAGAAAATAAAATTCAAAACGAATTTAGCCTTCTTACCTCACAACCCGATCTCTAATCAACTTCAGATACAGCTTATAGTTTTGTCAATTTCAGGTGTTGACCGGATTCCGGGGGCAGTCCGGCGACGAAGTCTCGTCTAGTCTGACGAGTTCGAAGACAGATTCAAAGTGTATATGTGTCCCTACATCGAACCACTAATCATATTTAGAGAAAACTTTTGCTTTTACCAGATCTCCGGTTTTGTCAAAATAAGTTTAAGATATAGATAGAGCATGCCACATTACCCCTAAGTCGACTTAATCTCATAAGCTTTAAAAGAAAATAAAAAATTCTGCTCTTGATTTGAAACCCCCTCCCACTTCTCTATTTTAAAATTATTGACTAGCCTAAAAAAAAAAATCATATCCAATGATCGGTCAGACAGAATATTCAGAAAAAATCGTTTTATACGATAACTGAAAAGCCATTTAAGAATTCGGTCAGAATTCTCAGAAAGCAAACACTGTAAAACCTTCAGAAATAACTTATTTTTATTTTACTCAGGTCTTACGCTGCACACCACTAGACTTACAAGATACAGTCACGACTACTTTTTTGTCCTCATCCCTTGAAGCATCTCATATTCTCAATCTCTTCAACCGTGCTAACAGCCGACTCGGGTTACATTATTTGAAGATTTCAAGCTTTGTTCAACCGCTTCTTTTTCTACTTTCGTTTTTGTGACGCGTCTTAGGGACACACAAGGATTTCTTGAAGTGGAAATGAGCTGATTAAGATGACTATCGACGAGTTATCGGAGACCTACGGTGTCGGCAACAACAGAAGAAGCTTAGCTTAATACCCCCTTTGGTGACGCAGTGAAGCATCGAAGAAGATGGGTAGGTTGAAATGGACGAACAGTGTCTAAGCGTAATGGGATTCGCAGAGAATGGAGAGAACAAACAATGCCTGAACGAGGGCAAATTCACAAGGACAGTCCACAAAGGGCGGTCTATTCTATTGGTTTGCTCTTTTGGTTAGTATCGAATCGCTCATTTTATTATCCATACAAAAATAGCACGAAAAGAAGCTATAACCCTTTCCAGCTTTTCCGGCGCAAAATTTGTACCCGCGTAGTTGAATTTTCAGAATACAGCGACTCTTCGCTGCTTTTGTGGCGAACGAAAAAACGGCTATTTGGGACTACTCGCGTCACTGTAAACCCACAGTCAAGGCATGAACATCTTGACTTGGATTGACAGGAATGGCCGTTGCTGATCACGCCAAAACAACATTTTCTTGTTTCGCAAGCCACATGTACTTTTGTTACGACCGTTCATCTTTTGGTGCATCTCGCTTCACTTTTTGGGATCCCAAAACGTAAGTGGAGGGATACCTATGACATCGCAAAAGTTGTCCGTCCGTCTGTCCGTCCGTCCGTCCGTCTGTAAGCACGATAACTCTCGAAGGGAATGATATATTTTGATGAAACTTGGTGTGAGCATTCTTTGGGTCAAGAGTAAGGTCGAGTTCGTAGATGGGCCCTGTAGGTCTACATTTAGGGGTGGGGGAGGGGGTTCAAATTAAGGGGCAAGTAAAATATTTTTAAACAGCTAATGTGATAGTCGATTATGGGGCAAGAAGACACGCTGAACACGAATATGATAACCATTTTCTCACTGGACAAGTAGTTCGTCCGGAATCTGGCCAAACCGGAAAGTTTGTTAAAAATAAATGACGGAACGAAACTATGTAAAAATTGGGAAGAGGAATTAGCCGGATATGGAGAAAATTGATTGCCAGTGTTCCTCTCAGAACGACGCACAGACGACGGGAGGGGAGGGGGGAACAGACGAACGGTCTGAGGACAACACATTAATTTTGCTCCAAAATTTTTTGATAGATTATTTCTCCGGTCACTTAATTTAGGAATATCTAGTTTAGTCAATGCCTCTTCATACGAAATGCTATAATTACCCAAAAAGTAGTGGTAGGGGGATATGCTGAATTCGTTTTTGAGCTTTATTTTTTTTCGCCGGACAAGTAGTTCTGGATTTCGCCAAAACCGGAAAATTCGCAGAAGTAAGGCAGGATCGTTTCAATCGGCTTCTAGGGACATGCACACATGCTGAATCCATATCTGAACTTGGTTTTCTTAGACGATTAGCTATTTGGCCTTAAACTGTTTCTAAATTATAAGAGTAAAAATGTTCAAGGAGTCTGGCGAAGACTGGATCTGGCGAAGACAAAACCTAGCCTAATTGTCTGGATCAAATATCGAATTTTTGGGATCAATCGGAACCTTTGGTCTTGTTTCTTTTAGTTTGGGGATCGTTTTTATTTGTTTTCCTATTTCTATTTTCCCCTCCTCTACTGCAAAATTAAATGTCAAACTGATACCAGAAAACAATCTATTTGATTATTGATGTCTGATATGGTAGCCAACTGAAGGTCCCATTCAGCTAGGGCTCAAGGAGTATTTACTGAAGGTCTTTTTTGGTAAGATAGAATTACTTCGTTCACGGAAGTCCATTTTATTTTGTTACGTGTTTAATACGACCAAATCAGATTTCCGTCTGTCGGTTCAAGTACGGCGCGTAATTTGTCACAACTGCGCATCAATTATCAGGGGTGAACTTCCATTGGAAGAAGATCACCGAGAAATCATGCCAGTAATAGGCCCTTGTAAATAACTACTGATATCCCGGACCCTTGGTTCAACCTTAGTCCCGGCGCTGCTTGAGCAACCACGACATCATTCAGATATTTGGCTCATTCCGGGATGCAAAAAAAATAATAACGGAATCTCGCCAGAAAACGATTAGGTTACAGAAGAATCGCAGTCCATCAAGGCACTTGACAGGCCGTTATAATAAGAAACATAACTTGGCCTTTTCCTAATCCTCTTGAGATCCCATCAAAGTACGTTCCTATCGATCCTCTTCCGCTACATGTCATCTCTTCGCGTAACACCACTCACTCATCTAAGCTGCAACCAATGGCGTCTTCGCGACCGCCATCTGATGCGGAAACACGATCGAAGCCCTCCCATCAGGCGGAGTTGCGGAGATAATGGTCATCTCGGCGCATGCTGAGCTTGAAGAGACTCTCGACGTCTTCAAGATAATCCCGAAGCCGCACAAGTGCGTGCTAAGTGAGCAACTATGCTGGTGCCGTCCGATATGCTGGGAGCGCAATCGCGTCTCTTGTACCAGTTAAACAAATATTATGGCGACCGAGTTCATGGACGACAGACTCAGATTACGAAGACGATACGCGAAGTTTGCAAAGTAGTTCAAGATGTGCTTAAAGAAGTGGAAGTGCAAGAACCACGATTTATATCCTCCTTGACGGAATGCAACGGACGGTTTGAAGGCTTGGATGTTGTATCGCCTAACGAGTTCGAAGTTGTCCTATACCTCAACCAGATGGGGGTCTTCAACTTTGTGGACGATGGGACGTTGCCAGGCTGTGCCGTCTTAAAACTAAGCGACGGAAGGAAGAGGTCGATGTCCTTGTGGGTCGAGTTTATCACAGCATCGGGATACCTCTCAGCTCGTAAGATCCGTTCACGGTTCCAGACTCTCGTAGCTCAAGCTTGTGATAAAAGTTCATACCGCGATATTGTCAAGATGGTGGCTGATACCACCGAAGTCAAGCTGAGGATCAGGGAGAGGTATGTGGTTCAAATCACACCAGCGTTCAGATGTTCAGGCGTTTGGCCTCGTTCGGCAGCACAGTGGCCAGCTCCACACCTGCCGTGGCCACATCCTGCGCTTATTACGGAGGTGAAGGCCGAGGGATTCGATCTCCTCTCCAAGGTAATTATCAGTTTTATTTCAGTTTCTATAAAACAGCATGTTTCCCACCCCAAATCCATAAAAGTGGAGTTCCACCTGCACCAGTTCGGAAAGTCGTAATACAAAGCGACGGAAATCCAGCTCACTATGTTGACTCCGAACTACAGACTTCCCCATTACCGAGAAACCATAACTCGAGAATCTATATATCATGAACCGTAAATGTTGTATTTAGTTAAAGAAGTCTTTCCATTCCGTGCATTACGAATTTGTCTTCTCAGCCGGGCTCTGGACATTTTGTTATTTAATAACATGAACCTGAACGAGTCCCAAGAGAGACATAAAACTTTCCGTCGGTGTCTTGCTAAAGCTGGATTCCCGCAGAGCGCGGTGTGATTTTCGCGGTTCTTCAGTTCAAGATCATCCTGATGCGACAACCTTTCGAAAGGAGACCAAGCGACCGGGATGCGATGTTTTACCCCACGACAAGAAATGAGCTCGACACGAAGCTTAGCTTTCGGGGACATCGTGCTGGAATGTGCACAGCCCCGGCAGTCGAACCCAGTCATTTCAAACACCCATTTCTTCGGATTTCAAAGGAGAAATCAGGAAAATTCGCCCGAGGCATATCCAACCAATTTTTATGAATGAATTTGAAACGCTACGGTTGTGTTCCAGTTTACTACCAGTCGTAACCGGGCTTATTGTGGTTGGCCTAGGGCCCCAGCCTTGGAAACGTCCTGGGGGAAAGCTCGTCGCGTGAAAATGTAATTTTGTAATTATAACGTGTTTGCTTGTCTATTTGTAAAGCAAGTTCAAGAAACAAACAAATAAAGTAAAATTTGTATTTTTGCTCAATGACCTAGGGACCTGGGTCTGCATGTCTGGATGTGGTTGACAGTGGAAACCGACATTGTTTTTGTTTTTACGATTATTTTTATTTATTTTTTACCTTATTTATTGAGTCAAAGCAAATATTTATTTTCTATACAGTCGACAACAAACAACGTTGGCTTCGAATTATAAACGAAATTTAAGTAGTAGTATTGCTGGTTTTCAAACCCCCTGTTCTCACTCAGATTTTCACTACCATGCTCTGAAGCACAGTAGAGACAAACTTATAATAATCATATGACGGGACAAATAAATGAACAAATAAGAACTATGCGCTTCTGGATTCAAATTCTGACATTTTCTGATCTTCAGACATATCAATCTATATCATCAAAAAACAGATTCTATGGTACGAACGAAACCTTTAGAAAATACCAAAAATCTAACGGATTAGAATTTGGTGAAGATTGTTGCCATGATAACTATTGCGGTCGTTTATTTTATCTGTTTTTCTTTCGATCTCACCTTGATCGGGTCCTTGTCACCGGTGACTATTTGTCTAGGTTTGGAACAGTTTCGGTAGAAATTTTGCGGCTGTTCGGAAATACTAGTAACTATTGGTCAGAGGTTAGAATGGGCCGACCGACGACCGCCTTGTCCCTAGCAGTCTGATAGGAAACTTGTTCCAGGAGTGCGCAGCCATGACGAGCAAACAGTCAGCAATGGAAGGTGACGCCTGGGTCATCAGCTTCATCGAAGCCGAAAATCGACTCCTCGTTGGTGGTTGCCGACGAAAGTGTCTCAGTCTCCTCAAGACCCTCCGCGACCGACATCTGGACATCCCAGGCAACCCAGTGACGTCATATATTCTTAAGACCTTGCTTCTGTACGAGTGCGAAAAGCATCCTCGTGAACTTGAATGGGATGAGTCGTGCTTGGGTGACCGCATCAACGGCATATTCTTGCAGCTGATTTCATGTCTGCAATGCCGACGATGTCCGCACTATTTCTTGCCGGCGCTTGACTTGTTCCGCGGAAAGCCACCGACGGCTCTTGAGAATGCAGCGAAGCAGACGTGGAGGCTTCTTAGAGAGCTGCTTACGAACTCCAGGTCACTCGAGAAGCTTTAGACCTGATAAGTCATTTGTTGAAACGAAACGTACACCTTCGTATATTTGCTCGGATATTTTCATGGTGCTAAAAGTAGGTGCGAATCCGTTTATTCGCGGAAGGTCGGGACGGTTACATAGTAGTGACTTTCTTTTACACAGAGTGTGTCTGTGGAATGAAACGTTGCATTTGTGTGTTCTGCATAAAAAAAAGTGCTTCTCTTAACGTATGCGTTTGCATTTTGATGACCCATGGTTCACACAAACTGACTTTCCGTTTTGCGAAAACGTGGTGCGTCTCTACGCAATTCTTTTGCGTTGAAAAAAGAAATTTGAGACTGGAGCCGAACGTGATGTAATGGACGTGAACCAAGGGTCCCATGTTGCGTTTAAAACGTCAGTGACATAGAGCCTTTGCGTGTACGGAAAAACGTGCATTAGGACTTGATTAGGAGACGCAGTCTGGGAGGGACATAGATGATGCGTCTCTCAGCGACTGTTCCGTTTTCGTCACATGTTGAGTTGCCACTCATGATTTCGCAAAGGAAGTGCAATGTCTGAGCACTTGAAGAAACTCGATACGAACGGACACATGTTACTTTTTTTTTAAGAAAACTAAAAAAGTCAATCGGAAAGATATTCACGCAAATCTTATGTAAGATGATTCTGTACAAGAGCTTTAATTTAAGTGCATATTGTATAGATTCTTGAAAATACTCTCAGACCCTGCTAAACTTCCTTTAAGCTTTAACTTGGTACTAAGCATTTAAAATGCCCAGTGATTTTACCCAAGATTTGCACACACACGGTAGGGTTGCTTGTCTGATTCTGATTGTCATCCTTCGATTCCCCGATGTTTTCGTGTTTAAGTTTCTCTTATTTGGTTGGTATTGTTTTCTTCTCACTGCCTAGCAGTAAATAAAAGATATTTTGAACTCAGCGTTTGGCTAATGAATGAGGTCAATAACTAACCTACTTCAAAATTTATTTCCGCCATACTGGCAATTGACGGATTGCTGACTCCAGAAATAGGAGCTCAGTAAGTGTCCAGTGTCCACACTCTCAGAAGTTTCACAAAAGACAACAGAAGGATGTGAGGTTAAGCATAACAAGCGTTGCCATCAGGAAGAGCCGAAAAATCCCCAAAAAGCATCTGTTGAATTTTCCGACATCATAACGACAAACAAAAAGTCAATAGATGATTTTTTGGCTCTTCCTGGCAACGCCTGTTATGTATAACATTTCATGTATAACGTTTTCCAACACAACAGATAACATCCCAAGTGTTATCTGTTGCGCACTGTCTGTTGAAATCGCGCATCCTTCTGTTGTCTGTTATGAAACTTCCGACAGTGCAGCCAGCGCCCATGAGAGGATGTACAGTGGTTCCGACCAAGTGAGCAACCCCTTTCTGAAAATGTCTCAGTTGCAGGGCCGGAAGATTTAGGAACTGGGAGAAAGCGCGAGATTATTCTATGGACAGCCTCCCCCCCATAGTTTTAAAAGCTGGACTACATACTACACATAAATGAAGCGGGAAGGGTGGGGTGTCATCAGAGTGCACTTTTGGACTCTTTTAAGGAAAGGGTAAAGAACCACAAAACGCACCCTTACCCTGACTACCTTGAAGATTCCTGTGCTGTCCTAAATTTTTTACTTGTAGCAGTTGGAAAAGCTAAGTATTTTCCAGCCGGTAGGATTTCCGACCCCTGACATTTTTGGCGAACCTTGCCGACAGACACCTGGTTTTGAAAAATATGGTCACGGATTAAAAAAAAATCATAATCTTATAGAAAGGTCGTTTTTCGCTCTGTAAAAGAACCAAACTGATAGTGGCTAAATCAGAACTCAATCTGATGTTCTACCATCTTAGGACTACCAGCCGTCTTATTGTTTGACAGTACATGGTGTCCTCTTCGAGGACTTTTATAGGACATAGGCCGCTGGACTTTCGGCAACCGAGTTGTCCAGCACTGGAACAACCTACCAGAGAGAGTGGTCTGTTCCCCAAACCTACTGACATTCAAGAAGGGAACAGATGAATATTACTCAAGTGACACTTTCTCCTTCTGCAAATTTATGACATGTAAATTAAAATTTTTGTAGAGGCTTAACGGCCTTCCGTCCGATTTGCGAACTGATTGTACTGCCTTACCTTCCCGTTGCAAAAGCACCTCGCTGCTTTCCTGGATCGTTGAGGGCACCTTCATGGCCATCATGATCGAGTTATCACTCCCCAGGGTTACGTGGGCTTTTCTTTCATTACACTGTCCGAGTCTTCATTCTCCCCAAATTTCCAGCAATGGAAGGCTTGACAAATTCATTCATCATCTTGACCTGTAATGACATGTTATTGGTCAACTGCACAAAAAGGATTTGCGGCTAAGGAACGCGTGTTGCAGTGCTGTAATGTAGCCCGAGGGGGTGCGAAGTGGTGTTTCTTCGTGCACGCTGAATTATTCATTTAGCAACGCGTTCGGAATGTTGACTCTATTGGCGTACACGGTACCGGACACCCGCCTAACCCAAGTATCCCTTGGTGGATACCAAGTCGTCCGTTGAGCATGGTAGCCTTGAAGTAAATGCAGCGTCTGCAGTTCTAACTTCTTCTTCCTTGATTGCGCCACCCCTTCATACCCCGAAACTTCGAATTTCAAACAACGGTTCTGTCTACGTTAAAAACATAAGAATGCTTTCCCTCTTTCCAGATCGACTTTTGAACCCTTTGTTGTCATCCGTCACGCATATCTTCACAGTTCACATCCACTCTGCGCAGATTTGACAGTAAAGCCGGTTTTGCGACTCGCCCCTGACTCGCCTAGCTTTTCCCATTGCACCAAAACAAAAATCGACATGGAATTGGAAACTACAATTCTGAGGGGTTTAGTCAAGTAACGATTCGAAAAGAGGAACGCCCCTTAGAATATTATTGGGGGTATATAGTTCTGAACGTTATTTAACAACTTAAACTTCTCATCCTCCTAAAAAGCTATAGGAAGCAGGTCTGATATGGGGTAGAAAGTTTATTTTACCAATCGAATTTCGTGGTTAAAGAACCGAAGTTGCGATCATTGTTTATCTGTGGTCTTAGAAGAATACGCAGCATTCCAAGCATATACGCTTGTGGCAAGGCCCACGACAGAATTCCTTGTCACAATTTTGCTTGAAGTCCGACCAAACTCGCTAAAGAATATACCCGCTTAGGGCGGGCTAAGCATGCAAGTCAATTTCTGAGTTATTGCTGAGCTCCCAGCTTAGGAAGATGCTCAGTCATAAAAGGCCTTGTCGGTATTTTAATTAGAGTCTCCTTTGTTTTTTTAACCAGCACCGGCAACTCAATAAACAAGAGATATTTGAAATTTATTTTCTTAGCGACATATAAGTACTATAGGACATGCGGTGAATATAAACGCAAGAAAATTGTTCATCTGCAACGCGGGGACCGACGTTTACGGGGTTAAACGATGCTTAGAAAATGAACCGATGTTTAAGGAGTTAAACGCTGCTCAGAAAACGCAAAGGCAGCAACAATGCACACGTCCTACTCTGGAGAAGAATCCGAACTTTTTCGGTGAGATATCAAACGGGAATACGGACCGGAAACTGGAACATTTCGAAACGTTTCAGATCGGTCAGCCACTAAAAGCCATGAAGCAACAGATCTGAAAAATACAACCCAGACATAAATCGCGATTGGAAACTCATCCTTAGAACCCCATTAAAATCGTAGGCTTTACGCTAGGATGTTTGTGTATCCTGTTTAGTATTTTTCTGCTTCAAATTTATTCTTTGCCACTATTGACCGTTATTTCGTCTCGTCGGTTGGTTCGACTGAGCTCTAAAAAATGGCGTCTTCCCGTCGCCGGCGCCTATCTCTCCAATGAGAATTTTGAATTTCGCGCCGTGCCAAGAGCGTAGGTCGGTTGGATGGAGCTCCCGACTCAGTCCACAGGTCGGTTAACCGACCGGCAAATGGAGCAAAAAAAACAGCTTTCAAAAACTTAGGTCGGTTTACCGAAGGAAGAAAACGACTTATAGTGGGAAATCTTGTAGGTCGGTTAACTGGATAACGGCAAAAAACGCAGTTATTTTTGCCTTTTCTCCGTAGGTCGGTTAACCTACCTATTTGCCACTATTGACCATTTTTTCGTCTCGCCGGTCGGTTCGACTGAGCTCTAAAAAACGGCTGATAAGAAAATATGGCGTCTTCCCGTCGCCGGCGCCTATCTCTCCAATGAGAATTTTGAACTTCGCGCCGTGCCAAGCGCGTAGGTCGGTTGGAGGTAGCTCCCGCCTCAGTCCACAGGTCGGTTAACCGACCGGCGAACGGAGCTAAAAAACGGCTTATAAGAACTTAGGTCGGTTAACCGAAGGAAGAAAACGACTTATAGTCTTGTAGGTCGGTTAACTGGATGAAGGCAAAAAACGCAACTACTGTTTACATCGTCTTCGTGTGAAAAGAAAACAAACGGAAATGTTCAGGACATATCGTAGACGAAAAGGATATCTTGAATCCGGAAGAAAAATCTGGAAGGTAAGACTGAACTGTGTAAATCTTGCGTTGTGTTTGTAAAGGTGCAACACAAGCTTTGCGTTAGGAAAATCTACACAACTATTGTGACAATTTTCCATTAAACCATTAAATTTTGCGTTACTCCTAACCGGCGGAGAATTCGTACCAACACAAATATTAATGATTATGAAACATTATATAACCTACAGACATGAATGTTATGTCCTCACCAGAACTAGCCATTTAACTTTGGTGCGGACAGAGCGCGTGAGCCCTCGCGGTGTGGAAGGACGGACGCAACGTAAGCGCAACGCAAGAGTCTTGCGTTCTCAATTTAAAAGCCCCTTAAAGCACAACTCTTACTAGAATTATCTTTTCACGATGAAATGGCTCAGAAATTCCGTTTTTCCATTATACCATTGCTTCCCACATGAAATTAGAGATTTTCTTGTTAGTGCTTGTCAACTCTGTCCAGCTTTCCCGCTCTCCGACGAGATGGCTTGACGCAAAATATTTGAAAACAGAACGCGCCTTTGTTAATCAGTGGGAAAACCAAGCAACTCAGTCCAAAAACAGAAGATAATCTTTTCACCCGATTGTCTACCATGTCTTGCAAACTGAAAAACAACACTTTGAAGCTTCTCATGAGTTTATGTAAAAAAGAGTTGTCGGAGGACCTTGTAGCTTTCTGCGATGTTTGCGTTGCGTGACTGACAAAACTTTGCTCGGCTGAAAAAGCGCTTAAAAGTCGTAGGTACGAAACGAACAGTGGGGAAAGTCGGGAATTTCAGAAGCTTTCAATTCCATAAGGGAGCCCGACTGTTATTTCCTCACCAGAACTAGCCAATTAACTTCGCAAATTTCATTTCGACGCACAGTATGATTAACATCGGCTGTGTGATGTTCTCGTTTGTTACTTTTAGAGATATCTATTATAGTCCTATGTAGTTCTATTTTACTTTCCGTTTATTTATCTTCCCCTTGATAAAAACAAAAATAAAAGCGACAAGGGATGAAAGACAAACCCCTTCAGTAGATAAAATAACAATTCTGTTTTCCGACGACCTGTCGGTTGTCCCCACTTACCAATCGTCCAAAAGATTTATCTTGCCTAATTACAAGGGACAGCATTGCTTGAAGAAATGCGGGAAAGTAACAAGTCCATAAAATTTAGCATCACAATACCCTAATGACGACTCCTCCTGGCTAATCACAAAGCCACACATTTGCATAGCCGAAAATTGCTGGTTTGTTTGAGGAAGTTTTTTGCTGCACATGAGTACCGCAAAACACGGCAAAGGAATGTTTAGTTCAATAATAAAGTTAGCCTGCGGCTTGCAAATCCGAACTGTGGTAGTGTTTTGTGCCGGAATCCGTACAAAACCGGAAATTAAAGTGTACAATGATAACGTGTAAATATGGGTAGGATAATTATTTTCGGATTGATCGAACAGTTCGACCAAAAGCCGGTCAATACGAAAAAAGGGATCGAACTGACCAATGAAACTGAGTGTTTCCAGCAAGGCCGTATCCAGGGGGGGTTAGGGGGTTCGAACCCCCTAGAATTTGTTTTTTTGTAGGCTTTAACCTCTGATCTATGTCCTTATGTACTTTTTGTTCCGACCCGTGGGCACCCCCCCCCCGAAATAAATTCCTCAGGCAAAAAAACCCAAAATAAATTCTGCGGGCAAACCTCCCCACGAAATAAATTCCTGGATACGTGCCTGGTTTCCAGTTCCCAGTTCCAAATCCGAAGAAAACCTGCATCACTACAGAATCATAAAACTTCCTGTCCAAATTAGTTAGATTGTTAACTTGTGTAGGCTTATGATCTTTGCTTCGTTTGAAGATTTATATCTTTTTTGTTGTTGCATATGACCCTTAGACTTTAAATACATTATTATAGTTCGTTGACGATACGGCGAGAACCGGACATTTGACGGACTTGTACAGTTCTTGATCAAGTTGTTCAAATGTATATAGATATGGGGAGAGAAGATACACCAAATCTTTTCTTCCGCTCATTTTTTAACTGAGCCGATAATTCAGCTGGAATCCGGGAAAAATGTAGCGGGCTATAGCGTAAGATCGTAGCCTATGCTCGGGGATTGGGTCAACGATTAGAATTCTACTAAACCTTTTTCTTGCCCAATAAAATAAATAAAACAAATATATTCTTAACTGCCGCAAGAAATCTTGCAACCCTTGTCTCAGGCATGTTGTCTATTGGCCTAAATGGCACGCGTACTTAACAAACAAAACTGGGAGGTCCGAGAATCCATCGACGAAGCTTCAAATTAGTGATTTTACATCCAGAAATGATGAGGTTGGGTGCGGGGTATTTGACAGGTCTGCTTAAGACCATGACCGATGATTTCGGGTCCATGAGTTCAGAACTCTGACCAGACGTAATTGTCGAATGGGGGACCGCAGACCGGTGTTTACCCAAGCAATCCGGTTTTGATGATAAATGGGGATTTCATCGCGGATTATGGGGACGGCTCATACGGCGACTTCGACATTCCTACCTAAATGCAATGTCTGCAGCAATGATATTGAATCGGCATTAGCTGGATTCATCAAATATAACCAGTCATTCGGCCCAAGCTGACTGCGAATCATAGTGATTAACTGCGCTGAAAGGAAAAGCCTTATTCTAGCGCCCCTCTTCTAGCGATATTTCGGCCTTTCTTGGCAAGGGTCCTCTTCATGCTCAAGCTAGAAAATCGAATCTGCGATAACAAAATAGATACATAAATATTATTTAAATATAATTATTATATAGAATATATTCTTTAAAGCACAATTCTTACTAGAAATGAGCTTTTCACGATGTAATGGCTCAGAGATATCGGTTTTCGAAAATACCATTAATCGCGCCAAATTAGCGATTTTCTTGTTAGTGCTTGTCGACACTATCCAGACTTCCGGCTCTGCGACGCGGCGGCTGGACGCAAAACATTTGAAAACTGAACACGCCGTGGTTAAAAGTGGGAAAACCGAGCCAAAGAAAAGAAGTACAAAACCAAAGATGGGCCTGATGGCCTACCAACAGTTTGAAGCTTCTCATGTCCTTGTGTATGAAAGAGTTGTCGGCGGACCTTGAAGCATTTCTGGCATCACCTCGGATCATCTAGGGGAAATGAATTTTCTACCTTCCAAGTTTAGATCCACTCGTTTGACCCCTAGTCGTGCCACACTATTACCGGTACCCCCCTAACTCCTCCTATCGCGGCCAAATCTGGTTCGGACACATAAATGGATCGTAAAAATCTGCTTCTCATACAACTACACAGACAAGGAATTTTTCATCGGGATACGAGCTCCTGACTATCTGGTAATCCGACACTAAAAAGGGAGAAGACGACAAGCAGATTGTGGGACACTTAAAGCAATTTAATCAAAGTTTCCAAGCCGTCACCGTACGCAGAAATAAAAGTGTCCATACGCTCACTAAGGAAAAATAAAGTTCTTCTTTATCAAAATCCAATCTTTTTGTCTGGTCAACCCTTAGTACCCCCAACTCCTCCAAAACAGCCTATTTTAACAACCTATTTTAAGCACTTTTCCGCAATAAAATCTCTCACGACATTCTGACTTTAACAGAGAACAGACACGCAAACCCTTAGAAATTATTTTGACAGGCTGAAGAAATGTTGTGACTTTCTAACTTACGACTCCATCCAAAAAATCAATACGCGCTGTCGGGAAAGCTCGCCGGCGCTGGAGCACCTGACAGTCATAAGCTTCCAGGAAATGTCTCGGAAACTGGAAAGCAGAACCCTGGAAAAGAAGGTAAATTTAGAACTGAATAAAATACCGTGAGATAACGAATTTCAGATAAGGGATACTAGGACGCATCCGTTTAAAAGATGTTTAATTATGAAAGAACTGCAGCATGAAGTGTTTTTTTCTTTCATTTCTGTACTCTATCGCGTGTTCTTTTGAACCTTGATAGGTAAGAAAGTTTACTGACTAACTTAATGTTCATCTCCTAATATTTTATGATGCTTTCCTGAATAAAACTATTTAAAAACCAAATAAACCCTTCGGGTCGTATTTTGACGCATAACTGACTATAGCTTCAGTGCGAAAGAACAGCAAAATCGGTCTTATCGGCCGGTCATAAAAAAAATTATAACGTCTTGTTTAAGTTTGATATTTTTCTTATTTTACTATATATTATCGCCCTTCCTGAGGGTGATAGCGGAAAAATTTGGCCCGCGGGTACCATGATAGGCTGATATATCTGCCTATCATGCTGCCCAAGGGCCAAATTTTCCGCTATCGCCCGAAGAAAAGCAAGGGCGATAATGATTATAACACTAGTACACTTGTTTTAATTTTCTGGTATTCCCCTGATGCTAAAAGAAAAAAGTTCCAACCGTGCGATATCACTTGTTATCGCATGGCTGGCTGTGCGATAACAACTGTTGTCGCACGGTTGGAACTTTTTTCTTTTAACATCAGGGGAATACCAGATAATTTTGGCACTGGGTAGGATAGGACTGGTATCATGGGACTGCATCAGGGCCGTATCCAGGGGGAGGTTAGGGGGTTCGACCCCCCCCCCGAAACCCACACAAGTAATCGTTTTTTGTAGGCTTTAACTTCTGATCTATGTCTTTTTTGTAATTTTTGGTCCAACCCGTGGGCACCCCCCCCCCGAAATAAATTCCTGGATACGGGCCTGGACTGCACATTGTAATCTTCTGGTGTTATATACTATTGACGTCGCAGACAGAGTCAACTGTGACTCGACTGATCTTACTTAATTTGAGATAGACAGACCCGATCATGTGAATTTTAACTCGAGTTTTAACTAATAAACTACAACTGCAAAGCTCATATCTAAAGTAGGCTAGCGTAGGTGACATTATGATTTGAAGCTTCGAAGACGTCAATAGCGTCCATGAGAGGAAAGAAAAGGAAAAAAAAACTCAGACAGAACATACAAAAAATTCTATTTTTCCCTAACACTCAGAACATCGAAAAGGTACACACAATTGTTATTAATGGCACCGTTTCAGTAAACCTTGGGGTGGGGAAGAACAATTTGTGGCTCACCCCCCCCCCCCCCCTTCCAATGGCGCTCACCCTTGGTTCGTAACACCGATGTTTAAATCCTAAAAAGCTCAGTCAAACAATCAACAGTCCCATCCATCCTCGACGTTCTAATCCGTCAATTCCTAAAACAACGGATTCAGAGTTGACAAGCCTCCATTAAGCCCAATTTTAAGACCCCTGCCAGGCCTTTGGATGGGCATGGGAAAGTTAGCATTTTCTGTGACAAACCACAGGTCCATTACTGCCTAAAACAAAGCCTTGGTCTCCTGCTATCAGTGGCAGGCCCGCTGATTCATTGCCGACTGAATGGCCGCATGGCGACATCAGACTTCAGATAGGCATCGGGTTCTGCTATACGTTACGACTGTCGGTACAGGTGACATTCTAGCCACGAGAGTTACAACGTTCTTCGAGAGATAAAGACCAGTTTCTTGTTGGGTTGAGAAAAGCGATCAGTCTTGTATTCAGTATTTTGTTTCAAAGAGTTGATCGATATGATGGAAATTGGGAAGAAATCACCATGGACAGGGAAAAACCATTTGAACTATGTACCTACTACAGGTTCAAGGTTTTATTTTATTCTTAAAGTTTAACTGAAAACCCAACTTATTTTTGTATCGTTTAACTGAATACCCTGAATCATTTGGATCCTGCTAACGGATTTTTTTATTTTCCACTATCTGCTCCAGTAGTGACGTTCAAAATATCTAAGGCCGTCCACACAACTCAAATTCTACTATGACGCGGGAAATTTGAATCTCGACACAAATGCGGGTTTTCAGTGGGCAGTGGTCAGCTTGGTGAAGACTGCTTGGTGTCTGAACGAAAAATTTGCATAAATCTTTCTCGTAAGACATACAACACAGATACAAGTGCATAGAGGTACCACAAATCGCACCGAAATTCCACTATTTGAAAATCGATTATTCGTGAATAGCGGAGCAACGAAGTAACGCACTTTCATCAGGTCTTCAAGCCTATTTAAGTGAATAAGTGATGGGTAACTAGATTGTCCTATCTCAGCGCTTTTCGGTTAAGCTTTAACGATAAACTAGTACATAAAAGATTATTAACGCAATATTGTCCACTCATATTTATTTCAGGGTCTGAACCGTAGGACAAAAACATCGAATGGTTCAAACCCTTCCAAAAAAATCAAATAAAACAAAAATCGACCCAATGCTGAGTAGAACGATCACCGCATAAAACACGCAGCGAAATCAATCCAAACACCAACCCGAAAGAAAAATATTACCCGAGTGGGCGTGTACATAGATAAATGTTTAGAATTAAGGAGTCTGAGTGTTGAAGTTATATTTTTGTTGCTCTTATGTGTATATGGCCCTTGGGATTCTGAAATACACTGATCTATCTATCTATCTATCTATCTATCTATCTATCTATCTATAGGAGGGTTTCCGCGATATCTGGGAATCATTTTCCGGCGAGCGAAGCGCATCGTAAAAACTGTGGAAAAGCTGCTGGAATCATTTTTCCACTGGACTGATCGCGAAAACAGATGGAAAGCTGATATCGCCGGGAAAATGTTGAATTACAAATCTTTTAGAATCAGTATGGTTCATTTGACATTTCTCTGATTTTAATACATTCTGTCAAAGAGCGTGTTCCACCCTACTTACCGTAGTTACTACGCTAGTTACCGTAGTTACTACGCTAGGCTGGAACGCTTTTTTATTTTTTCGGTCAAATATCAGGCCGTGGGCTGATCGGACCAATCACGTTGCAGAGATGCGTAGTTACTACGCTCCCGAGCGTGGTAAGCAAATAGCTACTATTAGTTACTATTTTGAGAAGGTTGGAACGGTCAGCGTAGTAACTTTTCGTGAGGCTGGAACGGAAACAGTAACTAATAGTTACTATTGGTAGAGGGGTGGAACACGCTCAAAGTCATCTCTACAATATCGTTTGCCATTTTGTTTCTTAGTGATATTTGCACTGTTTTATCGACACCTTTAAAATTCCCGCCGAAGCGTTCAACTTTCCGCGGAGGTTTCCACCAACTTTGTGGAATAACTTTCCGGGAAAGCTGTTTTGGTTTCCAAAGCGCGAGAACCGGGTGGAAAGTTCGGCAACTTTCAGAAGTAGCGCGAAAACCACTGGAAAGTGATTCCGACTTTTTTTTCTCCAAAACCCTCCTTAGGTATTCCTTCAGTCCAAGCTGGCTGCAAATCATATTTGACTGCGACACACGACACATCAGCTGAAATCGGTGTTGCCACTGGTCGCTGAATCCTGCGATTTGTCATACATTTTCGTTTTTTCGGCAAAGCCTCTGCGCCCGGTTCCTTACCAGTAAATACACAAATTAAGAATAAAGTTGAGGCGTGTAAATATGAAAATGATAAAGCGAGATTTCTCGTTAACAGTTGGTGAAAAAAACTAGTATGATAGCCCTCCCTTATTTATTCTTGATGATAGGCAATAAAGTGGCAACACATCAGCTGAAATTTAATCTAGCAATATTTTGGCCATCCTTCGGGAAGGGTCCTCGTCAGGTTCAAGCCAGAAAAACTAACCTATGAAGATCACAGGTACCCAACATAGGCCAGCCTTATCCACAAATGTAAGACGTCAAACTTTGGACGTCAAACTAAACCCTTAGCCCAGCCCTCGGTTTCACACCCCTCGTCTGCTTATTAATTTTTCAGTAAATCTGATATATTCATTGAGTAGTGAACACACATTTTCTTCTTGACAATCAGAGGCGTTACCTCGGGCGTTAGCGTTACTAGCCAAAATGTTTTGGGGGGAGGGCAAGGTATTTACCGACTCTCTGGTCATTTTTTACCGACTGTTTTTGCACAAAAAAACTGTTTTCAAGAAAAGAAATACTGCCTTGACGAAAAACCGACTGATTTTCAGAAAAACCGACCACTAGATTTTCAGAAAAAAACTGTCTGTTTTCATAAAAATGATTTTTTTTTACAAAAAAACGCGGCGCTTCTCGCCGACTTGGTTATTTTTTTAGCGACTGGCCGACAACAGTCGGGGGTTGGGCGTCCTCTCCTCACCCCCCCATACGTGACGCCCCAGTTGACAATATGAGAATAAGCAGAAACGATACAAAAACCCAGAAACAATTTACTGAAAGAATAAACATTGCAAAATATTAGCTATTTCTTTACTTTTTATTCACAACAGCTAATTTCTTGCGAGGGGCTGCCCACTCTCGATTTTAGCGTAAAGCAAGTGCCCGGTGCCCAGCCGGTGCCGGCACCGACTGACATCAGCCGGCACCGACTGACATCAGCCGGCACCGGTTTGCACTTGTTAAAACGTTAAAATAAGCATGTTTAGAAGCGAAATAACTCGACTTATGGTCGCCACCGGTGCCGGCACCGCTAATTTCGGTCGGTGCCGGCCGGTGCCGAGATATGGTGTACAGCAGGTGCCGGGGAGTGGGTAACCCCTCGATTTCTTGTCTCTTCGTATATCTGCTGGGAGCTATTTTGACAATGCCCAGTGGCACCGTAGGCTACCTACTTTCGAATCGCTCCTGGTTTGATCCAAGTCCTGGTCCTGTCCTGGCCTGGTCCAAGTCCTGGTTTGAACCAAGGACCTGAAACTGCATCCCATTTAAAGGAAAATTAGTGTTTTTTCAGTAAAGAATTTTTTTTTTAGTCATCGATTGATTTTCTGTGACAAATTGGCCCTTACATATTTGCTTAAATTCTCATTAAAAGGAAAAGTGGAAGAAAAAGATGCATTGTATCACAATATAAAGATAGACGGCTTTTGAGGCCCTGTTTAAGGCTCAGTTTAAGCTGCACAGTGCTTTTTTTTTTCACTCCACTCGTTTTGCCCGTGCAATTACAGCTCAAAATCATCGTGAATCATTAAATCATTATTATAATTATCGTTCCTTATTCTAAATCTCTCAGCCCGCCCCACAGTTTGTTATAATCATATCTTTAAATATAGCGAAAGTAACTTGTTGGGCAAAAGCAATTTTCGTCTACGTTTCGTTACGAAATAAAAGGGAAAACATGCGTTCTTTAGGGTTAAAAAGCGTTCTTTTATGTAAATTTGGACCATTTACTAGACATTCAGTCATTTTAAGGGACGTCTAAACGTAACCTCATAACTTCTGGGCCTACAAAATTAATGCCTTCCGGTCTGGAGACTCTGTCGTCGCCAACGGATAGGGGTATGCGACCCCCAATCAGGAAAAATTACGATGAAGCAAGGGGCTGCAAGCTCCGTTTCATTGGGACGCCTTTTATCAGATGGCATTCACGGAAAGAAATGAAAAACAATAATGTAAATACAAAAAAAAATGGTCAGGTGTGATCGAGGTGTGCCTGAACTCGAATTTCGCTTTGCTCGCCTGATTCCGCGTACCCTGGCGAACGGAACTCGTTCCTAGCGATCGAATACTAGCTTCGTTCAGACCATTGGTTGCACCTGAACTTCCTTACTTCAAGGGAGTCGTTACAGCCTTCCTGTTTCTGAAGCTGCGAGATCTGGATCCCTGTTCGAACAGTCGTTCGATCCAGGCAACTTATGGCAATATACGTGCACGCTAATGTAATTTCTTTCAGAACCAAGCCACTCACCAAAATTTCATTCCATCTAATGCAAGAAAGGGCAACTTCAACAGATACGAGGCAACACACTATATTGTTAAAGTTTAACCGAAAAGGGCTGGGATAGGACAATGTAGGTACCCATCACTTTTTCACTTGAAATGTCTTGAAGACCGGCTGAAAATGCGTTACTTCGTTGTTCCGCTATTCACGAATAATCGATTTTCAAATAGTAGAATTCCTTCAAAAAATGCGCTTGCATTTTTGTTGTATGCCTTACGAGAAAGATTTATGATTTTTTTTTTGTTCAGGCACTAAGCAATCTTCACCAATCTTCACCAATCTCACCACTGCCCATTTAAAAGCCGCGTTTGTGTTGAGATTAAAATTCCCGCGTCATAGTAGAATTTACGCTGTGGGGACGGCCGCAGATGCTCTGAACGTCATAACTGGAGCAGATAGAGGAAAATGAAAAAAATCCCTTTCCAGACTCCAAAGAATTCAGTGTATTCAATTAAATGACACAACAATAAGTCGACTTTTCAGTTAAACTTTAACGTTACACAAAGGCTCCGTCATGTTTGACAGTGCAAAAACGGATCCGTTTTTGCACTGTCAAATATGATTCGCAGTCAGCTTGGGTTGAAGGAATATTTACAGCTCCGTCATGAGCCTTTAAATGTTACTTTTTCAAAACATGACTGTAAAGTAGACATTCCAAGCAGGGCCGTATCCAAACCCCCTCCGAAATAAACAAAAAACAATCGGTTTTCATAGACTTTAACCTCCAATCTCTGTCTTTTTTGTACTTTTTGGTCTGGACTAGGTCCGACTCACGGGTAAAACCCCCTCCGAAATGAATTCCTGGATGAGGACCTGATTCCAAGTAAGCACGGACAAATTTTGAAACATTTGCGCTATAATATTTTGTCATCAGTTTTTGAGTTTTATTTTCAAAGGAAAAAATTTCGTACTTCGACTTGCCCAAACGGGGAGACAAGCTTGACTTCTGGGCAATGACATAAAAGGACAATAATTCTCGTAATGAGAAAAAAACAAAACAAAAAATGATGAAAGATTACATGACGAAACAATACAGAAAAAACGAGCAACTTTTAGTGTGTGGCCTAAGTGGAACAAGGCAAAAGAAAACAGAAAAATAGCTCAAAATAGTTTTCATCATCTATGGCAACTTCAACGATAAAATAATACATAAAAGGTCGCAATGGAAAAATCATGTAATACATGTAGATACAATCCAAAGTGTGTAGAAAATGTTATCAAACTGCCGATGGTGTATTAACTAGATGTTTCAAGCTTTTCGGCGCACCTCCAAGTTATAACATAGCAAACCCCTTAGAGTCGTAAATTTGGATGAGTTTTGATCTGTTTGATTGGGATCTCGGCCTATCCCGGCGTGTCATTCCAACCCTGATTTATTAGGGGGAAATTAATAAACTACCGGTGGGAACTGTTTGTTTTACTGTCGGTATGCGATGAATGGCAATTATCTACCTCATAACATACGAGAGTTTGTGAGGAGTAAGACGGTAACTCGGGAGGCAGCAATGGCCGAACGTGTCTCCTGTTGCCTGCCTACTAGTGTTGGGCGATATTCGATACGATAATCGAAATATCGATATTATTGAAGAATATCGATATTTCGATATTGACTTTTCAAATATCGATATTTTCGATATTTACATGCAACAGGTCTGCTATTCGGGATTTTCATAATAAAACCACGAATGGATTTCAAAGTTGGAACAAAACCATTTTTTTTATTTTGGGGCAAGAAATTAGGTGTTGAACTCAATGTGTCGACCTTTCACAACAGAATACAGAGAATTAGTATATTTTTTTTCTTCTGCGCATCTATTTCCGGAAAGTACAGGTATGTTATCCATAGGTAGCAAACCACATTGGGATTACTATTTACCTATTCAGGATTGTCAACAACTGGGTTTTTAGACCAAATCAAAACCGTCTAAGGCGAAGTAGTAATGTGTAATGTTAATGTGAAATAGTAGAATCGTCTGTTATTTCCTCCCATCCACATTATTGACAACTGAAGACCACAACGGCCAACGATTCAGAATCTCCTTTCGGAAAGGAAAAACTTGGACAAGTTGGACATGCTACTCTTCCTTATTGTGAATGTTTGATTTCGGTCTTTTTGTTGGTTTTCGTTCTTACTATTATTTTTTTCGTGAAAAAATGTAGCGGTATAAACAGTTTCAAGTGTGTCAAATATCGGTTTTCGATAATCGAAATATCGATTATCGAATTTGAAAATATCGAAATATCGATATTTCGATAATCATCAATATCGCCCAACACTACTGCCTACTGTTTTCGTCTTCGGCAACCGAAATGAGTGTTAAAGTCAAACCTACTCTTGCGGCCGCTCTAGCCGGTTTGATTCCAGGTCCTTCCGGTTCAGAGGCAACTCGAGGGGGTATTCACTCCACAAACCCCTGTACACCGGGTGCCGGCGTGCCGGGAGGTGCAAATTCACCCTTGAGAGGTTAAAAACTGACAAAAGTGGGAAGGTGCCGGAAGTTGCCGGGAGGTGCAAATTCACCCTAGAGAGGTTAAAAACTGACAGAAGTGGGAAGGTGCCGGGAATGAGTGTAAACCGGGTGCCGGAGAGTGAGCATCCCCTCGAGGCAACTGGCCCAGTTCATACCTAAATGTGCTTTCTTGGGGTCCCGCACCTACACCCAACCGGCTCAGGGGCAACTAGGCCCTGAAGTTACGACGATGAAATTATGTGTACTTACAGATCCTAGGGCCTGGAAGTATTTAATAAAATTTCACCCCCCTCCACCCGTTCGTGCGCAAGTGGGCTCAGATTGCCCAAAGATTTAACTGCATTACCTGTCAACGGGTATCACGTTTAAATTTGCTGTACTGGTTGGTATTAGATATTATTATTTTATTTATTTCAAAATATAGCCTCTGGGGCTGCTACATAACAACTCAATTTATATACACTAAACAAAAAAAAAAAGAAAAAGTATGCTGAAGGCATGAAGCCTCCAACAAAAAAGTAGCTACACACACAATCAAGATGGGTCGAGCTCACACGAAACTCAATCAAGATGGGTCGAACCCACAGTAAATTTCTTTACCCCATGATTGCCACAGAGGCAGAGACAGGCGCATTTGCGGTCCGCACAGGATCATCAGCAGAGGATTGCTCGACGCCAGTATTCGAGACTGAAGAGAAAGAACGGAGGAACGACGGATTTCAGGGAGAGAAGGAACTCCTTCACCAACAAACATACCCGAAGCACTACAGTTCCATCTAAACCCATGTAACCACCGGAAAGAGTTGTTATACAGGACGCGAAAGGTCCTTTCGCGCTTGTAAGATTGGTTAGTCACAAGAGAGTAACAATATAGTTGGGAACAGTACGTTTTGAAAAGGAACGTCTTCACAGACGCATTGCATGACCCAAACCTACGAATAAGAAGATTCGCTCTAGCGCTCAGTGACCTTGCTAAAGCATCAACATGGTGATCATCATTCAAAGTTGGGGTAAAAATAAATCCAAGATACTTAAAAGTATCGACGAATTTCAGTGTCTGGCCAGACAGTAGAACGGGTGGGAGATGAACCAGCTTCAGGCCACGTGGGACGAATGCCATGCAAAGGGTTTTTTTCGTGTTGAATACCACGTCATGTGCCGAAGCAAAAACATCACAAAGTTTCATCAACTCGTTTAAAGCATGAATGGTTGTAGCCATCACCACCAAATCATCCGCATAACTAATGTTATTGAAGCAACTACCCTGGATAAAACAACCTACCCCCGCATCAGCAAGCGCACTGTTTAATTCATCCACATATAAGTTATATAGGAGAGGGGATAGTACACCTCCCTGCCTAACACCGTTTAGGACATGAAATGGGGAGCTAAGCAGCCCATCCCATTTAACATAAAATCTTTGGTTTTTAAACCAACATGCAAGGGTTAGAACAATACGGGGGTCTACTCCTCTATCATGCAACTTACGAAGAAGTTTCTCGTGGTTAACACGGTCGAAAGCAGCCTTTGCGTCAATAAAACAAGCAAATACAGGGGTTGAAAAAGCCCAAAAATATTCCACCACCGATTTTAGTACGAATACACAAAATTCCGTAGAAGTCTTTGACTTAAATCCAAATTGGTAAGCTGATGACCGTATTTGAGGTTCGACAATCCCATACAGGCATTTTTCAAAAACCTTAGAAATAACAGCCGCCAAGGCAATAGGTCTATAGTTAGTAATACTACTAAGATCCAGCACCAAAGATTTGATATGCCAGATATGCCTTTTGGGAGTATCACACACACACTCACGCTTCAGGAGCAACTGGGCCCATATTGCCCAGTGGCTGAAGTCTAAAACTGACGAAGTTTTGAAGTAGAATGAAAAAAATTTTGTTCGGGTTGCACCTTCCCCACCCTCAAATGTCTCGTTCTTTCTTTTCACTGCAATTCTGAGCGCTTCTGCATTTGTGGTTGTCCTGTGAAATCCAATAAAACTGGGTACGTTTTCTTTGATTTTTACTCGTCTAATTTGCGAAAATAAAGAAACGGTATATACACCCCGATACAGATAACATCCCAAGTGTTGTCTGCGGTTGTCTGTTGAAACTGCGCATCCTTGTGTTGTCTGTTATGAAAAATAACACGGATTGCAGTATTTTGTACCCAAAGTCACGAAAACAAAACTACCTAAAAAATATTACAGGCTGCATCGGCAGGACAGATACGCTAAACAAGACATATTTGGGTTTGCAGGGGTCCCCACCAAACCCTTAGCTTTGTTCGGTTACGTATATTTTTAGTAAATAGCTAATAAAATAATAAAACATGATATTATAATAAGACGAACGATCTGCAAACGACGAATGGATAAAATCTGCAGCAAATTGAGGACCCACGAATTTTATAGTTCTGAACTAACACCAACGGCTCTTATTCCACAAAAAAAACTTAGTTACCCAACCACAATCTGGAATACGCTCGGGACTACCACTCCCTACCACTTCCTAGTTCGACCCGGCCCTCAATCCTCCAACAAAACAAATCATACAAACAGAGGAGAAAAATCAATAGAGACTAGTTTTTGTCAATCAATAATACTATGCTAAAACGGTAACCAACAGAAACTAAGCCTTTATCAATCCAGCAGCCGTCCGACCAACTCCAGAAATGTTTACCTGTCGGGCGAAAAACGCATTGCCATCCCGACATCATTAATACTACCAGAACTCCTCCCCTGTTCACATTGAGCCAAACTTCCAATCATAAATTTTACCACACTTCATTTTTTGTGGCCAGAAGGTAGACAAACATTCGAATGCAAATACAGGAATTTCAACTCAACTAGCAGACGGGATATTTCCGCTAGCCCCTCCCCCTGCGTGTTGAACACGGTTAAATACCACCATTAGTGCTTATTTCTTGCCCTTTCCTCTATACGGGCTGTCATTAGGCCCAGTAAAGACATGAAATAGAGAGCCTTCATTTGGGGGTGCTGACAACTGGTTGAAACTGAATCGAAGGCAATCAAAGGTCGAAAACATGCTGTTAAGCTCAGTACTGTAAATACCAAATTGTATTTAAGGCTCGCTTTTAGGCGTCTGACCTCAAATGTGTAGGACGAATGTTTGGAAGAAGACCGAAGACACCGTATCGTAAAAGAAGGGATGTTGACCGTGCAGACCTATCACCGCCGCCCCCCCTCCCCAGAGATGGACGAATCCGATCACGAAAGGATCCGAATCCAGGGCTAGATACGAATCCGATTCCGAATCCACCATTGCATGCCGTGGATTCGAATCCTGAGTCGAATCCGGATTCGAATTCGATCTTAAGAAAATAAAATCATGTATATTGGTCATAGTCTAAAAGTCAAAGGTGACAAAAGGCACAGATGTCTAAGGTGATGGAGACCAAAAAGTTGAATTGCCTAAGCACACTAAGTAAAAATTATGAAAACGGAAACTGGAAGGATGAAGACGAGAAATTGAGAAGATTAGTAAGATTGGGGGTTTCGAATCCGAGTCGGAACCCGAATCCAGCCTGACAAGCAGAAGATTCGAATCCGGCCAAAAGAACGAATCCTGGATTCGAATCCAGATTCAGATTCGCCTATCTCTCCCCCCCCCCTCAATACCTAAGCGTAGAGGTACATGGTCGACTTCAGAATTCGACACGGTATCCGACCCTCGATCCAGATAGACATAAAACTGAGGATCCTTCTTGCTGAGAACGGCAAGCACATAAGCCTGAATCTCCCTTCAGTGAGATTTCATCTGGATTTGATTTTTCTTTTAAGACATTTGTAATTACCGCAAAAAAACAGACAAAATGACGTTTCCCCGAGTTGCAACTTGTGGCTTGACCGTGTCACACACAATCGGGTTTCCGTAAAGAACAAGCAGACAGGGTTGCCACATGTCGCACGATAGTGTTAATTGTCACTCAATCTTATTTTTGTCCCTTTTGTCCTACGTATGACACAAAACTCACTCTATTTCAGAAAACATCTAGGTGTGTCATTTTTAGTGGAGTGTTCCTTAGAACAATCCACTCTTGTGAGCGCTGTAGCAGCTTTCTGTTTTTGGTTTTCACCGTATTTTGTTGAGCTCATAACTCGTGAACCAGTGCAAGTATTAAGTTCAAACTTGGTACACTTGTAGGTTCTGGGGTCAAGTTCTGCCTTTTGGAGGTCCCACCCCCCACACCCACCCGGTTCAGGGGCAAATGGGCCCAGGTTGCCCAGTGAATAATGTTCATAACTTGACCAGAGTGGGACATAAGACGATGGAATTCCTTGTAACTGTAGACCCTAGGGCTGAGAAATTACTTTTAAAGTTGCACCCCCCCCCCCACCCACCCCGTTCATGGGCAAGTGGGCCCAGATTGCCCAGGAGTCAAGCTCGATACCATGACAGGAATCAACAGGTATCAAGTTTGCGAGGTAACTCTGAAAAAAATAAAAAAATAAGGACAATTAAAGGACACCTGAACAATGATACCATAGGCTACTTGAACACACCATGGAGAATGCATTTACAGACATGGCTACGGAGAGCATTCTTCTCCTGAGCGTGACGTTTTCAAAATAGGGATGTTCGTTCCTGGAGGTTTGCACATGCAGACTCCAAGACAAAAAGCGCAATTCATTCAAATCTTGTACAGCGCTGGCCGGATCGTATTGGAATTTCTTCCAGATTTATGTTTGGGCTTAACTGGTTAAAATATATTCCAGAAGAAGGGTTGATTGGAGACATTTGTTCATTTCTAAAATTGTTCGGTACTGAAATAAGGACAGATGCAAAATGGAGCAAAAATCATAGCTTGGAAACACTATTTCGTATTTGGATTGGGTTTTCTGCAGCCAATGTTAACGGAAGTCATACAGATAGGGATGATACTTGGTACTCTTCATTCAAGTGTCCTTTAAAATGCTTTAAAATGTGCTGATAATCAATAAATATTCCTTCAGCCCAAGTTGACTGCGAATCATGTTTGACAGTGCAAAACGGATGCGTGAGCTGAATTTTATTTGAGCTGTATTTCGGCCCTTCTTGTTCTAAAAATAAGTTTTTCACAAGTTCGTTTTCCCAACTTCATCTGCTTTGAGCCTGAAGAGTACCCTTGCCAAGAAGGGCCGAAATATAGCTGACATATCCGTTTTGCACTGTCAAATATAATGTGCTGAAAAACGTTAGAACGACATAAAAAGGTAAAAAAGACTCCAGGACAGGAGCTCCGTTAATTTGTCAAAGACCGCCACACAGAAAAATAGTGTTGACAATCTTCACTATTGTCAAAGTCACCCCTGTTTGGCCGGCCACCTTTTGGATAAAATAAGCTACCCACTAAACAAATTATGAAATTATTCGAAACCTTTCTCACCCGATTCCTTATGATCCTTGACATCCAAATTCACACTCAAGTTTGTAAAATCATACCCAAAGGGTGGCTGGAGACACCTTATTCATAGCCCATCTGAAATTCCTACCGAACATCTTACTTACTTTTTAACTATTCCAAAGCATGTAGACGTGTTACCACGACTAACTGTATTAAGACTAAACGGGATCTTCTTATATGTCCAGCTCATTTTTTCAGCTCCATCCCGCTAACAATCTAAGCGAGAGATTTTTTTGCCAAAAATAAAGTTTTGTCAGTCCCCCACTTTGACGGTACCGTAGTCCAATCATGAATTTCAGCAGCTTAAAGCCCGTTTCTGAACCTGGACTTCTTGATACTAGTCTGATCTTCAGCTTTTGTTTATACAGTAGGCCCACCTATTTTATGTCACCTTTTACCTATTTTGTGTTCAAGACGCAACAAGATTTTAGGCATCAAATATTCCGATTCTAAATAGCAACTACTTTTGAGCAAGCAAGATAATACAAATGACAGAAGACATTTGATTATTCGATGAACTATTTACAGGTTGACATCTAAAACTCGCGAACATACCGTACCCAATTACCTTTTAACCTATTAATTATTCACCGATGATTCACGAAAGGAATTTGAGAATCCCTGCATGGCAGAACTGCAGAGTGGAAAGACAGTCCATGGGCAAAGGAGTTAGAGACTTCACAATTAACAACCGAAGGAAGTGAATATTTGTGCAGTTTTGTCATTGTTCCGATACTTTGGTGGAAGAAAAAGCTTAGCCTACATGTTTAAAGCAGCCTTGGTTTGAAGCGGTAACGCGTATTTTGAGGCCGTCTTTATTCTCATTCGCCGCGTTTTCCATCACCCACTCCTTCAGTCGAATTCTGATAAGCACTCTTCTTCAATCATTAAAGGACGGCCCAAGGATCACTAGAGGGGGTCTGGGTAATAGCCTCAGACTGTGCGCCCTGTGTTTGCTTTACGGAAAGAACCATCGACAGGGGGTCTCAGACTGTCTGAAGCTGAATGAAGTACCTTGCTATGATCCTACAACCAGATCCACGGGCTACCTTGATTTACATGTTGTCCGGATGCCATTAACTGAATCGCTAAGCAGTTTGTCTAGGACTTGTAGGAGATACAGCCCTGAAACAGCCTCCAGCGATTTGAGCAAAGTCGTAGAGCTGCGCAACAAGATAGGCCTAACCTGATTATTGCTAAGGTCTACTGTCCTATTATTATGATTATTAATAGCACAAACAGTGTTGCAGGGTTTTAGTGCCACCAGTATTTTTCGCGACTGTTTCAAATTCTTAGCCAAATGAGAAGACGACAATGGCCTACAAGTTACTGAGATCTAAGAGAACATGAAAGTGTAGACTGATCTAGCCTCACTGTATAAAACCTCACAGCTCACATCTTGAAAGCGTATGCTAGTTTCTCCTCAATGCAGCTCCCTATTGTGAGCACGTCATATGGCAAGTGGTATGTTATTTGGGACTGTTACTTGATTTCGAGTCTTCATTAACTGAAGATTTCTCCCTGATGTTACAAATACCAAGTTTTACCAGTCAAAAACTGATACTCAATTTCCAGACAGGCCAGCTGCTTTTGTTACTGGAATCAGCATCTAGCAATCTAGCTTGATCTAGCCTTATTTCTTCCGAGATTTCTTCTTTTCTCCATTAATGGAATGGCTTCATACCTGTCATGTTCCAGAAGGCCTTTTTGCTGTGTTTTTTTTTCAGTACAGCCGAAATGCCACTGATTGTAATATAAGCTAGGAATGAAATTCAAATAGAGTCTAATAATTATTGAGAATAGAAGGTGTGAATCGTTCACAGCTCAATTGGCTCTTGCAGATTAGGTTACATCTGGTCTAGGCTGCAACAACTAGAAGATACATGAAACAAATTTTTCCATAAGAAAATTAAGGCGCTACCTCTACTAGCCCTGCTCTACCCAAGATGCACTGAGACAAAAGAAAAGAAACAACACAGAATCAGGACATCACGAAATTTGTAGTTACACTAGGTACATCTCTTACTGTTTCATCCTGCTTGTGAGACTTCAATGCCACCTTCTTTCAATCTACTGAACTAAAGAGTCAGGAAGAAGAGAAGAGAAAACGTCGGCAACTTCTTTTCCAAAATGAGAAGAAGAGCTGGGGTTGGTGCTATCGTTCATAAGAAGACAGAAGAGGAAAAATTCAAAGAAAGAGGAACAGTAATTCAGGAGGCTCAGCTTGAGCATGTGAGTTTTAATTTCTAAAGAATTACTTGCTTCTCAGAATTTCTTAAAACATTTTAAGCAACGCCATCTATTAGTCAATTGCAAAAAACAATCACCATTGAGAATCGAAGACGTAGAACTAGGTGGCTCTTTCTGACTGTTGCCAACGACGTGGGATTGGCTGGTAGAAACCAACTTAACACACTTTACTTTCGCAGATGACGAAGAGGCTAGAGATTTTTAAGAAGAACCTGGAGACATTTGCGGCCAAACATAAAGAAGAAATTAAGAAAAATGCGCAGTTTCGAAGACAGTTCCAGGAAATGTGTGCTTCGATCGGAGTCGATCCCCTGGCTTCTTCAAAAGGTGAGGTTAAGAAAAGCCGGACCCTATTTGATGGACGATGGCATCAACCGGAGGGTCTGTTCCAGCGATACTTTGACCTTACTTCGAAAGGGACCTCTTCAGACTGTAGCTGGCTTATCTTTTCTGACTTGTGAAGAGGACCCTTGCAAAGAAGGGCCGAAACGTTGCTGGAATAGAAATCACATGACTTATTTGTTGGCGCCATCCAACTTGGCTTAAAGGATCGGTTATACGTATGATGCCAATGCAACCTACTTCCGTAATCGTATTCATTAATTCTTAACCCCGGAGACCCGAATTTCACATGTTACATTCTACACCCGGTAACTACACCTCACTAATCTTTGCACGATTCACTATTTTCCATGCACGTTATGCACCCGACGAGCGTTCGCGTATCATGCTATTGATGCGTAAAATCGGTTATCTGAATTTTGCCAAGTTTTTGCTAGAATCGAATGGGCCTGGGAAAAAGCGTAAAACAGCCAAAGCCATGGATAATTTGTTAAGTGCAGAGCCTAGTTTTACAGTATTCAAATAGTTCTGAGTAGGCTATTGGAACAATAATAAACAAAAATAGTGCGAGGTGTGCTTTAACTTTAAAGGAGTACATAAAACCGGAACCCCCATTTCTATATTGTTGATGGGGCTTATTTGAAGAAAAAAACCACAAAAATAAGCACATTACCCTCCAGAAGCTGACAGTTGTTAGTGTTAGCAAGTACAAAAAAACTTGAAAAATTAACCTGTATAAACTTCATAATAAACAAGACCAAAGGTTTCGATGGGATCCCAAAAATTTAATATTTGACCAGACAACTACGTCTTCTCTACGCCAGATCCAGTCTTCGCCAGGCGAATCATCTGAGAAAATTAATTTCTAATATCATATTTATTTTGACGATGCTGATCGAAACTTCCTGCTTTACTTCTGCCGAATTTCCGTTTTCGGCGGAATTCCGAGCGAACTACTTGTCCAGCCAAAAAAAGATAGTTCAGAAACGAATTCAGCGCATCTCCTTATCCCTATAAAGAACGTCTAATCAACTTCAAATAAAACTTTAACTTATAAAAAAAATCCGGTTTCAACCGGATTCCGGACGAACTATACGTCCGGGTAAAAAATGATTGTCATATACAGATTCAGCGTATCTTCTTACCCTTAAATCTATCATCTAATCAACTTCAAATACAAATTTTACTTTTAACAAATTTTCCGGTTTTGGACGGATTCCGGGCGAACTACTTGTCCGGCGAGAAAATGGTTTTCACCATCGTGTTCAGCATGTCTTCTTACCCCTAAATCGAACATCTAATCAACTTCAAATAAAACTTTTGCTTCTAACAAATTTTCCGGTTTCGGCCGGATTCCGGGCTAACTACTAGTTCGTCGAGAAAATGGTTTTCACCATCGTGTTCAGCATGTCTTCTTACTCCTAAATCGAACATCTAATCAACTTCAAATAAAACTTTTGCTTTGAACAAATTTTCCGGTTTCTGCCGGATTCCGGGCTAACTACTTGTCCGGTCAAAAAATGGTTTTCACCATCGTGTTCAGCATGTCTTCCCACCCCTACATTAATCATCTAATCAACTTCAAATAAAACTTTTACTTTTAACAAACTTTCCGGTTTTGGCCGGATTCCGGCCGAACTACTTGTCCGACGAGAAAATAACTTTCATATTCGGATTCAGCGTGTCTCCTTACCCCTAAATCAACTATCTAAATAGCTTTTAAAAAATATTTTTCTTGCCCCTTAATTTGAAACCCCTCCCCCACCCTCAAATATACGGCTACACAGCCCATCTTCGAACTTGACTTGTACTTTGACCCAAAGGACCCTCCCACCAAGTTTCATCAAAATATCTCAATCCCTTCGAGAGTTATCGTGCTTACAGACGGACAGACGGACAGACGGACGGACAGACGGACAACTTTTGCGATGTCATAGGTATCCGTCACTAACGTTTTGGGATCCCAAAAAGGGAAGAAAGAAAGATCCTGGACTTACTCGGTTCTTGGTCGCCGCAAAACATTCCACATCCCCGTCAAAATCCTATCACCATCTGGTTACGTTCTTTTCAGTTTGCCAGTACGTTACGAATCCATGAACTGAAAGTCTGAACTACACTTACACTTCTCATCTGCTCGTTTTCTGTAAAGCAATGTGGTGTGGTTTAATAATACAAGCGGGATACATTTACATACCTTTTCCCACGAGACAGATTTCCTGCGTGGCATCGGACCCTATAAAAGATACATTTCTCAGTGAACGATGAACCTCCAAATCTTTCGCATTTACTCGCAGACTGATAATCATTTTTTTCATACCAATATGAGACAAAATTGACAAGAAGGAAGGCTTTAAAGTACACCTCTCGCTATTAGATGTTCATATTCCAATATTCAAGGAATAGTTTAATACAATAAAACTAGGCTCTGGTTTTAACAAATTATCTACGGCTTTGGCTGTTTTAAGCCTTTTTCGAGGTCCATTAACTTCTAGCAAAAAATACGGAAACATTCGCGAACACTCGTCGAAAGCATGATACGCATGGAAAATAGTGAAACGCGACAAGTGTGGAAGTTATGGAGGTGTCATTAGCGGGTTTAAAATGTAAACATGAAATTAGGGTCTCCAGATTTAAGAATTAATGAAGCAATCATAGAAGTAGGTTGCATTAGCCCAGAGCAAAATAGCACTAGAGAGTACTGCCAAGATTTAAAAAAAAGTGACATACACTCGAATAGCATCGACACTAGCACCACTTGCGATAGTGAACGTTCCTACTATAATTCAATCGGTCGTGCATCAGCGCTGACTCCAATAACTTCATATTCTGAACAGAGCACAAAAAAGATACAGCCTCCCTAGTTTCCTCGATTTTCTGCAGACCTCATTTTAGCTTTACTAGAAATTTCTAGGCCCGCAAGTTTGTTTCGCTTTAAATGTCGCAAGAGTAATGGGCGGCGCTATGAGTATGACCCGTTTGCAAAGCATGGGAAGCACTCTCTACTCTCTAGTGTTATCAAGAACAAATTATTATTTATTCTTATTTATTCCCTTATTTATTCTTGGTGTTATTTTGCTCTGCGTTGACCTTATAATTACGACGGTTCATTGAACGAGCGATCATTGAGCGTCTTTACGCGAAGAACTATCTAGAGCGTGTTCCACCCTATCAGAGCAAAATAACACTAGGGAGTAGCACCAAGACTTGAAAAAAAGCGGCAAACATTTGAATAGCAGCGACACTAGCGATAGATAACATCCCTACTGAAACTCAATCAGTCGTGCTCCAGCGCTGGCTCCGATAGCCCATATCCCGAACACAACAAAAGAAAGATACAACCTCCCCTGTTTTCTCGATGTGTGTAGACTGTATCTTAGCTGTACTAGAAATTTCCTAAACCCGCAAGTCTGTCTCGAGCGTAGTGGGCAGCGATACGAGTAAGGCCCGTTCCCGATGCAATGAAGGCATATATCTTGGCGGTACTCCCTAGTGTTATTTTGCTCTGTACCCTATTTACCGTAGTTACTACACATGACGTCACGGATCCTGGCTTCTTGGCGTCAAGGATGGAACGAATTTTCGGCAAAATATCATGCCGCGGGATGATTGTTCCAGTCACAAACAGAGATTCAACCAAAGTTCAACGATTTGATGGTTGATGACGATGAAAGTAAGATGACTTTGTCAGATACCACAGTAACTGGCGAGATACTCAGTAACTGCAAAAACGACTTTAATACCGTGGTATCAGATGATGCCAGTGCTGCGGACAGACTGGATTTCTACCATTCCGTACGGAAAATTTGGCATTTTTCTCAACTGATCGTAAGAGAAGAATGCAAGTGCAGCAAATCCGGCATGAAAATCCTGGCCGTCATAACGCACCATAAACAAGAATAAATAAGGGGAGAATTGAGAAATCTTGAATCATGCTAGATACCTTTTTTCCCGATTCTCATTTACCGGGGGTGGAGCCTTATTTATTCTTGCCATAAAGTGGGTAGCGCCTAGGCAGAAGTGCGCACTAAAACAGCGTCCTTTGCAAACGGCCTATCCACACACCGTCCGTTCAGGGGATGAAGAGTAATGGTAATTTTTTGCCGTGTTCCACCACATTACTGCATATTTGCGAGGGTTGCCCACTCTCGATTTTAGTATACAGCAAAAGCAGGAACCGACTGACACCATCCGACCGGTTGCCATGTTAGAACATAAAATCAGCAATGTTTAGAAGAGTTGAAAGCCTAGTTTATGTCCTGCATTGCTGGTTTCGGCCTGTGCAGGGAAAGGGTGTAGGCTACAGCAGGTACAGGGGAGTTGCAGGTTTCTGGTCTGAAATGCTGGATGTTGATGATTTCTTCCTTTGTAAATCGCCAATCTGTTGCAAAATCTACACACCGTCCATCTCGTGGGGGGGGGGAGGCAGTGCCACTCCTCTTATTCCGTTTACCATGTTTGTGAAATTCGCAGGTTTCTGGTCGGAGATGTTGGGTGTTGGCGATTTCTACTACGAAATTGCGGTCCAGGCAGTCGAAGTATGCATGGCAACGCAGCACAGGAACGGTGGACTGATTGAGCTGGATGAGCTACGGCGCAGGCTGGTAAAAGCTCGAGGACAGGCGGCTTACCACCAAGAGATAACAAAGTAAGTGCTCGCAGTCTTAATTGATTTCTTATTACTTACGGAAGAAATCATCTACAAGTTTAATAGTAGGAAATTAATTAAGTTAGTTAATTACGCCAATTAAATACGCAGCCGAAAGTTTAGCAAAAGTTAGATTACAGATTGGTTGAAACGGATTTAGCCGTCTGTAATCCGCACCGATTTACGCTCCCCTGAATGGTCATTGGGATATGAGTGGCTAAGAACGTGTGTATGTTGCAGCGCATCACTGCATCACAACGTTGAGTAGTCTTTCTCACTATTCTTCCGCAACCGCCATACGACACTTTGACAGGCTATCTGATTAGTTCTTACTTATACACATAAGTTGACTGCAAATACGTTAGCAGTGGAAAGACAGGAAACACCCATAAGCGATAATTACCGCCTTCTAGCGGTTGGTCTGTCTTTAAAACAATCACTATGTTTACATTTGGACAGACTGTTCCGCCTAATTCGTCAATCTACACGTGTGAGGTATTGTTGTTTGCAAATCCTCTGGGGGCGTGTCCGAAAGCTCAAAATGCTGCATTAGTTTCGCATTAATGCCGCATTGTTCTTAGCGTTTTCAACTAGAATTCCTTCTGTCATGAATGCACCATTAGTGACATCAAAAATGCTGCAACGAGCATTTGGTTTGTTTACATTTCCTGTTTGTTTAGTCTCACTTTCGTCGTGAAGTTGGACAAAGACCAAACGCTGGGTAGCGGCCAGCTCGATTTTCCACGACGCGATTTCATTGGAATTTCTTGTCTTTCCTACTTGTTAAGGTTTCTGGTTGGCTCTGCCGAAGTTCCCAAAGAGGGACCTAAAGTTGTGTAGAGTAGTGGACAGAAAATGTCCCTCCCCCCCCAAGCAACAACCACGCTAGAAAGATCGTTACCGAGGCTTCTGAAGGTACTTTAAAATCGGCTCTTTTTTCTAGCGACGACATCATCCGTGCCATTAAGAGAATGAAGCCTCTACAGACCGGCTTCTCACTAATTCCGCTAGATGGCCAGAAAGGACGATACCTTGTTAGATCACTGCCAGGCGAGCTAAGCCTGGACCACACTGTCATCCTGCAGCAGGCCAAAAACACTGGTTTTATTTCAGCCAAAACACTGACCTCTGATCTCGGTAAGAACGCAAACTTAATTTTTGCAATACTCTCCTTCGACGATTATTTGAGGGTTGTTAGTTCAAGCACAACTCTTACTAGAAATGATCTTTTCAAGATGGCTCAGAAATCGTTTTCAAAAATACCATTACTTTGCACGAGAAATCAGCGATTTTCTTGTTAACGCTTGTCGACTGTATCCAGCCTCGCTCTCTCCGACGCGGCTAAAAGAAGTCCAAACAGGATGTCTCCCAAAATGAAAAGTTTCGCATGTGCCTATTTCAATTTTCAATTTCAATTCAATTTCATTTATTCCCAAAATTCTGATCTAACAAAATGCACGGGATTTGTCGTTCATGGTTAAAATTCTGTTAAGTCACATTAAAACTACGGATAAAATAAGGCACGAATGAATTTAAATAACGTTCACTGCTGTGCGCAGGTGGATTCACTAGCTGAGGTTTGTTGGCTGTCCGAGAGACACTTCTTGTCGGACGAGTATCCATCTTTTTTTCTTCTTCGGGTGGCAGGATGTTACGATGCAATTCAGAGGCCAGGCATTTCAGTCCAAATTTCATAGTGAGGTCGTGTCGACGTGACGCAAGAGTTGTGATTCCCAATTCGTCCAGTGCTTTTTGGTAAGATCGATATTTGTCAGCCAGAATGATTTTGAGCGCCCTTTGAAAGAGTTATTGACAGACCTTGAAGCTTTCCCCGAAGTTTGCTTTGCATGACTTCCAAAGCTCGACTAAGCCCAAAAAGAGCTAAAAAGTCGTAGGTATAAAACGAAACAATGGCGAAAGGCGGGGTTTGAGTTAGGGATAACATTAAAAGCAGAATAAGTAAGATGGGTCCTTTAAGTATCCGCTGCATCCAGAAGAAATAACTTGTGAGGAAAAATTGCAGATGTGTCCGTCAGGCTAAATTCGACCCTTGTTTAGACCGACAATCAAGCGCGAAGGCCCACCACGCGTCTTAACGTGAGGTTGCGTTTTACCTACACAAAGCTAAGTGCCCATAGAACGCGAATTCGCGTTCGCTAGGCATATTCGGCATCGCAAGCGGAAAAGATCTACATCGTCAGGCCCCAAAATTCGCGCCGTTCCAGCGCCAAGTCGATCTTAGGTTCGCGTCGAGTCTCAATTCGTAAGCGGAAAAGATTTGCGTTCTGTGGGCACCAATCTTAAAAGACTCACTTCTAGTTACTATACTAACCTATAAACATACTAGTCTCAGGCCGAACGGTGAAAGTAGCATTGGCAATGGGTCCGAAATTGAGCACCATTTTTTTTGTGTTTGGTGATGATTTGTCTTTTTTTTTTTTTTTTTTTTTAATTCTTTGTATGTTAGTGAAGCAAACAAATAAATTCGAAACACCCCTTAGTATTTTCCCAACCTCAAAAACCATGACATCTGAAGGCCTGTCGCTCTCACGCCATCTCTGTCGCGGCTCCTTCGTTCGGTGTCGCTGCTGATCCAAATCGGGAGTCATCACAAGCATCCGTGATCGTCCGCGTCTCCCTGGTACCGGTGCGTCTATTCGCTGGGATAGACGATGGATCTTCTAAGTGGAATAGGCTGGCGTAACTATGCCGCATGGCTGATCGCATAACCACTTCTTCTTCTTCTTAAGTAGCGGGAGTACTGAAGCTCATCTGTAGCTTCTTTCACTCCTTATCCTTTTGTTGTGTGGTTCTTCCACTAGTTGACTTCGGCAGCACTCAGCACTGGGATGTGTGCCCGGAATAAACTTTCTTCAGATTTTTGGTTCAGCTGTACATCAAGGATGTCTGGGACTTGTTGTGTCCAGGACCACTTGATTTCTGGCAAGTTCATCTTTGATTTCTTCAGCCCCACCTGTTTCTCATCCACTTACGTTTCAGGCTGGGACCCCGTCAGAGCAACCCAAGGGCTCAGCGGCCTAGTGCGAGACGGCATAGCCTGGATAGACATGCAAAATGGACAGGAGACGCTTTATTGGTTCCCCGTTATTTTCCTGAATTTAAACGCGGATTAGTTTATAGTTTTGTGATAATTCTGATGATTCCTTCGAGTGCTTATATGCCATTTCGTTTTAAAATAAAACCACGCGGATAAATTTCCTAAGTTCTGTAATAAGAATTTACGAGTATAGGATAGTGTAAACATATAAGTTGTTTCGGACGTCATTTGACTTCGGGTCGATACTGTGTCTGATGGGGCTTATTTGTAGGATAACAGATTAGGCAAAGATTTCTTAGTTGCGTTTTTACAGATACCCATGGTATCTGATACCACGGTCTTAAGTTGTTTTTGCAGTTATCGTGGTATCTGATACCAAGGCCAAAAGGCGTTTTTGCGGTTATCGAGGTATCTGGCCAGTTAGCGTGGTATCTGATATTCAGACCGTGTCTGAAAAGTTTTTAAATTGGTGAGAAAGAAGCTTAGCACATAGTGATGTAATTGGATATCAGTTTTTCTTTTGGGATGACTTAAAAAAGTTCAATTTCGGCCATAGTCTTTTTTGCTGTGCAACCGTCTATCAGATACCACGTTAACTGCAAAAACGACTGATTGCAGATCCAGTTCCGTGGTATCAGATACCATGGTATCTGCAAAAACGCAACTCTTATCAGGCCTTAAAGAAGTAGGCTACTCGCTCACAAACAGTCCACCTTGGCGAAAGCCAGCGCATTAAAAGACGCTATCGTAGATTAGAGAACACATATGTTCATAGTTTAGTTATTCACGAGTTATCCTTAACCTAGCGATACTGTTCCCCCTTTATTCAGGACAAATGCCCCTTCATTCCATTCATACCGCGTATAGCGCTGACATATTAGTTTCAATTTTTCTGTCTGATCAAAGTGGAGCTAGCGGAGCACCGTCTACTTTTTGGGATCCCAAAACCAGAGGCGTTACTAGCCAAAATGTTTGGGGGGGGGGGGGACAAGGTATTTACCGACTGGCTGGTAATTTTTACCGACTGTTTTGCAGAAAAAAACACTGTTTTCAAGAAAAAAACGACAGTTTTGAAAAAATGACTGATTTTCAGAAAAACCGACGGTTTTGACGAAAAATCGACTGATTTTCAGAAAAAACGACTGTTTTCATGAACAAATCAACTGTTTTGACGAAAAATCGCGGCGCTTCGCGCCGACTCGGTCATTTATTACCGACTGGCCGACAACATTAGTGTGGGGGGCGTCCCCCCCTCCCCCTCAGTCGTGACGCCCCTGCCCAAAACGTAAGGGGAGGTATACCCATGACTTCGTAAAAGTTGTCCATCTGTCCGTCCGTCTGTGAGCATGATAACTCTCGAAGGGAATGAGATATTTTGATGAAACTTGGTGTGAGGATTCTTTAGGTCAAGGGACAGGTCGAGTTCGTAGACGGGCTCTGTAGCAATACATTTAAGGGTGGGTGAGGGGGCTCAAATTAAGGGGCGGACAAAATATTTTTTAACAGTTAATAAGATAGTCGATTTAGGGGTAAGAAGACACGCTGAAAATGAAAATTATTTCCTCGCCGGAGAAGTAGTTCGCCGGGAATCCGGCCAAAACCGCAAAATTTGTTAAAAGTAAAAGTTTTATCTGAAGTTGATTATATGTTCGCTTTAGGGGTAAGATGACATGCTGAATCCGTATATGATAGCCATTTTCTACCCGGGCATGTAGTTCACCCGGAATCCGGCTGAAACCGAAAATGTTGTTATAAGTAAAAGTTTTATCTGAAGTTAATTAGAGGTTTGGTATAGTGGTAAGGAGTTATGCTGACTTCGTTTTTGAGCTTCAGTTTTTTGCCGGGTAAGTAGTTTGCGCGGAAGCCGGCCGAAACCGGAAACTTGGCAGAAGTAAGACCGGAAGTTCTGATCGCTTTCATCAAAGCAGATATGATATATAGGTCACATGCTGAATCCATTTCTGAACTTGGTTTTCTCAGATGATTTATAGCCATTGGGCTTATTTGTTTCTAAATTTTCATATTAAAAATGTTCAAGGAGTCTGGCACCGGATATCTAGAAGACCAAATTGTCTGCTCTGTAAAAACTTTCTCCGAGTAAGGATTAAAGTTAACTGCAGTATTTGCTACTGGGATTAATCTTATCTCTACTGGAATAAGATTAATCCGAATCAGAAATAATTTTGTCTCAAGACAATATTAATCCCAGTAGCAAATACTGCAAGATTTTTTTTTTACAGTGTGGATCAGTTATTACAATTTTGGGATACCATCGGAAACCTTTGGTCTTGTTGTTTTAGCTGCGGTCATCTCGCATAAACGAAGAAAACACACCACAGAGGGGATGACGACGTTTATAACCACACAAGATGAGTGTCAGAACGCTCATAATAGATGTTAGATAGCTTGCTGAGAAAAAAACGAGTTCCAGGTTACTTTAAATGTAGATACTTCTATTTAAATACAAAGCCCGCCGCTTAAAGTACAAAATGATGAACAAAAAATGCTTCGACATCCAACTTCAGCTGACTAAACGAAAAAAAACACACTTTTGACACAACAAAAAACTTGGTGAAAGGCAGGTAGACTGAGTAAAAATTGTGTAAAGACAAAAATGGTGCCTAACACTGATCAAACAAGTGCAACGGGGAATAGGCGAGGTTTGAATGGCCCGATGAAGGCCCACTCACTGGCGTCGCCGCGAACATTGGACCCAAGGATCCCATGAATACCCGAACACGTGCCCACGGGATGCTGTGGATGAACTAGGTAACTTGGGATTTTCCCGCCGATATTGCATCAGCTCCGTTATAATGCATCTCAATGACGTTGAGACTAATTCAATTCCTTGGCAGACTGGGCTGGAGTACAAGGTTATGTCAGGGACCCATAAATTTCCTTTACCTGTCAATAAGGAAGATAGTTAGAGAAATACCCACGGTCCAATCACCTTCAAGACCAGATAGACAAAATTTGGGATTGACTGCTGGCGCCTTGAGGGAGGAGTCTCTTTGGCGCGCACGTCCAATGAGGCAAACAAGAACGCCGATCGACTCAAGCGGGGATTTTTGGAAACAGGATTTGGTTCGGTCATCATAGCAATATAGAAGCATAGGAAATAAGGAAATTAAGTATTTAAAATTAAGTAAGGAAATTTATGGGTCCCTGGTTATATGAAGGATGCCCGTGTTCTCTGTGAAACCTTCACGGCTCATGCCAGGTGGTGCGGGGTGTAGCGGTGGTGGGCGTGTCCAACTTCAGTCATAAAGTAAAAAAAGGTGAAAATCCGCAGATTGTCTTTACACCAAAAAGAAGACACTAAAGACCAACACCAACATATACACAAAATAACAGGCTGCCTCTCACATACTGCTACAACTAGCAACTCTTGGCAAAAACTTTAAGGAACGAAGTATTGCAGGAAACTTGTTTGTGCTGTACACACACACAAAAAAACCATTACTAAAAAGATAAACTACGACAAGCTAACAACAGTATACTGGATAGCAGACCACACAGAGAAGTTAATACAGGTCTCTTACTGAAAGTATTTAGCAGCATCAGCTAAGAAGATTTGTTTGAGTACACGCAGCTAAATCAAACAGCGCGTTTCGCCAGGTTACATATTAATTATTAGCTATAATATACATACTGATATACATATACAATCCTCCTTTACTTGCTAATAAAACTTTTCCGATCATCACTCGGAATCCCAGCGGCATGTCACTACATGGACCAGTTCTGCTGTCCTTTTCTACCCTAGTCGGGTTTGACTTTCACAGGCCACACTCACATACTAAATGGTGTCGGCTTTAGCTGGCTCTCTAACGAGCAACCAACGGGGAGTGAAAAACACTGAGGTCTGGGTCGGTGCAGTGACACATACTCTGGAACCCCAAGGAATAATCGAGAAAGCTCTTCCCAACACGAGCTGCACGCTATGTACGTGTGTGGCCTCAGAAAACGGCTGTCATCTGTCACTCCACTCCTTTTTCCAGTTTAATCCCGCGTAAGTCTCACTTGCCGCTAATGTGACTCTCAATATCATAGCTGCACTATTCAAGGACAAAGCTGCTCTTACAATCTCTCATTCACACTGAGAAGTTGCTTCTGGGTTATTTCTCTCAATAATAATACTGTAGCTGCACTTCACTATGTTCGCAGTTTGTGTAGTGAGTGTACCAGCCTTCTTGCTCCTACGCGAGTCCATATAACCGATATCTTAGTGGCGCCATATTCTTGCTGTTGCGCATAAGTAAGGCCCACCATCTCCATCTTAGTTGCGACCTCCTTCCCCTCCAAAGTTAGTTACAATGTCAGGGCGGTTAACGAGAGGGCTGATCTTCGCGCAGGGATTCATATTCTGCAAACCGCAAGTGGCTCCTTTTCTCGTCAAATTTTCCATGAACAAACAACTAACTGACTGATTGAACACAATCTTGCCTTTTCGTAATAGACAAGGGTAGACAGACGGTTGTCAAGTCTATATCGACTGAAGTATATTTTCTGCAACATAACTGGAAAAACACCTGTGTCTGATTCAGTCCCCTTACTCTCTGCACCTTTGAAGACCCAAATATCGACCGGGCGTGCGAGGTTAGTTTCCAAGCAACCATACCGAGGGCGGGGTAGGGTGAGATTAACTAATGGTTCTGACATTTCTATGGCACTCCAGCCAGTTTATCTTAGCACACCTATCTTAATTTGCCCACTATGTCATTCCGAAAGCAATTCCAGTCCGTTATCTTCCACGAGGCAGAAATTGCTGGTCCTGACTGGCGCTGGTCCACTCACTGATTATGCTATTCACTCCAACCAATCAGCCACAATCGTTTCACGCCGGTCAGCCAATCACACCCAAGAATCCCCTCCTGGCTGCCCTTCTTGCATCACCCTCACTGGCAATGGCTGCTCCAAGCGTCCCGTATCTTCGTAGTTGGACCAGTGGTTACCGCCCCCGTTGGATTCGTCGTGCGACAGACTACCGTCAAAGTGCCGACTACGTTTTTTCTCGCGGTTGACTTGAGCGTACACTGGTTCACCGGGACTCTGGAAGAAAGGAAGAATTCAGAATTTCCCCTGTAATTACATAGGCAACCTGCGCTCTCAGAGAAGTGACACGATAAATGCTACGCACTTCTATTGATTTTTTTTTCAGCCTGTTCCAGGCGTTTTTGTTTCAATCGATTAACAACTAATAACAGAAAAGCGCAACCTTTCACGTCACCAACCAAATTATGAGGACCAGTGATGGAGTATCAAAACGTCTAGATCACTGGAGAGATTAAGAAGAATAACTGAAATTCAGTCTTGGCAATCAGCAAGTTTGACACCTTCTTAAGGTTTTATGTCCAAACAGATTTAGGGAATAAATTCTACGGTTGGAGATTTTTGGAAGTGCAAGCAGAAAATTTATAGAACATCTGACAGTGCAAAACGGATACGTCAGCTAAATTTTATTCGAGCTATATTTCGGCCCTTCTTGGCAAGGGTCCTCTTCAGGCTCAAAACCGCTCAAGTTGGAAAAACGAACTTGTGGAAAAACAAACAACTTGTGTTGCCAAGAAGGGCCAAAATATAGCTCGAATAAAATTTAGCTGACGTATCCGTTTTGTACTGTCAAATATGATTCGCAGTCAGCTTGGGCTGAAGGAATATTTATTGACAGAACAGCTACTCAGTCCGCTACAGTCCGCGAAATCTTTGAAACGCGTAGCCACGAAACTTCTGCCCAGGTTCACACATTTTTGCTACTTTCCGCAGCCGCGGGAGTTGAAACAAAATTACATAATTGAGACACAAACGCGCAATCATAATACGCATCGTTTAACGCACGCGAAAAGTAACATTTTAAAACAAGGTAAGGTATATATCTAAAAAGAAGACAATCCAAAGAATATAGCACTCTTCAACTTCAGTCATAAAGTAAAAAAAAAACGTGGACACCTATTTTTATGCTACAACCACACATAAGTGGCCTCGTATGACGAAAGAAGTTGAAGCTGCACAGTTCACGACTCAAACTCCATTTTCATGAACCTTCTCGAACCTCGGACACAGTCTTTCAGCTAAGGGGAAGGTGAAAGGGGTCACCTTACCATGCCCGGAGGGAGTATTCGGACACCACCTGGAGGACCACCGTGCGAAGCACCCTCCGCGTACTGCATGTCTGCCATTGGAACGTTATCCTGAAAAGAACAACTGTGGTATATAATCGTAATACAGATCAACCCACAAATACAGCTAGTTCGGCCGGATTCCGGCCGAACTATTTGTCTGACAAAAAATTAAAGCTCAAAAACGAATTCAGCATTTATCTCTTACCTCTATTTCGAACCTCTAATCAACTTCAGATAAAACTTTAACTTTTAACAATTTTTCCCGTTTCAGCCGGACTCCTGGCGAACTACATGTCCGTGTAGAAAATGATTGTCATAAACGGATTCAGCATGTCTTCTTACCCTTAAATGGAACATCTAATCAACTCCAGATAAGGCTAATAAACCTTTTAACAAATTTTCCGGTTGTGGCCGGATTCCGGGCCAACTATTTGTCCGGTGAGAAAAAGAGTTTCACATACGGATTCCGCATGTCTCCTTACCATTACACGAACCTCTCGTCAACTTCTGACACAACTTCTACTTTTAACAAATTTTCCGGTTTCAGCCGGATTCCGGGCGAAATATATATGTGATTGTCATATACGGATTCAGCATGTCTTCTTACCCCTAAATCGAACATCTAATCAACTTCAAATAAAACTTTTACTTTTAACAAATTTTCCGATTTTGGCCGGATTCCGGACGAACTACTTGTCCGACGAGAAAATGATTTTGATATACCTGTTCAGCATGTCTGCTTACCCCTCAATCGACTATCTCACTAGCTGTTGACGGAAACCTTTACGAAGTCATAGGTATCCCTCCACTTATGTTTTGGGATCCCAAATTGCGGGGTAAGTGAAAGAAAATGAATAAAACACATATGAAAACTGGGGCCGCCACAGAAGCGTGGTGATGCTACGGTAGATCAACCTGACATTCTTGGAAATAAGAGTGGATACAACGATTAGGACGAAGCAGTAGTATAGGTAAGACGGAACCTTTAAAGGACAACTGTCACCCAATTTTTCTGGCCAGAAAATATCGAACTCCAACTGATGGGCAAATCTGGCCAGAAAACACCAACATCTGAGGAAAAAATCTAGCCAGGATTCTATAGACGAAAATCTGACCGGATTTCTGGTTAGCGAGAACAGCAATCTGGGCAATCCATTAATATTCCAAACTCACCCTATAGTGACTTTCGGAATTCCTCTGATTGCCCCTCTGCAGAGACAGAGTCTTATCCTCATATCGAGTCCCGCCTTGGCTTGCCATTGGTCGATTGAGCGTTGAACTATTTATACCGCTAGGCGGCGGAGAGGACGGTACGGCGCTGCCCCGTGCTACGAAGTCAGACTCCTTGAAGCCGTTCTTCTTGTACACGTCTCGAAGCTCTTGGTGGGTCCACATAGCAACAAGGACCTAGGCAAACAAGTGAACAAATTATTAACCTAGGCCAAGGTGTTCTATTTGTTTCCGACTGATTTACTGATTCTTGTTCTTTTTCGTAGTTCATTTGACGGTGGACTTCGTTTACGAAGCAAATGCAGAATTAAATGACACTATTCCCCACAGAGGTTACAGACGTCGTAGTTTTACGGAGAAAAAAAAATAAATAAATAAAACTAAACAAGACCGAAGATGTAGGCGGGATTCCAAGGGTTAAAATGACACTATTCCCCACAGAGGTTACAGACGTCGTAGTTTTACGGAGAAAATAAAACAAACAAAATGAAACTAAACAAGACCGAAGATGTAGGCGAAATTCCAAGGGGATGGTTTATTTCGACCGGCAAAGCGGTGCTTTAGACATGAAATCAGGGTTCCTGCCGCAGGGAGGGTTGAAACTAAAATTCTATGAGGAGTGCGATATTATTTCTACTTATCTTGCTGGCAAGTTGGAATTCGAAGCGGAGCACGACAACTAGAACGGAGAGTCAGGAGCTGATTTCAATCAATCAATCAACTTCATTACCCATTTGGTGAAAAAATGTCGGTATAGTTTTGTCGCGGCTTTTCGCCCCACAGTAGCTAATTTGGGACCAAAGTATTGCAGACGAATTTCCTTAGAAGTGTTCCTATTGGTTCGATTAGAGATTTTTCTGTTTCTTGCCCTCTCAAGGGCAGGAAACAGAAAAAGTTCAACCAGAAAATGTCGAATACCGACCGGTTTCGGGCCGATCTATCAACCGAGGCCAACGTTAATCCAATATACTATGGTACGACGGTAGTCGTCTAGTGATCTGACATGGTTCTTCCACCAACCCTCTACTTAGTTTCCTTAGAGAGTTTCCTCCGTCCGCTTTTAATACGACTTTTATGCAAGGGCTCTTCCGCTACATTGGGATCGATTACTTTTTACCAAAGAGTTCTGTTCAAGACCATTGAGGTTTCCACGAATCCTCCATCGACGTAATCCTTAATAACCGTATTCGTCAAAGATAAAAAGTCGTTGTAGCCGAGAGGATTACAGCAAGATCCATTCGTACATGGAAGAACAGGGAGGGGGGGGGGGGGGTAACACACGTGCGAGGCAAATTTGGCCACCTTTGGCGACCTGTTAAGGACAGGCAGGGACATAGAGATCAAGATCCTCTAGGCAGTTAACATAGTGGCGTTCCTTATAGGTAATTAGCAAAAAACAAGCCTTCCTTTTTTTCTTTAACGTACTCTGACTTTTAGAAATAGAAAGTTGATTTAGAAATGAAATAGACAATTACCAACTATACTTTTTTTTGACACATTATAATTTTTACATTTACCATTTCGGCCCCTGACTAACCCTTCCGAGATTGGGGCCCTAATCAGAAGTTCGCCACTGGTCAAGTCCCTAGGGCGGCGTTGCCACTTTTCTACCATGGCGGTTATGGTTAAATTTATTTTTAAGACCACTGTGAAATCCAAGAATCTTCCATTGAGGATATCCGTTAACGACAAAATCGATCCGTAATTTACAGAACTCAGAGAAAATCCCCCCGTATTTGTTAAGGTCAGAATGGGGGGCTGAGCATGGTTCACTCACCTGCGAGGCAAATTTGGCGACCCTTGGCGACCTGTTAAGCCCCTGGCGCGGCCTTGCCAGGTTCACCAGTCGCGGCACTCCTTCCGCGTCGAGCATTGCCCGTGAAAACTCTGCGTTCTTCTTTATCACTTCGTTCAGAGTGGCAAGTACGGCACTGATTGTATCATCAGATGTTGCCTGGTCTTGTGCAGCGTTGCCAGTGGGTAGCTTCTGAACGAGGTCACGCATTGCGTACTTGCCTGAAGAAGGAAAGAAACCGTTAGCCCTAAGACACTGAACGCGTGGTCTTTTAATTTGCCCAAGAAACAGTTGGTATGCAAGTCGGCTAGCGAGAATCTCACGTGGGGGGAGGGAGGGGCTTAACTATATATGTAGTTTTCATAAACGAGTTTTTAAAGTATGTTCGCAACTACTCTTTAATCATAACAACAGTTGTAACACCCCGGGGAAATGAGAACACGTTTGATCACTTAACCGAGTAGGCAGTAACAACAACCAAGGACTAATATAACTGTCCGGAATCGGACAGGAATAATGATACCAACGACAAATATATGCAACCCGGGCCAGCCGACAGATTAATCATTCTGCTGACCGACAGGAATTTACGCAACAAATCCTTTTCGTCTACAATCGCCGAGGGTGCAAATAGCTTACCGATCAACTCTTTGTTTCTTTGATCCAATGCCAAATTTCTGAGAGCAGTGGCAACGGCACACACCACTCGGTCAACCTCCATTCGAAGGAGTTCCACTAAAACGGGGAGCCCCTTCTCTTTCCTAACAGCCGCTCGCAACTCAATGGCAGGCTGCCAGTAGCACGCTGCAAGGTTCTGGAGTGCGCCTGCAGCTGCCTCTAGTGTTTCTGGGTTGGAACAGTTTGAGAGTAGCGCCAGGTAAGGCTGAACGACCTAAAAGAAACAAACGATATAACTAAAGATCCTAACGGATCTACAGTGAAGATATGCTTATCTGAACGTCACAATTTTTTTTTCTAAAACCCATAACACGCACCTTTTACTGCAAAATACTTGCCGACGTTTATTTGATCGTCGGTAACCAGATACGTCAGAAGGATTTTGAAAAAAGTAATCCTACTTCCAACTGTTTCTTCTTAAACTTTTGCCAAGCGGTGTGTAGTTTTCACCAACTAGATGCCGTTCAAACTAAACAGCATACTCCAATGGAGTAAATATATTTAAAAGTAAATACAAAAACTGAAAAATTGAACTTCTGTTTATTCCAGATGATGGCTGAAACAGTTGGCTGTTAGCCATTTGACGGTTTCATAAGCTTGCATGTGAAAATCCGTCGCAGAATTTACAGGTTTCAAATAAACCACCACGATCGTAACCCGTTATGAGATATGCCAAGAATAGGGGCCAGATACAACTCAAAAGTCAGAACAAAAGCTAACATGACCGGAAAACCGATTAGAACAGCAGCAAAGTCCGAAGTCCATGAGGATATACTCCTGTCCGGCTCCATCGCACTCCTGACATTTCCTTCTCCCTTGTCTCACAGTCAAGCAATCTCTACTGCCAGCGATCGATCTCAGAAACGCCGCAAAGACCACGAAAACCGACGGAGCCTTTCGAACCTGTCGCTCCTTCCGGTACTCCGGCTAACGGCCTAATTTGACAGCACTGAAAGCTAGCGAATTAAAAGTGTTCACTTTGATCAAATAAGTCACAAAGTTCGTTAATTCCTGCCAAGGTGGGCTTTTAGGCTCTATTGTCTTAATTTCCCGGTGCAAGCCATTCTGCTACTACTGAAATGAGGATGGAACAAAAGAAAGAGACCAAGGTCCTGTAACGGATAAGAATGCAGCTCAGTACCAAGGACCTGAGAGGCTGTCAGGGACCAGGGAAAACGGTTACGTTACAAGCTACGCCTAAATACGGGTGTTTTGTAACGTTGCGAAATGAGCGACTTTCGTTTAGCTGCGAGAAAAACAAATTCTTTGTCCTCATCACATCCCACGGATTCAAGTACATAACAAGAAGTGATAAGATAACCGTACTAACCGGTATTAGAACTCTTTTGTTCCATATTTTACCGACACTATTAAAAAAAAAATCTGATGGATTCTATGTGACAAGCTTTTCGTATAACTGCATTTATTCAGTTTTATTTTTAATAATTCGGCGCTGCGATCAGCTGTTCAGTAAAAATACATATCTACCTACAGCACTGGTTACATAAAATCCAGGGGAAACTATAGAAATTTCACTATCGCTGTCTAAGACCCCCCCCCCCGATAATAGGAAGGAAAACAAATCTACAAACATCGGTTTGTGTGGGTAACCACTACACTGAGACCTTGCATGTGTGGTCGAGCATGCATGGGCCTCCGATGTAAAATAATTTGTGACGGCCCTCCTTACTCAGAAATCATGTAAATTTGTCACGACTTCTTCTCCAACAAGTCCAAAGATTTCGATAGGATCCCAAAGGGGATGTTTTGAACGACCTTTGTAATAGACAATCGGGTCTTTCAGATGTTCGGTAAACATTTGATGCAATCTTAACAAACCACTTAACCATCCCCATTAGGTAGTATTTTCCAGCAAAAATCATATCCGACTCGGGTTTATTCGTAAACATCCGGTTTCGACCAGGTTCCGTCCGGACTATCCATGCAAGGCCAGAACAAATAGTGAAATTGTGTCCACCAAACTCCCGGTCTTGGCCGGATTCCGTTTAAAGTATTTTTCCGGCGAGAAAATAAAATTCAAACGCGGATTCAGCTTATATTATTAACCCTATATCCTTGCTCCGATCTACCCACATCCACTTCATCCAGGAAATTGGGTATTGCAGATTTCCCATCTTGGCCAGACCCGGTAAAATTTTTTTGTCCCCACGTCAGATTTCTCATATTGTGGCCAGATTACGATCGGGATACCAAAGCTAGTCAACAAGAGCTGTAAGCTCATATGGCACTTGCATGGGTTGAGATGTAGTGTTTGATCAAACGTACTTTTAAGGTTACCTTTGCGGTTCAGATGCGCACTTTAAGGGAGCTAGAGAAAAAGTATTTTGTTTTAGAACTTGGCTGTAATGATACGCACTTTATAGGCGCTAGAAATTCATCTGTAAGAAAACTATTGAGACAAAACGATCACAGGCCCCTATAGGGATCATTGATATATACCGTTTGGTAAAAAGTTTTTTTTTCACTTTTCGGTTAAAATGTGCACTTTAAGGGTGATAAAATAAATTTTAAGTAAAACCCTTGCGGCACAAATGATCATGGGTTGAGATGTATCGTTTGATGAAAAAAAAGTAGTTTTCGACCTTGCGGTTCAGATGCGCACTTTCAGGGAGCTAAAACTTCATTTGTAAGCAAAACCCTTGAGGCAAAACTGATAATGTGCTCATGGGGATCATGAAAATGTATAATTTGCTTAAAAGTATTTTTCTAAATTTGCGGTCAAGATTGGTACTTTAAGGAATGTCGGATTTGGAAAGTGGCGATTTCTGAGCCAATCTTGTCGAATCTCTAATATTCCAGCCCAGTTCGATCGTCCAAGCAAATCTGGAAGTACCTTAAATCGCGATCACCGAAATTCCGGACCCCCCCCCTCAAACTCCCCCACAGTCGCCGGAGCCAATCCGGTTCGGTAAGTGATTTATCCAGAGCATCTCTTTATTATTCCCACAAAGTTCGATCCCGATATCCCCAGTCTGAGCCGGTCACGTATTTTCTGCGCCCCCCCCCCATTGTTGTCAAATCCGGTCCGGACATGACAAAGGTCACCAGAGACATGTCCTCTGATCAATTATCAAATTTCACTCAAATCCGATCAACCGTTCCAAAGTTACGCATGACTGAGTATTCCGGATTCCCCCTCCCGCTACTCCCCCCACGACTATCGGATCATGTAAATTTTTATTTATAAGTCAGTTTGATCGGGTCCCTGATTCGCCTCCCAAGTTTCGTCGTGAAAATCCCCAAAACCGCCATTACCGGAATACCGAGAAACCCCCCTCCACCCCCCCCCCCTAGTGTCCGGATCCAGTCCAAATGTATAAACGATTTATCTGGAGCAGATGCTTGTTCTTCCCAGCAAGTTTCACTCCGATCCCTCCATTCTAACCGTTTCTCGAGATTTCCGGTCTCCCCCCCAACTCCCCCATAGATGTCGAATCCGGTCCGGACTTCAAATGGGACATCAGAGGTATGCCATTTATTCAGTTATTAAGTCTCATTCCAATCCGATCATCCGTTCGAAAGTTACACACTACTCCAGTTTTCCGGATTCCCCAGCCCTCCACTCCCCCCCAGGTGGTCGGATTGAGAAACTGATTATTTCCAGGCTAGTCCGGTCGGGTCCCTGATGCTCCTGCCAAGTTTCATCGTCCTAGCACATCTGGAAGTACCCCAACTCGAACAAGACCAAAGGTTCCGATGGGATCCCAAAAATCTTCGCCAGGCCAAACAGCTAATCATTAAGAAATCCAAGCTCAGATATGGATTCAACATGTGCGTTTACCTCTATAAGCCGATCAAAATGATCCTGGCTTACTTCTTTGAATTTTGCGGTTTTGGTGAACTTCAAGAACTACTTGTCCGGCGAAAAACTAAAGCTCAAAAACGGATTCAGCGTATCTCCTTACCCCTATATCCAACATCTAATCAACTTCTAACAAATTTTCCGGTTTCAGCCGGATTCCGGACGAACTATATGTCCGGCTAGAGAGTGATTGTCATATACGGATTCTGCATCTCTTCTTACCCCAAAATCTATCATCTAATCAACTTAAAATAAAACTTTTACTTCTAACAAATTTCCGGTTTTGGCCGGATTCCGGGCGAACTACTTGTCCGGCGATAAAATGGTTTTCGTATTCTTGTTCAGCATGTCTTCTTACCCCTACACCAAACGTCTAATCAACTTCAGACAAAACTTTAACTTCTAACAAACTTTCCGGTTTTGGCCGGATTCCGGGCGAACTACTTGTCCGGCGAGAAAATGGTTTTCATATTCGCGTTCAGCGTGGCTTCTTACCCCTAAATCAAACATCTAGTCAACTTCAAATAAAACTTTTACTTTTAACAAACTTTCCGGTTTCGGCCGGATTCCGGGCGAACTACTTGTCCGGCGCGAAAATGGTTTTCATATTCTTGTTCAGCATGTCTTCTTACCCCATAATCGACTATCACATTAGCTGTTTCAAAATATTTTGCTTGTCCCTTAATTTGAACCCCCTCCCCCACCCCTAAATGTAGGGGTACAGGGCCCATCTACGAACTCGACCTTACTCTTGACCCAAAGAATGCTCACACCAAGTTTCATCAAAATATCTCATTCCCTTCGAGAGTTATCGTGCTCACAGACAGACGGACGGACGGACAGACGGACAACTTTTGCAATGTCATAGGTATCCGTCACTAACGTTTTGGGATCCCAAAAAGTGTGACAAAAACTTCTTAATTCTCAGAATTCCCCGGCCCACCACTCCCCCCAGATGGTCGGATCGGGAAACGGATTATTTCCAGGTTAGTTTGGTCGGGTCCCTGATTTTCCTGCCAAGTTTCATCGTCCTAACACATCTAGAAGTACCCTAACTCGAACATGTGGGACAAAAAATTCGGACAGACAGACCGACCGACCGACCGACCGACAGACGGAATTGCGATCGGTATATGGCACTTGAGCCAGAGGCTGCAAGTGCCATAAAAACCCATAGAATCTTCATCTGTTAATACACCCCCTTATAATTTGATTGGAGGATTTTTTTTCCGAAATTTCCGGCTTACGATCCGGTAGCAAGACAAATCAGATAGATGGATCCAGTCTGATTATCTTAATGCCGACAGGAAGAGCTATGGTTTTGGGGGTAAGAATGCAAATTTCTCAAGCTGAGTCGTTTGGCCGTCATCGAGAGAAAACCAGAACTTCCACTCTTTTAAAACTCTAACCCTTCTAAGGTAGGTAGGTAGGTAGGTAGGTAGGTAGTTTATTTATAACAAATTTAACCAACTTCTAACAAACAACGCAAATGCCTCACGACATACTTAAGCGCGTAAATTAACTCCAATAAAAGAATTAACCCTTCTCTAATCTCCTATTTATTTTATTATTGCCAAGTAGTCGAGCTCGTCTCCCCATTCGAGCAAGTCGATATCATTGACACTCAGTGACTTTTCTTTTAATATAAATTGAAAACTAAAACTCTAGCCCTTCTACGACTTAAAACCTTCTCCGCTGTTTATCCTGTGCGCAGCTGCCTAAAAGCGTTTTAATTTGCCGCTTGCAAGTCTCTTCCAGAATTAACTCCGACGAAAAAAAGCGGATCGACTTACGTCCGGTTGCCAGAGCAACTCCATCCCTTTGGGCGGCTCTGTCCGTTCCAAACCACCTGGCATCTTGTCCCTACTTCCCTCTACGCTCGTCATACCAGTATTTGTCGAGCCGGGGGATGTCACGTTAGCGTCCTTCTTCTTTTTTGTGGCACCGAAGCATCCGAAATTTTCACCTGTAAAAAGTGACATGAAAATTAATCTGCCGAGCGACATGGAGAGGGCTAAAGACAGGGTTGCCACGCCAAACAAAGATAAACCACACGTCCTTCACTAAAAGAAAAAGCCGCGCGGAAATTTTTGGTAAACTTAGTGATCTTTGCCGCATTCTTTGTGTGAAAATGACCAAAATTTAGTAATTTTGTGATTCATACAGAAGGAAATTACCGCTTCTGGTGATAAATCACCACCCGCTGTAACCCTGGCTAGAAAAATAAGACCAAAGGTTTCGATGGGATCCCAAAAATTTCATACCTGATCCAGACAACTGGATTTGTAGATCTTCGCCAAACTCCTTCAAAATGTTTACTATTGAAATTTAGACATAGATTAAGGCCAATGGCAATCATCTGAGAAAACCAAGTTCAGATGTGGATTCAGTTTTTTTTCCTTTTTTTTTTGGGGGGGGGGGGGGCAAGGGCGCTTTGTTGACGAAAGATCGTCCGTCAACGGACTTTCTTGACAGTTTGTCATGTCTTTATTCTTTTTTCTATCATTCTTTTTGTAGACTTGTTTGGTTCGTTTCCCTTAAGATTATATGAATAAAGAATAAGCCCCGCCCATTGCCAGGCCTTATGTTAGGCCTTATGGTGGGGTCATCATGAGTTAATGGTGCTTATTATTTTTATGAATAAAACTGAACTGAACTGAACTGAAGTGTATGTGAAACGAATTTTCAGGTTTTGGCCGGATTCCGGGCGAACTATTTATCCCGTGAGAAAAAAATTTACATATACGGATCCAGCATGCCTCCTTACCACTACATCGAACCTCTAATCAACTTCAGATAAAACTTTTACTTATAACAAATTTTCCGGTTTCAGTCGGATTTCGGGCGAACTATATGTCCGGGTAGAAAATGATTGTCATATACGGATTCAGTATGTCTTCTTACTCCTGAATTGAACATCTAATCAAGTTCAAATAAAACTTTTACTTTAAACAAATTTTCCGGTTTTGGCCGGATTCCGGGCGAACTACTTGTCCGACGAAAAAATAATTTTCACAGACGTGTTCAGCATGTCTCTTTACCTCCAGATTGAACCTCAAATCAACTTCAGATTAAACTTTACCTTTCACAAATTTTCCGGTTTTTGATGGATTCCGGGTGAACTTCTTGTCCGACGAGGAAAAAAAAATCATATTCGGATTCAGCATGTCTCGTTGCCCATAAATCGACTATCCCATTATTTTTTTTCGTCCCTTGTTGAAACCCCTCCCCCACCCCTAAATATAGGGCTACAGAGCCCATCTTCGAACTTGACCAGTACAATTTGAACAAATATCTCATTCCCTTTCTATGATTACTCCTTCATCAAGCTAATTGGGAGTCATTATAGCCTACAAAACTGACTCGAAATAGGCAAGTCAGCGAGGCCTGCAGAGAACCCCTGCCAAGAAGGCAACTGAAGAATAACCTAGCAGACTTATCCCTTTTGAGTAATTTTTGGGATCCCAAAACGTAAGTGGAGGGATACCTATGACATCGCAAAAGTTGTCCGTCTGTCCGTCCGATTTATGTCTGTCTGTCTGTCTGTAAGCACGATAACTCTCGAAGGAAATGAGATATTTTGATGAAACTTGGTGGAAGGATCCTTTGGGTCAAGGGAAAAGTCGAATTCCTAGACGGGGTCTGTAGCCCTACATTTCGGGGCGGGGTATGGGTTTCAAATTAAGGGGCACAAAAAATTATTTTTTAAAAGCTATTGAGATAGTTGATTTAGGGGTAAGGAGACATGCTGAATTCGAGCATGAAAGTTATTTTCTCGCCGGACAAGTAGTTCACCCGGAATCCGGCGAAAAACGGACGCAAAATTTGTCAACCAATTTCCGGCTATAGCAGTCCCCCTACCCCTTTGTTCAGACAATCTAAAGCTCTGAGCGTGGATGATGTCATTCTTTGTTTATGAACGTCGGACGGACTTCAGTCGCGTGTATAACGCGCAGAGATGGGTGTAATCAAAGTTTGAAGGGGTTGATATTTATTGTTCAAACTTCGTATGTGGATTCACTGGCAAAGTACAGGTCAAGTTCGTAGATGGGTCCTTTAGTCCTATGTTTAGAGGCAGAGGAGGGGTTTCGAATTTACGGTAAAAACATGTATGTTTTATAAGCTAATAAGATACTCATTGAAGGGGTAAGGAGGTCCGCTGAATTCATATGTGAACTTGGTTTTCTTGCTGGACAAATTTGGTTGAAGCTCAAAGTTGTTTCTGAAGTCGATCAGAGATTCGGTAAATCAGCGAAATCAAGTTAGATCGGCCGGAGTGCAAACATTGCGGAATCCCTTTGCCCATCTCCTATAGAATAAACGCAAAGCAACAATATTCTCTTCCTTGCTGTTCATCTCGAAAAACAGCAATGTGCAACAATTTCCCCGTTATCTGCAACTGAAATTGCCCTACAGTAAAAAGATAGAGGTGACTATTAATAATCCCAGGTTTCAGTCAGCCACTTAATCGCACTTCAATCGGCCAGCCTCTCTGTGATGCTAACATAGCAGCCGCGAGATAATGCTGACACTCTCTCAAGTGAGGGAGAATATGGCCATTACTGTCTAATCTAATTTTATCCTTGACAGGAGAACGGAAGACAAATAGAGCCATTCCCAGGATATATTAACGCCCAGAAGAGTGATATCAGGAAAAGAGAAAAGGATACGTTTTGGATCTTCGTTTCCGCACTTAGCTCCAACTCTGACAAACTTAAAGCACAAAGGTTGGTCGCCTTGTCCGAAAGACGCCAACAGTTAGTAATGAACTTCGGGATGATGTGCCTAGAAGTGAGCAGCACCGCGATATTCTACCTGCTTTCGTTACTCCAAGAGCTGGCAACCCAGCTACCAGGACATCCCAAAAAAACACAGGGAAACAAAAATTAATTGCCCCACCAACTCACTCATCCGACCGATACCTTAAATCATTTGTGCCAAACTTCGTGAAATTTTTTAATCAGCTGCAGTGACATTTTGTAAATGTATCATTTAACTGTATATATAATTGAGTGTCTAAATTTGTTGACAATCCTACGCTATTTTTGTGAAAACATAAATATTACGGAAATAAACATTGATTGATTGAAAGGAGACTAGAATTTAAGTTTTTATCCATCGGAGTCTAAAAACTCGTGGAGGTCAGCTGACAGGCTTGCAAGAGGTCTTGTCAATCTTTTTAACATGCAAATGCAAACTTCTTCTCATCTCTTTTCTCTGGCAATTTTTGCGGTTTTTAAATATTTATCTTTTCAGGCGGCTCCATGGACGAAGAATACGACAATGGGGTCAAATGACTGGCGTTCATGTCAGGGGTTAGCAATATCAAACAAGGAATTTGACCGGATTAACAACGTTATTGCTCGGAAACGTTAGGAAGATCGAGACCAGGGGGGATGGATGGCTCTGATTTCCGTGAAACAAAATGGTGAAGCAGTGTCAGTTTCCAGCTCTATATTTCAAAGGCCGAAACCGTTTCAATTTTTCGGCTGTCAGTAACCAGCACCACTATGAGATAACCACTACCTGGTTTCGATATTTATTTACAGATTTCTTCCATCGAAATCGTTCCCATAACAGGCGTCTCGGGTTTGTATTTGTCTTACTTTGTTTCGGTTTTAGCCTACTTATACTTTCTATTCCTCGTTTTTAGGCGAACTCATAACTCTATCTAGCTTATTACCCCCCCCCAAAAAAAAAGCCGGCTACGGTAGACGATTCCGAGCAAGCAATCACGAAAAAAAACCCACCGGAAACCAGGCAAATAACCACCGGAAAACAATGCTTCGTAGTTGCTTTCACCACGTCTTCAATACACTGTCAAAAGTTAGATAACGTTTAACGCATGGATGCGCACCTTCAAGGTTCAATGTTAAACATACGCTTTTCTGAAAGTTAAGGCAGGTTTCCTGTATCCTCCGGGGTGAAAACAGTCAGAAGCGGAAGACCATAATTTTTCGTAAAGAGGGAATGTAATACAATGGACTTTTACGTGACAAATGAACCAGACTTGATTCTCAATTAGATCCAGAGGTTCTAGGATTCCAATGTCAGAGCCTTGTACCAGGGTCCTAATGGCAGAGAACCAAAGTTGTAATCTTACATTTTTATCAAGATTGTCTGCAATGTAGTTTCTCGCATGTCATTTTTGTACACTTCTTGTCTCTACTGAGACAATTTAGTTCAGTTCAGTTCAATTTATTAAATGCAAAATAAATGAACATAAGTTTCGACCCCCTAAAAAGCTCCATGGCCCGTTACATAGAGGTTAATACCGGAATAATCAACAAATAAACGAGTCTCTCTCCACTGTTAAAATAAAACAAAGAAAGAACAATTGAATAATTTGTTTTATTTTTATTTACCGCCCCATCCTCAAAGTTCTCTTCCAGGTCCACATCGGTCTCCCACCAGATCGATTTTAATCTTATCTCTAATTCGGATTAATCTTATCTCAGTAGAGAAAATCCCAATATCAAATACTGCAGTTAACTTTAATCCCAACTCGGAGAAACTTTTTACAGTGTACGCTCCTCTCCTCTTGTATATTTCGAGGGATAACTAACAATAATAATAATAATTTGACTAGGAATCCGATGAAAACATCTCAAGGTCGTTGGTTCGGATCTCTTAGGAGGAGCATTTGTGTCTTTTAGTTCACTACTTAGCCTATAGCGGAAGACATATGTAACCGCCATAGACGACCATTATCGGAGGGATTATTATCAATTCCTGACCATACTTACTCGGGGGTTGTGCTGTCGCTCTTGACTGGGTTGGCAATGGGTGCTTATCATAATTAGGATCTTCCACCTCCTGACATCTATAGGACAAGTTTCTCAACACACAAACAGTGTTTTCCACCGATTTGTTCTCAATATCGTTCACTTGCACTGACACTCTCACAAGGTACAGAAGGGCTTCAATAAGTCCATTTGCTTCACGCAGAATTTTCCGCGCGTATTCACCTGCTGAGCTCACGTTCCTGGAAAAAAAAAACACTCTTGAGAGAAGAAAAGCTGCCAATTTGCCGATTCTCAGATAATACCTTGCTCTTTTTGAAGTACTGAGAACAAGAACAAATAATCCGATAGAACTTGCATCTTTAGTCGCATGCAGCGACTATGAAACTCCGACAAAACTAAACGGACCTGGAGGTATTTACTCAAGCTTTGAGCTGATGCTGATACCCGTTTAATCCTCTTCCGTCTTCACCGTTGATTCTCGCACAAGAAATGTTGAGGGAGGCTAGCAGGAGGCGTATTCCGCGCGCTGACCCGCTCTGGAGCGCGTCAACAGAACCAATCAGCTTTGACCTCGTTTTCCTCAACGGCGGTTCACAGCGATTTAGCTATTTGTAGAGGTAATTTATTTATTTATTTGTTTATTACCCGCTTTTTGGTTATAGCGGAGTACAATATAATGAAACGTGATGTGGCGCGAAACTAGTAACCTCCGCTCATTTGCGTCGGGAGTCGGCCGTATTTTACTCGACTCTGCATGTTTGTATGACCGAGATAGGGAGATAGCAGTTCCGTCTCGTTATTTGTTCTTGCTGAGAATCGTTCGTTCGCTTCACACCTAATTAGAATTTTACGCGCGTTTCCAACTTACCATGCCATCTAGTAGCGTTCGATAAAGAAAGTGTCTTTGATGTGACGATATGATATATATTTACACAAATGATATATATCTGATGATATGATGATATATAATATAAAATGTTGTATATATCAGCGTCAAAGGTTCAGTTGATAAACAGCCGACAACAATGTTCATGGCTTTGTATGTAGAAGCGGATCTGTTCGAAAGTAAAAGGGTTTCTCATTTACACACATTCTCGCTGTACATGGTCGTGCAACAAACGTTGTTTAACACTGGACTTGACGTGCTAGATGGGTTCTTGTCTTCCCAACAATCAGCATTCAGTGTTGACAAAAATTACTGAACCCCAACACAGCCTTTTTTTTTTTATCCGCTATCCAGACGCTTAGTTCATTCTTCTTATGTCACTTTGTACATATGTTCTTTCTATTTTTCCCGTATTTTTTTAACACTGGGTCCTGTATATGGGTAATTAAAGCACCGACTGACTGAAATTCATGTTTCCATGCTAGTGTTGGGGACACAAAGGCAGAAGAAAAACTATCAGCAGACGAAAAATTGGACCGCTTAACTACCCCTGGTTCGCAAAGGGTTGAATTAAACTGGACGGATAGGTCTTTCTGACTCCTTGATCCACAACCAGAGACCTAAGACCACGCCTCAGTTTCTTCCTCTCTCTGACACCTACCATGTTTTTCTTTCATTAATCGACTGTCAGCCTTCTCGTACGCCCGTGACCAGAGCAAATTAACACTAGGGAGTAGCGTCAAGACCTATGCTTTTGACGCTTCGCAAACTGGCCATAGTCGCAGCGCCGTCCATTACGCTTGCGACATTTAAAGCGACACAAACTTTCGGGTTTAGAAATTTCTAGTAAAGCCAAGGTGCGGTCTGCACATATCGAAGAAACAGGGGAGATTGTATCGTTTTTTTTGCTGTGTTCAGAATTTTAAGTTATCGGAGCCTGCGCTGTTGCACGACTGATTGAGCTTCAGTAGGGATGTTCTCTATCACCGTGCTGGTGTCGCTGCTATTCGAGTATGTGTCATTTTTTTCAAGTCTTGGCGCTAATTCCTAGTGTTATTTTGCTCTGCCCGTGACAGTAATCACGACCTCTCTCTGATGATGACCAAGAGCAACAAGGAAGAGCTTGTCTGAAATCCAGAAGGCTTGCCCACTGAAGTATCGGAGTAGTTTTTCACGACCCTTCCCGATTTACCTCATGCGCTTTCTGTCAGAGGAGGTCGAGATGTTCATAAGAACAATATGCATAAAAAACTGTGTGTCGGGAATTTTTTGAAAATTTGCTTTGCACTAGTATCCGAGACTTAACTAGTGCAAAATGATCAGGTTTCATAAGATCTGCGGATCAGAGTTCTAATCTAGTGATGCTTCTAACTGCAGTAACTTAGAAATGCTTGTACAGCCTATACCATGTACGTCGATATAAAGACAAACTAGAACGGAAAATCGTGCGAAATTTTGTCCGTGCAGGCCAATTTTTTTACCTCGCCGAAATTGCCCAGATGCAAATTAGCCTAATAAAAAGCCTAATTATGCTCTAAAATAATAAAAAAAAACCTGGTTATGTTTAAGAACCGAAAACAAATTAATCGTTCCAAGTTGGGGAAAATTTAAATTTTCGAACTTCCTTACCTTAGGATTCCGGTTGTGTTGCGGAGGACAGTAGACCAATGTGGAGCTTTTGGGTTACTTCTGTCATATCCGGAATGTGGAATTAGCACCAGGCCGATAACTGTATTTAGGCTTTCGTCAATAATCGGTCGTTTCAGCTCCTAAAAAGAACGGATCTGATCAACGTTAGCACTAAAAACAATCGAACATCCAGAAATCCGTGATGTTTGCCAACTTTCAAATCTACAGAACGTCAAATGCGGAAATATGTGAAGTTACGTGCATAAAATAAGGCTACTTTTCCAGTTACTGGACTATTCGTATCGATCGCGAAAATCTTGCCAAAAAGGCTGGGGAAACAAAGGGAACGGACGGCGATTTCTTGAACTTTTACGTCCCTGAACTGCCGCGAGCGTGGAAGTTCTCATACATTAGAATCATCCGCTTCAACAGGCACTCTGCGAGAATTCTTCAGCATGTCTTCTAGGGAAAAGCTAGGTCACTTCCGAAGAGGAAGGGAATTGTTGAACAGGCTGGGCTGTGATCTCACTCGATGGCACTGGACTTAAACTGGGGTGTGTCGGCTCTACCCCCTTCTCCCCTTCGGCAGATCAGATGGATCACAAAGCTGTGACCTAGGATTCGCATGGCGCTGGCTATTGGAAGAGGGGTAGTGGGTAGCCACAGAATGATCGCGCTGGTAAAAAAAAACCAACAGCTGAGAAATTATATAGAAATAATATAATTTGCAAAGCTCTCGCGATTTCCCATATGGCGTTCTTGAGAGTAACCTATCATGTGTGTAATTTAGCTACCTCCAAACAAGAGATACAAATTCATACGGCACTTGTGTACGGACGTAGTTACGATAGATTCTCGGAACTGATTTGGTCCCTACACGTAAAAAAACATTTTCATGCCCCCCCCCCCCCCTATTCAACTCCCACCCACCGTGGCTGGATGGGGTCCAGACTCACAAATGGAGCATCTACTCCTACTACTCATCCCAATCACTCCACCCATTTGGTCCCTATACATGTCAACAATCCACGCGGTACATTATCTCCCGTTTAAGAACTTCTTTATGCAAATTTGGTAAAAATAACCAAGTATGCTACAGTGGCATTTTTATTTATTTATTTCTCACCCGTCATTCCAAAAAGAAAAAGGACTGAGTACAACAAGTGCGCAAGCGCTCATACGTGGAGTGTGAAAGTAAAATGTTGATCACATTTTGTATACAAACAGCGTTAGAACCAATACATTTCACATCCCCAATAACCAAACAAGTATTGAAATAACCTAATTTGTAATGATACCTCTTCGAACAAACCGCCTGTATACATCCAAAGAAATGTTCCAGATCTTGCACGACTACTGGATGGTCCAAAACTGAATTGTCTACTAGACATTCCGACCCTTTAAACCTCTTTTCCATTAGCAAGGTAATAAACTACTGCAATAAACCAAATCGTAGCAGCCTAATACCCCCTTTGTCACAATTCATTAAGAACGGCATATCATATGACAAAAGTGTCAGGTTTCCAACTGTTCATTAAAGATCGAAGACCGTCGCGTCGTCTTATTTTTGCTGATACACCAAAATCCTCTATTCATGTGCAGAGTTCAGATACACAACTTCCATAGATATATCTCCCCAAATATACAAGAGTTGAACCTAAGACCTGTCATAGACGAACGACCTAAACTCATGGGAAATCTGGTCCCAGCTTCCCATGAACGGGAGGGAGGGGGGATCCACCAAAATGCGTATTTACATATCTATTTCCTCAAGTATGCCAGCTTAGAGTTTTATTCCAGTCACCGGGTCAAAAACTTTTTTCATGGGCAAGTTGGGCCCACTTGCTCATGAGCTTTGACGTAGCCACATAGTCTTATTTGTTGCACCAAAACCCGTATCTATACATACATATCCACAAGTACACAAGCCTTGCATTCGAGACATGTCATAGACGAAAGTAACTCATGGAAAATCTGGGCCCAGTTGCCCATTACGGGAGGGTGGGTGGGGGGAGGACCCATCAAATTACAGATCTAGACCTAAATATCCTCAACGACACTACCTTACAGTTTGATTCCAGTCACGGGTCAAAAACTTAACTAATGGGCAAATTGGGCCCACTTGCCCACGAACGGGGAGGGTGGGGGTGGGGGGATTAACTCCACATAGAAATCCCCAGCCCTATGATCCAAAAGCACAAAGGAATTTCATCGCCCTATCTACAGTTATTGTCAAGTTAAAAACATTGAAAAATGGGCAATCTGGGCCCAATTGCCTTTGAACCAAGTGGGGGTGGGGTTTGGGACCCGCAAAAAGGAAAAAGAGACCCCAATGCTCGCTAACCTACCAAGTTTCAACTTGATACCTGTTGATTCTTGTCCCTGGTAATGAACTTTACTCCTGGGCAATCTGGGCCCAGTTGCCCATGAATGGGATGGGTGGGGGAGGTGCGACTTTAAAAGTAATTTACCAGTCCTAGGATCTACAAGTACAAGGAATTTCATTGTCTTATTTCCAACTCTGGTCAAGTTATGAACATTATTCACTGGGCAATCTGGGCCCATTTGCCCCTGAACCGGGTGGGTGTGGGGGGTGGGACCCCCAAAAGGCACAACTAGACCCCAATACCCACAAGTGTACCAAGTTTGAACTTGATACTTGCACTGGTTCACGAGTTATGAGCTCCACAAAATATGGTGAAAACCGAAAACCGAAAGCTGCTAGAGCGCTCGCAAGAGTGGATTGTTCCAAGGAACACTCCACTAAAAACGAAAAGAAAAGCAAAACAAAGAAAAAAATAACACTTTCATAAGAACAGAATCAACAAATACGAACTGATAACTGTAACATACTGAACACGATTACATACATGTACACTTGACTCTGAGAATTTTGCTCCAGGGGTGGGACTTTAATTTTTTGAGTTGTACTTGCTAGTCAGGTTAGAAATAGCAAGCTCAGGGTCTCTTATGTTATATAATTTCATTTTGGTATTTCTTGTCCGGGAGGGAGACGAAGTAAGTATTTAGAGAATTCTGAAGAAGGTGGAACGGAGTTTATTTTTTTCACTAGCTGAGAATATTTGCCAGAAGTGAGCTAGGTAAAGAAATTGGGGTATTGCAACGGAGTTATACAGGGACGCCAGGATTTTTTGGTTGAAACGGGTTACATTCTTTACAAGTAGGGCATAGGAAGTGCATATTTTTCTTTCAAAATGTTCAGATAGAAGCCGGCGGGTGTGTTTTAATGACGGACCAATGGGGAGATGACCAATATCATTCAAGTTAGTCCATGATAGCCTACACGCCTTAGGTGAAAGGACCCATATGAGTCGGGAATAGTAAGTTACAATTATACCCCGTTACGATTATTTTGCCGGCCAATGGGGCTTCTTAAATTATTACCTTTTAATACTTTTTCGCTCCTGCTCTTTACACTCTAGAATTCTCTTACAATTCTTTGTCGCCTACCTCACATTTTTCCGTTTGTAGTTTGCTATTTTATTTTATTGATAGTAGTGGCCTATGAAGTACTTGCGTCAACTGCACACCTACTGCACAGGAGAAAAAAAAATCATAGCCGGTGGCTACAGGGAGCTGTTCTTTTCTTCCCGCAGAAAATGCTTTTGTCAAATTCCTATCTGCTTTCCGATCAGGCCCAGGACACCTCTCTTTCGATCGCGATACCAGGAGATCGAGAAATTTCTGGTTCCGGATCTCCATTAGAAAGTCTTTTCTAGGTTCAAGTCACGTCCTGTATCGGTTTTCCGAGACCCGATGATCTCGTCTGCAACTGGAAACTGAAAAGATAAGGATGGACAGACTGGCAAGAGGGAAAAGACGGCGACGGCTTGTCAGGTCTTTGGTCACTGCGTGGGATAAGATAGCAGTTGGCATAAAACCCACAGATAGGTGAATGCTTCGCTTCTACTTCTATTAGTAGTTTTTCTGTTCAGATGACATGGAGATCTGTTATGCTTTGTTCCAGCGGAGGAAAACCACGTTTTTGTGTGGTATAGTCTTTGTGTGATTATATGGCCCTTGGCTGAAATAAAGGCATAACAATAATAAGGTTATTGGGTTGCTTGACCAGTATCTAAGGACAATGTGCTGCCCAAGCCATTAGTGGCGTTCACAAACTTAAAAAGCTCACAAAACTGCACATATGCTCACAAGACTGCACATGTCCAGCTGACACGGAAATATCTTAGTTCCTGGTTTCAGCGGTGGTGAACAACAATAATCTTTATCCGGTGTGCTACCTAGACCTAGCGCAAAGCCAAAATTGTTAGTTAAAACTAGCTCTAGAACGACAAATTTATATTTGCCTAGATGTTTGATACTTGTTAAATTACTGATGTGGTATGTTGAAACGACTGAACTTAGCAGCAATGATAGTTGACAAATTTATATTTGTGCAACTGTTTAACACTTGTTAATTTACTGATGTGACAAGTTGTAATAATAATAATAATATAATTGCAACAAAAAGGCTTTCACCTCTACAAATTTCTCTAGACACTTTGTACACTAAACTGAATTTCGGCCAGGTGACTATCTAAACCAGATTTGAAATGATTAATGTTTTCGGCCTTTACGACACTTTCAGGGAGATGATTCCAGTATTCAACAATTCTGTTTTTAAAGCTCCATTTCCCAATGTCCTTTCGAAATTTCTCAACTCGCAGTTTTAAGCTGTGTTCTCTGAGACCGTTGCGGTTGAAGGAGAGGACAACACCGGGCCTTATGTTGTCATAGTAATTATGACAAATCTTAAAAGTCTGTAATGACTGAACTTGGCAGCAAGAATAGTTTGCTTTTTGTTGTTCCTTTCTCCAGACTACAAGAATTTCTTACCTCACACGAAGACAAATTCCAGAGCACGCTCGTCGTCAGTTCATGTACCTCCTCAGTCTTCGACCTCCGGAGTAGCCTCACCAAAGCGGTTACGCCTCCTGCACGGTGAACTGATCGCTTGTTCTCGTCATTCTGACGGCCGTATGATAGATTCCTGAAATGAAAAGTAACTCAAGATGCGGGACATCTTTTAATTTGTACTCTTATGGCAGGTGACGTGGCCACATCTGCAAATAGTCCTCCGAAAGGCTGTGGTAGGGATCCGTCATAATCAATTGAGTGTTGTTAAACAATAGTTCATGTGTTTTGTAGGGAGAGAAGCTTCGGCTCAACCTCTTTTCTATTAATAAATAAATGGCAAGCACCTAAAGGGAAAAGTCTCTGCGACTTCTTTTTTAAGACAAATCAGTGAGTGGTTTATGTACTGCATCCATAAGTCACACAAGTTGGGAGAAGCTCCAATGAATTTGCTTGAAGAAATCTGTGGGGCTACTACTGGTCCATCTAAGGTACTTCAACCCAAAGCATTATAACTTTAAACAAATATTTCACCACCTTCGAGAGTAATAATGCTAAGAGACGGACGGACATACTTTACGAAGTCATAGCCATCCCGTCACTAACGTTCAGGGATCCCAAAAGGCTGTCCCTGTAGCCAACGTTTGAGCTCGCATACTAGGCGTCTACAAAAACTAGCAATGACCACTACTTCGGTCAGGACAGTCATACACTAATCCGCGACTTTTGGTCATGGTGCACCAACGTATGGGCACCGATGCTTATGTGTTGGGGCATGCCCTGACGTTGGAGCACCATGCCCAAAGTTGAGGATTTGTGCAAGACTGGGATGCCCTCTCCTAGTACCGGTAGTTCCGAACTGTTCATAGATGGTAGATAGATATCGCTTTTATTCTTTTCGAACTATCATGGTGAAATCCAAATTTGTCGAAATCGTCATATATACATGTAAACACTCATATATAAATGTGTCAACGTCATATATAAAAGTAAACACTAAACAAGGTTAAAAATTTTAACGAAAGACGGTACAAACGTCTTTTCATACCGTACATGGTCACATTTTACGTGTTGGAGTTTTGGGATCACCACTGAGGCCGCTCTTGCAGGTCGTTCGCGAGCAGTCTCGAATGGTGGCGGAAATATATAATTGTGGATAGGGTGGAATGGAAAGATACCGCATGACCCCATTCTAAGCATTACAGTGATTCATTTTTTTCGGCCCACTGTATCAGGCACTAGACATGGTAGTGTAGACATGGCATGGTAGAGGAGTGTACAAAATGAAAAAGGACAAAAACCAAATTGACAGTAAAGTGGCATTGAGAAACCCATCAAAAGTAAAGATGCGGCTACTACAGATTACGTACAAATATTTATGACAGAACAGGTTATCACTATAATAAATACCAAAGCCACATTTGTATCGGATCACATCCAAATTCCAGAACCGACTGCAGCCAGACCGCGCTTAGAAATGACCTACCGCACTAAAGCAATTTTCTCTTTGTTATTTCTGAACATTGTCGACCGCTCTAACGAGGACACAGCGCATTTCCCACGACTTTCCGACCGTCGCAAGCAAGACAGTTATCTCCAAAGCTTAATACGCCAGAAAATTAACATCGTTCCGCCATGGATCTCGGAAACATCCATACGCCCGGAATATATAGACGGGAACGTATGGATATCCGTGGCAAGAGAGATGCACTTGGCGTAATATCCGCTTTGGTTGGCGTATTGGAACTCCGAAGGAGAATTCCGACGTGTACAAATAGGAGAAGTGACTGGTAGCCGAGTGTGTTTTCCATTTTTTGGCCAGACTCGAATCATATTTTGCTTAAAGGACCTCTCTTGCTTATTCTGCCTTTGATAATATACCTAGCTCCCTTGTGGAATTATAAGCTTCTAAAATCCCCACCTTTCTCCATTGTTTCGTTTTGTGCTCACAAATTTGTTTCCCTTTTTCCACTTTGCCGAGTTTTGCCCGTCACACAGCGCAAAGTTTGACAGAATCTCAATGTCCGCTGATAACTCTTTCATGTATAAGGATATGCGAGGCTTCTGTTTTGACTTCTTTTATTTGCTTAGATTTTCCAACTTTTTAACCACAGGGCGTTCAGTTTTCAAACGTTTTGCGCCCAGCCGCCGCGTCGGAGAGCAGGAGTGCTGGATAGAATCGACAAGCGCTAACAAGAAAATGGCTTACTTGAGGTGGAAAGTTATGATGTGTTCGAAAAGCGTTTCTTCGGGACGGATTCGTAGGGAGAAGATCATTTCTAGTAAGAGTTGTCCTTTAAGTCAGTTTGGTTTAAAGTTTTGCTTTTACTACACATTTCATCTTCATCCCTTGTATGATAGGTAGAATGATACAGCTGTCTAGTTAGTGTCTAGCATACCTACCCCGAAGTCAGGGATTTGCGGCATATACCTCAGTAAAGGCCAGCCCTTGCCCAAGGGACTCACCTCACCTAGGCAAAACTCGAGGCAAAACTGTTCGCAAAATACGAGACTTCCATTAACAGACGCATTTCAGATACTCATTTTTTTTTTGAAACTCCTGTAACCTAACTCCTAGAGTTCGGAATTTCATCAAATTAATAAAATTGGGAGTCATGCGTTCACAGGTTCAACATCACAGCCCATCACAGGCAGTAACTCAGACCGACCGAAGACAGACGGCATTTCCCTCCCTCCCCACATGGTACTTCGGAGATTGCTCTGTACGCTACATCGCCTCAGACATAATAACATGCTGGTCCTTTTTCGAATATATCCTTCAGAGGCAACAGATAATAATGAATGTAACAACATTAGCTTGCCATAAACCAACCGTTATTCTTCCTATCTACTAAACATGGAAAAAAATGTTATTGCCCACCCAACCGTATGATTATTGCAGGATGGCCGAGCATTATCATTTCGTCAGCTATCGGCCCAGCTTACTCTTACACTCTCAAGCGTCTCATAACATTTAACATTTGGTTGCGATCTTTCGTGTTAAATGTTATGTTAGACGACGAGGATGTTTCTGTTACAACCCTTATAAGTGTTCTGCGAGGGGTTACTCTCTTGTTGGGTACCACTATACAAGCTTCCGTTGGCACCGACTGGCCGTCGGGCACTTACTGTACATCCCTTTTGGAAGTGAGTAGCACCTCGGTGTTATGTTTCGCGCACAAGGATGTGCAACAAATAGCCGGGCTCGACACTCCTTAAGGCGTTTTTCCGTGACACAATTGTGGGCCACACACTTCTGAGTGTTTGCGGAAACACGATTGTGTGCCACACAGTCGAGCCACAAGTTGAAACTCGCGGAAACGCTGTTTAGCCTATTTTTTGGGCGGTAATTTCAAATGTCCGAATATATAAATAAAAATCATGTAAAAATCTCAATAAATATAACTCCAGGCTTTCGTCCTAACTATTGCGTGCAAAAAGGATCTTCAGTTTTATGTCTAAATGCTTGAGAATTTTTTTTTTATTTATTGTTTTGACGTTATTTTGCTGCTAGTTTTGAATTTCCCGCCAAAATCGAGCCACAATATCGACAATCACCTCGGCAGTTGTTTGTCGAATTTAAGCCACAAAGCGAGCCACGAAAACCTTGTTGGTCACGGAAACACACTTGTAGGCCGCACAAAAGGCCGCGGAAACGCTCCTTTCGAGCCACAATCGACCCACAACCTGTTTGTGGGAGCACGGAAAAAACGACTTTAGTGTCACGATGAAAAGCTGGTAGCAATCTTTAACAAATCATTCGTGAGGCACAGGCTGTTCACTGCTCTGTCAGACCCCTTTTTGACAAGCACATCGATGCCGTATAAAAAGTAAGCGACTTTTCCCGACGTTCTTGCTTGTTTAAACCCTTAATTACGTACACAGGCATATCGCCGTCAACGGGGCGATTTAAAAGTAGGCTTCGAAACTTGTCACGGCTACTATGACACAACTCTTGCAGAACAACTTTCGAGCTTCAACAAAAATGGCCAACCACGCAGAAAGAAACTACGCGACTTGTGATTTAAAAGAGTGATTCGAAACTTGTCGCTGTTACTATGACGATGTTCCTACAGACAAACTTTACAGCTTCAACAAAAATGGACTACGTGGTCATGAATTCAAACTTCGTGGCTGGCCCGTTTTAAAAGTTTATATTCTTATATTTTCTTTTATCAAATGCTACTTTTCAACGACATTTTAGATCTCATAGAAGCGCCGTTCCTCCAAGTTCTGCTTTATGGGAAATTGACTTTTAAATCAATTCATCATCTACCACGGTAAAAAGTTTCATGGACGCTGACGTCATGCAGAGTGTCTGACGTCTTCACAAGGAGCGACTACTAATTATTTATAATGTACTTTATTTCCTTAATAGCTTGTATTGTACATGCTAGCACTGGATCGTAATTCACGCAAATAACACATGACAATTACATAAGTAGACATTTCATCTAGACGTACAACTTAAAAATGTAATCTGACTTAACTAAAATTAAAATATTGGGTAAAATAAGGTAGGCTACAAAGGATTTCAGATAACGATCAGTCGAGTTAATGGGTGGTCTTTCTAGTATCTGGGAAGCAGCGTCCCTCTGTCTTTGTCGCGTATTGGGCCTGCTATTTGCTATGGTCTCAAAATCAGGTAGAATGGCACGATGCGCATGTGATGCCAGACACTTGCTCCCGAACGCTATTCTCAGTTGATGCCGCCTTTCAGCAAGGGTTGGCAGGTCAAGCTTGACCAGGCCATCCTCGTAAGAGAGATAACCCGGGCCGAGCATAATCTTAACAGCCCTTTTTTGGATGAAAATTAATAAATAATATTATTATCAATACACGCAACGCGGAAACTAGGGGAGAAAATAGTTTGGACCTTACCTTAGTGCCCCACACGCATTCCTGTACACTTCCACTGCATCGTCATCCAACAATGCCACAAGAGGAGGTAAGCCTCCTAACAGTCTTGTCTTTTGTTTGATATTATCACTATTGAAACTAAGATGTTGCAAATACGCCGCCGCATTCGCTCTCACGTCTTTGTCCGGGTTGCTGAGGAAAGCTATGACTTCTGGAAGATCCGGATTCCGCCACCGGACGCCTGAAAAAGACAACAAAGTAAACCCGAGCATCATAAGCAGGAGCTTTTTGTCTCCGGTTTGCCGCCTACATCAGCTACTTGGAATAACACCAGGCTATGATATATAAATATTCCAAGTTGACTGCGAATCATATTTGACTGCGCCAAACGGATCCGTCGGCTGAATTTATATGAGCGATTTTTAGGCCCTTCTCGGCAAGGGCCCTCCTCAAGCTCAGAGCTAAAAGTGAATTGTGATAAAATAAATTAAGAATATAAACTATAAATAGGCTTATATAGCAACTATAAGTAAAATTAGATACGTAAGGTGCGTTTTTTTGGCTGTAGTTTCGGTGTAAGTTTCACTGTAGTTTGACGTACTTTTTGTTTTAATTATGAAAGTACATTATGTCGAATAGACAAATAAAACGGTACACATACTGTACTTTCATAACTGAAACAAATTACGCAAACTACAGTGAAACTACACCCAAAAAAACGCACCTTTATAGTTGCTAGAATCTGTATTTATTTCAGCCGACGTATCCGTTATCTCTGTCAACTGTACCATACCTACACTGTCAGCAGTTTGGTAAATAACACATGTTTTCGCATCCTTCTGTTAAACCTAACGAAAATATATCTGTTATGAACCTTAGTGTTAACTGTTATGTTTCCAGCCAACACTTCTGTTACGACTTGTGTAAGTGTTATGCTAATATAACTTTTCTCGAACAGATATGTAATGTATATCTTCCTATGTCCCACAGGTAGTTATATTATGACAATAAATTTTTGGGAGGATGATACGATATCGTATCAGCCTCCACAGAGGATGATACGAAGCCGTATCAGCCTCCGCAGAAGTTCATCGAGCACTTTTCCTCAAATACTGAATTTATCGAGCACTTTTCCTCAAATATTGAAAAGTAGAAGCTGACCTCTAAAAAATTAATTAAAAAACAATACTTTCAGCAAAAAAACATCAAAAATAATTATTAATTGTATAAAAAATAAAATACAAAATAAAATTAAAAGTATAAAAATTACAGAACATATTACTCACTTAGACAACCAGCCTATGCCCTAGGTCATACCTTGTCACAATCAGATTTCCACTGAAAATACAGCTTGTCAACTAAAACAACATCCTACTATCCCTTGCTTTCCAAAAGCTAGTTATTAAGCATTGAAAAAATGACAGAACATCTTACTCTCTTAGACAACCAACCTATGCCCTAGGTCATACCTTGTCACAATCAGAGTTCCACTGAAAATACAGCTTGTCAACTGAAACAACATACTACTATCCCTTGCTTTCCAAAAGCTAGTTATTCAGCACTGAACACTTTCTTTGTCTGGAATTTTCTTTTCAACACGTGGTTATGTTTGTTTACGTTTACTCACACGACCCCTAGCGGAGTCGTTTTAGAAGATCTGTATTAGGTTTCACGGCCGCTAGATGGCATCTGAATCGCGAAAAAAGTGAAAGACCATTGGTAGAAACTGAAGTGCTTGGGTCCCAACAATAGTCATTTTAGTAGGTCTACAGTAGGCTTGGGTTGCTACTTCACTAAAATCAACAAAAGAAGACTACAACAAAAGAAGAATAAGTCCTACCTATGAAAAATATTCTGTTCGAAAAAGTTATAATAGTTAACATACCTCCATCTCGGTTCATATCAGAATAACAACCTCGACGGCCATTTAAAAATATCAACCTCGCCTTCGGCTCGGTAGATATTTTTCATAACCTACCTCGCCTTCGGCTCGGATAGGTTATTTTCAATGGCCGTCTCGGTGTTATTTTCCGATATCAACCTCGATGTCTGAAGTTAACCTTTAATAACATTTAAAAGGGTCATAACATAACATTCTCATAACATTTAATACCAGGAGGCGCAAATCTGTGTTACCTATTATAAAACTTCTAACAGTGTAGGCCACCAAGAATTGCGTCATCTCTGAATGAATGAATGAATGATGATTTAATCCGTAATATCTTTAAATGTATAAAAGCTTCGGATATGTCAATCCAAATAAGGACACTTCTATAGCACTATCAATCAACTCGACAGGTCAATATTTAAAATGTCGGCATTTTAAAATGTTTCATCCTACAGCTCCTTACTCGTTGCATCGCCTAGCCCTTCATCCAAGCTTATATCGTTTCCAACCCCAGTCCCTGCTTTCTATTCCCCTCTTGACCTCTAAAGTGTGAAAACCTTTGCAGAAAATCAACTCGTCGCCGTTGAAACTGTACCTACCCGCGTCCGTTTATCTGCCAAACTCAAGACGTTATTCGACCGAAAACAATTCTTTGCAGTCTTTTCCCAAAAAAATTGCACCCTTATTCCAACCCTTCCAACAGCATGTCACCCCCACAAGCGAGTAAACAAGGCTCTATCGTCATTTGTGTGTGCGAAAAGGCCACGGCATTGTTACGACTTGATAGCTATACCGTCCCTTCCTTTTGCGATGCCCCCAAAAGGAAGCACAGAGCTACTGCCTCCCCCCCATCAAGAATATCCGCTCCATATTCTCCCACGCTATTCCCAGTGGAAGTCCAAGTTGTCTTTCACTTTATAATCAAATCTTCACATCAATGAACTAGACTCCAGACGCAGACCCCGTGGTGTTTGGTCGATTTCGACGTCCCCACAAATCGCCCCACGGAAGCTGACCTTAGGGAACTGAAATGCTTTACAAGCAGTTAGCAGGAACGCCGAAAGGGGAAACAGATGGATCCGATAACCTCGGAAGACTTCAACACAGATAAATTGCATGCATTGAGGTCTGTAAAAAGTATCGATAGGACGAAACATCGAGACCCGCAATAGTGAGATAAAATCAATGGCGCAGGATAGTTCTGTGCCTTAGTTTACCTTGTATCATAACAACCTTACCTGAATTACTGTATTTATTCTATGACAATTGTTTTCCATATGTTTTAGTTGCAGGTTAATGACAAGTGACAATTAATTTGCTCGCGCATGAAATGTTGTGCCGCATTTATTTTGAAACTAAATTAAAAAGTTTTGTTTCCCGCTTTTCAACCACTGCCCGTTCAGTTTTCAAATATTTTGGGTCAAGCCACCGCGTGAGAGAGTGTGAAGGCTGAATAGTGTTGACAAGCGCTAAGAGAAAAATGGCTTATTTCACGTGGAAAGTAACGGTATTTCGAAAAACAATATTTCTGAGCCATTTCACCGTGAAAAGATAATAACTAGTATGAGTCGCACTTTAAAAATATTGACAGTTCAACAGATCGCTTAAACTAGTAAAACGGTTTACAGCCGTTTCCAATAGATCTCCACATCGCTGAGAAACGACTTAATCAGACGGGTTATTCCGGTCCCAGACTCGCTCCCTCTTTCACTTCGACTGTCATAAAGACTAAACCGGAGAACTTGCCAGAAAAGTCTGCTAATCGATAACGATGCTTCCGGCGTCTAAAAAAAGAAGCGTTTCAAGATTATTCCGGCTGGATTAAGCTGGTTGCCGAAAGTTTCCCCCAGCGTATAGCTTCATATGCATCCCCAAACCATGTGTACAGTAGAGGTATGCTTATGTGAACAGTTGCTTTAATGTGAACACTGCAGTTTTGGGCTAAATGGTAGACTGAAGATCCTAAATATCTGTACAGGTGTCTTCAGCTGCCCCTCTTACCTACTTTGGCTATCTAGTAAGCTTTAGACACAGCAAGTGCATAGAAATGGCAAAGTCCGAAGTCAACAAACGTTCACATAAGCATACCTCTACTGTACTATTGTAGGTCACCCGATGATCACAGCCACCTCTACCTTTGCGGCTTCCTACGGCATCCCATGGGGCCGTTTACAACCTGTCAGGTAGTGTATATCCCCTGGTATCAGCCATGTAAAGAGAAACTGTGTACCGAGCAGTAAGGAAATGAGATGTGGACGCAGTCCGAATACGACAAAGTCAAGAGGAGCTCCCTGGGCATATTCCAGCACCATCAACATACGGTGTATCAAAACAGGACCAAAGAGTCAAAACCCTCATGCAACAACCAGCTGCACCACGCACCCTACCCACTATTGCTTACGCGCTTCTAAGGCAACTTTGGGGGGGGGGAATGACTTTTTGTCCTTACGAATTTTAAGGTGTGATCCTGAAGCGGACGGTTAGTGCAAAAATGAATTTATAAAATTCTTGTCCCCCTTCTTGGGGGAACCTGTTGAATTATATGATCAAGCTATCGGTACCAGTCGAGGCTACTGAAAATTCTCGAAACTGAATCAGTACTCTATACCCAAGAGCGCCTTAGGCGGGAAGCACACTAATTTTGCAACCCGAAGACGGCTCTCACTTAATTTTGTTGTGCATTCGCACATCCCCCATCTTGAAGTTCTCAAGAGAAAATTTGACAGAAATAACGACTTCTTTTCGATTGTCTTCCATTCCATCGAATATCATGCTCCTCCTCTCCTTTTCCCCTCTCCTCTTCCTTCTTCCAATATATAAATAATTTCCGTAGGCAAATAAATCTCCGCCGATTTTTAGCCTCTGAAAGAGGGATATTTGAAAGGAATATATTTGAACTGATGAATTCCGACTTCAATTTTAAGCTCCTTGAAAAACATTCGAGGGCTATAAGAAGCTCTTACAAAAGGAACTTGGCGAGAAATGGATTTGTTTTCAGAAACAAAAGTGGTGTTCCAGAGAGAAAAGAACACAGAAGCCTATTACACAAATTTAATAAAAAGAAGGGACTCCCGAGTCCCAAGTCCGTTGAACACTACCATTACGGGGGAACAAATCAGTTGCCTACCGTAATATATATCAGTAGGGCGATTAAGTTTTTTCCTCTAAAAACGTCACGGCCCTATGGGGTCGTGTACGCACCGATGCGTACTGTAAACCCCCCTGGTATCAGTCGTGTACTGAGACACAATACACACGAAGTAGGGACATGCGCTGAGTACGCGGTTATGACAGAACAAGAATTTCGTGTGCATCTCCCTGGGCGCAGTCCAGCACCGTCGACGTAGGGCGTATCGAAACAGGACCAAAGACCGAAAACCTGAATCAAGCAGCCTACCGACCTTTCTTGTCTCTAAGCAAGCATGGACCAATCAGTTATGCGGCGCAGCAAAACAATGAAACAAACTGCCAACAGGACATCGACAGGCCTGAACAACGATATAAAGGACCCCTCTTGCTTATTCTGCGTTTTATTTTATCCCTAGCACCCTTATGGAATAAGAAGCTACCGAAATCTCCGCCTTTCGCCACTGTTTCATTTTGTACCTACCACGTTTTGGCGCTTTTCCACCTATCTAAGTTTTGTTAGGCACGCAACGCAAACTTCGTAGAAAGCTTCAAGGTCCGCCGACAACTCTTTTACGCATAAGGGCATGATCAGCTTCAAAGTGTTGTTTTGTATTTTGTAAGACATGGTAGGGCAGCTGAAAACACCTGTACAGATATTTTGGATCTTCATTCTAACATTTAGCCCAAAACTGCAGTGTTCACATTAAAGTAACTGTTCACATAAGCATACCTCTTCTGTACGACGCACTAACCATACGAAACACTAACCATTTGGGTCCTGAGGTACTTGACTAAAGCTCAAGTTGGACATCTGTTCTGTGAGTCCGCGGTGTAATCTTTCATCCACCACTTCGTCAGGATGATATCCCCCGGGCTGGTCTTCATAGTCTCTTATACCGTTTAGCACAGAGGGACTTCTATATTGAGAAGCGGGGTGCAGGTTATCGCCATAGAGAGGGTGAGGTGGTTCAGTCACTGCAAACACACAAAAGGGTGAAAAGAGGCAAACAAGCAAATCAGATTGGCCTTATGCCAGTCCAGCGCTCCCAACGGATAACTTTCGGTTTGTCCCCTCTTACCTCATTATCAGCATTCATCACACAAGAGATGGTGCAATAGACCCATAAGTTAACAAACAGAAAACTTTTCGAGTTTTAAGAGTTTTTAGTTTTTTAGAGTTTTCACTACCTGAAGAGTAGTGAAAACTCTCATCGTCAAGGAGTTTATTTTTTCTGCTGAAGAAGAATAATTAAACACATATCCTGTGAGAGCATAAAGCTGCGAATAGCGATCTGGATTTCCCGGTCAGATTTTCTTCACTTTACACAAACAAAAATCTCGACTTTTGCATGTGGAATCGATAATGTTGCTCAAAATCCTGTCAGGAATTTAAGTCCACAAGCACGATGATTACGGTGACGATCATTGGGGGACACATACACACACAAAAATCTCGACTTTTGCATGTGGAATCGATAATGTTGCTCAAAATCCTGTCAGGAATTTAAGTCCACAAGCACGATGATTACGGTGACGATCATTGGGGGACACATACACACACAAAAATCTCGACTTTTGCATGTGGAATCGATAATGTTGCTCAAAATCCTGTCAGGAATTTAAGTCCACAAGCATGATGATTACGGTGACGATCATTGGGGGACTAATAAGAACTAAAACGCATGGTGGCTCTGAACTGCAATATGGAGGATTCGCGTCCTGTTACTGAAGCAACCGTGAAAGACGGTTCTACCCAGAAGCGGCAGAGGAACTTACTGTATCTCTCTGGAGCTTGGCTTCCTCCTCCAATAGAAGGGTCACGACCGGGTGGGGCAAGGGCACTGTCTAGCTCTGAATAACCACTGGGTGGATAGGGCAAGCCTTGCATCATGTAATCTGAAAGGAAAGAAAATATCAAGGTTCAAGGTTATCTCTATTTACAAAACAAATTCATCTTTAACATTTCCGCTGCTGAGAGCAGAGCTCGAGCGCACACGAAAAAAATAAATAAAACCAAAAATAACTTCAACATGAAGAATCATATCCAACATTATCAAATCCGCTAAATAATCATGCATCTAACCGAAAGCAAGGTCAAGGCACAGTCACAATTTAACAAAAATAACCAAATTAAAGATCAAACGAGTTGCTCGTCAGCCCGTGATGAATACATATCTCATTTCATTTGCATTTGGTGCGCAATTCATCCTTCTCGAAGGAGGAGGAGAATTTAGTAAGAAATACGAGAAACAAATGTTGGCGACCTTCATCGGTTCGTGAGGCTTCTCAGCCGGACTATCGGAGCGGTTTGGGGGTAAGGACCAGTCGTCATGAACCCCTGAACTTTTGACTAGATACCTGCAGGTAACTTGACCATGACCCAGTTCACTATAAAGGTATTATTCTGGTTAGTTGCGACACTGGGAAACTCTTCCCAACAATGTATGGTATATGATGGGAAAGGCATGTGCTACAAAAGACCTTAACAGCAGAAAAGACAGGAAATCCCCTAATTGTTGATTTTCCCCAGCTCGGATCCCGGGTGAACTATTTGTCCGGCAAGAAAACAGTTCAGATACGGATTCAGCGTGTCTCCTTACCCCGTTGGCCTGAAAAACGTTCTTTTTTTAAACCCCTAATTAGAAATCCCCTCCCACCCCTCAAGTATAGGGCTCCAACTGCTCCAAGCCCCATCTCCGAACTTGACCTATTATCTGACCCAATGGATCATACCAAAATCTCTCAACCCCTTCGAGTCTGGAGAGTTATCGTGCTAACAGACGGACAAGCTTCACGAATTTATGGGTCTGCCGTAACCAACGTTTTGAGATCCAAAAAACTGCTGAAACTCCGGCAATCCGTGAAGCACACTGCACCCTTGGTAAGCATACTACTAGATCGCAGGAGCTCCATTCAAAGCTGCACAGACTCTTGCTCTCTCAACGTGCAGTAACTAAAATTTGCAGTATTTCAAGTACTACTGAAGTAGAGGCCATGTGCTACAAACTCAAGAACTACTGAATTACATTTATTTTTAGGTATATACTTTAATACTTGATACTTGAATACAAAATTTGGAAGCACTTGATACTTAATACTTAAAGCACACCTCGCACTATTTACTGTTCCAGTATCCAAAGTTATTTGAATACTGAAAAACCAGGCTCTGCTTCAATAAATTATCTACTGCTTTTGCCGTTTTAAGCCCTTTCAGCCCACTGACTTCTAGCAAGAGCTCGGCAAAATTCAGATAACCAGTTTTACGCATCAGCAGCATGATGCTCGAACACTAAACTAGGAGCATAATGCGCATGGAAAATCGTAATCGTGGCAAGTGCAAAGATTAGTGTGGTGTCGTTAGCGGGTTTAGAATGCATCATATGAAATTTGGGTCTCTAGGTTTAGGAATTAATGAACGCAATTCGGAAGTCAGTTGCATTGGCATTATAGATATGACAGGTCCTTTAAGTACAAATCTGAAGTACTTGTCACAACACTAGTACTGCGGAACGTGCTTTCTGCAGCATAGACGTGACGTCTCAAGCAGACGTTAAGCCGATGCCCGATCTCTACCACAGTTGGCGGAGGAGGAACTAATTTCAAGTAAGTTTAAGTTTAGAAAGACCGTAGGACATCTCTTGCATTTCAATTACGCAAGTGCTTGGTCTATAAATACATCAAAAGTTTGTTTCATCCCAGACTAGAAGTAAGTAACACACTTGGAAACTTTCAAATAACTTAATTACGTCACTCGACGACTTGATAACCTTCCAAAGTAACAGAGGCCCGCATCTACTGTCAGTAAATTCAGGACTTTCCGTATATTTAACAAAAATATTATGTACTCGCATATCCGTGTATCTATGCTGACATTTCCGATGCTATTATTGGGATCCCAAAACGTAAGTCGAGGGATACCTATGACATCGCAAAAGTTGTCCGTCTGTCCGTCCGTCCGTCTGTGAGCACGATAACTCTCGAAGGGAATGAGATATTTTGATGAAATTTGGTGTGACGATTCTTTGTGTCAAGAGTAAGGTCGAGTTCGTAGATGGGCTCTGTAGCCCAACATTTAGGGGTGGGAGAGGAAGGGGCGAGCAAAATATTTTTAAACAGCTAATGTGATAGTCGATTATGGGGTAAGAAGACATGCTGAACACGAATATGAAAACCATTTTCTCTCCGGACAAGTAGTTCGTCCGGAATCCGGTCAAAACCGGGAAGTTTGTTAAAAGTAAAAGTTTTATTTGAAGTTGATTAGATGTTCGATGTAGGGGTAAGAAGGCATGGTGAACACGAATATGAAAACCATTTTCTCGCCAGACAAGTAGTTAGCCCGGAATCCGGCCAAAACCGGAAAGTTTGTTAAAGGTTTGTTAAAGGAAAGGTTGTAAAAGTTTTATTTGAATTAGTTGATTAGATTGGATGCTGAATCCGTATTAGAGCGACACAGAAAGAAGTATGGAAAGATTGTTCATAGTATACTCAGTAAGTAGCGAGGGGATCCGAACCCACTATCCATATTTAGTACTTTTTAGCAATCTTTTCTTCTTTATTTTCGTATTTCTTACTTTTAGGGCTATGACAATCATTTTTAGCCGGACATAGTTCGTCCGGAATCTGGCTGAAACCGGAAAATTTGTTACAAGTCAAATTTGTATTTGAGTTGATTATATGTTGGGTATAGGGGTTAGCAGATACGCTGAATTCGTTTTTGAGCTTCATTCTTTCGCCGGACAAGTAGTTCTGGAATTTCGCCGAAACCGGAAAATTCGCAGAAGTAAGGCAGGATCGTTTCGATCGGCTTACAGGGGTAAACACACATGCTAATAAATCCATATCTGAACTTGGTTTTACAAATGATTAGCTGCTCGGCCTTAATCTGTTTGTAAATTTTAACAGTAAAAATGTTCGAGGAGTCTGGCGAAGACTGGATCTGGCGAAGACAAAACCTAATTGTCTGGATCAAATATTGAATTTTTGGGATCCCATCGGAACCTTTGGTCTTGTTCTTAACGAAGAACTTCTGGAACAAGACCAAAGGTTCCGATGGGATCCCAAAAATTGAATATTTGATCCGGACAAATAGGTTTTGTTTTCGAGAGATTGAGTGTTCGCTAGACTGTTTGAAGATTTTTACTGTATTTTGTTTTACAGATTGGTATGCTTATCAGATGGGAAGTGTGACAGTTGGTCGTTTTAAGAATCGGTGGATGATGTCCGGGTAAAAAATTATTGTCATATACAGATTCAGCGTCTCTTCTTACCCTTAAATCTGTCATCTAATCAACTTCAAATACAAATTTTACTTTCAACAAATTTTCGATTTCGGTCGGATTCCGGCTGAACTACTTGTCCGGCGAGAAAATGGTTTTCACCATCGTGTTCATCATGTCTTCTTACCCCTAAATCGAACATCTAATCAACTTCAAATAAAACTTTTGCTTTTATAACAAATTTTCCGGTTTCGGCCGGATTCCGGGCTAACTACTTGTCCGGCGAGAAAATGGTTTTCACCATCGTGTTCAGCATGTCTTCTTACCCCTAGACGGAACATCTAATCAACTTCAAATAAAACTTTTACTTGCAACAAATTTTCCGGTTTCGGCCGGAGTCAAGCCTAACTACTTGTCCGGCGAGAAAATGGTTTTCACCATCGTGTTCAGCATGTCTTCTTACCCCTAAATCGATCATCTAATCAACTTCAAATAAAACTTTTGCTTGCAACAAATTTTCCTGTTTCGGCCGGATTCCGGGCTAACTACTTGTCCGGCGAGAAAATCGTTTTCACCATCGTGTTCAGCATGTCTTCTTAACCCTAAATCGAACATCTAATTAGCTTCAAATAAAACTTTTACTTTTAACAAACTTTCCGGTTTTGGCCGGATTCCGGGCGAACTACTTGTCCGGCGAGAAAATGGTTTTCACCATCGTGTCCAGCATGTCTTCTTACCCCATAATCGACTATCATATTAGCTTTTCAAAATATTTTGTTTGTCCCTTAACTTAAAACCCCTCCCCCACCCCTAAATATAGGACTACAAAGCCCATCTACGAACTCGACCTTACTCTTGACCCAAAGAATCCTCACACCAAGTTTCATCAAAATATCTAATTCCCTTCGAGAGTTATCGTGCTTACAGACAGACGGACGGACGGACGGACGGACAGACAGACGTTTTTTCGATGTCATAGGTATCCGTCACTAACGTTTTGGGATCCCAAAAATAAAGTGAACTGAATTGAATTGGATATAGTAGAGATATTTACTTTGGACCAGCCTAACTTACAAAGACGCCAAGGCCAATCATTACTTTCACAATCGTCCAAAGTATTCAAATAGAAGAAAAGAACATTGAACAACAAACAAGAAATCAGAGAAAAGCAACCGAAAAGAACTTGATTTCATTTTTTTTTCAAAAGAAAGCTGAAGCCCTTGGCTCTCAGCTGGAACTGGTTCAGACTATTCGCATCCAAGCAGGACGTCAGTGAGTAGCCTATGCCACATCCTACGACGGACTAATGACATCCATGTCGATTATTAATTCTTAGCAGTCAGGAACAACTATTTCCACAGCTTTCCAGGGCACCAACTACTAAAAATAACTCACACGGGGATTGCAGCTCCACATAAATCGAAGAAGTCGGCATTTTGCACACACTAGCTATATACTCCGTCCAGAATGTTCTGTCAGCGAAGCTTTCAATGGAAAACAATTTCCAGACTTAACATTTTAAACATCCTGGATGACTGAACAGAGTATACGATTTACCAGTTTCCCAGAACACTCCCAACTGGTTCGATTCCAGAATCATTAATTTACGAGCTCTGACGGGTCAAAGCGTGGACCAAAAACTGGCCTGCGTGGATTTTGGTACTAACTCTATGGGTGCACAGAAGCCAAAGTAAGACACACGGAAGAAAACGGACATTAAATGACCCCGCGGACACTGTATGACGACACGAAGTTACAGGTTTGTTCTTCCCCATCGTTGACCCTGAAGATTGACAGCCTGATGAGGACATTTGCCAAGAAGGGCCGAAATATCGCTGCCAAAGCATCGTAGCTGACGTTTCCGTCTTAAGCATTATTTGAATACACACGAAGTCTTAAAGCAGAACTGAAGGCCTAGACTATAACTGTGGTTGTTCTCCATTTCAATCTCCGGTGTGTTTTTGGGATCCCAAAACGTTAGTGACGGATACCTATGACATCGCAAAAGTTGTCCGTCTGTCCGTCCGTCCGTCTGTCTGTGAGCACGATAACTCTCGAAGGGAATGAGATATTTTGATGAAACTTGGTGTGAGCATTCTTTGGGTCAAGAGTAAGGTCGAGTTCGTAGATGGACCCTGTACCCCTACATTTAGGGGTGGGGGAGGGGGTTCAAATTAAGGGACACGCAAAATATTTTGAAACAGCTAATGTGATAGTCGATTATGGGGTAAGAAGACATTCTGAACAAGAATATGAAAACCATTTTCGCGCCGGACAAGTAGTTCGCCCGGAATCCGGCCGAAACCGGAAAGTTTGTTAAAAGTAAAAGTTTTATTTGAAGTTGACTAGATGTTTGATTTAGGGGTAAGAAGCCACGCTGAATGCGAATATGAAAACCATTTTCTCGCCGGACAAGTAGTTCGCCCGGAATCCGGCCAAAACCGGAGAGTTTGTTAGAAGTTAAAGTTTTGTCTGAAGTTGATTAGACGTTTGGTGTAGGGGTAAGAAGACATGCTGAACAAGAATACGAAAACCATTTTATCGCCGGACAAGTAGTTCGCCCGGAATCCGGCCAAAACCGGAAATTTGTTAAAAGTAAAAGTTTTATTTTAAGTTGATTAGATGATAGATTTTGGGGTAAGAAGAGATGCAGAATCCGTATATGACAATCACTCTCTAGCCGGACATATAGTTCGTCCGGAATCCGGCTGAAACCGGAAAATTTGTTAGAAGTTGATTAGATGTTGGATATAGGGGTAAGGAGATACGCTGAATCCGTTTTTGAGCTTTAGTTTTTCGCCGGACAAGTAGTTCTTGAAGTTCACCAAAACCGCAAAATTCAAAGAAGTAAGCCAGGATCATTTTGATCGGCTTATAGAGGTAAACGCACATGCTGAATCCATATCTGAGCTTGGATTTCTTAATGATTAGCTGTTTGGCCTGGCGAAGATTTTTGGGATCCCATCGGAACCTTTGGTCTTGTTATTAACCGCCAAGTCGATCCCCAGCAATACACTGTCAAATCCGCTGAGTTACTCAAGATGGGAAAGTCTATAAATGGGAGACAAAGGCGTGAAAATCCAAATGTTATGACGAAACTTTCTTTACCGGAGACCAACAAGACAACGGCCCAAATCCTACATGCAAAGACTAGCGACATGCGCCGCCAACAACTAAAAGACTCTAAATAGTATGCTACACTCCTAATTACTTTGCGTAGTGAAACACAAGAAGAGGGTCCCTTTCTGATACAATGAAAGCAATTTTCGCATCCCAGAGGACAGTCTCTAAACGGGTATGATCGATTGATCCCAAGTTCCCTGAAATTCCGTAAACTAGAAACAAATAAAAAATTTATAAACGTGGTTTCGCGAAATAAAACGTAAGGGTAACGTACTGAATGCTGAGTGCTGAGACGTGTCGTTCTATTTGTTGTCTACATATTTTGTATGGCCAGTGCCTTAAGCTAATCATATAGGCCTGTAGCCTTTGTCGCGTGAAAAGTGGATTAACTTAATACCGACAGAGCCCACCCCTGCCTTAAAGGACCACTAGCAATAGCATACTTACTGTTTATGTTCCAATATTTTAAAATATTTGGATATTTAAAAACAAATTTACATGGCGATTTTTCTGACGAATGAGCGTCTCGCAACCTATCATCTGAAGCTTGAAACGCGTCCAACTTAGCCAAACACGGTGTAGAAAAAAAAAACAGTGTAGAGCCGATAGGGTTTGGAACGTAGAATTTGAAACTCGAGTCTCTCAGGAATGCATGGAGTAATTACGGCAGTAGGTTGCATTGAACGTGTCCGAAAACTTTTTAGTGCTGTAAATGCTGCATTCAATGCTGCATTTTATTTATTTTTTTTGTCCGAAAGCTGTTACCTTTATTTCTTCTCTGACACTTCTAGAATACCGAAATTTAGCCCTAATCGCCTGCTCCCCAGTTTCTTCTTGAAAATTCAGAGTAAAATTTAGCATCTTTGCTGAATTTTTCGATGAACTTCATGCTGAATTAATAGTGCATTAATTGAGCAAAAATTTAAGTCCGAAAGCGAAATGCTGCATAACATCCTGAATTAATTCAGCATTCTCGTTCGTTTCGGAGCTTTCGGACACTTTTCATTATTATCACAGAGTAGAGTAGAGTAGAGTAGAGTTTTATTTCTAAAAAGTAGCTTTCACAGCGTGACCGCCGAATTTGACTTTTACGTCAAACATAAATATACTTCACACTAAAGGGGCGCGAGGGGCGTTTTAAGCCTTCAATTGCCATATCATCACCTGCGAGAACCTATGGATTAAAGTAGTACGGAGCACAGCTGCACACGATAGCTAATCAAATGTACACCCCTTCCGATTACTGAGGTGAATGCGTCATCCCAGATCTCTCAATCGCGGCTATGACTCCCAAGAGTTTACCAGAGAGAAGATGCCAAGGGCAAAAGGAAAAGAAATAATCCATGACTTCCGCTTCAGAAAATGTCTCCGACTTTCTCTGCCTCAAAAAATAAACCTTCTGTCTATAGAAAGGAGCTATTTACGTACCATCTCTAAGGGGCTGGATAATCCGATCTAAACAGAAATACTGAAGATGTGTCTAGCAAACTGAGTAAGCCCCGTTTACAGAGGGAGTTCAGAGCATTCTATTCATGGAAAAGGCAAAATGGGTCCTCCAGGCGTTTGGAGATCGGACATGAACTTGTTTATCCCAGTTCTGTTTCAAAGCACCAATATCATCATTTTTTTCAGCTGATTTTAATTCTTACATGAAAGCCCCTAGAAGTTGGTGAACGCAACGTCATATTTGACACTGCAAAACGGATATCTTCTTGGCAAGGATCCTCTTCAGGCTCACGCTCAACAAACAGGTGATACCGAAACCTAAATGCGGAAAAATCTCTACCCTCCAACGACCCAATCGAATAGCAAAAACAGCAGCCGAGTCCAAAATGAGGTCGCAGCAGCACCAGCTTTAACAGCAGCCGTGTCCAAAATGAGTTCACAGCACCAGCTTTAACTCCAAGCAAACTCACGAAGAAATTCACAAAATCAGATACTTAAGCATGAATCTTTAGTTTTTTTCCACAAGTTCATTTTCAAGCTTCAGCCTGAAGAGGACCCTTGCCAAGAAGGGCCGAAAAATAGCTCTAATAAAATGTAGCTGACGTTTAAAGACCATCCGTTTTGCAGTGTCAAATATGATTCGCAGCCGGCGAATATTTAAGGAATATTTATAATACGCAACGTGTTAAGAAAATGATGAATGAGCATAGTACTGGCGAAAGATTATTTGAACGGCTTGGTAGGAATACTCTCAACGCTTGATAACATGACGGCCTTATTGCTTTTCAAAATTAAAGTCCTTCGAAAACTAAAAAACTTTTCTCACTTTACCCTTTCGAATTTTTTTCCTGCTGCGTGTTTACCAGACGGACAGATATCTATCCGTCTGTTTAGTCAGCAGTGAGTACGGAGTCGCGGTAAGAGGCCTCAGATATCAATGGTGCGATTTCACGGGAAAGACTGGTTAAAAAAGATCGAAAATTATTTGAAGTGTCAATTTCTGTTGTCAGAAGTTCCAGTTCCAAAAGCTACAGAAAGCAGAAGCGACATTTCAGTAAAACTCAGAGGAGGGGGTAAAGATCAATTTTTCCCCCAGTCGTGGTTCATTGCTCAAACCCAAATTTAATTGCTCTTTTAGGAATGCATTTAAAGTAGTTTTCGAATATACTACGATGTAATGTCATTTCTTTGCATTTTGAAACCTATTTAATGGCAAAACATTGTACCAAGGTGGAAGACCCTGACCCTCTGAAATATAGGGGGAGCGAGCCCCCCCCCCCCCGCCCAGACAGCGCCTTTGACAGAAAGAATGACGTTTCGCCTCCAATGAGTCTAACATACATGAGCCTAAAATACAGTCCTTATCAAATCAGTGATCCACTAACAGCAGTGGAGAAACAAATGGAAACTTGTAGCCACAATATTGACCACGACTGGAAAACCCTTTTTTAGTTTTAGGGTAAAAGTCATATTTTTTATTTGTAAGTTAATCTTCTTTCGTGTTTTCCTTTCTCTTACTTTTTTTTTTATTATTTACTCCGTCTTCGTGCCTTGTGTTTACATTGATGGGTTATAAATAAAATCATCATCATAACACTTAAATGAAGAGCTCAAACGTTTACTCACTTTGTGCGGCTAGGCGATGTGGAGGGGGTGACTCAGATCGCTCGCTTGGTGAGGGTGGGGTTGGAGGACGATCGGCAAGCAGTGCGGGACTTGGTGCCATGCTAGGGTTAACTAAAATGGTGCAAAGAAATCAACAAAAGAAAAAAAGGAAAAAGTAATACAACTTAAAGGAACAGTAAACTTGACTACGCAACTTTCGGCCATCGAATCGCCCGGGGGGGGGGGGGCTTGGATAAATATACAGGGTCTTATCGTCGACAGGCCCCCCCTTCTTTGTCATCTCGAACTGTCTCGAACCCCTCCTTAGTGTTCCCAAAGCTAGCTGGCAGGCCCTTGCCCCTTATGCACTGTAATTATGCACTCGTGTACTGTAAAAGTTCGCCTTTTTGGGATCCCAAAACGTTAGTGACGGATACCTATGACATCGAAAAAACGTCTGTCTATCCGTCCGTCCGTCCGTCTGTCCGTCTGTGTGTGAGCACGATAACTCTGGAAGGGAATGAGATATTTTGATGAAACTTGGTGTGAGGATTCTTTGGGTCAAGAGTAAGGTCGAGTTCGTAGATGGGCTCTGTAGTCCTACATTTAGGGGTGGGGGAGGGGGTTTAAATTAAGGGACAAACAAAATATTCTGAAACCGCTAATATGATAGTCGATTATGGGGTAAGAAAACATGCTGAACAGATGGTGAAAACCATTTTTTCGCCGGACAGGTAGTTCGCCCGGAATCCGGCCAAAACCGGAAAGTTTGTTAAAAGTAAAAGTTTTATTTGAAGCTGATTAGATGTTCGATTTAGGGTTAAGAAGACACGCTGAACACGATGGTGAAAACCATTTTCTCGCCGGACAAGTAGTTCGTCCGGAATCCGGCCAAAACCGGAAAGTTTGTTAGAAGTAGAAGTCTTATTTGAAGTTGACTAGATGTTCGATATAGGGGTAAGAAGGCATGCTGAACACGAATATGAAAGTTATTATTAGCCAGACAAGTAGTTCGCCTGGAATCCGGCCGAAACCGGAAAGTTTGTTAAAAGTAAAAGTTTTATTTGAAGTTGATTAGATGTTCGATCTAGGGGTAAGAAGAGATGCTGAATCCGTATATGACAATCATTTTTTTGCCGGACAAGTAGTTCGTCCAGAATCCGGCCAAAACCGGAAAGTTTGTTAAAAGTAGAAGTTTTATTTAAAGTTGATTAGATGTTCGTTTCAGGGGTAAGAAGACATGCTGAATCTTTATATGAAAAGCATTTTCTACTCGGACAAGTGCTTAGGTCGGAATCCGGCTGAAACTGGAAAATTTTATAAAGCAAGAGTTGTGTTGGTAGTTGATTAGATGTCCGATTTGGGGGCAAGAACAGATGCTGAACTCGTATATGACAATTTTTTTTGCCGGATATATAGTTCGTCTGGAATCCGGCTGAAACCGGGAACTTTTGGATGGTCTAAATAAATGCTTCGTTTCTAGTCGTGAATATTGTAGCCAAATAGCCTTTCTGGTTTTATCGGATGCACTTCCAGACCTTAACACTGGATCTCGCGAAGACAAAACCTATTTGTCTGGATCAAATATTCAATTTTTGGGATCCCATTGGAACCTTTGGTCTTGTTACATGTAGACTACAGAGTATCGACCTCCCCGACTAGACGGCCGGGGTTCGATTCCTAGTCGCGGCACACAAACCTTTTGCTTTTGCAAACCTTTTGCTCAAAAGTAGAATTCTCGGAAACTGCAATGGTCGTAACGAGAGTTTTTCTTACTCTCAATATCAACTCAGGGTACATTCTTGATATGTTAGCTAGCTCCCCGAGTCAAGTTTGAGTCAAGTTTTCTGTTCCTTTAATACTCAAAAACGGTTTGTTGTCTCCTTTACGTGGTAGCTTACGAAAACCAAATCTGACAAAAAAATGATCATGCATAAAATTAAATGTTGACCAAGCATGCATGATCAAGCTAACCTAATGCGTACTGACTCTTGTGATGAACATCTAAACTAACAGCAAGGCTGAGCGAAGACTGCGACACAAAGTGCTCAAGTCTCTTATTTAGAGACTAGAGGATTGTGGGGTTCGTGTAATCCAAATAAAACGTATCTGTCCAAGTTGATCAACAAGCCTGAACTTTTTCGGGAGTAGGGAGGCTTAAAAGAATAACAACATTTCGGTGTTCATGTTAAGACGTGCTTCCGACCCCTGGTTATGAGCAAGGTTGTAACGAGACACACCGTCTAATCGGACTACGTTTTATCCTTTATATACAAGTTTCTCCCAGTAAGATTAAAGTTAACTGCAGTATTTGCTACTGGGATTAATTTTATCTCTACCGGGATAAGATTAATCCAAATTAGAGATAATCTTATCTCAATAGAGACAAGATTAATCCCAGTAGCAAATCCTGCAAGATTTTTTTTTACAGTGTAGAACCAACTATCGGCTATGCCAACTAACGCGCGTAGAAAATTATAACGGGACCTAGCTTCCAGTCATATGAGCAGGCATTGTCAGTGTTGAGAATCCCGAGTCTCTACTCCCGAAGAGAAGAACTGACTTTAAACTTCAACAAAAAGCTGCTAACAAATGAGAAATACCGATTCTTAATCCCCCCCTGATGCCCCGAAAAACAGCAGGACAAGACGACAAAATAAATTAGTGCCTGCCAAAGGACGAACCTCGAGGTTCATGAACTAGTTTGTGCCCTTTTTTACAGACATTTTTAACAAAGTGAACAGTTAGCGTAAGATATTTTATTTCATTAATGTAAATGACCAGCATAATTTAGCATCTTCTGCTGAAGAAAGCTACGAAGTTGGTTTGTCAATAAATGATTCTGATGTTCAGCTATGGTTAATATAAATAAATGATTGACTGACTGAAGCGTATGCACCTCCTGGGAGAAGCTCCTTCTTATAGAACCTTGGTAAACCAGGTCCTCAACGCAACTACAAGCTCGTAACAGCCACTGAGGTAGGGTCCTGCTGTACACTCATTAAAAATTATAAAATATCCTTACCTTTGGGGTCCACAGGTCCGTAGGCAGTGAC